>CM039517.1:8453488-8535205 GCA_022433055.1 Begonia peltatifolia | reverse complement strand
ATCGATGATGCATGCGAGCTGCTCGAAGAGATAGCAAAAAACAACTATCAATTGCCAACAAAGCAACTAAATCTATAAAAAAAAAACTGCTGGAACTCACAATGTTGATGCACTTCCGACATTGACTGCATCACTGACTAGTGAAGCAGATGCATTAACATTACAACCTATTCAATCTGTTCATTCAATTCAAAGTCCCTATATTTCTTGTAAAAAAAGTGGTAGTAACCTTTCATATGAACATTGTCCTATAAACTTTGAATTTGTGCAATACATTGCAAACAATAGGCAACAAAACAATCCATATTCTAATAAAAACAATCCATATTCAAATCCTATTTTTGAACAATTTGACTACCTATTATATTGTAATTTCAATAACTATTTTAAAAAAAAATACATTATATTAATATAATTTAGAAACATTTATGCATATTTGGTTCATTAGATTAAGTTTATTAAGGCTTGTGAGGATCGTTTAGTTGGTTCGACTCGGCCTGTTAAACTTTATCTCTTGAGGCAGCTCTAGTTGAATTTTTTTTGTTAGACTCATTCTATTTAGCTCATTGACTCGCTAAGCTTGTTAGGCGAGGCTCGTTTAAGTCTCTATGTTCAATGAATCAAATATTTTCATGCTTAGCTACCTCGTTTGTCATTTCTAATGGAACTCTCATTAGGATGCATTGAATTAAAGACACAATCGAAAAGTTTATAGATTAAAGATATCATTATACGATTTGAACCAGGCTACAATATCATGGTTCAAAAGTGTCATGACCCAAAGGCGGGTCTACAAGACACTAGGTCAAACGACTTGATCCTTGGAAACATTTTTGTCATGACCTAGAGGCAGGCCTAACTAAATGCTAGGTGAGACGGCCCGATATTCGAAGAGAATCTGACCCCAAAATTCACAAAGTAATTAAAGATATAACACTGTGATAATGAAATAGCAGTTCAATAAATTCCAAAACCTTCAAAGTCAATTTAATTAATCATATACAGACTCAAATACAATAAAAGTTCCACCCGGATTCAAATAAACACTCATACAAGAAAGAAAGAAAAGGAAGCTGCTTCTGAACTCTAGCCACCTTTGTTCTTGTTGTTGCCTGGAAAGCGATGCAATCGTTAGGATGAGTGCCTAACTCAATAGAAATATTATAATAAATGCAATGTATGTGAAATTTCTTTTACCTTTCATTTCAAAACATGGTGAGACAATGAATGGTTTTCAAACATCTTTATAAGAAAACCCTTTTCCATTGTTTAAAAAAACATGTTCAACGAGCAACTGATATGTCATTATTTAATACATTTTTGTATACATATGTAACTATACTAAAATATGCCATCATTGTATATTTCACTTAAAAATCATCCAAGTGAAAAAAAAAAAGTCACATAAAAACCCTTCCGACAAACTAGCATTAGAAAGGCAGAGGCTTGAAGGTTTAGTAATACTACATTAGCTAGGAGTAAGATGGAAAGTAATAGCAATCTGAAAATCCATCAATGTTACCCATATAGCTAGTAAACTCACCAAGACACAACCCATAATCCGAAATAAATTAACATACCCTGATCATGTTTAGAGATTTGAAACCCAAGAAGTATATTATTAGTGCCCTATTATCTATTTTTGTAACGGTGCAAACAAGATAATCTTCATGCAGTAGAAGGTGTACTGGGATAGTCTCAAGATATTTTGACACTAAAATCGTCCAAAATATCAAGAGGATTCATCCCCAAAATATAATCACAATAATATAAATATCATGCATCAATGCTAAATGTGTAAAACTACATACATATATGTAAAAGCTGACATATTTATGGCAAGGTCTCGTTAGGTTTTGTAAGTTGCAACTCACTAAAATAAGGTTAATAATAATGCAATGCAGTGTAAAAAGTCTAAACACCTACCTCGAAGAATACTGTTTCTCTTACTTGTAGGAGTAACAACCTTTAACACCATCTCAAAATCAACGAACTCTCAAAGGCTAAAAAAGATCAGTACTATAAATATCTTTTCGAACATTAGGAAAAATATTGGATCCTATACTAGACTAGGAACCCAAACCGATGGAGAATGACAAAGAAATGGTGAAGTTTGTCACTAAAATACACTATGCAAGAGCCCATAGTATGACTGTAGGACTTCCTGTTCCATTGTTGGACTCCAAGTTCAACTATGGGACCGCGCAGTCCAGTTGCAGGACTGCATCGCAAAACTCTGCAATGAACTACAAGACTCTACTACAGAATGCCGCAATTTGATAGAGAATCCTTGAATATCAGCGATGTGTTTCATGAGAAACTCATCATTTTCACCAATTTTCACCCCTAAAACCTCAAATACCTATTTAAACTACGCATACATCAATATAATCCAGAAATAACTAGTGGATTAAAGTTTCCAACTTCTAATCTGAATCCATTAAAAATACTAAAGTTTAAATATAAAAACAAAAGGGATAAACTTACGAACTCTCAAAATTCACGAAAGTTGTTGCTTCTAGTCTTTAAAATGCAGTTTCATCCACGAAGTTTGACGGTTTGCATGAAATGGGAATCACCTCTCGCCCTCTTATTTTCTCCTTAGCAACCCATAAATGCGAGGAAAATAGGATTCCCAAACACTATTAATAAAATAATACTTTTTATCCTTTTTTTTTTAATTTAACGTATTAAATATCTCAATATTTTATTTCATAAATTATATGAAAAAAAAAACTCATTCACTTCTCATTCTTTAAAATTCCAATATTACCCAAGTTCTTTTTCAAAGTAAATTCTAAATTACCTGCATAAGCTTCTGCAATTTAACCACTGTAATTTTCTAATTTATAGTTTTTAACAAATTGAACGAAAAATCTATAAGCACATAAAAATGAGATATTACTTCATCTAAGATCACGTTAAAAAAGGTAACAAGTTGATGTATCAATTGGCCGACATTTTTACAAAACCATAGGATGAGAAGACCTTTAACATTATTACAATACAGTTGGGTATTATTTGGCTTGATTCAAAAAAGGATTGTCAGAAAGGAGGAGAATTTTTTTGGATTAGTCGATCAACCTCAAACCAAGTAAGGACATGTGAGCTGGCCGTCCTCCCTTAAATACTGTGCTCCGATTGTATTGCATATTTAGAAAAAATAGGACTACCACAAAAGTTCCACACAAACTATTTTCATCTCCAACAAACCCTACTTCTCTTCGATGTAATTTCATACTCTCATGGCAAAATCAAGCGACTCTCATCCTCAAATACTATTCCTCATCATTAGTTTAGATTTTCCTCTTTATTTAAACCTAAAAAATTCAAGCCTCCTTGAGTATTGTCAGTGCCAAACGCTATCTCTCTTCAAGTCCTTTAAATTTTCTTGCAATGTTCTAGTATTAATGACTTCAAGAACTACCAAACTTACCTTGAAAAGGAAGTGTCCTCCAATTGAGAGTTAACCATTTTTTTCACGGCCGTTAACCAATTTCTCTCTAAAATTTTCAAATAACAAACTACCAAAGTACATGTGACATTGACAGTAAAAATTGGTCTATTATTTGCTCACGTTGATTTGATTTTGATACTTTCAAAAAGTTGGGAATAAATAAAATGCTTAAGAATATCAGAATTGATGGTTTGTGCATGTAAGGAGGAGTGTTTTATGAGCGAATCGTCAAGTTATTTTGTTTAAATCTGTCTGCACATACTCACTTTGGTGGTTAATAGTTATAAAAGCTTCATTTAACACTCAAAAGTTCAATCACTGGTAAGCGCAAAGGTTGTTGGAAATGATTATTTGAGGAGGAATTTGATGTGCCACAAAATGGGGGTGGAAGATAAAAAGCAAAAAAATGACGCACCTATGAAAACAATTTTGGCCAAGAAATCAGTGATATTCCAACACTCACAACTCTATCAATATAGCTCCAATGAAGCTGAAATTTGTGTAGGGGCTTACTCTAGATTTGATGGAAATGCCCTCCAAAAAACAAGGTCTAAGTCGATAGGGGGCAAAAATTTATGGTTGTTGATGTGCACGTTGGTCCATAAAATGCTATAGTTGTACCTTCTTGGTTCTTTGGCTCTTTTTGTTGATGAGCTCTTTAACTTGCTGTTATGAGAGTTTATTACTCCCTTGCTGAAGGTTCTACCTTAATGAAAGAGCGAGGAGAATTGATATGCCACAGAGGGTTATCACTCAATCACAAGCTAGGGTTCAAGCTTTATCTAATCTATTTTTTAACAAACTTAATTCTTTTGCAAGTGAAGAAAACTTCGAAGATATTTTTGAAGACTTGGAATGGGAGCCTAGCATAAGAGACATGGGGCAACTTTTGCAAGTGCTCACTTGGGAATCAAGGTTGGAAGATCAAGAAGACAGAATTTGTCTTCCATAAAATCACAATGTAAGCAAGCACTTTACTTTTTATGTTTTTGGCAAGCATTGGCCTCCTTGTAATTTTTATTATTGCATGCATTCATTAAGTATTAGAATTAGATGAATGATAGGTTAGATGGTGGTTTGGATCAGTTAAATTGAAGAAGCATGCATTCATGCATGCATGGAAATCACCCTCGCGCCAAGAGGAGTCTTCAGCAGAACGCACAACAAAAGGAGAGGGCACCATTACTGTAACACCCCGAGAAACCCTGCGTTCCCGGTGCGCTATAGTGCAACTACACACTACACGTACACTAACACTTGACATAATTCATTCAATTTAATACCCCTTTCGTTTTCAAATCATTTTCAAAAGAACATTTGTGAGTATGAAAAATTTTCGACTCGATTCGAAAACAACTCGCATCCCGAAGAGGGAACACGAAATCCTTAATACAAAAATACGCAGCGGAAAAGAAAACCATTTAAAACAGTTTAAAATAAAACGGTAAGACTTGAAATCTTAGGAAGGAATCCAACGCACCCCTCGAACTACACAATCCGGTACCGCGCACGCACGTCCCCACTTCGACACCCCGCGCGCACTCTCGCAGTGCCGCACGTGCCAACTACATGTCACTAGGTCTCGCGCACGCTCACAGCGCCGCGTGCCCCACGCACCCTGCCACTGTCTAGCACGTCCGCGCGCACGCCCTCACTTGGCGCCGCACGACCCGTGAGCACCTGCAGGGCCACGTGCCCCGCGCACATGCAATCACGCCACACGCCCCCGCTCATCTACCCTTCTCTAACATTCACTATTCATATCTCAAATCATTTCATATCCCCTCGACTCCCTACCTCTCTCCCAAAACTTTCGCAGAGTAACGGCTAAAAACTGTCTATCCTAAAATTTAAAAACCCTGCACACAACTCACCAAAACTAACAGTATCTATTTATCTATCATCCAGAGAAACCACCATAATCAAATCAGAGTATGAACACAACGAAAATCCATCAAATACAAATGAAGAAAGTCCCCAGTATAGAGTAATATCATACTCTAACATGAAAAATATCTGCGTACGCCACCAAAATCACACGCACTCCATATACCTATACACTGATACATATACACCTCATCTCATCGACTGTACATAATCATCACAAAAGAAAGAAAACCTCCAAAACCAACCATGCCACAACCTACCAACTCCACGGGTCGGGTCGCCCTAACAAAAATTTGCCATCCGGTGCTGCGGTCGCACGCCGCCAACCATCCTACGCCTCTGGACTAGGCACTCGAGGCTCACCAACAGTATAGGCAATGACTCTCCCTATCAGGTGGCGACCCCGGCAATTCATCACGGAACACCTCCGGGAACTCCTGCACAATAAGAATATCTTGTCTTCGAGCATCGCCCGGTGACTGCGCATCCTCAACACTTGCCAAAAATCTCTAGCAACCCATGCCCAACACCCGTGGTGCCCGACGAGAAAATATAGCATAAATCCTGGCATGACCCTTACCTGCTTTAAATGTGTAGCTCTCCCCACCCGGGGGCCAGAAATGAACCTCTCTGGTCCTGCAGTCAATCTCCGCATGATGTCTGAACAGCCAGTCCATTCCCAAGATCACCTCATAACCACTCATATGGAGAATGACTAGCTCGGCATATAACTGCTTCCTCCCTACTGTCACAACATTGCTCCGCACCACCTGTTCTGAATACAAATGCTCCCCGGATGGCAAGGTCACATCATAATGTCGCTCGGCGGGGCTGAACTCCAAGTTTGCCTTAACCACAAAGCCCGTCGACACAAATGAGTGCGTAGCGCCCGTATCAATCAACGTATAAGCTGTCACAAGAAACGAAAATGTTACCTGCAATCACTGATGGCTGAGCCTCATCATCTGGCTCAAACAGGGCAAAGACCCGCAGTGTAACTCTGGCTGACGACCTGCTCGCCACTGGGCATCTGCTGGCAAAGTGTCCCACCTCATTGTAGTTGAAGCAGCGGTTCTGACGCGGCTTCTGGCACTCTCTGGACATGTGGCCCACCTCGCCACAGTTATAACACCTCACTGGTCCCGGCCTGCGCTCGCCCGGGTGGCTCCTCTGACATTTCGGGCACACTAGAAACTGTCCCGACCCCTGCGGCCTCTTAGTGCTCCCCTGGTTGCTAGAACTGTCATTAGGCCTCTTTAGGTCCTTCTGCACGGACACCTCCCCGCTGGCCTGTGGCAGCGACTCTCTGAATGATCTGCGAGGCTGCTCTCTGGGTACTTCTCGATAACTAGGAAGCTTCGCCCGAGCCTCCTCAATGTCAAGGGTCTTTGCTACCACCTCTTTGTACGACATACCTCGGGTCTCCGTGATCCGTATGCCCATATAAATATCCGGCTTCAGGCCCTGCACGAACTGATGTACCTTATTCTCATCGAGGCTCACCAAATGTCCTGCAAACCTCGACAAGGCCTCGAACTGCCATAATTACTCGGCCACAGTGCTGGTCTGCTTCAGCTGTGCAAACTCCACCATCTTCTGTGTCCTGACTGAATGACTGAAATACTTGTCGAAAAACACCGACCTGAACTCCTCCAAGGTCATGGCCTCCACATCTCTCGTGGCCGCCACAGTATCCCACCAATGGCTCGCATCCTTGGCAAGATAGAATGTCGCACTAGAAACTCTGTCATGCTCCTCTACTTTGGCAAAACTCATCATCCTCTCCATACTCCGTATCCACTCCTCAGCACTGAGAGGATCTGGAGATGCTCCGTCAAAGGTCCGGGGTCTAAGTCTGTGCAGCCTATCACCCCTCTGTCAGACAAACCTTGGTCGTCCCTACTCATAAACCTCTCCAACTGCTGAGACTGACGGTGGACCAACTCGGTAAGCTGCCAGACAGTATCATCCATGTCACCCACAGCTCTAGGAGGCGCCTCTCGTCGTGGCCGCCCTTTACCTCTACCTCTCGCCTCTCCGGACATTTTCTACCTTTAGCAAAATATAAAGTTCACATTAGTACTACAATAAATTCAAATCTAAACACTTACAGTTGGTGGAGTGCTCCCGTGCAGCGGCTGGCGGTGTTAGGTAATCTTCTGAACGACGTCGACCCCGTGGCTCTGATACCATAACTGTAACACCCCGAGAAACCCCGCGTTCCCGGTGCGCTACAGTGCAACTACACACTACACGTACACTAACACTTGACATAACTCATTCAATTTAATACCCCTTTCGTTTTCAAATCATTTTCAAAAGAACATTTGTGAGTATGAAAAACATTTGTGAGTATGAAAAATTGCGATCATGTTGCACTCCCCCGCTCATCTACCATTCTCTAGCATTCACTATTCACATCTCAACTCATTCCATATCCCCTCGACTCCCTACCTCTCTCCTGAAATTTTGGCAGAGTAACAGCTAAAAACTGTCTATCCTAAAATTTAAAAACCCTGCACACAGCTCACCAAAACTAACAGTATCTATCTATCCATCATCCAGAGAAACCACCATAATCAAATCAGATTATGAACATAACGAAAATCCATCAAATACAAATGAAGAAAGTCCCCAGTATAGAGTAATATCATACTTTAACATGAAAAATATCTACGTACGTCACCAAAATCACACGCACTCCATATACCTATACACTGACACATATACACCTCATCTCATCGACTGTACATAATCATCACAAAAGAAAGAAAACCTCCAAAACCAACCATGTTACAACCTACCAACTCCACAGGTTGGGTCGCCCTAACAAAAATCCGCCATTCGGTGTCGCGGTCGCACACCGACAACCATCCTATGCCTCTGGACTAGGCGCTCGAGGCTCACCAGCAGTATCGTCAGCACCTACACCACAGAACACACAACATAAGCCTAACGCTTAGTAAGTAGTGCGATATGAAAGTAAAAGCCGACAATGCAATCCTATCACATGCAGTCTCTACACTCATACTCATGTTGTCACATCTGCGACGCGTAGTGCAGCCGCACCAGGGTAAGGAGGAACCTCACACCACCCTATACTCTGACACGTCACCACCGTCCCGGACTACCCAGCAACGAGGCCCACAAGCTACACACACGCATCACCACACGGCAACCACATCAAGATAAGGGTGTACCTCGCGCCACTCTACACCCTGACACGTCACCTCCGTCCCAGCCTCCCCAGCACGGGGCCACAGTTTCCACACACACACGTTTCGCGACAGCCCAGCCGGCCCACCCCTCGAGTAGGATGCGCGACTGGTGTTGCACCGGCCCACACACTAGTAGGATCCGCGGTACCACTGCCTATATCCTCACCGTCAACACATTCACGCAGCATGACGGCCCAGCCGGCCCACCCCTCGAGTAGGATGCGCGACTGGTGAAGCACCGGCCCACACACTAGTGGGATCTGGGGTACCACCGCTACACGTCTCACCTCATACATCAAAACATGCTAAAAATCATTTCCGTTCACGTTTTTTTTTTTAAATATGATGCATGTCAAACAATACGCACACACACCACAATCAATCACATAAATCCTAAAGTTTTACAGTGTAGGCCCAGTTGGGCAAAACACATGCATATACTACTTACCTGGCGTTCTAAGCTCGCTCGACGCACAGATTCGCCAAAAGAAAGCCTCAACCTAAAACACAATCAAATCTCTCATCAGTATTTATCTCGAAATTCACCAAATAGCTAAAAATAACCTTCCTTAACTCCACTCATGAAATTTCAACCGAAACGGGTCATCGGTTTGGTCCGGCCGAAAACCAGCTTAAAGTTCGGACGCACATAACTTTTGCATCCGTCAACGGAATCGAACGATTTAAGTGGCTAAACGTCCCCTTAGGAACCTAGTTTAACATACTAAGACGGATTTTAAAATTATAAGCTGCAGATAGGTGAAGAACGCTAAAACTAAATCTGCCACTTTTATCAAATTTCACATTTTCACTTCTCTTCCACCAAAACTTATTCGTAACTAGTTATATGCATCAAAAATGGCTATACTACTCTCACACGTCGAATTTCTATGAAAGACGCTCGCTAATTTGACTTCGACCAAAATCCGACATAAACTTCCGACGCGCATAAATTTTGCGTCGGATATCAGAATCGAACGATTCTAGCGGCCACACGTTCATCTAACAACCTATTTTTAACCCACAAAATAGAATTTAAAACAATTAACCGAACATAGGCCGAAACGGCTAAAGACAAGCTGTTTTTATACGAAAAAATAGCCGAAATCACAACTTCGATCCAATCTCGCAAATCTCTGCACCGAACACTCACATTTCAACCTCTTAAGCCCAATCTAACCCGAAATCAGAAATTCAAGCACAAAATCCAAATTTTAGCTCAACCTTCTCCTTCAGTTTCTTTCCCTCTCATCGGTCTCCTGCTATCCACCTGCTAACATACACTCTCACCCTCCTAATCCCGTCACATTTGCAGCCAAATTCAAAGAAAAATGGAAGGAAGTTGAACTTCAGTCTCGGTCAATTCGGACAGGACAGTAGAGGGAGAGAAGGACTTACAAGGTGGTGGCGTCTAACACTCGGGTGGGAGAAGGGCTCCAGCAACACGTCGGGTCGTTGGCGGCAGAATTTGGACGGAGATTCACCCTCTCGGTCGACGGTTGAAGGCGCTCATGCCCTCACCCTTCGGGAGCTCAAGCCGTAGAAACCGAACAACTTCGGTTCGTCGGAACAGCAGCACCCGCTCGCAGCTCCTCCCTCACACTCGCGCTTGTCGGCAGTTGATCGTAGCTCCGATTTTTGGCACACAGAGTGCACTCCCCCGCACGATCGCTCTCGGGCGCTCTCGGGTGCTATACAAAAAACAGCCGAATGGCTTCTTCCCTAAGCCATTCGGGTGTTTTCATCCCTCTTCTATTTTCTGTTTTTTTTTTAATTTTAAACAATAATAATTTACTTAAATGCCCTCACGCTGTTTTAATCGTCCGTAATTTCGTTAATTTTCCGACCTCCCGACTTTAAATTCCAAACACCATCACAAAAGTAGGCTCCGAGTCCTAAAATTTAAATTTTCCGTTGAAATATTTCTCAAAACTCCGACCGAGATTAAAGTAAAAATTTCAGAAATAAAAAATAAAAAATTGAAATTTCCAGGTTATTACAATTACCCTTTTTGGACGAACCCTTGCTACAACTTAGAGGTGCCATGTTGTAGTTACCCTAGCTGAAGCAACGTGGATAGATGACATGGCACCAACCAGCCCTTGGATCAAGCAAATCTGGTCTATCCAAGCCAAGTATGAGCTCCCACTTTTAACCAAGCCTTGGCCGAACACCAATGGCATTTTTGGATCCTCACATTGAACTAAACCCTCCAGCAACCTTAGATCTATAAAAGCATGACTATTTTAATGATTTTTGAATGAATGAGAATAGCTATTGTTACTTAAGAAAAATCGAGAAGGTTTTAAAGTAAGGCCTTGGTTGCTTACAACCAAAAGGAGTGTGCCTACTTTGCTCACAAGCCTGAGGTTGCTTGTTCAGTGGAACCTTTTTAATCATTCTCTCCACTATTTCAAGAGTTGAAAACCAGAAGAAGGTGCCAACTATTTCCTTTGGTTGCCATTTCTTTTCTTGGAAAGAAGTGAATGCCCAAAGCTCTAATCTTTGCTCATCGGACAACCTTGGGTCTCTTTTGTATAACTTCATTTTCGCCACTTATTTTTCTTTGGTATTACTCTCAACTCATAAGATAAGCATCATCTAAAATTTCAAATGATTTGGAGCTCATTTGCATTAAGAACTTTCTGCCTATTTTTAGAGTTTTTTGGCTTAGCCGAGCACCTAATGTGCTAATCTATTTTGTTGGTTGGAACGCGAAGTTTGCAAGCCATAAGTGCATCAAGAATGGTGCAATACATTGGAAATCACTATACTCACAAAAATGGAAACCAAGAATAACACACAATCTGCTTAAAGGTTACTCAACAAGAGAGGCGCGACCACTTGAAGCTTGGAAGCTAAAGATTTAAAAAATACATCAATTTGTATTCAATATTTCCTGCCTAAGAGAAACCCAGTTTAAATATCTCCTTAAGAATTATGGTTTTACTACCTCAAAGAGAAGCTATTACAAAAACAGTAAACCTAAAAGTAGGCAAAATGGTGTTTGGCCAAATGATGAAGATCAAGTACATTTCTGGCATCTTTATGCCATTGACCTTTTAACCCTAGAATGTGTCCTTATTAGCCATCACATGTTCTTTCTATCGCTATAGTACATTAAGGTCAAATTTCAAAAAAGAATGCAACAACATATCCTACTCGGCCAACTAGGATGAGTCAAGTGGAAGCTACACTTAAACATTTTTGTTTCCAAAATGAGCGAAACTCTACCATAAGGTCTAACGCTAAAATAACAACAATTAGCAATAAAAAGTAGGTCAACGAGATAATCTTCAAGGCCCCACAAGAAGGTATAGCTGTGATCCAAAGAGAAGCCTAAGTAGATCTGAGGCATTTAGTCGATGAGCCACTTGATTGTCTTCTAATCTAGCATATGTCTTTGGCCTTTATCTTTGTCACAAGTTATTTGTGCCACCTATAATGCTTCTTAAAAATATTTTTTTACAAATTCAAAGGAACTAAAAATGTCAGTTGGATGTCCAATTTGTGATTTTGAGATCAGATGCTGTAACACATCATCCTCCCAAGGTGAAAAAGGAATTACCCTCGAATCTGTGGCGCCCTCCAACTTTTCTACCACACAAATTCCATGCAACTTGTTCCATCCCACCCAAAGGACATTCTTCTTTGTTTGTTCTTGATGATTTTGAAACAAACTCAAGATCAATTCATTTTAAGGGAAATTAGAAGTCCACAAGAGTAAACACAATCCAGAAGTGTGTAATCTACCACTAGCCATGTTGTATATGATAACTTCTCCCACAATCTTATACTCATCCACACTAAGGTGCTCCAAATCCATTAAGGTACCAATGGAGCTAAAGGAGAAAAAGGGTAATATCGAACGTGTAGCATTGTCCTTCATTCGAATATCTGGGTGAGCAATCATTCTCGAACAAAGGAAAGCTAGTTTAATGTTCTTCTCTCCAAGCTTGAACAAGTAGAACTTGGTAAAACCCTCATGTGTGGCCTTTGATAAGGTTTTAACTACTTTTAAGTATTTCCCTCTACTGAGCCACCATAAAAAATGTTCACCAACAACACAAATTTCAATCTTTCCCCTTTCATAATAATTGGTTTTATATCCCAAAAACAAACTTCATCACAAATCCACAAATAACCAAAGCCTTCATCAGTTTTGCTTCAAGTCATTTAAGAGTAAAACTATTTTATTGAAACTACTTAAGTGATGCCACATTTTGATAACATAATATGGATCCAAATTTATAAAGTTTACCAATTCAACAACTTTTATGTAAGGTACTTTCATTAGGAATTGAGAGAGCCACTTCTGAAAAAAAATTTGAATATGCATACTCGACCACTACCCATTCTATACTTCTCATTTTCACTTTCTAATTCATAATGAGTAGATCTTTGATTCTTGAGTCGAATGCTTACTTCATCATCATATAGATGCAAACAACCATTTAATATCTCCCTTTCAAATTCCTCTTCTTGGTTTTGAAGTTTAAGAGACCTTTTAATCTTCATGAATGAAGGTTCCTCTTGAACATAAAATAACTTTCCATTTCTTTCTTCTCCTTGAATAGATGCTACCAATTTATTATCTCCACACTCAATGAGATTAACTTGGGATGTCTTCTCCTTAGAAAAAAATTCTTCTTTAACCATTTGGCAATCAATCTCGAGTAGTGGACCTATGTGGGGATAGATGATTTCTTCATCTAGTAAAACATCTTTCTTATCATATTAGATTTAACAATTCATCATGAACTTATGCTAGAAAATGTGGCAGTTTATGTGTGTTCGGTTTCCTTGAAAATTGTTGAGATCTATGTTCTTTTTTGTAATGAGTTTGAACAAATTACTTTCTCAATAGGTTCTTCGTTAGCTTCCAAGTATGAATTTCATCATCGCCATATGATCTTCTCTGTCTTAAGTTTGCCTCACCACGAACTTGCATAACCAGTGAAACTCAAAGAAAATAGTTTGATTTTTCCCCTCTTTGAATAATCATAACATTAAAAAAATATCACAACTTTTTCCAACGGATCTAAATAATCAACACTATTGATAGAACCTTTGAAAATAAGAATTGAAAATTTAGCATGCCTTACTCCATGTAAGCAAACCACTTCCTTGAAGAATAACTCAACTACGTGGTTGGAGTCATCCGTCTTGGAGCAAACTACAAAGTATGTCATCTTTGAAAATCGATCTATGACCGAATTATTGATTCTTTGGCTAAAACTGTGCATGACAATTCCAAGACAAAATTCATACTAACTTCCACCCAATGATGGCTTGGCACCGGTATTAGTAAGTAAAGTCCTTGGGGGAGCACCTTATTCTTGGCTTTCTTGCAAACAATGCACTTCTCTAACATACAATGCACATCTCGAAGCAAGTGTAGCCAATAGAAATGCTCCTTGACCATGTGCAAGGTCTTTTTTTCTCCGAAATGGCTAGCCAAACCTCCTTCATGAGCTTCCTTGATTAGGGACTCTCTAATATCCTCCATTGGTATGCACAATTTTCCTCCCTTGGTATCCACTACACAATATTCTCTTTCGGCCTTCTCTTTTGACGTGCTTTAAGTTATCAATTTGTGTGACAACACGAATACTAGTTCACTTCGGATTTTCAACAGACAATCACCGAAGATTTCTAGATTCCAACAAGCACAATTATATCAATTTAGACCTAAAATGTTATGAAATTTTAATAGAGGATTAATCAAGATGTGATTGAGATGCCGTTAAAATTTCAGATCCAAACTCGATATAGCCAAAAAGATATTGCACAAACAAAACAAAAAATCTATTCTCGAATGAAACAGATTCTGGTCCAAAAATTACTCAACTTCCAAAAATCGTAACTTTGGATTGGCTAAACCAAATGCTTTGAAATTTTAAAAAGATCTTGCTCAAGAGTGGACAAACCACCCTTAAATGTTAAGAATCTAAATCACTGCGGAAGAAGAGATATGATTGAAAGGGCATTGTTGGTTCGATAAGATGATAATTATGCACCTCTCGAGTTTGTGATTCTTCTTGATGAAGAACATTCCAACTTGCCAAAGGTGAGAGTTTTATACTATTTTTCTTGAATGTCTACCTATGTAAAAGGTAGAGAAAATAGTAGAAATAAGAGCTCTCCAAAGTACTCACAACTCTGGAAGACAATTGCACAATACTCTCATGGATATCACTCACCGTGCGAGCACTGAAATGTGGCTCAAGAGCTACAAAATTTAGAGAGAAACTCCAAGGATTTTTTATTCAATATAGGTTGCTGAATATCAACCGTACGGGGGATTAAATAACCCCACAATTAGGTTAAAACATTTAAACAAAAGCAAAGAACAATATAAGGAAAAGATCAGTTATTTCTTTAAGGTCGAGAGGCCCTTACGCCAAGCTAACTAAGCACCTTCCTTCTCTCTCCAAATGTCGTTGTCATCAGCTCTTATTCCCTGATAGTTGCATCCCTTTTCAGCCATCATACATTCAAAAAGTCCAAGCCATAATAAACACATAAAATAAATAACACAAGGCTGAATTTAAATGAACCTTCTCAATTTTTGAATTCGTTGGAAAAATAGAGTTCTTGGTAATTAATCTGATTGACCTAGCAAATGATGTTTGAATTCCATGATTCAATATATTCTAGAAATCTTGAGATGTCAGCTGCATTTTTTATGAGGTATACTTGTTATAATAAAGTTGACAAGGCTATTAAATATGTCTATTAGTGCTTAGAGGTCAATTTTACAGCAGCTTTCTTGGAAAGTCCTATAATCCTTGGACATAAGCTTGACCATCCATTTAAGTTTCATCTTCCATTTATGCTTCACAAAGATCATGTCCACCAAGTATTGTCCACATGATTTCATATGTTTGATTACTTCATCATATGATCCTCCTACAAAATAGAAACTTGAAAATATTTTAGAAATAATCTATCCAATGTTTGAGAAGTACCGAATCCATTGCACATCATCTGTAACACCCCGAGAAAAATCCCATGTTTCCGGTGCGCTACAGTACGTCTACATATACACACTACGACACACTAATACTTGACACAACTTACTCAGTTTAATAGTACTTTCGTTTTCAAACCATCTTCAAAAGAACATTTGTGAGTATGAAAAATTTTCAACTCGATTCGAAAACAACTCGCGCCCCGAAGAGGGAACACGAAATCCTCAATATAAAAATACGCAGCGGAAAAGAAAATAACTTAAAATAGCATTAAAACAAACCGATAAGACTCGAAATCCTAGGAAAGAATCCAACACACCCCTCGAACTACACAATTTCGGTGCCGCGCACTCACGTCCCCACTTCGACTCCCCGCGCGCACCCTCGCGGTATCGCGCGCGCCAACTCAACATCACCATGTCACGCGCACGTTCACAGCGCCACGTGCCTCACGCACCCTGCCTCCGTACCGCACGTCCGCACGCATGCCTTCACTCGGCGCCGCACGACTCGTGGGTTGCATGCACGTTTATTTTATGTTATGTTTTAGTGATTATGCATCATGGTTTTAAAATACGAGAACGAAACAGAAATGAATTCTCGTGTTTTTACGAAATGAAACAGTAGGATGAGATATGATGAACGAAATGATAAGATACGTAAACAGATAATAAAGGTGGGGTTGAGTGGTCTTGTCCCTAGAGGTGGACCGCGAGATGTATCACTTCTTCCCCCACTTTAGGTAGTGGTCTTTTCCCATGAGGTGCACTACGAGGTGTGTCACTTTACTAAATCAAGATTGGCTTTTTCCCATGAGGTAGACCGCGAGCTGTGTTACCTTGATCTAGCACATAAAGAAGAACCCGGTAGTAAGAAGATAAAGAAGACGTAAGAAAGAGACGAGAATGAAAATAGAGACGAAATTGTAGAAACTGCATATGTTAGGATGTGTTTGATTTTAGTGTTTACGTTTTTATGTACATTACTTACTTAGCATTAAGCTAATAGATGAGTTCTGTGATATAGGTGACGAAGCGATAACTGGTGAGTACTCAGAGCGTGTCCAGGACTAGGAAGCAGTTGGAGGAGTGCGCTAGTGGACGGTGCAGCCAGCTGTTGGGGCGTTTTGACCAAGCCAGAGGTATGTAAGGGAGTTAGTTAATTCGAGTTTAATCGAAATCGTTCTGAGTCATTTTGAGTTGTTTTGAGTCGATTAGATTAATGTGGAGGTATAGATGGATTTCAAACTTTAGTAGTCATTTTTCTGTGTAAATAATGATTTTGAGTTGATGGAAAAGTGTACGATGTGTTATTTTTAAGTGTTGAGCCGGAAGTTCAGTTATTTTGAAGGATTTAAGTTTTCAAAACAAATTTGTGAAGGAAGTGTCGACCTGTGCCAGAAAGTGTCGACCGCTCAGTGTAAAAACGAGTGCAGAGTGTCGACCTGTATGTAAAGGGGTCGACCAAACTTTGTAGGTGTCGATCGCTTAGGTCAACCTACTCGGGCAGAGAGGGAGAAGGTGTCGACCGGTATATACAAGCATCGACCGGTAGTGTAAAATAGATGGGAGTATCGACCTCAGGGATCGACCGACGTGGATAGAGAAAAATATAGTGTTGACCGGTGCATGCAAGTGTCGATCGGTAGTGAAAAATCTAATGGAAGTGTCGACCGGTATATACAAGTGTCGACCGGTAGTGTAAAATAGAGGAGGGTGTCAACCTCCAGAATCGATCGACGCGGACAGAGAGTAATGAATTGTCAACCGGTGTTCATAAGTGTCAACTGGTTAGAGTGAGGAGAAGAGAGGTGTCGACCGATAGTGTCGACCGATGAAAATAGAGGTAAAACAAATGTCAACCGATGTTTGCGGGGGTCAACCAAAAATGATTTTTATGTTCTAAAAAACTTGAAATTTTATTTAAATTAATTTTTAACAAAGTCTTCCGCTGCGATGATTTCAAACACCTTCAAAAATATCATTTTAAGTTGAGTAATGAAAGTATTAAATTTTCCTCAAATTTTTCCAAGTGTATTTCTGTGAATGGAGTAGTGAGCGTAACGGGAATCATGAGGGTTTCTGAATCACTACAGAGATGGTATTAGAGCAGAGAGAGCGGACCGAAAATCGACAAGTCGGTTTTTGGGTTGTTACAATTGTGATATTCAAGCCAAATGCTCAAACCGTTAAAATGATTACCTAACAGCGTCGATCGCTACACGACGTACTTCGACAACTGTAAGTGTTTAAGTTTAGCCTTAGTTATTAGATGCTTATTAGAGAAATTAACTTTTGTTCAAGAAATTAGCCATAATGTCTAGACAACCAGGACGTCTGAGAGTACCAAGAGAGGCCGTTGATTTGAGAAGTGAAGATGATTCGATGACGATCAGACAGCTGACCGAGTTAGTGAATCGGCAGTTTCAACAGCTAGAAATTCTACTGAATCACGAAGTCTAAGTAAGTGCAGGCGCTAGCTCTAGCCATGATCAGTCGGGTGCAAATTTTGGAGGTTACAACCACCGACATTTGAAAGGACAGTCATCAGATCCGACATCTGTAGAGGAGTGGGTCCGTATCATAGAAAGTATGTTCAAGTATGCAAAGATAGAAGTGGAGGATTAGGTCTCGCTAGCCACATTTCATCTAGCAAAAGATGCCAGATTTTGGTGAGAGTCTGTGGAGACCACCATCGATGCACAACACATGACATGGGAGAAGTTTAAAAATGTATTTTATGACAAGTATTTCAACAGTACGATGCAGGCAACTAATAGAATGGAGTTGCTATAGTTGAAACAAACCGGATCGGTAACCGATAGTTTGAGTCATTGTCTCGATTTGCTCGCAATTTAGTGAGCAAGAATGAGGATACGGTGTTTCAGTTTGTACATGGATTAAAGCTAGAGATATACAAAGGGGTAATGATAGTAGGAACTCAACAAGTGTCGTATTCAAAAGTGGTGGCAAAGGCACTAGAGGTGGACGAAGCTGAAATGAAATGCGTTAAGCAGCGAGAAGCTTCCAGAAGCTTTTTCAAGGAAGTTGCCCAACAACAGAGTAGAAGTGTCTCCTAGCAGCAGCAACAGAGGGGCAATAAGAGGTTCAGTGAGGGATCAAGTAGCCAGGTAAGTAGCAAAAGGCCTCAGGGGTCGATGTAGCACCCCTATTGCCCTAAGTGCTTGAGATACCAGCCAGGCGAATGCAAACTGAACTCGGGAAACTTGCTACAATTGCAACAAAGTTGGACATTTAGCTAGAGATTGCCCGAAGCCCATAGTGACTCAGCGTTTCAATAGTAACGAGTAGGCCATGCCAGCAGAGATTGCCCAGCTTTGAAGAAGGGTCTGACACGTACAACACCGAGGGTATTTGCCATAATCGAGTTGGTCGATGATGACCAGCCAGCTGTAGTGTCAGGTACCATATTGATAAATTCTGTACCTACGTATACTTTGATTGACTCTGGTGCAACGCACTCGTTTATGGTTGTATCGACTACCGAGAGTTAAATAAGCTAACGATTAAAAACAAGTACCCTCTGCCAAGGATAAACGATTTATTTGATCAACTCTGGGGTGCACCAGTGTTTTCAAAGATTGACCTGAGATTGTGCTATTACCAGCTGAAGGTCAAGCCATAAGATATTCCGAAGACAGTTTTTCGGACGCGATATGAGCATTTTGAATTCTTGCTGATGTCTTTTGGACTGACGAATACTACAGTCGCCTTCATGGACCTGATGAACATAGTAGTCCATAATTATCTTAATAAATTTGTTGTAGTGTTTATCGATGATATATTGGTGTACTCTCGTAGTTAAGAGGATCATGGAGAGCACTTGAGGTTGGTCTTGGAGACTTTAAAGCGGCACCAACTTTATGCGAAGTTTTTTAAGTGCGAGTTTTGTATGGATTGGATCCATTTTCTGGGCTTGTAATCTTGAGTGATGGCTTATTTGTTGATCCAGTAAAGATCCAGGCAGTTAAAGAGTGGCCAAAGCCGAAGAATGTCACTAAAATACGAAGTTTTCTCAGGTTAGCGGGTTATTACAGAAGATTCATTGAAGGATTTTCAAAGATTGTAGCACCTCTGACCCGTTTGACGAGGAAAAATGTGAAGTATCTGTGGTCTGAAGATTGCGAACACAGCTTCCAGACATTAAAGCAGAGGTAAACTACTGCGCCGATTCTGATGCTTCCTATCGATGATGAAAAATTTAGCATTTACTGTGATGGTTCCATGATAGGTCTTGGATGTGTGCTGATTCAGGAGGGGAAGGTGGTAGCCTGTGGCTCTAGGCAATTGAAAACTTACGAGCAGAACTACCCGACACACGACTTAGAACTAGCAGCAGTAGTTTTCGCGCTGAAAATTTGGAGACATTATTTGTGTGGGCAGCCATGTGAGATATATTCAGACCACAAAAGTCTGAAGTATATTTTCACTCAGAAAGAGTTTACTATGAGGCAGCGGTAGTGGTTAGAGTTCGTCAAGGATTATGACTTCGAAATTAGATACCACCCCGACAAGGCAAACGTAGTGGCTGATGCATTGAGCAGGGTGACGACATCTATTTCAACCATGGCTTCAAGCATGTCATTAGCTTTAGATGCGGAGTTTCAGAAATTCAGCTTAAAGGTGGTGTCAAATGTGTCGGCCATGTTGTCAGCTATATCTCTACAGCCTACTATTTTGGAAAAGATTAACCAAACCCAGAGGGACGGCGCTGAATGCGAAGAAATTAGATCAAACATGGATTCTAATGACAGGTCAGATTTCAGTTATTCAGACGATGGAATTCTCAAGTTTCGAAATAGATGGTTCATTACAAATAATGAAAAGCTATAAAGGGAGATATTATCTGAAATTCACTCTTCTAAGTTTTCTGTACATTCAAGAAACACTAAGATGTACAGGGATCTTAGGTAGCATTACTGGTGGCCTAATATAAAGAGGACTGTGGCAAAGTACGTATAGATGTAATTGATTTGCCAATAGATTAAGGCTGAACACCAGAGGCCAGCAGGAAAGCTTCAACCTTTGCCCATCCCTAAATGGAAATGGGAGCAAATATCGATGAACTTTGTTGTCGGGTTGCCTCGGACAACAAGAGGCTATGATGGTATATGGGTGATCGTGGATCGGTTAACCAAGTCAGCCTATTCCCTGCTAGTAAAGATGACATACTCTATGGATCAATTTACCGAACTATATGTATATGAGGTCGATTACACGGAATTTTGACTTCGATTGTATCGAACAGAAACCCTAGATTTACATCGAAGTTTTGGAAGAGTCTGCACAAAGCTATACGTACGCAGCTCAATTTTAGTACGGCATTTCATCCTCAAAGAGATAGTCAATCCGAGTTGATCATTCAGACGTTAAAGGATATGTTTTGAGCTTGTGTACTGGAGTTCCAAGGTTCATGGAGCAAATACCTATCTTTGGTAGAGTTTTCTTATAATAACAGCCTTCAGACTACGATAGCTATGGCTCCTTATGAGGCTCTGTATGAGAGAAAGTACAGGTCTCTATTATATTAGGATGAAGTCGGTGAAGCACAATTGATTGGTCCAGATATTCTACAACAAACTGCAAAAAAGGTTGAATTTATTAAACAATGGATCTTAACAGCTCAAAGCCGACAGAAGTGTTATACAGATCGTCGGAGGACAGAGCTAGAATTTGAAGTGGATGACAAAGTCTTTCAGAGGATCTCTCTATTCAAAGGAGTTATAAGATTTGAAAAAAAAGGCAAGTTAAACTCTAGATACATTGGGCCGTTTCTTATTACGAAGAGAATAGGGAAGACAGTTTACCAGCTACAGCTACCAGCATCAATGGATGAGATTCACAATGTATTCCACATGTACATGTTGAGTAAATATATACGGGATCCCTCTCACGTTGTGGAGCAGTAGGATATAGTGATTATACCTACTTTGACGTATAAGGAGAAGCTAGTAGAGATTCTGGATTATGCAGTGAAGATTTTACGCAACAAAGAGATACCATTAGTGAAGGTCCTATAGCGCAACCACAACGCAGAAGAGCGAATTTAGGAGCGGCAATAGTACATGATAAGGCAATATCCAGAGTTGTTCAGGTAACAAATTTTGAGGACAAAATTCCTTTAAGAAGGATGGAATATAATACCCAGAATTTTCGACTATAATGATTTTTGTATTTACGTAATTATAATCGGGAGAATTTTAGTCGGAACTGAAAGCGAAGAATTTCTACTCTTAAATATAAAATTATTTTGAGGTTGATGAAGAAGAGATGTTTTTAAGAATTCAACCGGAAATAGACCAAGTAACCATTCAATTAAAAGACTAGGGGTTGAGGGCTAGTAATTATAATTAATTATATTAAATAATATAATTAATATAAAAAAAGAGAATGAGGAAGAGACCCCTTCTGTGTTTTCTCCTCCACCACGCAAGAAACCTTCCTCTTTTCTCTTCTCCCTCGACGATACTTCTTCTCTAGCGACGATCCTTCTCAGTTCCTTTTCATTTCTTCAAATCTAAGGTATGTCTTAGTTAGTTTTTGAGTATATAGTTAGTTCATTAGTTGTTTTGAGTGATACAAGTGAAGTTAAAGAGAGGATTAGTTAATTTTGGTGACCCTAGGAGGGAGATAAGAGAATTTGAACTTAAAGTTGATTTTATCTGTGTATTGGTGTTTAAGCTGGAAGTAATAGTAGATAATGAGTTTTTTATAGAAAAGATTGAGCGTTTGGATAGCTGAATACTCAGTTTATGGAACGATTTTTGTTTGGCCACATTCGGCCAAGTTGTAAGTGCTGGATTAGGAATTGGATTAGACTGTTAGGAATTAAACGTCGTCAGGGATCCGTAACATTTCGAATCGTCCAAATTAGATAAGTATTGGATAAGTAGTGCATTTCTGAAGGTTGGTCGGAAATAGAGTTGGATTTTGGGTTTAGTTAGATTAGTTGTTAAAATGTTATTTCCCCTTAGAGTTTTATGAGTTGGACGAAGTAGAATTAATTGACGTGTGTTTTATAGGTTTTCCAGTTATGGTGCAAAGTTACGAACGAATTGCTAAAGACGCCAAGTAAGTAGTGTAAATAGTGCAATAGGTGTTTTAAATATGGGCCTACATCACACTTCGTTAGAATGCATGCACGTTTATTTTATATTATGATTTAGTGATTATGCATCATGGTTTTAAAATACGAGAACGAAACGAAAATGAATTTCCATATTTTTATGGAATAAAAAAGTAGGATGAGATGTGATGAACGAAATGAGAAAATACGTAAGAAGATAATAAAGGTGGGGTTGAGTGGTCTTGTCCCAAGAGGTGGAGCGCGAGATGTATCACTTCTTCCCCTGCTTTACGTGGTGGCCTTGTCCCGTGAGTTGAACCATGAGATGTGTCACTTTACTAGATCGAGGTTGGCCTTGTCCCGTGAGGTGCACCGGGAGGTGTGTCACCTTGATCTAGCACGTAAAGAAGAACCCAGTAGTAAAAACATAAAGAAGACGTAAGAAAGAGACGAGAACAAAAGTAAAGACGAAATTGTAGAAACTGCATACGTTAAGATGTGTTTGATTTCAGTGTTTAAATTTTTATGTACATTACTTACTTAGCATTAGACTAATAAATGCGTTATGTGATGTAGGTGACGAAATGATAGCTCCTGAGTACTCAGAGCGTGCCCAGTACTAGAAGACAATTTGAACAGTGCACTCGTGCACGGTCCGCCCGGCTGTTGGGGCGTTTTGACTAGGGTGGGGGTATGTAAGGGAGTTAGTTAATTCGAGTTTAGTCGAAATCGTTCTCAGTCATTTTGAGTTGTTTTGAATTGATTGGAGTCATGTGCAGTCATTTTTTTGTATAAATAATGATTTTGAGTTGATGAAAAAGTGTACGTTGTGTTATTTTTGGTCGTTGAGCCAGAAGTTTAGTTATTGTGAAAGATTTAAGTTTTCAAAACAAATTTGTGAAGGAAGTGTCGACTTGTGCCAGAAAGTGTCGACCGGTCAATGTAAAAACGAGTGCGGAGTGTCAACATGTATGTAAAGGGGTCAACAAAACTCTATTAGTGTCGACCGCTTGAGTCGACCTACTCGGACAGAGAGGGAGAAGGTCTCAATCGGTATATACAAGTGTCAACCGGTAGTGTAAAATAGACGGGGGTGTCGACATATCAAGAAACTTGAAAATGCGGATTCAAAAAGAACGTATTTCTTATTTATTCGTAATTTTTTCTAAATTTATAGAAATCTCAATGATTGACCGACACGGACAGAGAGTAATGAAGTGTCAACCAGTGTTTACAAGTGCCGACCGGTTAGAGTGAGAATAAGAGAGGTGTCGACCGATAGTGTCAACTGGTGAAAACAGAGGCAAAACAAGTGTCAACCTGTGTTTGTGGGGGTCAACCAAAAATAATTTTTATGTTTTAGAAAACTTGAAATTTTATTTAAATTAATTTTTAACAAAGTCTTCCGCTGCGATAATTTCAAACACCTTTAAAAATATCATTTTAAGTCGAGTAACAAAAGTTTTAAATTTTCCTCGAATTTTTCCAAGCATATTTGTGTGAGTGGAGTAGTGAGCGTACTGGAAATCATTAAGGTTTCTGGATCGCTACAGAGATGGTATTAGAGCAGAAAGATAGCAGACCGAAAATTGGCGAGTCAGTTTTCGGGTCGTTATAGATTGTGAGTTTTACTCCACGCTTTGCATTTGACGGAACAATTCTTGTCTGCCGTGGCTTGATAAGAACCTTTTTCTCATTAGAGATTTCATATCTCTCCAAGTTGAAATAGGATCTTCCATTTCACGCATTCTTTGAGCTTTGAAGTTGTCTCACCATTAACTAGCATTTCTGATTAATTCAATGGATACTAGTTGTACCTTGACTTTTTCAAAATAAGTATAATAGTCAAAGACCCTTTTCACTTTGCCCTTCCAATCAAGGAAGGTATTGTCATTACATTCTCCATTAAAAAGATGGAATGGATAGGTTCTGTAACACCCCCCGAGAAACCCCGCGTTCCCGGTGCGCTACAGTGCAACTACACACTACATGTACACTAACACTTGACATAACTCACTCAATTTAATACCCCTTTCATTTTCAAATCATTTTCAAAAGAACATTTGTGAGTATGAAAAATTTTCGACTCGATTCGAAAACAACTCGCGTCCCGAAGAGGGAACACGAAATCCTTAATATAAAAATACTCAGCGGAAAAGAAAAACATTTAAAACAGTTTAAGATAAAATGGTAAGACTTGGAATCTTAGGAAAGAATCCAACGCACCCCTCGAACTACACAATCCGGTACCGCGCACTCACGTCACCACTTCGACACGCCGCGCGCACTCTCGCAGTGCCGCACGTGCCAACTACACGTCACTATGTCTCGCGCACGCTCACAGCGCCGCGTGCCCACGCACCCTGCCACTGTATAGCACGTCCGCGCGCACGCCCTGACTCGGCGCCGCACGACCCGTGAGCACCTGCAGGGCCGCGTGCCCTGCGCACCTGCGATCACACCGCACTCCCACGCTCATCTACCCTTCTCTAGGATTCACTACTCACATCTCAACTCATTCCATATTCCCTCGACTCCCTACCTCTCTCCCGAAATTTCAGCAGAGTAACGGCTAAAAACTGACTATCCCAAAATTTAAAAACCCTGCACACAGCTCACCAAAACTAACAGTATCTATCTATCCACCATCCAGAGAAATCACCATAATCAAATCAGAGTATGAAGACAACGAAAATTCATCAAATACAAATGAAGAAAGTCCCCAGTATAGAGTAATATCATACTCTAACATGAAAAATATCTGCGTACGTAACCAAAATCACACGCATTTCATATACCTATACACTGACACATATACACCTCATCTCATCGACTGTACATAATCATCACAAAAGAAAGAAAACCTCCAAAACCAACCATGCCACAACCTACCAACTCCACGGGTCGGGTCGCCCTAACAAAAATCCGCCATCTGGTGCTGCGGTCGCATGCCGCCAACCATCCTACACCTTTGGACTAGGCACTCGAGGCTCACTAGCAGTATCGTCACCACCTACACCACAGAACACACAACATAAGTCTAACGCTCAATAAGTAATGCGATATGAAAATAAAAGCCGACAATGCAATCCCAGCACATGCAGTCTCTACACTCACACTCATGTTGTCACATCTGTGACTCGTAGTGCAGCCGCACCAGGGTAAGGAGGAACCGCACGCCACCCTACACACTGACACGTCGCCACCGTCCCGGACTCTCCAGCAACCAGGCCCACAAGCTACACACACGCATCACCACACGGCAACCACATCAGGGTAAGTCTGTACCTCGCGCCACTCTACACCCTGACACGTCGCCCCCGTCCCAACCTCCCCAGCACGGGGCCACAGTTGCCACACACACACGTTTCGCGACAGCCCAGCCGGCTCACCCCTCGAGTAGGATCCGCGACTGGTGTTGCACCGGCCCACACACTAGTAGGATCCGCGGTACCACTGCCCATATCCTCACCGTCAACAAATTCACGCCGCATGTCGGCCCAGCCGGCCCACCCCTCGAGTAGAATCCGCAACTGGTGAAGCACCGGTCCGCACACTAGCGGGATCCGCAGTACCACCGCCACACGTCTCACCTCATATATCAAAACATGCTAAAAATCATTTTCGTTCACGTTTTTTTTTTAAATATGATGCATGTCAAACAATATGGACGCACACCACAATCAATCACATAAACCCTAAAGTTCTACAGTGTAGGCCCACTTGGGCAAAACACATTCATACACTACTTACCTGGCGTCCTACGCTCGCTTAATGCACAGCTTCGCCAAAAATGTCTCAACCTAAAACACAAACAACCATTCATCAATATTTATCTCAAAATCCACCAAATAGCTAGAAATCACCCTCCTTAACTACACTCATGAAATTCCAAGTAAAACGGTCCATAGGTTTAGTTTGGACGAAAACCAGCCCAAAGTTCGGACGCGCATAACTTTTGCGTCCGTCAACGGAATCGAATGATTCAAGTGGCTAAACGTCCCTTTAGGAACCTAGTTTAACATACCAAGATGGATTTTAAAACGATAAGCCACTGACAGGTGAAAAACACCAAAAACCGAATCTGCCATTTTTTTTATAAAATTTAAACCTTTGTTTTTCTTCAACCAAAACTCACTCAATTCAGCATTACGCACCAAAAACTGACATGCCACCATCACACGTCGAAATTCCACGAAAAACGGTCACTAATTTGACTTGGACCAAAATCCGACATAAACTTCCAACGCGCATAACTTTTGAGTCGGATATCTGAATCGAACGATTCCAGCGGCCACACATTCCTCCAACAACTTATTTTAACCCACAAAAACAGAATTTGAAACAATTAGCCGAAACTAGGCCAAAATAATTAATAACCGAATCTGTTTTTTTTTTACACAAAATAAACCAATTTCGGTCATCCACCTGATTTCTACAATTCTCTTCACCAAACATCCACATTACAACCAACTACACATAATCAGAGTAAAAACCTGTGATTTCAGACTCAACCCGAACCCCACAGTCAACAAAATTTTTGAGATTTTCCTCTCAACCCGAGCACTCGGCCAAGTCAACCATTTAACACGGTTGAGGCCCCCCCCCAGACGCCCTGGTTACACGCTCGGACCTCAGGAGTCTGGCTCAGAGCATGCCGACTATAATCGGTCGCAAAACCGAAGATAAACAGGGGAAGGTTACCTGTTTCTCGGTAAAATTTCTGGCCCAGAAAATTGAGTCACCAGCTAGCCCCAGTTCGCCGGAGTACTCAGCGCGCCGGCGTCCCACTCACGACAGCTGATCGTCGGCGCCACCTCCCAGTTCCCGCTCTCCCTCTCTGCCGCTTGCCCTCGCCTCTCTTCTCTCGTCGTTAAACAGCCGAATGGCTTCAAAATTGAAGTCACTCGGTTGTTTAAATTTTTTTAAAAAATTTAAATAATAATAAAAAAAACATAAAAATAAAATTTTAACTAAAACAAGCTGTAAATTTAAATCGTTAAAAGTTACCAAAAATGCCCCTACGGGCCTTAACCGTCCGAAATTCCGCTAAACTCTCGTATTCCCAACCTTAAATTTTGAAAACCATCACTAAACTAGATTCCGAGTTTTATGACTTAAATTTTCCGTTAAAATATCTTCCGAAACTTCAACCGAAATTAAATTAAAAATTTAAGAAATTAAAAATTAAAATTTCAAAATTTTCGGGTTATTACAGGTTCACATGTTTCAAGTCCCCATTAGGATCTTGCCTATCGTATGTAGGACTAAATTCATTATTCTCTAATTCATTCTCTTCCATAAATTCATTTTGTTGGTTCCTTACTCTCGGAACATCGGGTATTCTTCTTGGTAAGGGACTTCGAGGAACAAGATCATTCCTTAAATTCGTTAACCCTTGTGTAAGACCATTAACCACTTGCATAAGGCCCTATTCATTAGTCAATATCATCAATTTTCCCTTGGTAGCTAGTTTCGCCCAGTGTCAGGTTGATGAGCATTCTTGTCCTGATTTTTAATATAAATGGCACCACTCCGTGTCATCATTTATCCAACCAAAGAGATACCAAAGTAGAGCAAATAAATTAAGGAACAACTGGGGCTCTAATACCAAATGACGTGCTTCAAGTTATCAATTTGTGTGACAACACGAATACTAATTCACATCGGATTTCCAACTAACAATCACCGAAGATTTCTAGAATTCAACAAGCACAACTATATCAATTTAGACCTAAAATGTTATGAATTTTAATAGAGGATTAATCAAGATGTGATTAAAATGCCCTTAAAATTTCATATCCAAACTCTGATATAGCCAAAAAAGATATTGCACAAACAAAACAGAAAATCTATTCTCTGATGAAACATATTCAAGTCAAAAAATTACTCAACTTCCAAAATTCGTAACTTTGAATTGACTGAACCAAATGCTTTGAAATTTTAAAGAGATCTTGCTCAAGAGTGGAAAAGCCACCCTTAAATGTTCAAAGTCTAAATCACTGCAGAAGAAGAGATATGATTGAAAGGGCATTGTTGGTTTGATGAGATGATAATTATGCATCTCTCGAGTTTGTGATTCTTCTTGATGAAAAACATTCCAACTTGCCTAAGGTGAGAGTTTTATGCTATTTTTCTTGAATGTCTACCTATGGAAAAGGTAGAGAAAAGAGCAGAAATAAGAGTTCTCCAAAGTACTCACAACTCTGGAAGACAATTGCACAATACTCTCACGGATATCACTCACCGTGCGGGTACCGAAATGTGGTTCAAGAGCTCCGAAATTTAGAGAGAAACTCGAAGGATTTTTTATTCGAAATAATTTGCTGAACATTAATCATATGGAGGATTAAATAGCCCCACAATTAGGCTAAAATGTTTAAACAAAAGGAAAGAACAATAAAAGGACAAGATCGGCTATTTCCTTAAGGCCGAGAAGCCACTTGCGCCGCGCCATCTAAGCGCCCTCCTTCTCTCTATGTCATTGTCATTAGCTCTTATTCCCTCCAAGTTGTAGCCCTCTTCAGCCATCATACATTTAGTAAGTTCAAGTCATAATAAACACACAAAATGAAAAACACAAGGTTGAATTTAAATGAGCCTTCTCGATTTTTGAATCTGTTGGAAAAATAGAACTCTCGATAATTAGTCTGATTGACCTTGCAAATGATGTGAAAAACACAAGGTTGAATTTAAATGAGCCTTCTCGATTTTTGAATCTGTTGGAAAAATAGAACTCTCGATAATTAGTCTGATTGACCTTGCAAATGATGTTTAAATTCCACGATTCAACACATTCTAAAAACCTTGAGATATCAGTTACATTCTTCATGTAGTATACTTGTTGTAATAAAATTGGTAAAGCTATTGAATATGCCTATTAGTGCACAGAAGTTAAATTTTTGACAACTTTTTTGGAAAGTCCATAATCCTTCGACATGTGCTTGATCATCTATTTAAACTTCATATTCCATCTATACTTCATAAAGATCATGTCCATCAAACATTGTCCACATAATTTCATATCTTTGATGACTTCATCATATGATCTTCCTACAAAATAGAAAATTAAAAATATGTTAGAAATAATTCATCTAATGTTTGAGAAGTATCGGATCTGTGGCACATCATCTTTCTATTTTCTCATACCAATGGCCGAAGTCCAAATCTCCATCATAAGTGTTCTTGATCCATTCAAACCAAAAAAAAAATTGTACTAAGCTCGGTTAAGGGGATATACCTCCTAAAAGGGGTATTAACCACAATATTTGTTTCCTCTTTTTTGTATTTGATGATGTAGGAGTATCTTTCAATGAACTCCACGCATTTAGCATGCCTCCTATTAAGTTTTTCATGCCTTTTGATGTACTTGAAGGCTTAATGATAGGTCTGAATAATGAACTCCTTCGGTAGTAGGTAATGTTTTCAAACTTTAAAACCTTGAATGACGGCTAAAAACTCCTTGTCATATGTCGAATAGTTAAGGGTGACTTATTTCAGTTTCTCACTAAAATATGCAAGCGGCTTACCCTCTTACTAAAGCAATGTTCCGATTCCTAATATGGATGCGTCACGTTCGACCTCAAAAACTTTGTTGAAATCGGAAAGCATAATTTCTCTTTATCGACTAAAGCTTTGTTGGCAAGTTTGAGTCCATTGAAACTTCTTTCCTTTCTTTGTATAATTGGTAATAGGGGTCATGATGGAACTAAAATCTTTAATGAATCTTTTATAGAAAGATGTCGATCCATGAAACTCCTCACCTCTGAGATCCCTTTTGGAATTGGTCAATCTTTGATGGCCTCAATTTTTGACTCATCGACCTCCATGCCATCTTGTGTGATGATGAAACCAAGAAAATACACCATCTCTTTAGCAAAAATAAAAATACTTCTTGAAGTTTCCAAAAAATTTGGCATTTCTAAGAGTCTCAAAGAGGATTCCAAGATTCTCTAAGTGGGATTCAAGGTCCAAACTATACACCAAAATATCATCGAAATAGACTACTATGAACTTGCCCAATAACTCCTTGAGGGCATAGTGCATGAGTCTTATAATAGTGCTAGGAGCATTGAAAGGGTGAAAGGCATTACTAGCCATTTGAAGAGCCCATTCTTGGTCTTGAAAGCCGTCTTTAACTCATCTCCTTCCCTTATTCAAATTTGGTGATAGCCACTTTTTAAATACACCTTGGAAAAATGAGAAGCTCCACTAAGCTCATCTAGCATGACTTAAACCCGTGGAATAAGAAATTGGTACTTGATGGTTACTTGGTTGATGCCTCGGCTATCCACTCACATTCTCATTGAGCTGTCCTTCGTTGGCACTACAGTCGTAGGTTCGGCACATGGGCTCATTGATTCTCATATGTAACTCTTCTCTAGCAAATCTTCCACTTAACTTTGTAACTCTTTAGTTTCCTCCGGATTGATTCTATAAGTGGGACGATTTAGAAGCACAACCTCTGGTAGTAGATCAATTTGGTACTCAATACCCCGAACGGGTGGTAGGCTTTGTGGTAGCTCTTCTGGAAATGCGTCTTAGAATTGGTTCAAGAGAGCTCTAACTCCCATGGGTACTTCCCCTAACTCTTCCATCCTTTCTCGAAACAATAATAGAATAAGAGGTCCCCCCCTCTAAAGAGACTTCTTTAACTCCTTCTTGGACATGAAAAGATTATACTTATCTTTTTCCGTTCGTCCTTATTTCTTCATCTTTAGCGCATTGTTCTGGCTTCAGTGGATATAGCTTAATAATTTTTCCTTTGAATTTCAAAGAATAGAAATTTGAGTACCCATTATAAGAGACTCTTCTATCAAATTATCAAAGTCTTTCCAACAAAAGGTGACTAGCTGTAATGCCCCAAAAACCTACCTGTTTCTGCTTCGTTCACTTCTACTACTCACTCTCTATGCTCAAAAGAATTTGAATGAAATTTAAAACTTTTGTTCCTTGGTTTAAAATCACGTTTTTGAAAGTATTTTAAACGGCGTTGCAGCCAAAAATTAATTAAAATCAGCTTGCATAAAACTTCATTTTTTGAAACATAAAACAGAGACACCGATCGACACCTGTAAGCATCGGTCGACACTTGGGTTGCCTCGGGTTTTTCATCGGTCGACACTGACAAATGCCGGACGACACTACATTTCTCTCGGGTATTCTCGACAGTCGACACTGGGAACACCGGTCGACACTTCTACGCTCATCTCAAAGAGCAGTCGACACTTGCTTTCACAGGTCGACACCCTGATCCTCTCTGCCCGCCAAGGTCGACATTCGCGATTGACACTGCTGCCCTTTCTACACTACCGGTCGACACCTACAACCAGTGGTTGACACTTAGTTCGGCTCTGTCCACGCAGGTCGACTCTCGCGGTCGACACTTATAAGGTCTGGTCGACCACTAAGTCTATCGGTCGACACTTCCTCCCTAGAACTCTGTTTAAAACCTTAAAACTTCACAAAATCGATTGCACTTCGACTCAATGCTAATATTAATACAACACACACTTTTCCATCAACTCAAATCATTATTTACATAAAACAAATGACTACTCAAGTTTGAAATCTATCTATACACCCATTCGATTCAAAACAACTTAAAACCTTCTCAATTACACTCCAAAAATCCATACTTATTCCTACCATAGTCAAAACGCCCTGACAGTCGGCCAGATCATACATGCGTACTCTTTCAACCGCCTCTTATTCCTGGGCATACTCGGAGTACTCACCAACTATGGCGTTATCACCTACATCACAGAACGCAACTATTAGCCTAATGCTAATTAAGTAATACATAAAACATAAACACTAAAAACAAATACATCCTAACATATGCAGTTTCTATAGTTTCATCTATACTTTGACTTTCGTCTATTTCTTACATTTTCTTTATCTTCTTACTTTTCTTCTTTAAGCGCTATACTAAGGTGACACATCTCGCGGTCCCCCTCATAGGATAGATCCGACCTCAGTCTAATAAAGTGACACCACTCGCGATCCCCCTCATAGGACGATGTCACCATGTAAAGCGGGGGAAGAGTGACACACCTCGTGGTCCCCCTCATAGGACGCGGTCCTCCTCATAGGACAATGTCAATCAACCCCACCTTTCTTACCTTCTTACGTATCTTCTCATTTCGTTCGTCTCAGCACACCCTACTATTTCACTTCGTAAAAACATGGAAATTCATTTTCGTCTCGTTCTCCTAATTTAAAACAATGATACACAACCATGAAACCATAACGTAAAGTAAACGTGCAATGCGTCCTACTGAACTATGATGTAGGCCTGAAGGCAAAACTACGGTTACATTACTTACTTGGCGTACTAGAAATTCCTCGTACTTCGTAACTTCGTACGCTAACTAGGAAAACCTATAAAACCACACATCTATTAGCTCTACTTTCCATTAAATTCGTGAACTCTAAAGGAAACAATAACTAAACCCCCACTCGGCCTAAACCGAAATCCTAACTCAATTTCTGACTAATCTTCGAAAATTCATAATTCCTCCAATACTCCCCCAGAATTGGACAATTCAAATTGCTACGGATTCCTCATGACGTCTAGCTTCTCATGGTATAATCAAATCCATAATTCAACACATACCGCTTGGCCGGACTTGGCCAAATGGAAACCGTTACACAATTCGAGCACTCGGCTAATCAAACGTTCAATCTTTCCCATCAAACCTCATAATCTACTCCTACTTCTAGTTTAAACACCAATACACGAATACAAATCGACTTAAACCTCCAAATTTTGTATCTCCCTCTTAGGGTTTCTAAAACTATTCACTAGTCACTCTACTTCACTTTTTACAGCTCAAAATCACTAAAGTACTAACTATCTACTGAAAAATAACTAAATGATTTGAAGAAAATGAGGAGAACTATCTTTGGAAGGGAGAATCGCCGATGGAATGCTCTGCGCGGATGAGGGAGGAGAAGACAGAAGAGGAGAGGAATTGTGCTGGGGAGAAACACCTTAAGGTGTTTTGATTTTTTTTTTATAATAATAATAATCTTAATTATTAAACTGCCCTTAACTCTTAAATGTTTAATAAATTTGTTATATGATCCAATTCCGATTGGATTCTTAAATTTTTCTTTTCTACATTAGCATCAAAATAATCGTTTACCTAATGGTAAAAATTCTCCGTTCCAAATTCTGACCAAAACTTCACCGATTATGATTACGTAAATCTGAAATTAGTTTAACGAAAAAAAAAAATTCTGGGTGTTACATTCCACCCTCCTTACAAAAATTTTGTGCTCAAAATTTGTTAGCTAAACAACTCAGGATATCGCCTCATCATGTCCTGTTGCTGCTCCCATGTTGCTTCTTTTATGTTATGGTTGCACTATAATACTTTCACCAGTGGAATCTCTTTGTTGCGTAAAATCTTCACTGTCTTCTATTCATACGTCAATGTGGGTTGAACCTCTAACAAACTGAGCACGCCTCAACATACTTTGCCACAATCTTCTTCATATCATGGCACCAATAATGCTGCTTAAAATCTCTATACATCTTGGTACTTCATATCTGGTGGTTGAAAACTCACCGTGCCCGCCCTACAATCAATTGTAGTGTAGTGCTTGAACAGTCAATCCATTCCCAATATCATGTCATATCCCGTTATACCTATAATAATGAGATCAGCCGATAAATTCTTGCTTCGCACCCACACTACGATATCTCGCACCACCTGATTTTAATGCATACGCCTACCAGAAGGTAACATTACCTCGTAACTACAGTCCGTTGTCACAAGCTATACATCCAACTTAACCACGAGTGTTAACCACGAATGCAGTTGCAACGAACGAGTGCGTCGCACCAGAATCAATCAAAGTATATGCAGGTACAGACTTTACCAACATAGTACCTGACACTACGGTTGTCTGGTCATCCTCGTCTGACTCAATCATGGCAAATACTCTCGGTGTTGAACGCGTCGGATCCTTCTTTAGAGTTGGGCAATCTTTGATGACGTGGCCCACGTCGTTACAGTTTAAACACCGAATCACTGTAGGCTTCGGGCAATCGCTAGCCAAGTGTCCAGCTTCATTACAGTTGTAGCACTTTCTCTGGTTTAATCTACACTCCCCCGGGTGATATTTCAAGCACTTAGGGCATTGGGGGTACTGCATCGGCCACTGAGGTCTTTTGCTACTGCCCTAGCTGTTTGATCCTTCGTTGAATCTCTTACTACCCCTCTGTTGTTATTGCTGGGAGGCACTTCTGCTCTGTTGTTGGGCAACCTCCTTGAAGAATCTCCTGAAAGCCTCTCGCTACTTAATACATTTCATCTCAGCCTACTCCACTTCCAATGCCTTAGCCACCACTTTCGAATAGGGTACCTCCTGAGTTCCGACTATCTTTACTCCCTTGTATATTTCTGGCTTTAGCCCCTATACATACTGAAACACTTTGTCTTCATTCTGGCTTACTAAACTGCTGGCAAACTGAGAAAAGGACTCGAATTGTCGGTTGCACTCAGTCACTGACACAGTTTGTTTCAACTGTAGGAACTCCATTCTTTTGGTCGCTTGGACCGTACTGTTGAAGTACTTATCATAAAATATCTCCTTGAAATTTTCTCACGTCACATGTTGCCCTTCAATGGTGGTCTCCACGGACTCCCACCAAAATCAAGTGTCCTTCCCTGGATGCAAGGTGGATAGCGAGACCTTGTCCTCTTCTTCCACCTTCGCATATCTGAACATACTTTCCATGGTACGGACCCATTCTTCTGCAGCTATTAGATCCAACGATTGTCCTTCATACGTCAGGGGTCGTAACCTCCGAAATCTATCTCCCTACTGATCATGGCCTGAACTAGAGCCTGCACTTCCTTGTACTTCCCGGTTCAGTAAGATCCCTAACTGCTGAGACTGCCTGTTCACCAACTCCGTTAACTGCCTGATCGTCATGGAATCATACTCACTTCTTGGTTCGGTTGGCTCTCTCAATACACGTGGGCGTCCTGGTCATCTAGATATCTTAGCTAATTTCCTGAACAATGTTAATTACTCTCATAAGCATCTAATAACTAAAGCTAAACTTAAACACTTACAGTTGTTGAAGCACGTCATGCGGCGATCGGCGCTGTCAGATAATTGTTTGAACGTTTTGACCATTTGGCTCTGATACCACAGTTGTAACGCCCCGAAAACCTATCAGTTTTCGATTCGTTTACTTCTACTACTCACTCTCTACGCTCAAAAGAATTTTAAAGGAATCTAAAACTTTTATTCCTCAATTTAAAACCATGTTTTTGAAAGTATTTTAAACGGCGTTGCAACGGAAAATTAATTAAAATTAGCTTGCATAAAACTTCATTTTTTGAAACATAAAATAGAGACACTGATCGACACTTGTAAGCATCAGTCGACACTTGGGTTGTCTCGGGTTTTTCATCGGTCGACACTGGCAAACGTTGAACGACACTACATTTCTCTCAGGTCTTCTCGTCGGTCGACACTAGGAAAACCGATCGACACTTCTACACTCGTCTCAGAAAGCGGTCGACGCCTGCTTTCACAGGTTGACACATTGATCCTCTCCCGCTCAGGTAGACCTTCGCGGTCGACAATACTGCCCTTTTTACACTACCGCTCGACACCTACAACTAGGGGTCGACACTTACTTCGGCTCTACCCGTGCAGGTCGACCCTCGCTATCGACACTTGCAAGGTCTGGTCGACTACCAAGTCTATCGGTCGACACTTACTCCCCAGAACTCTGTTTAAAAACCTTAAAAAATTTACAAAATCGATCGGACTTCGACTCAATGCTAATAATATTACAACCCACATTTTTCCATCAACTCAAATCATTATTTACATAAAGAAAACAACTACTCAAGTTTGAAATCCGTCTATACACCCATTCGATTCAAAACAACTTAAAACCCTCTCAATTACACTCTCAAAATCCATACCTATGTCTACCATAGTCAAAACGCCCTGACAGCCAGTCAGATCATCAACGTGCGTACTCCTCCAACCGCCTTCTAGTCTTGGGCATACTCGGAGTACTCACCAACTATGGCGTCGTCACCTATATCACAGAACTCAACTATTAGCCTAATGCTAAGTAAGTAATGCATAAAACATAAACACTGAAAACAAATACATCATAACATACGCAATTTCTACAGTTTCATATCTACTTTGGTTTTCATCTCTTTCTTACATTCTTTATCTTTTTACTACTGGGTCCTTCTTTACGCGTTATACTAAGGTGACACATATCTATTAGCTATACTTTCCATTAAATTTATGAACTCTAAAGGAAACAACAACTAAACCTCCACTCGACCTAAACCGAAATCTTAAGTCAATTTCTGACTAATCTTCGAAAAGTCATAATTCCTCCAATACTTGCCCGAATTGGACGATTCAAACTGCTACGAATTTCTCAGGACATCTAGCTTCTCATAGTATAATCAAATTTCTAATTCAACACATACTGGTTAGCCAGACATGGCCAAACGGAAACCGTTCCATAATTCGAGCACTAGGATAATCAAACGCTCAATCTTTCCCATAAAATCTCATAATCTACTCCTACTTCTAGCTTAAATACCAATACACGATTACAAATTGACTTAAATCTTCAAATTTTGTATCTCCCTCTTAGGGTTTCTAAAACTATCCACTACTCACTATACTTCACTTTTTACAGCTCAAAATTACTAGAGTACTAACTATTTACTGAAAACTAATTAAATAATTTGAAGAAACGGAGGAGAACTGCCATTGGAAGGGAGAATCGCCAATGGAATGTCTACGCGGATGAGGGAGGAGAAGACAAGAGAGAAGAGGAACTGCGCTGGGGAAAAACACCGTAAGGTGTTTTGATTTTTTTTTATAATAATAATAATCATAATTACTAAAGTGCCTTCAACTATTAACCGTTTAATAAATCTGTTATACGGTCTGATTTTTATTGGATTATTAAATTTTTCTCTTCTGCATTAGCATCAAAATAATCTTTTACCTAAGGGTAAAAATTTCCCGTTCCCAATTCTGACCAAAACTCCACCAATTATAATTACGTAAATTCAAAATTAGTTTAACGAAAAAAAAAATTCTGGGTGTTACACTAGCACTCATAGGCACCACATCAGATAGAACTTTATCCTTATCTTTATAACGTCCAATGAAAAATTCTATGCACACTTGTTTGGAAACTTTGACGTCATCCCGATCATTCAACCAACTTAGCTTGTAGGGGTTTGGATGTGTAATGGTCCCCAACCCAAACTTGTCCACTAATTCAAGAGAAGTCACACTATGTAACTTCCTACATCGATGATGAAGGAGAAAACATTCTCTTTGATCGAACATTTGCTATAGAAGATATTCTCTCATTGGTAATCTTCATCATTGGCCTTGAATATGAAGACTTTCAGAGAACCATCAAGAGTTGTCCCTCTTGCGCATAAAAAACTTCCTCTTGACTTTTAAGGTCTTCACTAGAACCTTCCTCTTCTCATCCTCACTTACTACTTCACTGGTATTCTCTTTAAGAACCATTACTCTTCTATTGGAACATTGGGAAGTAATGTGCCCCAATCTAAGACATTTAAAACATTTTATTTCTCTTGCTATTGGTCGATTTGCATCCTCCATTATCTTTTTGTCTTATACCCATTTTAGAGGCCAATTCTTGGCAAAACATTTTTTGTCCTCCACCTTAATTGGTGGTTTGAAAGAGCTCTCGATTTTAAGAGGAAAACGATCGCTAATCCACTTGCCTTTCTTCTTGACTTACCTTTCAACATTCAAAACAAGTTGTACCACTACATCCATGGTATCCACGATTTGTAGCTCCACAATGTCACTAATCTCTCTATGCAAACCCCATATGAATCTTGCAATTGCTTGCTCTTCGGGCTCCTCAATTCAACTCCTAATCATGAGTGTTTCAAATCCGATTAAGTACTCTTCAACTGATTGTGAACATTGCTTCAAACTTTACAATTGTAGGAACAATTATTGTTTGTAGTAGTTTGGCCCAAATCTCTTCCTCATCAAAGATTTCATAACCCTCTAAGTCACAATAGGATCATCTTCTTCACGCTTCCTTTAGGCTCTCAAGTTGTCCCACTATAAACTAACATATCCAGTCAATGCTAGAGATACTAGTTATAACTTCACCTTCTCGGAATAGTTGTAGCAATCAAACATTTTTTTTACTTTGTCCACCCAATCTAGAAACACATAATTCATTGCATGAACCATTAAAGGAAGGAATTGATATTTTCACATGATTCAAATCCTTGCTAGCATCACGTCTAGCATGTTGATTATCAAATTCCTCATCCTTAGATTCCTCTTCAACAAAATTATTTCTCCTCCTTGGAGCATCAGACTTCCTTCTAGGTAAAGGGCTTTAAGGACCCTTCACATGTTCATTCTCATTTCCATTATCCATTGGTTTATGTTATCAAGTTTATGGTTTAGCTCATCAGTTTATCCTTGGTAACTAGTTTCACCAACACTCGGGTTAGGTGCCATCGGTGGTTGGTTGCTAGAGTTTCGATTTTGGTTAAGCGTAGCACTCCTCCTTGTCATCATTTAATCACAATAAAACCACTACAAACCAAGCAAGATAAACAATGACACAGCAAGGCTATGATACCAAATGATATGATGCAACAAAAAACAAGCAACAAATTAGTTTGACATAAAACTCGGATTGGCCGAGAATACCCTAAATTCTAAAATGTATAAATCAAAATACTCAGAAATTTTAATACGAACTTACTGTATGGGTGAATGAAATGTCCTCAAAATTTCAAGCTCATTTGCAGGGAATCAGAAGATATGGGTGACAGAGGACTAGTTGGTCCAGTTTGTGATAAAATGCACCTCCTCGGGTATTTGATCCCCTTTTTGGGGAAGACACTCCAACGAGCTTAGGGGATGAGTTAGTGCACCCTTGCTAAAGATTCCACCCTAAAAAGAAGGCAGAGAAGGGGCCAATAATATTGGTTTCCACCACTCACAAAATGGAAGACAAGAAAGAACAACGATCCATAGATATGACTCACCGTGAGATAGAGTTGTTTTTGGTGCTCAAGGGCTCTGATTTTGAAGAAGAGTCTTCTAGTTTTTTTTCTATTAAAAAGTACCTCTAATGGCAGCCATAAATGGGGTTTAAAAACTTCAACTCTTCTTATAATTTAGGTTTATAAAAGCAGTACAAAAGAAGATCACCCAAATGGGTGTGCTAGGCTACTACACCTAGCCGAGGACACCTAGTGTCTTACTAAATTTGGAAACCACTTTTCTCTGACCAAATGTCCTTATAACTTGGTACTTCCCTTCTTCAAACACAACCCTTAACTCTCCCTTTACTGGTCATTTGATTTGGTTGTTACAAAACATGCAAACAAACAACAAAAACACACACTAAAGTCTAGAAATAAAAGTAACGACAAATTACAAAATGATTGAAGGAAGACAAATTCTCTTTTTAATGTTTTCTTTCATGCTTGATGTGTTTGAGGGATGCTCCCAAGTGATTAAATGAAAAGGCCTCTTCTTGTCTTTCATGTTAGGTTTGAGCTCTACTTGTCATTCAAAAATGGTACCTACAAAATGAGCCCACAAATTAACTAAACCTTTGTCTCGGGATTAGGTGATTGCTTCTCTTAGCACATCACGATTCATGTTAACAAATCAGTTGCATATCTCTTCTCTTAACTCTTTAATTATTTGTTGCTATTAGTCTCCATTTAAGTATATTAATCATCTTGTTTAAGGATATCACGATATTTAAGCTCGCACGAATGTCGTAGCTAATCGCAAAAAGTTTTAAATAACATAATTCACCTTCTCCTAAGTTATCTTTGATCCTATAATTGGTATCAAAGCTTTGTATTAAAACTTTTATTGTGATTATCTTGACCTTATTGTGAATTGTTAGTAATGGCATTCAATTTGAATTTTTTGCATGTTAAGGGACAATCTATCTCTAGGTCTCCCTTCTTTGATCGAAATAATTATGTCTATTAGAAAGCTTGAATAAAATTTTTTATTCAATCTATGGATTATTATTTGTGGGATGTTATTGAAAATGACTCCTATGTTCCTATCAAACTAGAAAATGGAATAAATTGGCCTAAATTACCTATGGATTTAGATGACTCTGATAAGAAGAAATTAAGTTTGAATGCTAAAGCTATGAATATTCTATATTGTGCTCTTAATATGGATGAATTTCATAGGGTACAAGGTTGTGACAATGCATATGAAATTTGACATTTACTTGAAGTTACACACAGAGAAACAAATAAAGTAAAATAAAATAAAATGAGTTGCTTGCACATGAGTATGAACTATTTTCAATGAAAAAAGATGAATCTATTATCTCAATGTTTACTCAGTTAATTAACATTACTAATATCTTTAAAATGCTTGGTAGAGTTTATCCCAATGAAGAACTGATTAGGAAAATTCTTTTATGTTACCAAGAGGATGGCAACCCAAGGTGATGGTTATCCAAAGTGCAAGAGATCTCAAGTTCTCAAATTGGAGGAACTCATTGGATCACTAATGACTCATGAGATAACCTTGAAAGCAAATGAAAAGGAAGACCAAAAGGAGAAGGAAATCACTAAGAAGAAAGACATTGTCCTCAAAGTCTCCTCAAGCAAAAAAAGATGATTTCGAAAAGGAAAATGATGATGAGGAGATTGCCTTCATCACAAGGAGGTTTAGCAAGTTTCTCCAACACTTAAACTACAAGGAAAGATGTTCTAAAAACGAGAAAATTCTCAAAAGGAGAAAGAAGCCACATGCTTTGAATGTGAAAAGCTCAGACACTTCATGGTTGATTGTACTCAAACCAAAAAAGTGTCAAAGACATTCAAAAAGAGAGTAATGAAAGCTACTTAGTATGATAGTGAAAATGATATTTTTTATGAAGATGAGAAAGTATCCAACATGTGCTTTATGGCTAAGAAAAATGAGGTAAGTTATTTAGATGATGATGTCGATAAAAAAGAATTGATTGATGCTTCAATGATCTAATGGAACAATAACTTGCTTAAGCCACGGTACAAAATGTTTAAAAAGGAGAATGTACACTTAGCTAGAAAGCAGGTTAATGTGACATCTCTATTAGAAAAAGAAATTAATGATTTGAAGAGTAAAAATTTGATTTAAATAAAATAGTGCTTAAGTTTACTAATGATAGCAAAAATCTAGAGATACTTTTGGGAAAACAAAGAGTTACTTTTGATCAAACCAGTATTGGAATGAGATCTTCAAGAAGAAAAAGGAGAACAAAAATTTCTTTGTTAACCTAAGCACTTACAATATATTCAATAGAATTAATCATAAATCATTTGTTTGTCCACTAAAATAAAATGAGAAAAAGTTAGAAACTATATTGATATGGATTCTAAAAGGGTCAAGACTAATACTTAAGGACCTAAAAAGACTTAGGTACCTAAGAGAACCAATTGATTTTTATTTTCCGTGTAGGATGAAGGATCTCCCATGAAGAACTTATGGTACCTAAATAGTGGATGCTCAAGGCATATGAACGGAGATACTTTAAAGTTTCCTTCCATCTCCAAGAAAAAGGAAACATCACATTTAGAGAAAATCAAAAGGAAAAAATTATTAGCTTTGACAATATAGGTAATACTTCTAATTCAATTATTAAAATGTTTTACTAGTTGATGATTTGACCCATAACTTATTAAGCAGTAGTCAATTATGTAACAAAGGGTATAGAGTGATTTTTGAGTCAAAAATTTGCATGACAGAGGAATGAAAATTTATAAATCAATTCAAGAGGAGAAATATTATAGAAATGAAAATATTTACACTATTGATCTTGAAAATGTTTCTTGTTTTGATGAAAAATGTTTTTCGCCAAATTCTTCTAACGATGTTAGTCTTGGCATAGGTGGTTAGGTCATGTTAGTATGAACACTTTAGAAAAAATCTCTTTCAAAGATAATCTTTGAGAAGAATAAAATTTGTGTTGTTTGTAAAATGGAGAAGCAAACAAAGAGTTTGTTTGCTTCAAAAAATATAGTCTCTTCCTCCAAGTCTCTCCAACTACTTCATATAGACCTTTTCGGATAATCGAAAACCAATAGTTTAGGAAGTAAACATTATGCATATGTTATTATTGATGGTTTTTCTAGATTTACATGAGTTTTCTTCCTAAGGACAAATGATGAAACTTTCAAAACATTCTCCAACTTTGAGAAGAAAGATCTTTTTATTGTTGCTATTCATAGTAATCATGGTGAAGAACTCAAAAATCATAGTTTTGAGCTCCTTTACCTAAAACATGACATTGAACAAAATTTCTCTTCACCAATAATGCCTCAACAAAACGGGGTTGTCAAGAGAAAAATATATATCCCTCCAATACCTAACTAGAACTATGCTCAATGAGAACAACCTCCCTAAATATTTTTGAGATGAAGCCGTAGTAACCTCTTGTTTTGTAATTAATCGGATTTCCATAAAACCAATTTTTTAGAAAACTCCATATGAGCTTTGGAATGGTAAAACTCCAAGCGTAAAATATTTTAGAGCTTTCAGTTGCAGGTGGTTTATTCTTAATACCAAGGATCGTAGAGGAAAATTCAACTTCAAGATGAATTTTGAGATAGTTCTACAATATTCCTCAACTAGTAAAGCATGTAGAGTCTTTAATAAGAGAACTGTAGTTGTGGAAGAATCTTTACATGTTACATTTGATGAAATATCATTACTGTCAATCAATGTAGAGTTAAATGGTGATCTATATAGAGATATGGAAACTTTTGTTGTAGGAGAAAAGAACAATCCAAATCCTGAGAGTACCCTTCTAGAACTCACTTCAAATGAAATAGAGATTACTCTAATTGATAATAATAATGTTGATTTATCTAAGGATTGGAGATACGCTAAAAGTCATCCTATCGATAATATCCTAAGTGATCCTCTTTTAGGAATTAAAACTAATGTCTTCCTTGAGAATTTTATTGCCAATATTGACTTCATCTCTCAAATAGAAACTAAAAAACTTGATGAAGCCAAATTAGATGAAAATGGAATTATGGCGATGCTAGAGGAGTTAAATCAATTCGAAAGGAGCAATATTTGAGAACTTATTCAAAGGTCAAACGATCCCTCCTTTATTTAAACTAAATGGGTTTTTAAAAACAAATTGGACGAAAATAGAGTGGTAGTAAGGAATAAGGCTAGATTTGTTGCAAAAGGATATAATCAAGAAGAGAGAATTGACTTTGAAGAAACTTTTGCTCTGGTAGCTAGATTAGAATACATTCGCATGATCTTAGCTTATGCTTGCTTTAAGAATTTTACTCTCTTTCAAATGGATGTTAAAAGTGCATTTCTAAATTACTTTATTTTAGAAGTGGTATATGTAGAGTGGGGTTTTGAAGTTCATAATAAACTTGATCATATCTACAAGCTCAATAAAACTCTTTACAAACTTAAGCAAGCTCATAAATCTTGGGATGAGAGATTGACCAAATTTCTCTTAGAAAGAGGATTCAATATGAGAAAAATCGATTCCACCTTGTTTACCAAACAAAAATATGATCACATGTTATTGGTTCAAATTTAAGTTGATGATATCATCTTTGGTGCTACTAATGATTCCTTTTGTAATGATTTTGTCTCTATAATGCAAAGTGAATTTGATATGAGTATGATGAGAGAGCTAAGATATTTCCTTGATCTACAAATCAAGCAAACTAATAATGATATTTTCTTAAGTTAAGAGAAGTATGTTAAGGAATTGCTTAAGAAGTTTGGTTTGGATGGTACAAAATCACCTCAAATCCCTCTATTTGTTTTAATTTTACAAAGAGTGTCGACACTTTAGTATAACTGTCGACCGCTAAGTTACAATATAAGTATATAGTGTCAGTTGAACCCTAATTTTTTCGCGCCCCTCTTTGTTTTCTTTCTCACCCTCTCATGGTTTTTCATCATTTTTTGTCTAGATTAAGCCCAAACCTACCCTATTTTTGTTCTCTCTCATTATAGAGCTTCCTCTTCTCGAACCGATGGCTGAAATGTCGAAGAAAAAAAGCATCTTCGCAAAGTGCTCTGGGTAATTAATGTCCTCCTCTTCTCGAATGACCCTCTCCATTATTCAAAAATGCTTATGGTAGAGATAAGTATGATGAAAATTATAAATTTAAACCTTTGATTCTTTCTTGTAGAGTATCGTTTTATAGCCTTCGAGGTTTGGATTTGGAAAAAAGGTGTACTCAATTCAAACTAACATTGCTTTGCAAACTGGAGAGACCTTTTTATGAAACTTCTTTTAGATTGTTTTATGAAAATATGGAATATAAGGTTAACTCGTTGAGGACTAAGAGTTATGTCTATGGGAAAGACTTTTCTTTTTCAGCTAGTAATTTGAATCAATTATTGGATTGTGCAATAGATGATATATCTGAACATATTATCAAGTAGCAAAGGATCCTGAAACTGAAACAGATCAGAGTTTAGAATTCTTGCGTACTATTGTCAAAAACACCGATGGGCCTCTACCTCACAAACCAAAGGCGAAGGATCTGAACATCCTTGTAAGAGTATTTCTAGCACATACAATCTCTTGCCAAGGAATGGTCATAGAGACCATAAGTAGCTACATGGATATCTATGTTCTCTACAAATTCTTCAAACGAGAACGTTTCAATGTAGGCCACATCATTGTTAATCGCGTGCTAAATGTTTGGAGCAATTCGGCAAAGTCTCTGCCATTCAATCTTCTCTTAATTAAGATATTTCAGGTCAATGGAGTGGTGATTCCTCCTTCTGAGATCTAGTTACCTCTAAAATCTATGGATACTTACACAACTTTCACTCTTGCTAGGATGGGTATTGCACGTTGTTCTGATGGTGTGTGGATATTCAAAGCTACTTCTCAGAGCTTTACCTCCTCAATTGATCCATCAGCTCAGATTCCTAAGTAACTAGACTTTGATATGCTTAAAGCTCCCACCATTGAGCCTCGTGACTCTTCGGACTCTCCAAGATCTACTAGAGAAGAAGACTAACCAAATGTCAGCCTATCTGTCCAGTCTATTCACTTCCTCTATTGAGGTCAGGAGTCAAACTTCACTTCGATTTTATTTTGTAGATAGGAAGATTGATGATTTCTATAACCAGTACTAGTCACGTTTTTCACGGATGACTAACCCTCCACAGTTGGTTCCTTGATTCAAGGTCTTGGGTTCCCTCCTTCCATTGACAATTTTCCTGCTCAAGACTAGTGACTTTCCCAGTTCATAGCGATAGTACTTTATGCTATTATCTCTATCATAACTTGGATGTTTTATTGTATTTACCTTTTGTTTAGTCTTGGATAGTTTTGAAGTAGAACTTTAATTTTGTGATAGTTTTGGATGATTTGATGTTCTATATGACTTGTGTTTTGTCTCTCTTCCACTATTGGATACTCTTAGAATAGTTGTTACTCTAGTGAATTATTTTTTTATAATGCCAAAGGGGGAGAAGAATAAATAAGTTAATGGATGCACTTAGTAAGGGGAAGCATTGCTACAACACGTTCATTTCTAGCAAGTAGTGTGCAAATAATAAAAAGAAAATAATCTAAAAACATTTTTGAATCTTATATGTTTCTCATCATCAAAAAGGAGGATATTGTTAACTTAAAGTGAATTAAGCCTATAAAGTACTTTGATGATGGGTGTTTTTCTTTTAAATTATTTTCAGTTGATTAAAAGTTGTTTATTGATTAATTGAGATATCTTTCTGTGAAGGGTATTTGGTTGATCTAACAAAGTGAGCTGAGTTTGCTCTCAGCTAATTATAAGACACATATACCTTAGACGGACAATTTACGAAAAATGTCAAAAGCTCCATGTATGTGCTATAATTGCACATACTGTCAACCAATCAACAAAAAGTGTCGACCGCATAGACAAATGCCAAATTTCCATAGAGCTCTAAAGTATCGATCAAGAAAAAAGAATGTCAACCGAATGAACAAGTGAAGGATATCTAGATAGCTCTGAAGTGTCGACCGAGCTTTATAGTGTCAACATCTTCTCAATAACAAAGTTCAGAATAATAAAGGCATTGTCTGCAAAATCAAAGTCTCAACCGTGCTATTTTTCAAAGTGGCGACTTAGTTGTTGAATGGCTTTGAAATTGCACTCAGCGTCATCAAAGTGTCGACCGAATAAATGGAATTGTCGACTAATCCTTGTGCTTTTTTAGGACGATTATAAAGAGAAGAATGAAGCTTCATGAAAAATATACAACTTAAGAATAGTGTAACACCCCGTATTTTCATGATATCAATTTTTGGGTTGTTGGTACGATAAACGACGGGATTCGGGTCGGAATGGAGAGTGGAAAATTTGTAAGGTTAGGTGGGAAATTATTTCGAACCTAATAGTGGGGAGAAAATTTTAAGAATCCGACCGGAGTGGTTTGGATGGCCGTCGGATTAAAAGATTAAAGTGTGAGGGCGAAATGATAATTAATTATTATTTTTTTTTAAATGTTAATAGAGAGGGAAGGATTCGCAGAAATCCTTCCCCCTCTTTGTTTTTTTTCTTATCCCCCTCCCCAAATCGTCTGACTTCCTCTTCGTTTGCCTCCTTCCCACGACATTCTGCCGCCGATTTGTTGTGGTTTTCTTCTCCATTTTAACGGTTCGAGATAAGTTTAAGTAGCTTATGGTTCAATGTTATTTTAGTATTGGAGTTGAGGAAAAATTTGATTGATAGGAGATTTGGGGTTTTACGATTAGAGTGTTTATTGGGTTACTATCGATTGTAGTGGGTTATTGAGCATAGATGTGACGGATGGGTGAGTAAGTGAGCGAATTTGAGTGAGGAACTGAGAATGTAGGATTTTAAGCACTAATACGAAATTGGCTGTGAATTTTTGGCCTAGCTATAGGCTTTTAGAAACCCTTTTGGCTTGGTAAACTAGGTTACGATTGTAACGTTTGGCCGCCAGAATCCTGTGATTTCGATAACCGACGCAAAAGTTATGCACGTCGAAAATTAGGTTGATTTTGGAGCCGAAATAGGTTAGTGAGCGACTTTGGCGAGTTCATGAAGTGTTGTGCTAGTATGGTGATTTTAGTGCACAAGTAGATTAGTGGGATAACTTTTGACGGAAAAACCAGTTTTGTTGTAGGTTTAGCAAGTTTCAGGTAAAACGAGCACCACGGAGTGCTAGGACGCTAGGTAAGTAGTGTATGTATGTGTTTTGCCCAGGTGGGCCTACATTGAGGAACGTTAGGTTTGTAATGATTGATTGCGATGTGCGTGTGTATTGTTTGACATGCATGATGTTTTTGAAACGGGAATGAAAATGAATTTGAGCATGGTTTTATGTGCGAGTGTGAAGTGCGAGGCGTGACGATGTGTGCGTGGACAGCTAGGCCCCGTTGCTGGAGGAATCGGGATGGTGGCGACGTGCCAGGGTGTGGTGTGGCGAGTGCTTCCAGCCTCACCCTGGGATGGCTGCTGCGGTGTGCATGTGGTGGTGTGCAACTATGGCCTCGTTGCTGGAGAAACTGGGACGATGGCAACGTGTCAGCGGGTGGTGCAGCGAGTGCGTCTAGTCTCGCCTTGGAATGGTTGCGCTGCGTAGAGTGGCGCGTGTGTACAGGTCGAGGGCCTCGTTGCTGGAGAAACCGGGACGATGGCGACGTGCTAGGGTGTGAGGTGACGAGAAAGTCCAGCGCCACCATGATTCGGTCATACCACGCGGCACTGGTTGTGACAACTTGACCGAGAACGTAAAAATTGCATGTGATAGGATTGCATTGTTGTTTTACGATTCATATTGCACTACTTACTGAGCGTTACACTTATGTTGTGTGTTCCGTGGTGTAGGTACAAAGTTTCTAGGACGTGAGTTAGCAAAGCCTAGACAGAACGAGTAAGTGGTTGGCAACGTACTACCATGTGCTGGTAGGTGGAGCTTGTCACAGCGGCTCGACCCGTGGAGTAATGTCGGGAGGTAGATTTCTAGGAATAGTGTTTTTAGTGAGGTCTGTGTCGAGTGTATAGGTTTTGAGGTATAGATGGATATGGGTGTCGATAGTCGGGATTGATGTATAGATACATGCTAAACTATTTGAAAGAGTTTAAATGAATGATTTAGGTTTTCAATCGGTTGTTTTAATTCAGAGACGTTTTCGTGTCATTCTTCCTTAGGACTTCTGTTATTTTTAGATTGCGGGTGTGAAGTGTCGACCGAAATTCATAGATGTCGACCGGTTAGTATAAATTGGAGGGTGAGTGTCGAACGCGAGGTTCGACTGGTGCAGGCAGAGGGAAATGAGATATATCGACCGGCGACCGTGGGTGTCGACCGGTTAGTGTAAAATCCGTGAGAGTGTCGACCGCGGGGGTTAACCTGCACGGCAGAGAGGGTCAGAGTGTCGACCTATGAAAGCAGGTGTCGACCACTCTCTTAGTGGGACGTAGAGGCGTCGACCGGTGATTCCTAGTGTCGACCGACGAGGACCCAAGAGAAACGGCATTCGCCAGTGTCGACCGATGAAAAACTCGAGACAATCCAAGTGTCGACCGATCTCTTCATTGTTATGTCTTAAAGGGAGAAGTTTATTTAAAACGATTTTAAACGAGTTTTTCCGCTGTGACTGTCTTAAATATTCTTCGAAAATTTCATTTTGAGTCGAAAGAACCAAAAGTTTTAAATTTTATATGAATTTTGTCGGGGTGAGAAGCGAGTGTACAGTTGGCGACCTGGCTCCGGGGACGACTCAGGGGCGTTAAAGATGTGGTATCGGAGCAGTGAAAATACCGAAAATGGGTAGGTTTTCGGGGCGTTACAAATAGTATCTAAATGGTGCCAAATTTTTATATTTGAGAGTGTGAGAATTGCTTCTTTAGAGTGTGTATACTCATATTTCGTTTAGTAATTGAGTGAAAGATGATGCCTTGGAAAAGAGTCTTGTAAGGTTTTATTGACGCCCAGAACATTCATCTTGTGAACTTAAGAAGTTGAGATTAGAAGAAATCTTCAAGGAGGAATCTTGAAGTGCAGATACAGGCAAAGTTGGCTGAACCGCGTTAACAAATCTATTGCATCTCTCTTCCTTTAACTCTTTGATTATTATTTGCTATTAGTTTTTATTTAAGTATATTAATCATCTTGCTTAAAGAAATCACAATATTTGAGCTTACACGAATTTTGTAATTAATCACAAAAAGTTTTAAATAACCTAATTCACTCTATATCTTAATTTATTTTCCGTCTTACACTCACTGGTTGCAAAATTAGTGACATCGAGCTATAACTTCTGTTAAATGGTGGTTTCCAAATTAGCTTGATTTTAGTATTGCATTCTTTAATGGGGATTTGCACGAAGAAGTATATATGAAATACTACATGGTTATCACCAACCGGGGATAATTCAGATACAGTGTGCAAATTAAACTTACCTTTATGTGGTTTATAGCAAGCTTCTAGACGATGGCTCTCACAATTGCCTTCCGCCTTGATAGAATATGGTTTTAACAAATCACATATTGATAACTCTTCGTTTATTTGTAAACACAATCCTTTCTTCTTAGCAGTTCCTCGGATGACAGTATCTTGGCAAGAAACAAAGTTGACTACATAAAAACAATTATGGTGTTTCTCGACAACAAATTTAAGTTGAAAGATTTAGGTGATTTGCTTTTTGTACTTCATTAGAAGTGGCAAGATCAGATAATAGTATTTTTATTTCTAGTAGACATTATACTCTAGAGCTTCTAATTGGTACATGATATTTACGTCGAAAACCAGCTTCAAAACACTTAGATCTTGCAATGAAATTGTCATCTAATAGTGGGAATTTACTTGAAGTTCACAAGAGTTTTCAAAGATTAATTGGACGATTTATCTACCTTCCAATTACAAGTCCTCATATTTACTTTTAGTCAACAATTGAAGTCAATATATTGCTCAACAGGCAACTTCTCATTTCAAAGCTGCTTATAGGATATTCATCAACTTCTTCTTTACAGTCTTTAAGTGATTCAGAATTGCCAAGCTATAAAGATTCTAGGCATTCCATTAGTGGTTTTTGTGTGTTTCTTGGTAATTAGTTGGTTTCATGGAAATTAAAGAAGCAATGCACAATTTTACATTCAACTGTTGAAACTGAATATCCTGTCATGACCAATACTACTTGTGAAATTATTTGGCTAAAAAATTTACTCAAAGATTTATTTATTGATCATTCTTCTATTGTTCCATTGCTTTGCGATAATAAACCTGTTTTACATACTTCTACAAATTTTATTTTTTACGGACAGCAAATTTTATTTTTACGGACAAAACACATTGAGATAGATTGCAATGTTATATAGCAACAGCTTGGCCTTGGATGTCTTAAGACTTAGCATATCTCCTGAAAATATAAACTCGCCACTCTCTTAACTAAGTTATGCTTCCAAGTCACATATATTGTATTTTTAATATGTTATAGTTATCTTGCATCCTTTTCATTCACAATTGTAGTCATTCTATAAATAGGACTGCGAAGTATTTTTACTATAATGAGGATTTGCAGTTCTCTTCAATCCTTTTCTTGGCTATATATGGCATAAGGTGATAAATCTAAACATTTAATTGAGCGAGTAGGCAATTTAATATCATACCATTAAGACATGTTACCTAACTCATATAAAAAAAGATTTAACCAAAAGCAGTGCAACATTTATGCATTACCTTGTAAGCATTACAAAAAGTTCTAGCACAAAGCTGATTTCTATCTTATAAATTCACTCGCACACCAATACTCATGACACAATACAACTAGGATGCATTTAAGACTCATAGTGAAGAAAAACGCACAAATAAGAGCCCTTAGAGTTGGGCAAGACGGCGGATATCAATAGGGTAAGCATCGGAAGAGCGTTGTACACTATAAGCTCTCCGGCCAACAATGGCATTTCCAGCATCAGTAGGGTGAAAGGCATCCCAAAAGAGATACTCATTCCGGTTCCGACATGGCATTTGCCCCGGGAGGCATGTTATTTGCCCATTATTTCTTCCCACTCCACAACACCCAACGTTTGTAACCCTAATACCTGAAATTACATCAGAGTTAAATTAATTTCCAAACATGATTGATATTTAATTTGTAGTTGGACTAACTATATTGTTATAGTTCAGCGACTTAAATACCCTGCATAAAAAATTCACGACCTAAACAGTAGACTAAACTAATGATATTTTGCGTTGAGAATTATGATTTGTTTTTCGTGTAAGAGTTTCAACCAAAATCTTTGTGTTCTTCTTCAGGTATCTTCTTTTTATCTATTCTCTTCGGTATAACTCATATATGTGTTTGTATAAAACATAAACGGAGACAATAATTACCAAAAGATGAAGGGTTGGCGATGATGTCCTGGAAAATGCCATAAGCGTCAATGTAGATAAATTTTGCATCAGGGAGATTGTTGTTAAGGTTGTCGACAAGAGATTTCAGCCTTCCATTGAAAATTTGATTAGCTGAGTTGACTCTTTGCACACATGTTCTTCCATCTGGGCTGCCCTGAGCTAGTTGATTTGGGCTGCACCCTATTTGACCAACCCCAAACAACACAAACTTCCTTGCTCCAAAGTTATATAATATCTACACAGATTCAAAAACCAAGATGGGTTTATCAAATAAACTAACCCAAAAAAATGACGGAATGAAAAATAATAGCCGATGCACGTTAAAAATTTACAAGAGCTAATTTCTTGTATTGTTAAAATATAATAGACAAAAATGAGAAAATTAAAGAAAAAGCAACATTAAAAATTTTACATGAAAACCAATTCGAAAAAAACATAGAGAACAAGTTTACAAAGATGCCACTAAGAAACAAAATAAATCTACCATATTTTTTCAAAAAATATTCAATAAGAGAAAATCACACTTTTAAAACTCACGTTGATCTCAGGTGAGCATGACTTGTTCATCTCTCGCTCTTTTGTTTCTCTTTCACATTATTATTCATTTTTTCTCACAAAACATAGATCCATGAAAGAGATAAACTAACCCTAAGTTGCTGAGAGTATTGTTGGATCAAAACGTCGGCGTATTGTTGCGGAGAATATTGTCGACTGGTCGAGTAGTAGAGAGGCATGAAGTAGTTGTTGAGGTAGTCGTTGCTGCCCAATCCGATAGAAAAAATGCACTTATTCAAGTAAGCTTCAGCAGAATTCTCATCTCCAATGATGTTAACAATTTGTGACACTGTGTTTTGGTAATTCTTCACTTGCCCACTAAAGCTTATCCGACCGCCCTATGCATTACAAAATTATTGATTATCAGTTATCGCAGACACATATAGATAATCATCAACTTCTATGATCTTCAATCATTGGTAGCTGTCTTTTTCATTGATTTAAGTTTGCATGGACCCATGTTTGATTGTAGAGTAGTTGAAACATAAATATCTCATTATCTTATTGGGAATTGCAAAGTAGAAGATTCTGTAAAATTGTTTTAGTTATAGTTACCAGTTGTTGGCCAGTTTCTTCTCGGATTCCGGCAGCTGCCGATGCATAATTCACTCCTCCGAGGATGGTCCGGCCTCGTGCCGTGGAGTAAGGAGGAATATAAGAGTTGAAACCTAGAAGTTGAGCTGTGCATATAGGAAACAAATCTTAGGTTGATATTACAATACTGCATCGCTTCCTCAAAGTGAGGGGGAGAGAGAGAGAGAGAGAGAGAGAGAGAGAGAGAGAGAGAGAGCTGACCGATGACATCAACGGTGGTTCTTCCATTAGAGAATCTACCAGAAGGTCCACCAGGGAAGTCAATTCCGTAAGGAAAGTAGTCAGCTCGAGCCAAAGAAGAAAGCTGATTGTTGTTGCCATTATCAACCAAAGAATCTCCAAAGATGAAGTAGCATGGAACTTGCTGAGCTCCTTCCACACTTATCAAGCTCAAAACCACTATTGCCATGCAAATACTCCATTTTCTCTTCATATCATCCGCCATTGATATCATCTTCAAAGCTACTGGTGAAGAGCTGGAAAACTAGGTCTGAGACTAGACAAACTGTTTATAATTTGTAAGTCTGTTTGACTGAGGATTTCAAAAAGATGAATTCCACATTTATAAAGAAGCTTTAGAGAGAGAAAGAGTAGTGCTCTCCAGTTTTAGATTTTACGGGTGGGCAGTAAGCTATAGCATTAATTTCACGCGGGTGTAATGTGAAATGGAGCACTTCTCAACACTTCTTATGAACACTTCCTCTTTCTTATCATTTAATGTATTATTTTTGTTACAAATTATTCATTATTTATGCCACTGCTCATGAACTAATTGCTGCATGACCCTTTTTGAACGATGAAAAATGGTCCCTAAGCTACCCTTTTGAAAGTCAAATAAACAATATTATTGATCAGAAGATAGAAAATTTCAGAACTCGTCAATCAACGGTGGAGATTACAGCGAGTATAAGAAAGATGAAATAAATGGGAGTGGGTGGATGAATTAAATGCAAAATTGGGAAAGAGAGAAGGGAGGACGAAGGGGTCTGCATGGGAGTCCATTAAGAGCATTAAATGATGTCAAACTTTATTGCATTACAGTTTGGTGTGAATACTTGATAAGTTTGAACCCACACTTGACATGTCGGCGTCGGCGTCGGCGTCGTCCACATGATTATTAGCACTTGTCAAAGAACTTAATAAGAGGAGAGAGAGAGATTTTCCCTTTGCTCTTTGACACAACCACGAGCTTCACGCCCGCATTTGTTCTCGAGTGTTATCATAACTCCCGTTTTATTTGTATAAAGAGAGAATTCTAATTATTTATAAAACTCCTATGCTTTTCCTCAGTGAGGTAGGATTGTGCAACTCTTTTGATTGTACAGACTGCCACAGAGCCGAATTTCGCACACAAACGAACAAGATAAAAAAAAATGCCTTTCTCCTGTAAATATGTTCCTTGCAAAGTGTAAGGTTTCTAAATACTTAGATGTGGAAATTGCATGTCTAGAAGCTGCGACCATATCATCAACCTATCTTGATTCATGCAGAAATATTTTTATTCACTTCTACAAGAGGGTAAAAACCCGAGTATTGCTTTTGTAATCCAATTCCCAGATGGAGTTTCAGTCTGAATCGTCTTCGTCTTCGTCCCTGAAGTCTGTTTTCACTCTGACTCTCTCGCCGTTAAAATGCAAGTGTTTCCATTGACATTGGTATCTTTTGAGAACCAGTCTCTGCTTCTCTTCTTGGCCTAGCTTTTGAAAGGCATCTGAGACTCTTCTAACAGTGTCTTCGTCTGGTCTTACACCCAACTCTTCCATGTCTGCAAATACCTAAAACATACAGAAAAATCATTGCACCCTGAAATTTCTTCTTCGTCTCATTTTCGCATGACGCAATTGAGGTGAATAAAAGCTATAAATTGTGGGGGAAATCATTCCCCCTCCGTACCTCGATAACCTTATTTGGTAGAACATGATTGTCATACAAAGAGATCATTCTTGAAAATAACCTTTTCGAGATCGAACGAGTATGGGTATGTAAGATCATGTTCCATAATGTTTCAGCCTCATCTACTCTGTGATCCATATCAAATGCCAGTAAAAGAGTATCGTACGTTCCCATTGTTGCTCCCTGTCCCTTGCTCAACATCCATTTTGCCACCTGGGTAATAAACTAAGCAACTCAAAACTTCCTTCAATTGTACAAACTGTCAGACGGAAGAATAAGCAACACATTTTCTGGTTTTTTTATGTTTCGGCAACTTCGTATTATTTATTCTGGTAATTGAATCATTTTTTAAAGATAAAAGATGTGATCTTAACATAAAAAGGCTGAAATTAAGGACAAGAAAAGGGAAAAAGAACCAGAAATGTCTAAAACATGCAAAATATCAACATTATTCATATTTTTAAGAAAAAATGGTTGGCCTAATTTGGAGGGAAAAAATTAACATCTCTACACCAAACCATAATAATAATCAAGATACTCAGAATCCTAATCCTCCAAACGTCTCCTTCACCCTTTTTAACCTCCTATACAACTCCCCTCAATTTCTCCCCACTATCTTGCCATCATGTCTTCACCTAAAATCCCAGAACTACCCTCGTCAAACCGTTTTATCTCCCTTACCATCAAATGCAACAGAAGAGCTCTCATTTCGAAGGACAGAGAAGCTACCAAAGCAACCTTCTTTTCTTTTTTACATTTCACTCAAAAAATAAGATTAGTGGCTATCTCTCTTCCACTCACAGTCTAATCTTTGAAGAAAAATACAAAAAGAAAAAAAAAAGAGAAAGAAAAGACAAACACACGCCCACAAATTTTGAGTGACAAAAGATATGAGCAAATCATTATCACGACTGCCCCAAGTCCTGCGCGGTATCAACCAACATAAACTCAACTCCAAAGCAAGAAAAAAAAAATCAAAAATAGGAAAACCCTTCCTTTATTGTATGTCTGATAGGTTACCATTAACTACTAAGTGAAGTTATGAGAGAAATTAGGAGGTGGTTATTAAAATATTAGTTAGTTCAGTAGGAATGGTTTGAGGGAGGTATTCAAGGAAGTCAGTTGTAAAGAAATAGTTGGGAAAGTGAGAGAGCCCAGCCTCTCGAAAGCTGTAGCATTAGTCTCTAATTCTTGTTCAATAAAGAAAGAAAGAGAAAAGACACTACGTATGTGGGAATTCAGATTCTATCAATGTCGCAATAAAATAGTCTAAATCCTGGACTTAGGTTCCAATACTCTTCACAAAGTTCATGATAACAACCTTTTTCGGAAACCAACTTAGACGACATGTTTTATCAAAACTCCCAGGCTGTTTTTTCAATCAACAAAATTGTACTAAGTACAACATAATGACAATGAGGTAGATTAACTTCAAAATGGTAGAACAAAGTACAATACCATGCTAGATAGACCAAAAAATTTCAGGGTACTAGAATTATGCATTAGTTTATGTTCACTGTTGCTATCCAAAACCATCAACCTTATAAAAAAAACGTAATTTTTATACCTGAATGACACGAATCCATTGCCGCCTCTTCCTCAATATTTTTAATGCCTTTGCGGCAGCAATCAATGGAAACTCAGTCTCCCAGGCTGTCCATTTATTTAAGGCTACATATACTGCTTCCTTCTCATTAGGAAGTCCACAAACCTAGGCATTCAGATTCAAGGACAAGAGAAAAAAAACTTTGAAAATAAACAAATCAGCCTCTGAGTAATGCACTCTCATATTGTGTATTTAATACCTTAGACAACAGAACAGTGTAATGAAATAGATAAACTGTAAACTTACAATTCTAACAAGATTGAAAGCCTTTTGCCCCGACCCAGCAGAATCTCTTCTCTTCCACAAGTGGTGTTCCTTTTTTCCTACATTCTTCATTACACTCCTACACTTGTGCAAACCACACACACAAACGCTTCACTACAGGTTCTATTGGTAAAGAAACTATTAGAAATCTACAATTCAATCAAGAAAAATAGGTTTAAGCAATAACGGATTAAATATGAAGAAGGTGCACACACTTCTTGATTGCTTTCGAATCAGTAAAGCCCTGATCAGCTTGCATGAGATAGCAGTTGACACTTGGAGCACTTGTTGACAACATGTCCAAAACATGAAATCTCTAAATCAAGCAAAAAGGACAAACAAAAAAGGAATAATGAGATAAATTTCTCATTGCAATCAAATCTAGGGAAATGAAACTTTGAAATTGAAGCGAATTCAAAGTTCTTTGCTTGCCTTTGGCATGAATGAAGCACACCCAGCAAAGCTTCCGTTGCAAACGAACATTACCCTTAATTCCTAATCTTCAACGCCCTGTAACTTTTACATAATGGAAACCCATCAGTACCAATTTATCGGAACTATCCACTGCAAAATATTGAACTTTCAAAGAAGACATTATGAAGACAAGAATCTGCGCAACCCAAATTACAAGTTTTCCAGTAAACTCCTTTTAGTCACTTCGAAATCAACCCACGGAGACAAAAAGAGGGTAATCCTCAGCCGGTCGGTGCAGTTTCTTCGGAGAGTACCGCCAAAGTGGTTAGCAGCACAGCTATCTTTCAAACCGAAGCACACCCAACTTGGGCTCTTTTCCAGAGTGCACACACGCAGTGAAGAATCACCCGAACCAGAAGTCAAAACTCACATAGTTAGGTACGCTCGATTTGCATCCGAGTTTCGAATCACAACCGAGATTAACAATTTCTCTTCCTTCAGCCAATTTTGTCACAAACCAGAAGGAAGAAGATGGATTTTCAACATCCAGCAATTGAATGGCGAAGATGATATAGAACCGGGAACCCAATCTCTAATTGAGCGTAACTCGAACCAGCAACTACTAGTTCAACCAGCCCGGCCAAACTGGACCAACATCATCAAAAAAAAAATTTAGTTCAGTTCGTTAGACTCGTTAGTCATAGTAATCAAGATTATTTCATGTTCAGTTCAGCTCAACTCAGCCAACTCATTTGTCAATCTTTAGAAAAATATGAGCAGTCAAAATTATTACTTTTCATTTTACGATATTGTTATTAGAGATAATTACATTATAAATAATGTTATTAAGAAGAAAAATGTAAGATAACGCCAAATTAATTAATTGACTAACTATTTCTAACAAGCAAACAATATCTTTATAGATTGATGCAAGTAAATAGTGTAAGTTTTACAAGTATTGACAATAAATCCTATCTGAGAAAGTATGGCATGAAAACTAATTTTCTTTGACATTTAAAAATATCTTATAATATATTAGTATGTTATGTTTTTTTTTCTCCACGTCATCTTAACAACGATTATGGTTAATGGTAGGAAATGAATGAGACAATTAACATGTGACCACATGAAAAAAGAATAAAATTGAAGCAAACTTTAACCGTGTCAGGAGGCAAAGATGAGGAGACTCAAAAACAGTTGACATCTTGGGTCATAAGGTAACCAACTGTGCGAAGGAGTTCGACATAGATATTGTGGTAGATCGATTTAACCCAAAAGATGGGGCCATGAATTAAGTTATATAAACTTTTTTGTGTGATTAAAAAATTTCTTAATTTTTATATATCAGGCTAATTATTTTTCTAGATTTTTACTTCCAGTGTTTGCACTTTGTGATCAAGTGTCTGCACGAAGCTTCAATTTCAATTTTAATTTTTTTTCTTTTGAACAAAGCGTGGCAAGATTCTCTAGGCATCTGCAATGAGCAACTCCACTTGTCTTTGGACATCTATAAGTTAGCCTTCGAAAAACACTACCTCAAGACTAGCCCTATTGCACCACTATGTGAGCTACCACAATGGGTGACCAGGTCTAAAATGTTCTCAAGACTATGCATCCATGAATTCTTTTATTTTGCATATAACTTGGGGCTAGGCTTCTGCAGTTCATTACGGAGCACCTGTACAAAGTGATCTTCAATGTTTTGCAATCTCTTTGTTTGAGTCCTAAAATATAATCTTCTCCATTGTTGCACAGAGTCAATGAACATATTAGTAATTCAAATTACCCATTTTCAAAAGTATTTACAATGGGACTATGACTGCAAAATATAATTCATTTAAAATATATTAATAAATAATTTAGACTTAATAATTATTAATAACTTAGAATAATATGTTCAAGTAATTATTTTCATCATCCAAATAGTTATACTTAATAATTTTAAGCTAACAATCCCTCTTTTGAACGGTGACAATACTTATTCTAAGTTTTAAATTTAAATTTATGAAGTCCCCCTTATTACATGCATTGGAGATACATTAAAATAATTTTTAATATGTGCCAAGTATTTTGATTAAATCACCCTCTTTATGTACTCTCCTTCTTAGTTAAAAAAAGAAAACTAGAAGAGCCTCCTCCCTTTTATATTCTCTCTCCACCTTTGTCTCGGTGAAAAAAAATCCAAGTATAGGAGCAAAATATATTGGAGAAACAAGATAAACATATAAGAATCCAGAGCACTATATATCAATAGGCATCATAGAAGTAAACCAAAGTGTATCAAAGTAATATAAGTCTCTCGTATCAAAGAATAATCATCAAAACAAGGATATCTCAAATCCAAATATAACTAATCATAGGGAGTTCACAATTTAAAATGAAATATTCAAGTACAAAAGCTTAAAGCTAACCAGATCTATGGCTAATTGTATGAAAAAGAATCGATATTAGAAAGCTGAGAATGCTATGGTCAGCTGGTGGTCGTTGCTCAACAGTAGAGGTGTGAGTTTAGCCACCATCACTAAGTTCCTCAAGCCGGTGATGTAAAACCTGGTATTTTAGTAATTAATTAATTTTCTACATGTTGGGTTTTTATCTTTTGACTGATAATGTGTCATGAGTTAACTCATTTGTCTTTTAGTTGCCACATTGAATTTTTCAAAAATCATAGTTATTCGGTAATTAGATAAATTATCGTGTGATTAATTTAAAAAAAATTAACATCGGGTAGATGAGAACACATGTCTCCCTTTATGGATGAGACAGATTTACTAATAATGGTTTTTTTATAGGCTCAAACGATTTCTCTGACTTTGAGCTAGTACCTGAAGTTGCCGCTTCAGTAAGGAAGAAGAGTAGTCATCATCGAGGTTGGGATTTTATGTTTTTTGTATTGCATAACATATTTTCGAAATATCTTATTTTGTGGGTTGCCACCTATAAAAGCTGACGAGACCTTGTCGCTAGCACATTAGTTTTTATATGTATACGTATGTATGAGTTTCTCGCATTTATTTTCAGCATTATATGATTTGCGTTTCGCTATGTTATGTTGGGAAAATGAATCCTCTTGATACTTTGAGCAGTTTTGGCGTCAAAGTATCACAAGGCTATCTTGTACACCTTTTATTGCGTGAAGGTAGTGTTGTATGCATGTACAGAAAACTTGTAGTAAGGCAATGATTATGCGCTTCTTGAGTTTCGAATCCCTAAGTCTGATCAGAGTGTTTATTGATCGAGTTGGTGTAATGGCATCCTGTCGGTCGCTTATCACTCGTGTGATGGGTTGGATCTTCATCGTAGTCTCATCCAATCTCATGAGACATTGTTGGGTTTTCGGATCATCGTCTTTTTATGATAGTGTGCCGAAATTGTCTTTGTGCAACACTCTTTTTTCACTGATGACGTTTTATGTAGAAAACGACGATGGCTATTTTCAGTGTATAGCCATTGATGTAGGTGGAGATTTTATAACAACCTCAATGAGAGCTTGTGGAACTAGTTTTGTTAAAAAGAAGAAAAAAAAATTTCCTTAACTGTTTTATAACTCATGCATAGTTGGAAGTGTAATAACGATTTTAAATTAAAGATAGAAAACTCATTTTTTGAGCAATATGCATTAAATATAACGTTTCTCCTGAGTTAGTCATTCAACCCAACGACCCCCCCACAATCCAGGTAGAGAGAAGATTATGCACATATTTGATCCATCACTCGATCTATCAAAGAAGTTTTCTAACATGTTTGTTCATTTTGTAGATACTTTGTTTTTTACAATTTTGAAGGACCCTCGTCCATCATGGATAAAGAGAAGTCCACTCACCAAGGAAAATAGAAAGTTTTGCCTTCCATGAAGAGTAGGCCTGCAAATGAAGAGGGGCGCACCAAGCTTGCTTGGCCACGCCTCCCCTTGGATTCTTTAATAAATCTAATATATCTTACCTAAAGTTTAGTCTATTTACTTGTTTAAAGTCTTTCTTATTTAAACCTTGTTTTATTTCGTGATCAGACTTTGACCAATTTGTGATCTTAAAGTCCAAGTTCAATTAAGCCTCACTTTACCTTGTTTATCTACTTGTTTAAAGTCTTTCTTATTTAAACCTTGTTTTATTTCATTAGCTTGTGATCAGACTTTGACCAATTTGTGATCTTGAAGTCCAAATTCAATTAAGCCTCGCTTTACCTATCCACCCTAGTGGTCAAAGGAGTGCATTTTCTAGTTTTCTTTTTATGTTATCTTAGGGGATGGTAATATGAGTTAGTGGTATGAAGAGACGAAGAACTCTCCTTGGAAAAGCTATTAGTCTTGACCGAATTGAAGAAGAATGCCTTGAGAAGAAGAAAAGTTGCTTTGACCAAGTGAAATTGTGCATTTGAAGTCTAACTTTGACTACTACATTAACTTCTTTTTCAAAGGCTTTTAATTTCCGTTGATCAATTTTTGGGTATAAATAAACCTTCAAATCACTAGTTGTGATCATTGAACCTTTGTTAATCAAATTTTGTTTGTCTTGTTATCGTGAAGTGTTCTTCACGACCTTTTGGCTCAAATTATAAGTGCTTCCATTTTATCTTGGTGAGTCATATCTAAGGAGTGTGAGTGATCCATCTTCGCTAGCTTGTTTACATAAATTAGTTCACCACTTCTCAAACCTTAGCAAAGTTTGCTAAGCCCATCAACACAAGAGTAAGGTCGAGCACCCCCATGGGTCTACCTTATTCTTCCATTTTTCTTACTCACTTCAATTCTTTTACTTTGAAAGTGTGTTAGAAGAGTAGCTAGCTTTATAAAGATCAGAGAAGGTTGCTAGTTGTTTATTTTTTGTTGAACTCTATTTGTCTCCCTTGGTAAGGATTTAGAGTTTAATTTGGTGTTGCAACCTTAAATGGATGCTTTGGATTTTCTTTACTTTCATGCACGGTTGGATGTTGTTTAACTTTTTATCTTTATTATATTATCTGTTTGGGATTTCACTATGTGGGTTTGCCCGTAAATATTCCTTAAGACTTTAGATGTCAAATATAGCCTTGGACTTGATTATTAGGTCCTCTTCCTAGGAATTAGGTCACCTGACTCGGCGTTTTTGTTTAGGCCTATCCCTGGGCTATGATAGATGATCAAGAGTGTCAAGTTTAGACTGAGCTTCTACTTGGAACCACATCAAGGAAGCATCTATGCCCTCTATCTTGGTAGTCAGGCTTGAGATACAAACCGAAAGGATATCCAGCTTCTTTTCGATAACAAATAAAGAAATAGAGCAGTGAGGAAGAGATGGCTGAGATGGAGTCCCTCCATATGAATATTTGAAGTAACAAAGGAGTTGGAGGAGGGGCTGCTGAAGTTGAGTCTAAGTGATCGAGTTTTAACACTCATTTGCCATGAACCTCAATGATACCCTTACGAGCTAAGGTGTTATGGTTGTAGACATCCCCAACCTTTTCCTTACTGACTTATTTGGGGGTAGCAAAATCGCAAAGCTCTTAATGATCTTCTCTACAAGTAGGTTGTATAGAAGGTAGTTGGTACAATTGTTAAGGATGTCGATATCATGATGCAAGATTACATATCCAAGATTGAATCTCTTTCCATACTAGATTTTTTCCATCAAGTAAAGATCCATACTACTCAAATGCTCTCAATGTCCATCTGTAGCGACCTGAAAACCCACGCAGTTTTCGGCACGCTCACTACTGCTACTCACTCAAATACGCTCGAGTAAAAATCGTAAAAATTTAAAACTTTGTTCCTCGATTTAAAACGATATTTTTGAAAATGTTTAAAATCATCGCAGCGGAAGACTGTTAAAAATTAATTTCAATAAAGTTTCAAGTTTTCTAAAATATAAAAATCATTTTTGGTCGACCCTTGTAAACACCGATCAACACTTCCTTTAATTTTTCACTACAGGTCGACATTTGCGTGCATCGATCGACACTACGTTTCTCTCTGTCCGCGTCGGTCGATCCCTGAGGTCGACACCCACGTCCATTCTACACTACCAGTCAACATTTACGTCCACTGGTCAACACTACGTTTCTCTCTGTCCGCATCGGTCGATCCCTGAGGTCAACATTCACGTACATTCTACACTACCGGTCGACACTTGCGTGCACCGGTCGACACTATGTTTCTCTCTATCTGCGTTAGTCAATCTTTGAGGCCGACACTCCCATCCAATTTTATATTACCGGTCAACACTTACATACACCGGTCGACACTACGTTTCTCTCTGTCCGCATAGGTCGATCCTTGCAGTCGACACCCACAGAGTTTGGTCAACTCTTTTACGTGCAGGTCGACACTCTGTATACATTTTCCCAATAAGCGGTCGACACCTTTTAATTATTGGTCAACACTTGCTAGGTTTGGTCGACCGTTCAGCCTATAAGTCGACACTTCATTCACTAAAATCTTGCCTAAAAACCTTAATCCTTTAAAGAAAACATCGACATTCAATTCAACGATAAAACAACAAAATGTACACTTTCTCATCAACTCAAAATCATATTTACATAGAAAACGACTACTAACATTTAAAACATGTCTGTACATCCACATGACTCCAATCAACTCAAAACCATTCAAAAACAAATTCGACTAAACTCAAATCAACTAAACTCTTTCACATACCCTTCGCCCTGGTCAAAACGCCCCAACAGCTGGCCGGACCGTCCACCAGGGCACTCCTCCAACCGCCTCCTAGTTCTAGGCACGCTCTGAGTACTCACCAGCTATAACATCGTCACCTATATCACAAAACTCATTTATTAGACTAATGCTAAGTAAGTAAAGCATAAAAACATAATAATGTAAACAAACACATCCTAACATATGCAGTTTCTACAGTTTCGTCTCTACTTTCATTTTCGTCTCTTTCTTACATCTTATTTATTTTCTTACTACTGGGTTCTTTTTTACATGTTAGATCAAGGTGACACACATTGCGGTCCACCTCTCAGGACAAGGCCAACCCCAATCTAGTAAAATGACACACCTTGCGGTCCACCTCTCGAGACAAGGCCACCACGTAAAGCGGGGGAAGAGTGATACACCTCTCGGTCCACCTCTGGGGACAAGACCATTCAACCCCACCTTTATTATCTTACGTATTTTCTCATTTCGTTCATCACATCTCATCCTATTGTTTCATTCCGTAAAAAACATGAAAATTCATTTTCGTTTCGTTCTTGTATTTTAAAACCATGATCCATAATCACTAAAGCACAACATAAAGTAAACGTGCATGCATCCTACCGAATTGTGATGTAGGCCCGAAGGCAAAACACCTACTGCTCTACTACACTACTTATTTGGCATTCTAGCAATTTGTACTCCGTATACGGCTCGCTAACTGAAGAACCTATAAAACCACACATCCATTAATTCTACTTCATCTAACTCATAAAACTCTAACACAGAAAATTTTAAACTCATACTAACGCGAAACTCCCAACAAAACCTGAAATCCTACACAATTTCCAACCAAATTTGGAATTGCATAACTTGTCCAATACTTGTCTGATTTGGACAATTCGAAATGCTGCAGATTTCGCAGGACGTCTAATTTCTAATGGTCTAATCAAATTCCTAATTCAACACCTTACAACTTGGCTGCATGTGGCCAAACGGAAACCGTTCCACAATTCGAATATTCAGTTATCCAAACGCTTAATCTTTCCCATAAAATCCTATAATCTACTCTTTCTTCCAGCTTAAACACCAATATACGGATAAAAATCAACTCTTACTTCAAATTCCAGTATCTCCCTTCTAGATTTTCACCAAAACTATCCAATACTCTTACTAACTTCATTTTTAACACTCAAAACAACTAACACACTAACTATCTACTAAGAACTAACTAAAACTTACCGTGGATTAAAAATTGACAAAGAAAATGGTTGTTGCTTGAGAAGACTATCGCAAGAGGGTTTTTTTACGCTTGAATAGGGGAGGAAAACACAGAAGAAGAAGGATTTTTGTTTCCTCTCTTATGTGTTTATTTGTTTCCTCTCTTATGTGTTTATTCTTGTTACTATTTTTTTTAAGAAATAATAATAATAACTTAATTACTAAATCGCCGTCAACTCTTAATCGTTTAATCAAACGGCTATTCGGTCCTTGTTCGGTCGAAATCTTAAAATTTTCTCTTCTTCATTAGTCTCAAAATAATCTTTTCCTTAATGGTAAAAATTTTCTGCTCTCAATTCCGACCAAAACTCTGCCGATTACAATAACGTAAATCTGAAAATTTGTTTTTAGCAAAAAACAATTTCTGGGTGTTACATTCCACCCTCCTTAAAAAAAAATCTTGTCCCCAAAATTTGTTACCTGAAAAACTCTGGATGTCGGCTTATCATGTCCTGGTGCCGCTCCCAAGTTGATTCTTCCACGTTATGGTTGCGTTATAATACCTTCACCGGTAGAATCTCCTTGTTGCGTAAAATCTTCACTCCACTAGCTTCTCCTCATACGTCAAAGTAGGTTGAATCTCTATATTTTGCTGCTCCACGACGTGAGAGGGATCTCGTATACACTTCCTCAACATGAACACGTGGAATACATTGTGAATCCCATCCATTGAGACTGGTAGTTGTAGTTGCTAAGCTGTCTTCCCTATTCTCTTCGTAATAAGAAATGGCTTAATGTACCTAGGGTTTAACTTGCCTCTTTTTTCTGAATCTTACAACTCTTTTGAATAGAGAGATCCTCAGGAAGACTTCGTCGTTCACTTCAAATTCTAACTCTCTTCTCCGACGATCTGCATAACTTTTCTGTCGGCTTTGAGCTGTTAAGATTCGTTGTCTAATGAATGTAATCTTTTCTGCAGTTTGTTGCAGAACATCTAAACCAATCAATCGTGCTTCATTGACTTCGTCCCAATATAACAGAGACCTTCATTTTCTCTCATACAGAGTCTCCTATGGAGCCATACCTATCGTAGCCTGAACGTTGTTATTATAAGAAAACTCCACCAATGGTAAGTATCTGCTCCATGAACCCTAGAACTCCAGTACACAAGCGCGAAGCATATCCTCCAGCGTCTGAATGGTCCTCTCAAATTGACCGTCCGTCTGAGGATGAAATGTCATACTAAAATTGAGCTGTGCACTCATGGCTTTGTGCCGACTTTTCCAAAACTTTGATGTGGAACTTTGTGCAATCGTACGATCTCTTGTACATATAGTTCGGCGAATTGGTCCATAGAGTATGTTATCTTCACTGGCAGAAAATGGGCTGATTTGGTTAACCGATCCACGATCACCCATATATCATCATAGCCCTTTGTTGTCCGAGGTAATCCGACAACAAAATCCATCGATATTTGCTCTCATTTCCACTCAGGAACAGGTAATGGCTGTAATTTCCCTGCTGGCCTTTGATGCTCAGCCTTAATCTGCTGGCAAATCGAGCACGTCTCATCGTATTTTGCTACAATCCTCCTCATATTAGGCCATTAGTAATGTTGTTTACGGTCCCTATACATCTTGGTACTCTCTGGATGTACAAAAAACATCGAAGAGTGAGCTTCAGATAATATCTTGCTTTGTAGCTCTTCATTATTCAGAACAAATTATCTATTCCAAAATTTGAGAATTCCATCGTCTAAATAATTGAACTCCGACCTGTTATTGGAAGCCATGCTGGATTTAATTTCTTCGCATTCAGCGTCGTTCTTTTGGGCCTGCTTAATCTTCTCCAAAATAGTGGGCTATAGAGACATAGCCGACAACATGGTCGATATATTCGACACCACCTCTAAGTTGAATTTCTGAAACTCCGCATCCAAAGCTAATGGCATACCTGAAGTCACAGCTGAAGTGGATGCCGTCACTCTTCTCAAAGCATTGGCCAGTATATTCGCTCTGCCTGGGTGGTATTTAATTTCGAAGTCATAGTCCTTCACAAACTCTAACCACCGCCGTTGCCTCATATTCAATTCTTTCTGAGTGAAAATATACTTCAGACTTTTATGGTCTGAATATATCTCGCACGGCTGTCCATACAGATAATGCTTTCAAATTTTTAGCGCAAAAACTACCGCAGCTAACTCCAGGTCGTGTGTTGGGTAGTTCTGCTCGTAAGTCTTCAATTTCCTTGAGGCATATGCTACCACCTTCCCTTCCTGCATCAGCACACATTCAAGACCTACCTTGGAAACATCGCAATAAATACTAACTTGGAGCAGTAGTTAACTTCTACTTCAATGTCTGGAAACTATGTTTGCAATCTTCAGACCACAGATACTTCACATTTTTCCTCGTCAGACGGGTCAGTGGCGTTGCAATCTTCGAAAACCCTTAATTGAATATCCTGTAATAACCTGCTAACCCGAGGAAAATCCATATCTCCGTTACATTCTTCGGCTGTGGCCACTCCTTAGCTGCCTGGATCTTTGCTGGATCAACAGATATGCCATCGCTCGAGATGACATGTCCTAGAAACGGAATCCTATCCAACCAAAACTCGCACTTAGTAAACTTTTCATAAAGTTAGTGTCGCTTCAAAGTCTCCAACACCAGCCTCAAATTCTCCTTATGATCCTCGTCACTACGAAAGTACATAAATATATCATCGATAAATACTATAACGAATTTATCAAGATGATCATGGAATACGTTGTTCATTAGATCCATGAAGGCGGCTAGGGCATTCATTAGTCCGAAAGACATTACCAAGAATTCATAATGCCCATATCGCGTCCGAAAAGCCATCTTCGGAATATCTTCTAGCCTGACCTTCAACTGATAATAATCCGATCTCAGGTCAATCTTTGAAAACACTCGTGCACTTTGGAGTTGATCAAATAGATCGTCTATCCTTGGCAGAGGGTACTTGTTCTTGATCGTCAGCTTATTCAACTCCCTGTAGTCGATGCACATCTACAACGATCCATCTTTCTTCTTGACGAAAATGATCAACACGCCCCATGGCGAAAAGCTGGGGTGTATAAATCCTTTCTTCACCAACTCTTCTAATTGCTTCTTTAACTCCTTCAGCACCGTTGGTGCCAATCTATAAGGATTTTTCGACACCGGCTCAGCTCCTGGATACACATATATAGCAAACTCTATTTCCCGATCTGGAGGCAAACCTGGTAAATCATCTAGAAAAAACTTCAAGGAAGTCTTGAACAATCAAAAAATTCTGCGGCTTTGAATCCTTGGGAATTTCCATATCTATAATACTGGTGAGAAAACCAAAAGACTCACCAATCAAAACTTGGCGAGCACTAACAAGCGTCATGACAGATATCTTCTTGGCATGCTTCGCAACCTGAAAAGTGTGTTTCTCACCATCTGGGGGTTGAAAACTCACTGTCCCCGTCTTGCAGTCAATTGTAGCGCAATGCTTGAATAGTCAATCTATTCCCAATATCGCGTCATATCTAGTTATACCCATAATAATAAGATCGGCTAATAAATTTTTGCTTCCCAATGACACTACACCATCTCGTACAACTTGATTAGAATGCATAAGCCCACCAGAAGGTAACATCACTTTGTAACTACAGTCCGTCGATACAGGTCATACGTCTAATTTGACAGCGAACGCGGTTGCAATAAAAAAGTGTGTTGCACCACAGTCAATCATAGTGTACGTAGGTACAGAATTTATCAATATGGTACGTGACACTACAGTTGGCTGGTCATCATCGGCTGACTCGATCATGGCAAATACTCTTGGTGTTGTGCGCGTCGGACCTTCTTCAGAGCTAGGCAATCTCTGCTGACGTGGCCCACTTCGTTACAATTGAAACACCGAGTCACCCTGGGCTTCGGGCAATCTCTAGCTAAATGTCCAGCTTCATTGCAGTTGTACCACTTTCCCGAGTTCAGTGTGCATTCGCCAGGGTGATATCTCAAGCACTTAGGGCACTAGGGGTACTACACCGACTCATGAGGTCTTTTGTTATTGCCTTGGCTGCTTGAACTTTCGTTGAACCTCTTAATGCTCCTCTGTTGTTGCTGCTGGGAGACACTCCTACTCTGTTGTGGGGCAACCTCCTTGAAAAATCTCCTGAAAACCTCTCGCTGCCAAACACATTCATTTCGGCTTCTTCCACCTCTAGCGCCTTTGCCACCATTTTTGAATATGGCACCTCTTAAGTTCCCGCTATTTTTACTCCTTTATATATCTCTGGCTTTAATTCTTGTACAAACGTATCCTCATTCCGGTTCAGCAAATTGCTGGCAAACCGGGACAAGGACTCAAATTGCCGGTTGTACTCGGTCACCGATCCGGTTTGCTTCAACTATAGGAACTCCATCCTCTTAGCTGCCTGCACCGTATTGTTGAAATACTTGTCATAAAAGGCATCTTTAAACTTCTCACATGTTAAGTGCTGTGCATCAATGGTGGTCTCCACAGACTCCCACCAAAACTTGGAGTCTCTCACTAGATGAAATGTGGCTACCGAGACCTTGTCCTCCTTGTCTACCTTCGCATACTCAAACATACTTTCCATGGTACGGACCCACTCCTCTGCAGCTGTCGGTTCTGCTGACTGCCCTTCAAACGTCGGTGGTCGTAACCTCCGAAATCTGTCACCCGACTGGTCATGGTTAGAACTAGAGCTTGCACTTCCTTGGACTTCTCGATTAAGCAAAATTCCCAATCGCTAAGACTGTCTGTTCACCTACTCCGTCAACTGTCTGATTGTCATCGAGTTGTCCTCGCTCCTCAAGTTAATTGTCTCTTGATACCCTCAGACGTCCTAGTCGTCTAGACATCTTGACTAATTTCCTGAACAAGGGTTAATTACTCTCATCAGCATCTACTAAATAACACTAAACTTAAACACTTACAGTTGTCGAAGCACGTCATGCGACGATCGGCATTGTTAGGTAATCGTTTGAACGATTTGACCATTTGGCTCTGATGCCATCTCTGTAGTGACCCGAAAACCCACGCAGTTTCCAGTACGCTCACTACTGCTACTCACTCAAATACGCTCAAGTAAAATTCATAAAACTTTAAAACTTTCGTTCCTAAATTTAAAACGATATTTTTGAAAATGTTTTAAATTATTGCAGCAGAAGACTTTGTTAAAAATTAATTTAAATAAAGTTTCAAGTTATCTAAGACATAAAAATCATTTTCGGTCGACCCCTGTAAACACCGGTCGACACTTCCATTAATTTTTCACTACCGGTCGACACTTGTGTGCACCGGTCGACACTACATTTCTCTCTGTCCGCGTCGATCGATCCTTGAGGTCGACACCCACGTCCATTCTACACTATAGGTCGACAACACTACGTTTCTTTCTGTCCGTGTCGGTCGATCCCTGAGATCGACATTCACGTCAATTCTACACTACCGATCGACACTTGCGTGCACCGGTCTACACTACGTTTCTCTTTGTCGCGTAGGTCGATCTTTGAGGTCGACACTCCTGTCCAATTTTATACTACCAGTCGACACTTACATGCACTGGTCGACACTATGTTTCTCTCTGCCCACGTCGGTCGATCCTTACGGTCGACACCCACAAAGTTTGGTCGACCCTTTTACGTGTAGGTCGACACTTTGTATATATTTTCCCAATAAACGGTCGACATCTTCTAAATACTGGTCTACTCTTGCTAGGCTTGGTCGACCACTCAGCCTATAAGTCGACACTTCCTTTACTAAAATCTTGCCTAAAAACCTTAATCCTTCAAAGAAAACACCGACATTCGACTCAACGATAAAACAACGAAAAGTACACTTTTCCATCAACTCAAAATCATATTTACATAGAAAATGACGACTAACGTTTAAAAGCTGTCTGTACATCCACATGACTCCAATCGACTTAAAACCATTCAAAAATAAATTTGACTAAACTCAAATTAACTAAACTTCCTCACATACCCCCGCCCTGGTCAAAACGCCCCAACAGCCGGCCGAACCGCCCACGAGCGCACTCCTCCAACCGCCTCCTAGTCTTGGGCACGCTCTGAGTACTCACCAGCTATAGCATCGTCACCTACATCATAGAACTCATCTATTAGCTTAATGCTAAGTAAGTAATGCATAAAAACATAGCACTGTAAACAAACACATCCTAACAAATGCAGTTTCTATAATTTCATCTCTACTTTTGTTTTCGTCTCTTTCTTATATCTTCTTTATCTTCTTACTACTGGGTACTTCTTTACGTGTTAGATCGAGGTGACACACCTCGCGATCCACCTCTCAGGACAAGGCCAATCCCAATATAGTAAAATGACACACCTCGTGGTCCACCTCTCGGGACAAGGCCACCACATAAAGCGGGAGAAGAGTGATACACCTCGCGGTCCACCCCTGAGGACATGACCACTCAACCCCACCTTTATTATCTTCTTACATATCTTCTCATTTCGTTCATTACATCTCATCCTACTGCTTCATTCCGTAAAAACATGGAAAGTCATTTTTGTTTCATTCTCGTATTTTAAAACCATGACGCATAATCACTGAAGCATAACATAAAGTAAACGTGCATGCATCCTATTGAACTGTGATGTAGGCCCGAAGACAAAACACTTACTGCTCTACTACACTACTTACCTGACGTCCTAGCAATTTGTACTCTGTATACAGCTTGCTAATTGGAGAATCTATAAAACCACACATCCATTAATTCTACTTCGTCCAACTCATAAAACTCTAACGCAGAAAATATTAAACTCATACTAACCCGAAACTCCCAACAAAACCCAAAATCCTACACAATTTCTAACCAAATTCGGAATTGCATAACTTATCCAATACTCGTCCGATTTAGATGATTCGAAATGTTATGGACTTCTGAGGATGTTTAATTTCTAATGGTCGAATCAAATTCCTAATTCAACACCTACAGATTGGCCGAATGTGGCCCAACGGAAACAGTTCCCCAATACGAGTATTTGGCTATTCAAACGCTTAATCTTTCCCATAAAATCGCATAATCTACTCCTACTTCCAGCTTAAACAGCAATATACGAATAAAAATCAACTCTAACTTCAAATTCTCGTATCTCCCTCCTAGGTTTTCACCAAAACTATCTAACACTCTCACTAACTTCATTTTTAACACTCAAAACAACTAATAAACATACCAAGAACTAACTAAAACGTATCATGGATTGAAGATTGACGAAGGAAACGGTTGTCGCTTGAGAAGAGTATCGCCGCGGGAAGGTTCTTTTACGCGTGAATGCGGGAGGAAATGTGGGAGGAAAACACAGAAGAAGGATTTTTGTTTCCTCTCTTCTTTGTTTCTTCTTATTACTATTTTTATATAAATAATAATAATAAAAACTAATTATTAAATCGTCCTCAACTTTTAACTGTTTAACGGCTATTTGGTCCGTATTCGATCGAAATCTTAAAATTTTCTCTTCTCCATTAGTCTCAAAATAATCTTTTACTTAATGGTAGAATCTCTTCGCTATCAATTCCGACCAAAACTCCGCTGATTACAATTACGTAAATCCAAAAATTAGTTTGTAGCGGAAAAAAATTTCTGGGTGTTACACCATCTTGGTATACAGTGGTGTCAGAAATAAGGTAATGGATAACTTGGGCCTAACTCCTTGGATTAGAGTTTAGAAAACTATGGGAGACATGGAAATACTTGTTGCGTGAAGTTAGGATCCTAGGAGAAATGGAAATACTTTCACTTGGGTCGTCCATTGAGAATCCAAACAACTCATTGATAACCCAAAGAGTTATCAGCCATCAAAATAAATAACTTTTAACCACAAAAGGTTAGGCGTGGGTAGAAAAATTTGAGTACAATAACTTGATAACATGCTCATGAATGAATTTTCCTCCTAACATGCACAACACATCAATTCTTATATTCTTGAATAGATAATGGACTGATTCTTAACATTAATGTGCTACTAATTTTTCGTAGTTTACCGTCTAAAATTGTGGAGAGAAAAATTCAATTAATGAATAAGGACATGATGATTCACCTTGAATTGGAGCTTATTTCCTTTTCAATGTTAATGCATTAGTCCTTGATGCATTGAACCTGAAAAGTTTTAAGAGTATTTGGAGTAAATAAAGAACTCACTTTAGAGAAAATAGCACCCAGAGCACGTAATTCTAAAATAATTGAAGAGGGCAAATCATGAAAATGATGTAGGAATGAGTCTCCGAGCTCAAAAATTTGTGAATTGTCCTTTGAATAGGTCGACAAATCCTTTGGAGAAACAAGAAGTAGTTGAAGGTGAGTTGTGGTTCGCGTGGAACCTCTAGTTAGTGTCTTTTCCTCTTAAATATGCAATACAACAAATGCCAGGGGTTTAAGTATAGCGACTGCAACAAACATTTTCATTTAGTTTGAGGGCGACCGAAAGACCCAAATCAAACTATTTCTTTCGCTTTCTTCTTGAAGGCCATTGGTGCCTTCTTTGTTAGGGAACAATCAACCTTGAAATGTTCTTACTTTCTACATTCAAAACAAATATTTTGGTAGTTGTTCTCCTTTGGTAAATTTCTTCCCTAGTAATTTTCTTCGTTGGAGAAACTTGTTGAACTTTTGAGTGATGTACACAATTCCTCATCATCAGCTTGTTTTTTCGATTCAACTTGTTTGCTAGATGAGACTTGAGAGATAGCTCTTTCCTTGTGAAGACCTCCTTGTCCTTACCTTTTAATTTTCCTTCTTCTTCATCATGATCTTGTGTGCCATGAGAGATTCAATAAGTTTATCCATCATTAGAACCTTGAGGTCATAAGCTTCTTAAATTGACATCACGTTGGGTTGTTGTATTCTTGATAGGCTCTTAAGAATTTTTCTTATAGATTTCGCATTTAGATATGTCTTTACCTAAAGCTTTCAAGCCATTAATAATGTTAATGAAACAATTAAATATTTGACTTACGATTTTCTCTTTATCTATCGAAAAGAATTCATATTTATGCACAAGTCAACTCATTTTATTTTCGTTTATTTGATTTTTGTCTTTTTATGTGACCTCAACTGTCATATTTCAAAAGTATTGTCACATCTTTGTACTCTATTATAGTCATATCTATTTAGAGTACAAGATCGCATATTAATTGCCGTTGTTTTGAAACATATCTTTTGTTTCTCATTATTATCATACTCAAAGACAATTTAGCAAAAACTTCTATCACTCAATTTTGCTAAGGGTCCAATTTCAATAATGTGCCATAAATCAAAATTAATTATTATAGATATATTATCATTCTAGATTTCTAATAATTGTAATCGTTTCTGTTAAAGAAAAGTGATCTATAAATTGATTAACATGCTTCGTAAGCAATGTTCATATTGTGTGTCATATATGAAATTCTATAAGTATTTAATCAACAAAAAAAATCTAAGACCAATATTTGATACCAAGTGTAGGATCGATTTAACCTTAGAGGGAGGGAGGGAGGGGCAGGGATGGTTGATTATATAAAATTTTTTGAAGGTTTAAAGAATTTCTTAATTTGTTATCTCAACCTATTTGTTTTTTCTCGCTTAATCAACTGAGTTAATAAACGTGCAAATAAATATCACAATAATGAGAGAGAGAGAGAGAGAGAGAGAGAGAGAGAGAGAGCATACAATTTGTGAACACAGTTTGACCAAACTGTCTAAGTCTGCACGCCAAATTTATCCTTGAAGATTCTTTCATCATAACCTCTAATTACACACGATTGATTTTCTAGGCGTAAATCAAACTTACAATGACCCTTCACAATTGTCAACCTTTATCTATTCCGCAATTAACAAATGTTGAGGTTTGAAGATTTAACTGCAATAACCTATATGAAAAATCTCAAGTTTAGGAATGATAGAAATTATGCTAACATTCAAGAATGAAGGCTATAAGATCACAACAAAAATGAACAGCAATTTCTCATAATATCATACGATCAGTTGCTCAATAAATTGAGCTTCTATTTATAGACGTCTTCAAAATTCTCAAGTAACAGCAACCCTCTACTATTCATTCAAACGACTGTGACATGCCCATTATAGACATTAATGGGATGATGGGCTTTCACATTTAATTTACTAGACTTCCACTTCAATGTCTGTACTTCGTTATGTGTCCGCATGAGCTTGCAATTTGAATTTTTGACTATTGACTGAATTGTTTCAACATCCTTTGGGCATTCACAACAGTTAATTACAATTGTCTTTAAACATCATCAAATTACGCTTCGAAAAACACTACATTGGGATTAGGCTACCACACCTCCTGTGGATTACCATTGCAGGTGATTTGGTCCAAAATATTCTTGAGACTGTGCGTCTTGAGGTCTTCCATTTTGCACATGGCTCGAGAAAACACATTTGCACTTTATCATTAGGCGACCGTAGAGTGATCTTTTGCATTTTGCAATCTTTTTATTAAGTCCAAAAATATAGTCTTATTCTTTGCTTTATAGACTCAATGGGTGAACTAATAATTCCAAATACCTGTTTTCAAAGGTATCTCCAATGAAAATATTACTTCAACATATAATCCGTTGAAAACATATTTTTCAATAATTTAGACTTAATAATCATCAATAACTTAGAATAAGATATTCAAGTAATTACATTTATCATCAAAATATTTATGTTTAATACCTATTACGCTAACAATTTGAGGTCAAATGGCCTAATTGAAGTGCCACAAAACTGGAAAGATGGCAACTCCACAATCAAACAGATTTCTTGGCAGATTCTTAGGCACACTTGAGAACCCAATCATTCCTTCAATTGGCAACGTATGCATGTGATTTTCAAGCAGCACCAGCCTCTATATGTACAGAAACTATCCTCCAAATATCTTAGACAAAATCCACAAAATCAAAAGATATGATGGAAATAGTGAGATTTGTCAGATTTTAGATTTTAGGGTTAGGTTAGTTTCAAGAGGAGATTTCGGGATGCATAAAAATAAGTTCAGTGAAGGAGTTTTGGTAGACGTTTTGGACAAATTAACAAGAAATCAATGAAGAACGATACTTCAAAATTTGGTAGATAAAGTTTGCTTAGACGTGAAAGTAATAGACAGAGATATGCAAGTTGGTCTGAAAAGTCACGCAGTCGTAACCTTCAACTTCAATAGCAACTTTTGCAAACGAGAGAACTCCAATTTATTGATTTGAGAAATTATACAACCTTATTGAGATTTCCCCTCACTAGAATGAGAATAAAGAGCATGAAATAGTAGAAAGATTCGATTATACTCACAAAGATCAAACCTAACGTTAATCAAACACAATCAGGTTGTCAACAACATGGAAAGGAATGAGGAAGACTTGCAAAGGTAAGAATTTTGATTTTTCTATTGATTAAAAGCTTTTGCAAGTAGCATACAAGAGGGTTACATAACTATGATTGATCTAAGGCAAAGGATCTTTAAGTGAAGCCCAAATAACCCTCAAAAGAGCACTCAAGGCGCGACTAGACAAGACCTAACCAATGATTAAAATATAACACTTAAAAATAAGTTTTGTCTTAATAAAATTAACCAAACTTAATTTTAATTAAATGAACACACTAAAGTAGAAAAGTTATTAAAAAACAACTGCAAGAGTCTTTTTCCAGCTGATCTAAGTTCGTCTCCAAAGAGTAATGATTGGATTTCCACAAAACATGTGCTTAGGCACTTTTTCATTCGTGGGGCTTGTTTGGGAGATATGAAGCTCTTTGTAGTGGGATTGGTCGACATAGCAAATGATTCCAATTTCTATGATCCACCTCATTTTTAAAATGTTGAGATATCAGCAACATTTTTTATGAATCGTACTTTTTAAAATGGAATAAAAAAATTCTACCAAATATGCAAAATACTCCTTGAGGGTCAGTTTCGAAGGTAGTTTTAGAATATTACACTAAACTCCTTAACTTGTGCTTGAATCTCCATTTATGTTTTATCTCGAACACCTCCATGACATATTTAGATGCTTGATGGATGTTTTGGATATTCTCAATACTCTTTTCTCCATGAAAACTTACAAAATAAACACTAAAATAGTTGTTAGGAAATATTTATGATTAATTGTGAGTTGTTGGTGTAACACCCCGAGAACCCCCACACGTTTCCGGTGCGTTACAGTACGTCTACACACTACACACACACTAACACTTGACATAACTAACTAAATTCAATACCCCTTTCGTTTTCAAATCATTTTCAAAAGAACATTTGTGAGTATGAAAATTTTTCGACTCAATTCGAAAAACAACTCGCGTCCCGAAGAGGAAACATGAAATCCTCAACATAAAACTACGCAGCGGAAAAAAAACCATTTCAAACAATTTGAGATAAAACTGAAAGACTTGAAATCCTAGAAAAAAATCCCACGCACCCCACAAACTACCCAGTCCGGTCCCAAGCACTCACGTCCCCACTCCGACACCTCGCGTACACCCTCGCGGTGCCGCACGTGCCAACCCAACGTCACTGTATCTCGCGCACGCTCATAGCGCCGCGTGCCCCACACACCCTGCCTCTGTACAGCACGTCCGCGCGCACGCCCTCACCCGGCGCCGCATGACCCGTGTGCACCTGTAGGGCCGCGTGCCCCGCGCACCTGCGATCACGCCGCACTTCCACGCTCATCTACCTTTTTCTAGCATTTACTGTTCACACCTCAACCTATTTCGTATCTCCTCGACTCCCAACCTCTCTCCCGAAATTTCGGCAGAGTAACGGCTAAAAACTGACTATCCCAAAATTTAAACCCTGCACACAATTCACCATAATCCAACAATGTTTATCTATCCATCATCTAGAGAAATCACCATAACCAAATCAGAGTAAGAAGACATCAAGAACCCATCAAATACAAATGAAGAAAGTCCCCCAAAACACTACAACCCCTTTATACAATCTCAACAGATCAATGTCTATACAACCCCGCTATCTACACAAATACCCAACATGAAATGATAAATCCACTATCACCAACCACCACCACGGGTCGGGTCGCCCTAACAAAAATCCGCCATCCGGTGCCTCGGGTGCACGCCGCCAACCATCCTACGCCTCTGGACTAGGCTCTCGAGGCTCACCAGCAGTATCGTCAGCACCTACACCACAGAACACACAACATAAGTCTCACGCTCAGTAAGTAATGCGATATGAAAGTAAAAGCCGACAATGCAATCCTATCACATGCAGTCTCTACACTCACACTCATGTTGTCACATCTGTGACGCGTAGTGCAGCCGCACCAGGGTAAGGAGGAACCTCACGCCACCCTACACCCTGACACGTCGCCACCGTCCCGGACTCCCCAGCAACGAGGCCCACAAGCTACACACACGCATCACCACATGGCAACCACATCAGGGTAAGAGTGTACCTCGCGCCACTCTACACCCTGACATGTCGCCCCCGTCCCAGCCTCCCCAGCACGGGGCCACAATTGCCACACACACACGTTTCGCGACAGCCCAGCCGGCCCACCCCTCGCGTAGGATCCGCGACTGGTGTTGCACCGACCCACACACTAGTAGGATCCGCGACTGGTGAAGCACCGGCCCGCACACTAGCAGGATCCGCGGTACCACCGCCACACGTCTCACCTCATACATCAAAACATGCTAAAAATCATTTTCGTTCCCATTTTTAAAAATATAATGCATGTCAAACAATACACACGCACACCACAATCAATCACATAAACCCTAAAGTTCTACAGTGTAGGCCCACTTGGGCAAAACACATGCATGCACTACTTACCTGGCGTCCTAAGCTCGCTCGACACACAGCTTCGCCAAAAGAAAGCCTCAACCTAAAACATAACCAATTTCTCATCAGTACTTATCTCAACATTCACCAATTAGCTAAAAATAACCTTCTCTAACTACACTCATGAAATTCCAACTAAAACGGTCCATTGGTTTGGTTTGGCCGAAAACCAGCCCAACGTTCGGATGCGCATAACGTTTGCGTCTGTCAACGGAATCGAACGATTCAAGTGGCTAAACGTCCCCTTAGGAACTCTAGTTTAACATCCAAGATGGATTTTAAAACGATAAGCTACAGACAGGCGAAAAACGCCAAAAACTGAATCTGTCATTTTTTTATAAAATTCCAACCTTTGTTTTTCTTCAACCAAAACTCACTCGATTCAGCTTTTTCGCACCAAAAATAGACATGCCACTATCACACGTCGAAATTCCACGAAAAACGGTCACTAATTTGACTTGGACCAAAATCTGACATAAACTTCAGACGCGCATAACTTTTGCGTCGGATATCGGAACCGAACGATTTCAGCGGCCACACGTTCCTCTAACAACTTATTTTTAACCCACAAAACAGAATTTAAAATGATCAACTTAAGCCTAGCCAAAACAGCCAAAAACGGAAGCTGTTTTTATACGAAAATGTGAAATTCAACCATAACCCGATCATTTCCAAATTTCTCCGCCAATCCATCACATTCTAACCTATTAAACATGAACTATCTAAAATTGAAGGCCTCCAATTCATAAAACAAAGTTTTGAAAATCACAGCCCCCTCGGTCCCCCCCCCGATGCTCCCCACCACTCTTAACTCCACAATCATCTACAATTCCCGCCATCGATTGGTCGAACAGGAGAGCAGCATCACGCCCTGTTCCCCTCGACCAACAGAATAGACAGAAGAAAAAACAGGGGGGGCTCCGAGCTCTCGGCCCTATGCCCTGCAGCCCTCTGATCACGCGGCACATACACGCCGCTTACACCAACCCAACATTCGGCTTAGCCTTCAGAAAGATAGTGGGAAGGCGGTCGTAAATTCTACCGAACAAAATCAGAGCAAGGAAGGGAAACGTACCTTCAGTATTAAGCTCGAGAAACCAAACACGATCCCCTCCCACCGCAGTCCTCTTGGCGAACTAGCGTTCGATTCTTCTCCGTCGTCGGCGTCGACAGACCACCGGCTCTCTCTCTCTCTCAGCTACCCGCGCTCCCCCTTCTCGGCTTCGCTCCCTCTCGGCCGCGCACAACACAGGGTGGAATGGCTTCCACCCGAAGCCATTCCACCTTGTTATGTTTTTTTTTTTTAATTAAATTGCAAATTACTAAAATGCCCTCACATGCTTCAATCGTCCGTAATTTCGTTAATTTCTCGACCTCCCGACTTTAAATTCCAAAAACCATCGCAAAGGTAGGCTTCGAGCCTTATAATTTAAATCTTTCCCGTTGAAATATTTCTCAAAACTCCGACCGGGATTAAACTAAAAATTTCAAAAATTAAAAAGTAAAATTCAAAATTTCCGGGTTATTATAGTTGGACACTGTAGCACATCACGTATGCAAGATATATAACTTGATACTCCTTGTCGTATAATAAATTTGTAATAACCCAAAAATTTTGAATTTTAATTTTTATCTCTGAAATTTTTAAATTTAATCTCGGTCGAGGTTTTGAGAAATATTTCAACGGGAAATTTAAATTTTTAAAACTCGGAGCCCACTTTTGCGATGGTGTTCGGAATTTAAAGTCGGGAGGTTGAGAAATTTACGAAATTTCGGAAGATTAAAACACGTGAGGGCAGTTTTGTAATTTGTAATTTATTTAAAATAAAAAATAAATAAATAAATATATGGTGGAATGGCTTCGGGTGGAAGCCATTCCACCGAGTGTCGCACGGCCGAGAAAGGGAAGCGAGGGAGAGATCAGGGAGGAGAAATCACCGACGACCGACCGCCGAGGAAGAGATGCCGATACTCAGAGTACTCTGGTGAGCTTAAGAGAGGAGCTGTCTTGCCTTCCCGCGCTGAGAAACTGAAGGTGAGTTCTCCCCTGTTTTCTTTGGTTCTATCAACCGAGCGTGAAAGCTCGGTTGTTCTTGGATTTCCGACAGTAGGACTCGATCGTCGGAGCATTTTAGAGTGTAGTGTGTGCGTGTGCTGGAGCCAGTGTGTGGCTCGGCTCTCCCGCGACGAAACTGACCGGGAACAGGTAGTTTCCCTTCGGTTTTACCCTGCTCTGATGGCCGAGCGTGGGGTCGTTTTGCCCTCTGCATTTCAGGGGATTATGGGATAAATTAGAAGGAATGAGGAAGAGGTTCAGGGTTCAATGAATCGATCGAGGAATTCTCAGTTTTGGGGAGAAAAACCGTGAAGGATTTTGGTGCTGCCATGCTGTTTTCTAATTAGGAACTCTTCAAATTGTTAATGTGTGCATTGGTAGATTGAAATGTGATTGTTTGGTGAAGGATTTGGCGAGATTTGATCGAAAATGAATTTTTGGCTATTTTTCGTATAAAAATAGATTCTGTTTTTGGCCGTTTTGGCTAGGCTTAGGTTGATCGTTTCAAATTCTGTTTTGTGGGTTAAAAATAGGTTGTTAGAGGAACGTATGGCCACTGGAATCGTTCGATTCCGATATCCGACGCAAACGTTATGCGCGTC
>CM039517.1:8417258-8440697 GCA_022433055.1 Begonia peltatifolia | reverse complement strand
AGTATTAAATTGAGTGAGTTATGTCAAGTGTTAGTGTGTGTAGTGTGCAGATGTACTGTAGCGCACAGGGAACGCTGGGTTTCTCGGGGTGTTACAATATTGGTTGACACTCAACAAATTACGCTTCAAACTATCAACTATGAAAACATTTTCAATAATACGATTGAAGCATCAAATATGTTTCTATTGATTAAAAGCTTTTGCAACCAGCATACAAGAGGGGTATATAAACCATGATTGATCTAGGGCAAAGGATCTTTAAGTCAAGCCTAAATAACCCTCAAAAGAGCACTCAAGGCGCGACTAGACAAGCTCTAACCAATGACTAAAATACAACACTTAAAAACAACTCTTGTCTTCATAAAATTTAACCAAACTTAATTTTAATTAAAGGAACAAATTAAACTATCAAAGTTATTCAAAAATAAGCTCAAGAGTCTTTTTCTAGCTTATCTAAGTCCGTCTCCAAAGAGTAATGCTTGGTTTTCCACAAAACATGGGATTTGGCACTTTTTCATTCGTGTGGCTTATTTGGGAGATATGAAGCTCTTTGTAGTGGGACTGGTCGACATAGCAAATGATTCCAATTTCTATGATCCACCTCATTTTAAAAATGTTGAGATAAAAACAACATTTTTCATGAATCGTACTTTTTAAAATGGAATAAAAAATACTACCAAATATGCAAAATACTCATTGAGGGTTAGTTTCGAAGGTAGTTTTAGAATGTTTGTAACGCCCTTAAAACCTATCTGTTTCCTTTAGCGCTCTGATACCAACACTGTAACGCCCCGAAAATCCCCCAAGATTTCTGATTCGTTACCAGCTGCTATTCACTCACTCTACTCGAAAAATTAGAATAAAATTTAAAATTTTTGTTTCTCGGCTTAAAACGACATTTTTGAAATTATTTTACACAACATTGCAGCGGAAAATCGATTAAAATTATTTTAAATGAAGTTTCATTTTACAAAACATAAAACAGTGCAACCGGTCGACACCTGTAAACGTCGGTCGACACATTGGTTGTCTCGGGTATTTCAGCGGTCGACACTGACAAACACCGGTCGACACTACGTTACTCTTGGGTCTTTTTGTCGGTTGACACTGGGGACACCGATCGACACTTCTACACTCGTTCTAGAGGGGGTCGACACCCGCTGTCGCAGGTCGATACCTTGATGCTCTCTGCCCGCGCAGGTCGACCCTCGTGGTCGTCACTTTTGCTAGATTTACACAGACCGGTCGACACCTACTTCGTCTCTGCCCTACGAAGGTCGAGCCTCGCGGTCAACACTCACCCTCCATTTTACACTGACCGGTCGACACCTATGGACTTCGGTCGACACTTTGTACCCTAGAAACTTTAGCAGAATTTAAAACAAAACAACACGGTTTTGACTAAACGTTTAAAAATCATGAATCCACTTCTCGACTCAAATTTACAAACTTGTTACGCACACCAAAATATTCAACCCAAATTTAAATCCCTCTTTTACCTCAAAATAACCAAGTACAACTCAAAATAATTCATCACCCATACTTACACCCGCCATAGTCAAAACGCCTCAACAGCCAGTCCAATCGTCCCACGAGCGTCCCTCCCCATCTGCCTACTAGTCCTAGGCATGCTCGAGATACTCACTAGCTGTCGCGTCGTCACCTACATCACAGAACTCAACTATTAACCTAATGCTAAGTAAGTAATGCATAAAAACTTAATCACTGAAAAACATTCACATCTTAACATATGCAGTTTCTATAGTTTCGTCTCTACTTTCGTTTTCGTCTGTTTCTTACATCTTCTTTATCTTCTTACTACTGGGTTCTTCTTTACGTGATAGATCAAGATGACACACCTCGCGGTTCACCTTACTAGACAAGACCAAACTTGATCTAGTAACGTGACACACCTCACGGTCCACCTTCTTGGACAAGTTCACCACGTAAAACGGAGGAAGAGTGATACACTCGCGGTCCACCTCACTAGACAAGACCACTCAACCTCACCTTTATTATCTTCTTACGTATCTTCTCATTTCATTCGTCTCGTCACATCCTATTATTTTACTTCATAAAAACATGAAAATTCATTTTCGCTTCGTTTCGTAATTTAAAACCATGATGCATATTACAAGCATAGCATGACAATGCATCCTACTGAATTGTGATGTAGACCCGAAGGCAAAACTCCTACTACGTTACTTACCTGGCGTCCTTAGCACTCGTAATCCAAATCTCATACGCTAATTGGAAAACCTACAAAATTATACATCCGTCAATTCTAACTCATTAAATTCATAACTCCCTATCTTGAAAGTCCTAACTCGTACCAAAATCAAAACTCTCCACTAAACCCGAAATTCCGCACCATTTCCGTCCGACTTCGAAAATTCACAACTTCCCCAATATTCGTCCAAATTGGACGATACAAAGTACTACGGGTTCCTGAGGAGTCTAGTTTCCTATGGTCTCATCCATTTTCCATTCGGATGTCCACGACTCGACCGAACGTGGCCGAACAGACACCGTTCCAAAATTCATATACTCAGCCAATCAACCACTCAATCTTTCCCACCAATTCTCGTAATCCACTCCTATTTTTATCCTAAGCACTAATATGCGGATGAAATTCAACTCTACATTCAACTTCTCACATTACCCTCTTAGGTTTTCACCAAATCACCATATACTCTTGTCAAAACTATTTTTTTGTCACTAATAACACTAACATATCAACTAGCTGCACAAAACTAACTAGAACTTACCGTGATTCGGAAGAACGGAGGAGAAATCGATCGCCGATCGCTCGCAGGAGAGGAGAAACGAGAGAGGGGTTTTGCTGGGGAAGAAGAACACCGTTCTAAGTTTTGTTTTTTTTAATGTATTTTTCCTAATTACCAAACTACTCTCCACCTTTAACCGTTTCATAATTCTGTGATTCCATCCGATTCCGGTTGAATTCTTAAATTTCTCTCTCCGCCATTAGGCTCAAAATAATCTTTTACTTGAGCACAGAAATTTTTCGTTATCAATTCAGAGCAAAACTCCACTGTCTATAACTACAAAATCCGTAATTAATTCAAACGAAATTTCCGGGTGTTACAATGTTCCACTAAACTCCTTAACTTGTGCTTGAATCTCCATTTAGGTTTTATCTTAAACACCTCCATGACATATTTAGATGCTTGATGGATGTTTTGGATATTCTCAATACTCTTTTCTCCATGAAAACCTACAAAATAAACACTAAAATAGTTGTTAGAAAACACCTATGATTGATTGTGATTTGTTGGTGAGTTGTTGGATACTGTAGCACATCACGTATGCAAGATATATAACTTTATACCCCTTGTCGTATAATAAATTGGCTGACACTCAACAAATTACGCTTCAAACTATCAACTATTAAAACATTTTCAATAATACGATTGAAGCATCAAATATGTTTCTATTGATTAAAAGCTTTTGCAACCAGCATACAAGAGGGGTATATAAACCATGATTGATCTAGGGCAAAGGATCTTTATGTGAAGCCCAAATAATGCTCAAAAGAGCACTCAAGGCGCGACTAGACAAGACCTAACCAATGACTAAAATATAACACTTAAAAACATGTCTTGTCTTAATAAAATTTAACCAAACTTAATTTTAATTAAAGAAACACATTAAACTAGAAAAGTTATTAAAAAATAACTGCAAGAGTCTTTTTCCAGCTAATCTAAGTCTCTCTCCAAAGAGTAATGCTTGGTTTTCCATAAAACATTGGTTTTGGCACTTTTTCATTCGTGTGGCTTATTTGGGAGATATGAAGCTCTTTGTAGTGGGATTGGTCGACATAGCAAATGATTCCAATTTCTATAATCCACCTCATTTATAAAATGTTGAGATATCAGCAACATTTTTTATGAATCGCGCTTTTTAAAATGGAATAAAAAAATTCTACCAAATATGCAAAATACTCCTTGAGGGTCAGTTTCGAAGGTAGTTTTCCACTAAACTCCTTAACTTGTACTTGAATCTTCATTTATGTTTTATCTTGAACACCTTTATGACATATTTAGATGCTCGATGGATGTTTTGGATATTCTCAATACTCTTTTCTCCATAAAAACCTACAAAATAAATACTAAAATAGTTGTTAGGAAATCCCTATAATTGATTGTGAGTTGTTGGATACTGTAGCACATCACTTATACAAGATATAAAACTTTATACCCCTGTCGTATAATAAATTGTCTAACACTCAACAAATTACGCTTCAAACTATCAACTATTAAAACATTTTCAACAATACGATTGAAACATCAAATATGTTGCCAATAGTTATTATTTTTTTATTCTTCAAAATTGACATGTCCTCTCTTTTTGGAGGTGGAGGAAAACTTTTTGCAATCGTCTGTCATGTGTCTTAAGTATCCTCTATGTAGATAGCATTCATCCTTCGTGAGGGAGCCTCCAACCTATAATAAAATTCAAGTGTTTTTCTTATGTACCCCAATTTTCTTGGGTCCCTAAATATTAGTTTTGTTTCTCTTAGAAACTTATTTGATTTTACCAAAAGATTTATTACTATTAAGTTCTTTAGACCCACAAATAATTTATGACCAATTTCATTATATATATTACAAGTCGATGAAGCAACAAAGAAATTTTTATACACTTTATTCTTTTGATATGGTTCATAACCTAAACCAATCTTATCAAATATTACTCTTTCTTGATTGAGTAGCATATTAACATTTTTTCCAATTTATAAAATTAGGTATAGTTGCTTGCAAATCATCACTTTTACTTTCTAATTCTATAATCTTCTTTTTGAAAGATAAGGTAACACTAGCGTCCTTTTTTAACATATCACAAATTTTCATTTTCAACATTTTATACTTTGATTTTAGCATATTAAATTAATCAGGCGATTCTCTAAAAGCCTCTAACATTTCAGTTTATTGAAACTCTCTAGCAAATCTCTAAAAGAATCATGTACTTCTTTCTCTTTAACCATGAAGCACATATTAGCCACTTCATCTTCTTTGAACGATCCAGATGATGTGAAATACAAAAGGTTAGGTCGAGGATAGACGACCTTGAACGAAGGGTGGACGACCTTATTATAAAAAAAGCTCTCGAGTTTAGACATCCAGATTGAGGGTAGACATCTGAGAAAGTATAAGAATAGAAACACTGTCTCAGGAGTGAGTGATTGGGTAAGAGGGTGGAAGCCTGGTAGTGACTTTAGTTCAAAAATGCACCTCAAACGACCTTTACAACCAAGTTGAAGACTTTCTAGGATGACCGTGAAGAATAAAGGCCCATCACTAGTTGAAAGGATCCATATTGAATCAGAAGATTCAAGCTTCCAAGTACAAAACCAACAAGGAAATCTCAACAAAATAATTTTAAAAAGGAATAATGCCAAGGGATCAACATGGTGGATAGGAATCTTAAAGGAAACCAAAAAAAATCTCAAAGAAATGGATTTCTTACAAAAATGATGTAAAATTAAAACTTACTTTGGATTCTACCTTGAAAAAGTTAGATGAAGTTGCCACTAATTACAACACTCGAGCTCAATATACCCAAGTAATAAGGTAAACAATCATGAAGAAATTAGGCTCAAAAGTTCACTAGAGAAATTTTCATTTTCATCATCAAATTTCAAAATCTTTGTTTCCAAATAATCATAAACCTAGTCTAATAGTTATCTCATTATCTTAAGACAAGAGAAATGCAAGAAATTAAAATAGTGGGCCACTTGGGTTGTGGCACATTATCTTTGAAGATTGCTTTGTTCAAAGGGAATCAGCTTGAAGTGTCAAAGTTTTCTATTCTCAAAAATGTCAATTACTTTTCTTTTAAAGGTTGATTCCCTTTCGTGAACTTCTTTCCTTGTAATTTCTTCTGTTGAAGAAAATTGTTGAATTTTCTTGTGATGAATGCAATCTTCTCATCATTTTTTTTTTTTGTTCTTCTCAGTTTGACTGCTTAACGAAGTTTTAAGAGCTAATGTTATTTTTCTTGAAGACTTCATTTTGTTTAACTCCTCCCATTTATTGGCTTTCATCATGTTCTCGTTAGTCATAAGAGATCTGATGAGCTTTTCTATCTTCAACACTTTAAGGTCGTGTACATTTTGAATTGTCGTCACTTAGGGTTGTTGTGACCTAGGATAAGTCCTATCAATACCTTTCAAAGCATTAGTGATATTAGAAAAATGAGTAAAAATTTTACTAATAATTGCATCTTTCTTCATAAAAAATAATTCACATTCATGCTCAAGTAATGATGTGCTACCAAAACTTACAACACTCACAATCAAGCAGGAAGATTTACTAACTGTAATTTTAGTCTTTATTTTGTAGTTGTTCATGGAGAAAAAAGTATTTAAATATCCAATACATTCATTAAACATCCAAATTATGTTGGAGTTATTCAAAATAAAACAAAAGTGGAAATTCAAGCACAACTTTAAGAGATTTATGAAGCATTCCAAAATTATCGACAATCTAATCACAATGTGTATTTGACATATTTGGAAGTCTTCACATTCTTATATAAAAATGGCTCTTCATAAAGATTGTATATGACATCTCAAGTTTACCAAGATGAGGTCTTTTGTTAAAATTGAAAATCATTTGTTATATCAAGAGAGATATACTTCTTCTAGAATTTTAAGTAAAAGTAAAAGTATGATTTGTAAAGTCCAGCCCAAGATGATACTAGACATCAAGCCCACAAGTTAGAAGCCTCATTTGTATGCCAAATGGGGAGTCCAAGGTCAGCCATTGCATGTGAGAAAGGGGTTAGCATGAAAATACGTCGATAATTCTGCATATTACGAGTAACGTACGATACAGACACATGATGGTTAATTTTGCTTAGTGTTGTTAGATGGGTTTCAATGCATTTATTGTTGGTTGGTGGTAGTTAATATGAGAGGGAACTTGGTGTTTTTCATTTCAAGTTTTTTTTTTTGGAGTAATTTAAACTCTTTTTAGAGCTCATTGTAGTCAGTTTATAATAATAAAAATTTTGAGAGTTGCTTCAGCCTCCCTTTGCTTTTTAAGCAAAAACCACATTTGATCTAATGTTAACTTTTGTTGGATTGTGTTAGATTTCTTGTTCATTTGTGAGAGTTGAACAAATTAACTCTTTATTACGGTCATCTTACCTCATCTCTTGAAGTGAATTTTTTAATAAGGCTATAAAAACTCGTAAGTTATCAAGTTCAACTAATATTTTTGTTTGAAGGTAACTTTTGAAGCACTAAGTTGTATTAGGTAACCTTCTGACCAGTTGACACCATTTTTGCCATATCTCAATTTTTTCCTTTGCGTTTGCATGTGAAATTTTTAGTGTACTCTCTTCATTCATTCTTTATTCTTGTGTGCAAAAAATTGCTTCCAAGTTCATCCATTTGATACCTTTTTATTCAGCCAAAAATCGCCCTCCAAAATTGTCCAAACACCAAATCTGATTCCATAGCAACCTCCACCATTCTTTCTACATTTTCCTTTCCTTCACAATTTTGACAAGTTACCAACGTACTTTTCATTGTTATGAAATTAGTGTCTCCAAAAACCACCCCAAAATGCGTTCATTTGACCTATTTTTATAGCACACAAAATTTAGTCATGAATATGTGAAAATTTCCTTGGACAAATTATTTCCCTCTTTTAATTGTAACTTTTGCATCAAGTACGCTCATTTTACTTTCTCTAAATTGATTTTTTTCACTCATGTTTGACTTTAAGCAAACTCCAAATTGCATAAACATCATCACAACTTTGTACTCAATTTAATTTATCTCTATTTAGTGCACAATGCAAGGTATTCATTGCCTTAATGTTTAGACACAATTTTGTTTATCTTTTCATCATGTTGAATTGGTAATTTTGAAATATTTCCATCGCATTCATATTAATTGGAACATAAGGTTTATTCTCAATTACATACTCCAAGTCATAATCAATTGATTATGCATTCTAGATTTTTAATATACACAGTCATTACCATTCAAAAATAATAGTCTAGAAATAGATTGTTACTCCACATATAAACTATTCACATTATAAACTATAAATGTGTTTGAGAAACGACTTCTACTTTTTACCAAAATAAAATATACAGAGTTTTTATACCAAATGCAAGATTGACAAAACGTAAGAGAGAATGTGAATTAAGTTATTAAGATTGTTTTATTAATTAAAAAATTAATTAATGTGAACCTTAGAATTATTAGTTTCTCTCGATCTCAATGAAATACTTGTTTGAAAAGATAAACAAATTAGCAAATAAGTAGAGAAATGGAGAGAGATTGTAAACCAAATTGTTAATGCGGTTTGGCTAAATTAGCTACGTGTGTGCACCAAGCATATTCATTTACTCAATCTGTTCTAGTTGCACTTAATTGAACTTGTGGGCATCAATGCCTTCACAAGTTTAGAGCTTCACGAGAGATGGAGATTGAAAAGTTTGCTACAAGAACCTAACTTACATAGGTTTTATTATCTTTAAGTGAAGTAAAGATGAAAGTTAGTTTGGGTAACTAAAAATCTTGAAAGTATGAACATCTGAATTTCAGCGTGCAAATCTTTTGTCATTTTGCACAGCGTACGAAGTTTCTATTTATTGACAATGTCAAACTTCATTTTTTTCAAACTGACAGTCAATCAATGCTACTCTTTGGTGGATCACGATGTATTTGTTAGATATAAAAATGTGGTAGGGTGGCATTTTAGAGGACTGTACTCCAACTCTTGGATTCTCGAGGTAGAAAGCAATACAATCATCGATATCAATAATCATATAGATAATTGGGTCGCACTAAGTATAAATCCAACCCACACGTAATTCACAAGTATTATTATACACAAGATTTTCTTCAAATTTATTTTATATACATGGGCAATACTAAAACTAAATACATAGAATGCAAAACACTCTTCTAGGCCTATATTGTACCAGACTCATCTAACCATCTTCTCTTTATATTTTTCTCTTGAGTTATTATCATCTGTTATCATTTGTTTTAGAAAGATCGGAGAAAATCAAATAGTAAGCTTTATAAGCCCAACAAGATTTTAATCTAAATATTAACTAAATCAAAGATATTGCATCCAATCATGTACTAAAAATCTACGTAATTAGTTCTTACAACTTTAACCTCAATTTTTAACATTTATCACCACTCAAGAACACACGTCCTAAAATTTATATGTTAACAAAATATTCTAGACATTTTTTTATTAATGTCTAACTCATTTATATGTATTATTCATTCATGGATGTAGAAAATGTAAAATGTATTTATGACAATACTTGGACATATGATGTTTAAGATTATTGCCTAATGTCATAATTCATAAACTCATACATCCTCTGGCCTCTTAAACAATATACTCAACACGTGTCTAATCTCAACACCAGTAACAACTTTCACTAAACTTCTCGTTCTATACTCAACTATATACAATGCTTATGAAATGCATTTGTCACACACTCTCATGCTATGATACGAATAAATGCATATATGTACTATATTATTGAATAATGCAAGTATTATTAAGTATCATATTAACATATTTTGTGAATGCTAATATACATGATTAATAAATTATAATATATAAGTCACACAGATACATACATCCTATTGACAGTCTTTCTCATTAGTGTATGCATGTCACACCATGATACCTTAGGAGGGCTAGGAAGTTGCAACTCAAGGGGGACTTACAATCATTCTTTTTTTATCTTTTTATTTTATGTATTTCACACAGCCTACCAGTGACATACTTATTGAGTTCAAATGTTACCATAACACCTTATGCAATACTATTTCCACATGTAAATAATTACATGATGCATGATTTGAGGACTCTCATCATGCATACATTGAATGCATGAATATACGTAATAATGTATTTTATATAAAACAGACAAATCTTATTACACAATAAGCAAAATGATGTATACATGATGAATGAATGATGACCATACATCTATCTAGATATCTTATAATCATGTTCTAAATTTTAGAGAAACGCTATATTGAACCTACTTTAAAAAAAAATTTAAATATGTCAGGACGCCCCTCTTTCAACCGCAGAAGTCCATTCAAGTCTTATTTTTTTAACTAAACTTCCATTCTAGACGTCCATCTTGGACCCAAGAAGCTTGCTCCTGAGAGCTTTTTATAATTTTTACAGATCCGGGCGTCTACCTTTGGATTCTAAAATCTCAGTTCTGAGACGATTTTCTCATTCTTTTTTGTTCGGATACCCTCCATTCATTTCGAACGTCCATTGGTAATATACATTTTCTTTTTTTTACTTTTTTGAATGTTTACCTTGAATTTTAGAAATCTCGTTTCAAATTATTTTTTTCTTTTTCTTACTCTTTTGAGTGTCCACCTTGGATGCTGGAAGCCCACCCCATAGCCTAACCTTCCACTTACTCACAATTTCAGCATATTCTTCATAGCCAAACCCTCAACATCCATCAACATTATAATTATGAAATATAATCCTCAAAATAGATATAGTTATTTAATTCCATAATGCATGTTTTTTCATCTAAATCATCTGATATTTCATTTAATTTAGGAAACATAGACTTAGATCCTATAACCATCAACATATCCACTTCGTGCCTCTATTCATCCAATATACTTAAATTTATGCATCAACAATGATGGATATCGATATTTATCCAAAGAGTTTTAATTTCTCATATTCAATTCATTCAAAGCATAAACTAGTTTTGAAACACTTAGATTTTCTTTATTTTCAAACCATATCAATATCATCCTTCTATCAAAAGATTCCACCAAATATAATCACACCAACTATACATCTCCACATATAACCAATGGTTCGACTAAATCAAGTGAACCTTCCTAACATGCAACTTCTTTCACCAATCATGTAGTTTAGAAAAAAATTAGGTTAGAGATCCTTACCTCTTTGATCTTTTTATTTCCGGACTTTCAAGACTTGATTATAAGCTGGAAAGAGTTCTCTTGAAGAGAGAGAAAACTTTGCATGAAGCTTTGAATGTCAATTCCAACTCCTCGTCAATTTCTCATTTTCCCTCTCTTCTCCCTTGTCTTTTTCTTCTCTCTTCCCTTTTTGCATCAACACAAAAAGGGCCGATAATTTAGCCATTCTACATTTTAGAGAGCTCGCAGGGATATTACCCTTTTATCATTTTGTCTTTCAAGTTTACCATTTTAACCTTCCACTTTATGCATAATTTCAAAATAACCTTGATTACTTATAGGCAACTTATAAGCAAGTCTAATTAACTTAACTTAATAAATCTTGATTATTTACCATCATTAGCTTAGTTAATCATGAATAATTAGCCTTAGTTACCATTTAATTACACATTAATCACATAATTAGTCACTTAAAGTGGCACTTAACATTATCATATTGGTCAATATTTCATTCATTGACATGCTAAATCATCACAGGGAGTTCATATGAGATGTTTTATGCTCTTCAATTTTGACTTGAGCATCTACTATTAATCACCCGAGATTGATAATTATAACTTGATTACTTTCTTACGCACTGTATTGACTTTATACATGTATAACTTTTTGTCATCATATCACAATTATTCAATTTCAAAGTCAGTTTGTACCTTAAGATATCTAATTTGTTATCCTTAAAGCTTTTGATATTCTAAGCACAATAACCTCTTCAGTTAGCCTTAAAGAGTGACTATGCTCATAAGCAATAAGTCCATTAACTTTCATGCTAAAATTAATATATTTATGAACATACATCCAATTGATTTAAATTCCCTTCCGTTTCATAACTTATGATATTTGCTATTATATTGATTTTTAGTTTTGAAATATACTCTCAATTGATTGATCAATTTCTTTCTCAAAGTCATCTAATATAATGACTATTTAATATAGTGGTTTAACTTGTTCATATTCGCCAACCTCTGGCTTATTAATATCTTAATTATGACTGTCTAATATAGTTGACCACCATTTGATTCTTCAAAATGCCTCTCGAGACCAGGCTATTGCAACTTCACTCTCGGCTACCTACCGTGAACGAAATCCTCTCAGATATTACTAGCCCGCAACTAAGCTATGATTGACCACATCACCCAATTTAACACTTCAATTAGAAATTGAATGATCGTTTTTGTTCACCTCCTAAAAATACATCAAAACATGATGCATTGACTTAACATACAAATTATAACTTTCCAATACCTATTGCATAAGTATTTTCAAGGCGAGTACAAAGTATATTAAATTAGAATAAACTTGTCACTTAAACACAAATAACGTTAAATCCTATTAGACTAACGTGCAATATAATCTTTTGAGTTAACTTTATTAATCTAAGCTCTATTGAGACTATTAATTTTTTAACCAAATTAAATGATTTAAAGGTTTTTTATTTAATAATTTAATTCAACATTAATTAAAAAATTTAAAGCTACCGGTACTCTGGTTCATTTAATGTTAAGTAAATTAGGGTTTAAAAGCAAATTAGAAAGGTTTAACTTGAAAACTAATTTTCAATTTGAGAGAAAAACTACTTTCAAAAAAAATTTTTCCTTTAAATTAAAAATTAAATTCTAAAAGCATTAGACAATGATACGAAGATAATGGGAAAATACATCATTTATGTTTTGTTTGGGTTTATTGATTTTAAAACAATTAAACTCAGTGGATACTTAATTTGGAAAAGAAAATTAACACGCGACAATTGTTTTTAACTTTAACAATAAAAATAGATGAAATAAGTATTTAAAAATAAAAATTAAAGTATAATAATAAAGATGAAAGAATTGCAATGAATATCAAACTCTAAAGATTAATACCACACAGTTTACACATAAAATATTTAAGGAAAGAAAAAAGTGAAACTAGATTATAAGAATAGAGATAATATCTCATTTTTGTCAATGAACCAAATAAAAATATGTAATTTAAAAGATGAAACGCGGCAGCAAAGAGAGTGAGGTGACTTGTATTACTGGATTGTGTTAATTCAAACTCCAATACTTGTCGTGAGCCATTGGATGGCACTGACCAACCTTACAATATGCCATCTGGAAGAAATTCAACTCATCACTTTTCAATTAACTCTTAATTGAGGCTTCTAAGGAGTCTATCTACGTTAATATAAATAAAGATTTTCCTGATTAATTGAAATTTTCTTCTCTTGTGTAGCATCAGAATCGATCTATTCTATCGATCCATTTTACGCCATCAGAATCGATGAGAAAACTTCACCTTCTCTAGAAAACAAGGTTGAAACGAAGATGTAGACAATGATGACGAGGGGTGATGCACGTTGGCTCCAAAAAGTTTTATATCCTAAGCATGGTCAAGATAGTGTAAGACCTAGACCGAGCCTAAAAAAAGTCAACTGGTCTGTGGGAATGAGCCATTTGGTGATCTTGACTCAGCGTCTCGATCTACAACCTGCAATGTGTAAAAGAGGGAGGGGTGTGTATTAGATGTAACAACTTTATCTTGTGATTAAAATTTCTATTTGTTTGTTATCTCAAATTATATATTTTTTCGTCTTAATTAGATAACTTAAATTTAATATGCAAATGAATAAAAATAGTAAAATGATAAGGGTAAGAGAGTGCAAACGAATTTGTTAACACGATTCGGTCAAACTACCTACGCTTGAACTCCAAGGCTTTTCATTGAAAATTCTTTTCCCTATAACTCTTCACAAACGAATGAAAATAGTAAAGAGAAAAGTATAAGAGAATGCAAATAAATTTATTAACGTAATTCGGCCAAACTCTCTACGTCTGGCCTCATAGCTCCTCATTAAATATTCTTTTCTCTACAACCTTTCCAATTACAAATGATTGATCTTTCAATTTTCAATCAAACATTAAAATTGTTACAGGATATCACCTTTCTCCTTGATTAAAATTGCGAGTGCCAATCAATTGATTATTTTTTTTACTCTTCGAGGACATCCCCCTTTCTATTTCCACAATAAATGAGTAGGTGGAAAAATGTTAAGTACATTGCTTAATTCTTTTGAGACATACAATCTCAAGTTTAGCAATAGGAGATGCTAGGTTTTGGGCTAAAAAGTGCAGGAAAAAAAATCTCAAATGAAACTGCTAGAATTTCGTCGTAAAGTTCTCGTTCAATATTTGTAGAGTAGAGGTTGCTTCTATTCATAGGTGGCTTCAAAATGTTAGAGCCCTGGCAGACCACTTATACAAATTGGTCAACCTCTTTATGATCATTGCGTGATTTTTGAGTTGATTAGTGACCATCGATATCTTTAGGCCGACCTTTCTATTAACGGTCAGATTTTTGAACTATTGTCTACCCTGGTGGATCGCGTGGTAGATTGATCGATCTCTTTAAAATGTTTCAAAAACTTGATGCTCTTTGGAGATTTTAAAGACAACCTCAATCATGACTGATCAATTGCATGAGTCAGGCTATGCACGGCCAGGTCGACCCTTTTAATTGATCTCCAAACATTTGTTGCTCTCTAGACTTTTACAAGACATCCTCTCAACTATGACAGGTCGGCCACTCATGTATCTATTTTTTATATAAATTGTGAAAGCCATATGAATTTTAACATTATTTCCACCGACTTAAGAAATACGTTAAAACTTCAAATACATGTCCCCAATGAGAGAGAAGATATAAATTTCATAATCAAATCATTTAAGTAATAATCATCATCAAAAAAAATATACTCAATTTCAATATGATTCATACTCGACTTAGATATATCTAAATAAGTAACTACATCGTCAAATCATAATCAACTTAAAATTACTTATTCAATTAATCTTGTTAATCAAACAGTTAATTTTAAATTCTATTAAACTAACGTAGTCATGATATTTACGGATAAATTTATTTATTTTTTATTATTTTTGTCACACTGCGTGCTCTTCAAATTGGATAACCAATCCATAATCCTTTCCGGACAAAAATTTAAAGAAAAGTAGTGTTTATGAATTATATAATCATATTTAGTAGAATTATAGGGTATTTATTTAAAATTGTAGAAAAAGTAAACTAGAAATGATTAGTTTCCTTGTAAAACTAAAATTGGTAATAAAATATAAATAAAGCCAACCATAAATTGGAAATGAAATATAATGAAATGAATACAAGCTAAGATGATACGAGTAAACCCCGTGAGCCTTAAGTAATGAAACTGTTTTAGGCTGCCAACTACTTAGAATTAGAGAGAGAGAGAGATAACCCTAGGCTCCAAACAAAACCCACATAAGCAAACAAACAGAAACTTTTGAAGCAAGAAAGATAGGATAGAGAGAGATAAAAAGACTGTAACAAGAAAGATAAGATAGAAAGAGAGAGGAGAGAGAGAGGGAGGATTAGAGAGAGAGAGAATCTATATCGTAGTTAGCACACTTTGATGAATTGTGTTTGTGAGATGTCGTCACCAAGAAGGATTGAAAACTTTCTCTCTCCTCTATAAAGTCATATCCTTTGGCTGTCATCTCCATTGCCCTCGACTCAACCACTGTTCCATTCCTAAACTCGAGGTTCAACATTTTCATGGCTGAAGAATTCCAAGAATCTGATATAATCTTCTCCGACCACAGCCGCCGGCGATACCCCAACCAAGAACGCAGCTCTTTTGATTTCAGTGAGATGATCATCTCTCCACAGAAATACAGCTCCTGGGCAGTACGTAACCTCAAGAATAAGAACAAGAACAAGAGCAAGAGCAAGAAGGCAAAAATGGAGAACGCACTTCCATTAAAAATCCCGGAGAGTATTTTCCGGTGCGGAGCTGAAGGCGAGCAAGACGAAGAATGGGGTGATAGTGAAGAAATTGTACCTCCCCACGTCATCGTTGACCGGAGAATCGCCGGAAAAATAGCATTCTCTGTTCGCACCGGCAATGGGAGGACATTAAAGGGACGAGATTTAAGCCATGTTCGGAATTCAATTCTCAGAATGACTGGCTTCCTCGAAAATTGATCTTCAGATTCCAGAAAAACTAAACTAGAAACTCAAAAACAAAGAAAAACAAACGACAATTCTCAAACAGTTTTGTTTTTTCTTTTTCTTAATTTTATTTTTTGTGATTCATAGAACTGTGATCGATACAGAAAGGATGTTTCATTTCGATGATAATGAAGGTAATTACAGCTGTTCTTCAGTTTTGTTTTGTCGTGTTTCGGGATGGCCTCAATCACTCCCACCTGTGCTGTATAACATTAAATAACTTATCTATATGTGGATTCATGGATGTGGAGACTTGGATATGTAGCATGAGTTTGGTTAACTTGTGTGGCAAACTTTGATTGCTTTCTTTACCCATCATGTTAACATCGAGTTGAATGTATATTATTTGTTCTATGCTTAGTTGAATTAATTATTTTAAATCCAAAACATTAAAATACTCAAGAAGTAACCTATTTCTAAATGGAAATTGGGTTTTTAATAGGAAAAAAACTAATAGATAATTTCAAAGAAACCAAATTACCCTAGCAGGGCCACACTTGAGATTGAATATCCTTCATGGTTAGCGTGTCTCGAATCTTCGATGCTCGGTTAAATATGAAATATATTGCATTATATGACACAATAAAATAACGAGAATTTATTGTTTAAGTTTGTTAAAGTCATGGTGAAAGAAGACTTTGGGAATATTACTTAAAAAATAATGTTATATTTATTCTTTTAAAATATTTATTTATGTTTTAAAAAGTTATGGGTGCAAATTAACATAATAATATTATAATTTATTATTTAAATTAAATTAATTATTATTTTATACGGGAATAAATATTTTAAATTATTAAAATAATATAAAAATATAATATTAATCTCATTGATGACTTAGAAAAGCTTGAGATTGTTGCTTGTCAGCATCAACTTGAATAAAGAACAAATCAATGCCATCCAGGCCACGTGTGTGTATCTTCCAGCTCCACGCGTTCAGCAATTACCAATCTGTCTTCTGAATATTAGATTAATTAAGTGGTGACGTGGACCCCGCAACAGCCACTATTCATTGGTTGGGTCTACTTCAATTACCAAAACCTTTTGGTGACGATTTAGCTTTCATTTGAACAGACAATTCATTAGCTCTGCCTTTATTTGCTTGGATATGCAGTGACGGTCTGAGTTGGATTGGGAGTCTGATTTGGGAACTTTGGCTCGGCGCAGGGCCAGATTCGAACTTTTAGTTCACTTAGTGCTAATTTCGTTTGTTTGACACTTATGATATTCGATACAAAATCAAATCTTGTTTCAAGGTCGATAAAGTTGCGTCTTTTAAATTTTGTTCGCCTCAGCTCGACTCAATCAAACAAATATATTAAGAAACCAAATCATATTATTGGGAAAAGAATAATAGGAAAATTAAAGTTTGATATTAAAAAAATTCAATGTTTTGGATGGAGGTAGATTTAAATGTGTTTTTTTAATATTGTGATCAGAAGCCTCATGATTGGTTGGAAAATTAAATACTATTTGTATTTGAAACATATATAATTCTTAAATACTTTTGAAGATTGGTAAAGATAAGAAAAGAACATTATTAAATGTAATCAGATCCGAAACTATTAAATAGTTATATTTAATTGAGAGATGACAAGTGTGTAAAGTTTTCTTAATTTTATATTACATTAAATGAAATAGGTTTTAAAGTAAGATAATTTATATATAAAATTCAAACGAATTCTTGTTGTACAAATGTAATGACGTTCAATGTTCTTGTATAATGGAATATATTTAGCATTTGGATCCAACCAATAACCAAAATTATTGTTGAATAACAGGATTAATACTCTATTTATTAAGTTAATAAATATAATTCTAATTTCATGTGTATAATGAAGCATAATTATAATTCTTGAAAAATAATAATTACATGGATATATTTCTGTAACGACTTCAAAATTTATTTTTTTTTCAATTTGAAATCTTAAATTTTTTTCAAAATCAATTTACAAATTAAGTTAAGCTGAATCGTTATAAAACCCTTAATTGTTGAATAAAAAATTCCTTGAAAATAACAAAAATTATATATAAAGCGGAAGCTTTAAAACAATTATCAATAAATATTTAAAAAATTTTGATAATAAACAACTATTAAATAATAACTCATTTAAAATTAAAACACTAACAAAATTATTTAAAAAAAACAAAAGGGATAAAATAATTTATTGAAACTAAAATCTGATTGAAATTTATTCAAATACAATTAAATAAGAAATATTCTTTAAGCAATATAAAATCATAACTTTAAATCATTTTTCAGAATCAACGAGAACATCCTCCTCTTTATGGTCAGCTGCCTCTGAAAAATTCTCGATTAATGATAGTTCACCTTTAGATAATACTCCACCTACATCACAAAAATAATGTATGAGATAAACTTAGTAAGTAAATCACGTGCATATGAATTTAATTACATACATTACTCAACTTCGTACTTAAAGTTACATATTGAATGAAGCTGATTTTTTAATTCTTGCCATATATTCAGATTTCAAAAAACTAGTGGTTCATTATTCTCATAAAGTTTCATCAGTGATCTCAATTTATAATCATGCATTCAGGATTTCATTAGTCATCTCATACATTTAGCCTTTCATTAGTTTTCACAAGTTTTTCGTCAATTCTATTCATTTTTATGCATTTCATATTCGCATATTGTAACGCCTCGAAAATCCTCAAAGATTCCCGATTCGCTACCAACTACTACTCGTCACCATCTCTTATATCCTCTACTAAATATTTCTTAGAAATGGGAAAACTTTATTTTTCGACTCAAAACGACTCACTTTTTTTTTTTACTTAAAACTACTTCCAAAAGAAATGCATATAAATGCTGCAGCGGAAACTCATTTATAATCGGTTTAAGTAACTTCACTCTTAAAACATAAAAATTAAAGAGACCGGTCGACACCTGTAAGAGCCAGTTGACACTTGAGTTGTCTCGTGTTTTTATCGGTCGATACTGACAAATGCCAGTCGACACTACATTTCTCTCGGGTCTCTTCATCGGTTGACACCGGAGACACCGGTTGACACTTCTACACTCGTTTCAAATAGGGGTCGATACCTTGATTCTCTCTGCCCGCGCAGATCGACCCTCGCCGTCGACACCTCTTCCAATTTTACACGGACCGGTTAGAACCTGGGACCAGGGGTCGACACCTACTTCGGCTCTGCCCTGCGCAGGTCGAGCCTCGCGGTCGACACTCACCTTCCATTTTACACTGACCGGTCGACACCTATGGAGTTCGGTCGACACTTTGCACACCAGAAACCTTAATAGAATTTAAAACAAAACAACACGGTTTTGACTAAACATTTAAAAACCATGAATCCTCTTCTCGACTCGATTTACAAACCTATTACGCACACCAAAATATTCAACCTAATTTCAAATCTCTCTTTTATCTCAAAATAACCAAATATACTCAAAATATTTCACCACCCATACTTACACCCGTCATAGTCAAAACACCTCAACAATTGGCACAATCGTCCCATGAGTATTCTCCTCCAACTGCCTCATAGTCCTAGGCATGCTGGGGATAGTCACTAACTGCTGCGTCGTCACCTACATTACAGAACTCAACTATTAGTCTAATGTTAAGTAAGTGATGCATATAACCTTAAATACTGAAAAAAAAAAACATTCATATTCTAACATATGCAGTTTCTACAGTTTCGTCTCTACTTTCGTCTTCGTCTCTTTCTTACATCTTCTTTATCTTCTTACTAATGTGTTCTTCTTTACGTATTAGATCAAGGTGACACACCTCACGGTCCACCTCTCGGGACAAGGCTAACCTCATTCTAGTAAAGTAACACACCTCGCAGTCCACCTCTCGGGACAAGGTCATCACGTAAAGCGGAAGAAGAGTGATACACCTCGCGGTCCACCTCTCGGGACAAGACCACTTAACCCCACCTTTGTTATCTTCTCATTTCATTCGTTTTATCTCATCCTATTGTTTCACTTCGTAAAAACATAGAAATTCATTTTCATTTCGTTTCGTAAATTAAAACTATGATGCCCAATCAATAAAGCATAACATAAAATAAACGTGCAATGCATCTTACTGTACTATGATGTAGGCCCAAGGGCAAAACTCCTATTACATTACTTATCTGGCATCCTTAGCACTCGTAATCCAAATCTCGTACGCTAATTGGAAAACCTATAAAACTACACATCTATTAGTTCTACATTCCATTAACTCTGTAAAACATTAAAGGAATCAACCACAAAATTCCCACTCAGCCTAAACCGAAATTTTAACTAATGCTCCGACTAACCTTAAAAAATTTATAACTCCGCCAATACTTGTCTGATTTTGACGATTCGAAATGCTACGGGTTTCTCATGACATCTAGTTTCTAATGGCCTCATCAATTTTCTAATCCCACACATACAGCTTCGCCAAATGTGGCCAAACAGAACCTGTTCTGTAACTTGAGTTATTTGGTTATCTACACACTCAATCTTTTCCACAAAAGCTTATAATCCACTACTATTCCTAGCTTAAACATCAACATACGTACAAAGACTGACTAAAACCTCCAAACTTCGTATCTCCTTCCTAGGGTTTACCCAAAACTCTTTCTAACTCCACTTTTACCACTTAAAATAACTAAAACACTAACTATATACTAAGAATTAACTAAAACTTACCAAAAATTTGAAGAACGAAGGGGGAAACGGTTGATCGTTGGCTGCTGAAAGGGAATCGCCGAGCTTCACGTGCGGGGGAAGAAGAAGAAGAAGGAGGAGGAGGAGGAGGAGGGGGGGAATCCGTTCCTCCCCTCTGTTTTATTTTATTTTTTTTAATGATTTAATATAATTAATTCTAATTATTATTTCGCCTTCAACCATAACTCTTTCGATAAATCTACTATACGGTTAGTGCTCGGATAATTTCTCCTTCACCATTATTCCTGAAATAATCTTTTATCTAACGTTACAAACTTTCCGGCCTCGATTCCGATTCGAACCTCCCCGTTGACCGATATGAAATTATGAAAAATTGAATTAAATGAAATTTTTCGAATGTTACACATGTATTATACTCTAACAATGTCTATACATGCGTGTTCAAGTAAATATCATAATTGAATAATAAAATATTTTTAAAAAATACTTGGTGATGTAGGGTGTCTAGCCAAAACTTCAAAACCTAGTATCATTACTTGCATTCCAAGAGAGAGAATATGGTCTTAGGTACTTTTTTTAAGCATTGAATTGCTCTTCTTTATCTAAAAATTAGGATGGTGAAATTCATTCTTACATCCTAAAATAATCATTTTAAAGAAAAATAAGTAAAAATTCCTTCAAGATAGATCTTAGCATTGGGTTTTGGATCAACTAGGTGGGCCTGGTTTGGCTGGTGTGGCTTGTTGGACCTGCTGAGTTTTAAAAATTGGTTTGGTCCATAATGAGAGTTAAAACTCTTATTTCTCCTCTCGCCTTCTTCTCCTTCCTCGTGTGTTTGTGAAGAAGGCAACTGGGTCGTGTTGGAAAGGTGTGTTGCGTCGCCGATGGAAAGTGGTTCGCGTGTTGGGTGTGGCGATTCCAACGAGGTAAGAGTCTCTGTGGTTGCTTCTCTTTATTACAGAACTCTAGAGTTGAGAGTCGTGTGTTTCGAGGTGGGCTGTAGGGACGAAGAAAATTAGCTGATTTTTTTGTATTTTGTAATTTGAGCAAATGCTCTTAGTTTTTCGTTGAGGGTTCAATAGAGCTCGATGGTGTGTGGCTTTTGGTTGTGAAATCTTCCACGTGAATTGGCTGCAGTGATTGGGATTTAGAGAAACTTTCCCAGTTCTTTTCTTTGTGGAAGAGTAAATTCTTTCTTTTGAAAGGATTCTGCATTATTCAGAAATCTTGGCCCCATTCAAATTCTCTATTGGGAATTTGATTTACTTTTCTTATGTTTATTTTAATCATCATTGATTATGATTAATTATGGGAATGGCTGAATTACTGTCAGTCACTAATTAAATTATCAATTTTATTAATTAAGACTAAATGGGGATTCTTTAGAATTAAATGAAATTATTTCCAATGTTTGAAACATTCAATCTGTAGGCATGATTAACACAATATGACCGCTCAATATAAAATAGATCGTACTCTGAATACATAAGAAAATCTATTTGGATTTAGAGAATGTCTCTCTAGAATCCATGTAGAAGACTTACAAATTTGCCCTCAAAATTTGATTTTCTCAACCTTATTAAAAGATGAGGTTGTAATTTCTAATTTTAAATATGAAATTATTTGTAATAACTATCATAACCTTTTAAAAACAACGTTTATAAAATTTTATTTTCAATTTAAAATTCAAATTTGACTTAAAAAATAGTTACGAAATTTGTCTCATTTAATTTGAAATTTGATTATGTAACAATCAGTGAGATATTCCAAATAAAACGTTTATAGAAATCAAAACAACTTAAATTTTGATGTAATCTGCTGTTAAAAAAGTTTTCAAAAGCAAATTTATAAGTTTGTTAATTAATTGAATATTAATTATTTAATTATTCCATTTAAGAAAAAAATAATAAATTTATTATTGAGTGAATTAAACAATTGATACGTAATTAATTATTTAATCTTTTTTATTATTTTTTATTATTCGAATAATGATAGAAAGTGACGAAGCGATCGATGAATCTATAGTTTAACCTCCAACAATTTTTCATTAATTAATATAAATTGTTTATATCAACTAACAAAATTATTAATTTTAAAAAAATTCAATTAAGTTGCACTTTTAAAGCTACAAAGTATATTTATTCAAATTAATGTCTATTGATATAATCGTTACATATACATTGACTCTTCATTGAAATTTGTAATACAGATAAGTTTACAATTTTTTAACCTCTCAAATTTCTTTTTTATCATTAACTACCAATAATTTTTTAATTGAAAAAATAATTCAAAATGATTATGAACTGCTGTTAATTATTGGATCAATATACTAACAAATAAGGAAATCTATAAACATTCATAACAATTCATTTTAATTCGTTCATAATATACAAGGTACACGAATTGTAACCAAACAAAACTTACAAAATAAATCAAAAAATAAATTAAAATAAAATAAAAACTTGGTAAATATCATGAATTAAAATAATAAATATATGATCATCATTATGATAAAATTAATTGTTCTATATTTAACGTAAATTATCATAACAGTATAACTTTATCTTAGTTCAATTCTATATAATAATCATATATACAAAACATATTTATTTTATATATAGTCAAAATAGAACTATATATTTTTAATTATAAATATTAATTATTTAAAAATTTCATAATTCAAATATAAGTTACACGTAATTACTTTTCATATCTTATTTCACACACACACACACACACACACACACACACACACACACACACACAC
>CM039517.1:8371914-8413604 GCA_022433055.1 Begonia peltatifolia | reverse complement strand
ATGAAGAGCAGAAGCATTTTGTGTAAGGTGATAAGTGGCACCAAAATCCATCAGCCACGACACGACAGAGTAATTTTCAGTTAGAGTTGGCAGAATGCCGGTGCTAGCGAGTGGAGGATGATCACCGACGATAAGGGAAGGAAAAGCATTGTATAAGACTTGGGGTTGGATTTCAGAAGGGCTAGGAAGAAAAGAGGGAGAGCGGGCTGGGTTATAGGGAAAGCTGGGCAGATAGGCTGATATGTAAGATAGAATGTGATGGGTCGAGTTATAATTCTAGTGGGCTAGATAAGTTGTTGGAGATAGGATATGGGTTGGGTTATAGGTCTGTTGGGCTGGGGTAGTGGGTTGAAAAGCTGTATTAAGCTTGTGATAATGGCATATTTTTTGGCATATTTGGCACTGGACCCTGAACAGATTGTTCGACCTGAATTAGGGCCCATGGTTGACCCCCTGGCTATCTAGGTGAAAACCAAACAGGTTGTTTGGTCGAAAAAAAAAGATTGCGGTAGTCCAGCGTTTTATCTTGGAAGAGACGCACGAAAGTTCATCGTGTGTGCTTCAATATGACTTGGCAACGGGAGAAGAACAGCAGAGTTTTGTTTTTCAAATAAAAATTGAAGTTTTGCAAAGAATTATGAATTTCCTCCGAGGGGGTTGATCCTGTCGATTTGTGACATGACAAACACATTGTACTCACAAACAAGTTCACCCAGAAAGTATATCATTTGATCCCGGTAAGACACTAGCTCCCCAATTTCTGCCAGAGTGTTGCATAAGTTAGTGATTTTCTGGATGTATGCTGTTGCTAAAAAAATCCCTCTTTTGAAACAAAGTGTAGCTAGCTTTGGAGTTCTGTGATACGAGCCAGCGAGGAAGACATAAAGATACGAGTGAGAATACCCCGATTTCAGTGGTTGTGGTAGAGGAGACGATATGGGAAGTAAATCTTCGGAGATAGAAAAGAAAATCCAACTCAGAATGAGGGCATTATATCTATGCTAGGTATTGAAATATGGGTTCACCTAAGACGATTGTGAATCAATGAAGTGTGAAGGTGGGGAAAAAGAACCGTCCAATAGTCTTTGGATGCCATTTACAGTGGCAATATGAAAAATCTGAGCTTTCCTAATGAGATAATTAGTGTTGGTTAATTTTATGGTTAAAGTCTTGCAGAGGAAACGGAGGTAACGAGAAGGAGGTAGGTGCTAAAGAAGAAGAGACAGTAGAGCTCGAAGAGGCCATGGCTCTGATACCACATCGAATACTTAGTGAGTTGGAAGCTCTGTTGATCGATATGCAAATGAAGAAGAAAGTGATGAGAATGGCAAGATGGAGAGAGACAGAGAGAGTTGAGAGCAGAAAAGATTGTTAGAAGGAAAAATGATTCACTTATATTGAACTATGTGTTCTAATGTTCACATATATCTTTTGTATATGACAAAAAAGAAGAGAAACATGTAACTAAGCTAAGCAACTACAAAGACAAACTAAACTATAAAATGCAACCATAAACAATAGATACATTAACATTTTCTTCTATGCGGTTGCCGAGGGAAAAGAGAGGAGAAGAGAATGTTTCGTCCCGATTGTGGAATTATTTATCTTCTATACGGTTGCCAAGGGTTGTCTTTTTTGCATGTTTGCAAAAATGGTTAATAGGGCGGAGACGACGCACTCCTTGAGTTTGAAATCTCTAAAATTAATCATGGTATATTTATTTATTTTGGTTACAAGACAATCTCTAAAATTAATCATGGTATGCTTATTTATTTTGATTACAGGTTGTGTTGTCTCGGAGCTTGCTTGCCAACCACTTGAGATAACGTTGATAGATATTTAGATCGTTGTTACTTACTTTTCCTCTTGGCGCATGAGGTATTGATGGATGTTCAGATTGGCACTTTTCTATGCTAGTGTGCCAAATGGGTTTTTGAGTGACATTTCTTTTTCATTGACGTAATTTTTATTATGAAGTAAGATAATGCCGCATTTTTGTATAGATGTCTATGTATATAACAATGTTTGACTTATTGCCTCATCGATAGCTTATGAAGTTTGTTTTCATAAAACGATGAAAATGAGTTTTCATGAAACGATATTTTGAAAACAATCTTTGTTATCTCATTATGTTTTACATGCATTACGTTTAATATATCATTCTTACTAAGTTAGTCATTCACTTTAAACGACCTCCTTCCTTTCTAGGACAGAACATGAGCAACGAGGAATTAGAGTTCAGAAGCAGTTTTCTTTTTATTTATTTCCTTGTTGAGTGTTTTATTGATTACCTGGTGAGACTTATCTAACTTGGGTCTTTATAAGATTAAATGATTTAAACTTGGGTATTTATTTTTTCATGTTGATCTCTTATTTAATTATCATGCTACTATATACGTAATTACTATGTGAGTCTTTGAACTTTAATTTATATTCAAGTTTTCCGCTGCAAACTAAGCCTTAGTAGAGCGATCAAGTATCCGGCCATGCATTTTGTTGAGTCCGCCTAAGAGTCATGACATATATCTTATTCGTTTAATCTCTGGACATATTTAAGACTTGTGAAGCTCAAGTTGAAAATCAATTTAGTAAATGGATTAAAGATGTCAGGCTGATCGCACTAGTGGATACTATGCTTAGTATGATAGGTTGGGTGACCAAAATTTAAAGCAATTTGTTAAATACCTTACGGAGTGCAGTGTTGTTCCTTTGTACACCATGGTCACCTAGTATGAACAATATAATGGAAAGACATAATAAAACACTTAAGGATATGGTAAAGAGTATGCTAACTCATTCCACATTACTGGAATTTCCTTGGGGTAAAGCATTGAAGACAACAACTTATATCCTTCACATGGTACTAAATAAGGTAACAACTAATAAAACTCCATCTGAATATTGAATGGCAAAAGGTCTACTTTGGATACATGAGATTGTCAAGCTAAGAGAAGTCCTTTATAGCTCAAATGGCAATAAATTGGACTCTAAGACTATTAGTGTAACACCCAGAATTTTCCGCTAGAACAATTTTCAGATTTACGTAATTGTAATCGGCGGAGTTTTGGTCAGAATTGAGAGCGGAGAATTTTTACCATTAAGTATAAGATTATTTTGAAGTTAATGGATAAGGAAAGATTTTAAGAATCCAACTGGAAACGAACCAAGTAACCGTTTGGTTACAAGATTAATGGTTGAAAGTGAAATAGTAATTATGATTAATTAAATTAATAATATAATTTTATAAAAAAAAATTAATAAATAAAGGTGAAGGAGGCAGAAAGCCCACTCCCTCTCTTTGTGTTTCTTCTTCTCCCCTACGCGAGAAAATCCTTCCTTGACGATACTTCTTTTCAAGCGACGATCTTCCTTTATCGATCTTCAATCTACGGTAAGTCTTAGTTAGTTCTTAGTAGATAGATGATCCTTTAGTTGTCTTGAGTGATAAAAGTGAAGTTAGAAAGAGTATTGGGTAGTTTTGGTGAACCCTAGGAGAGAGATACGAAAATATGAAGTTAGAGTTGATTTTTATCTGTATGTTAGTGTTTAACCTGGAAGTAGAAGTAGAATATGAGTTTTTATAGAAAATATTGAGCGTTTGGATAGCCAAATACTCGGATTACGGAATGGTTTCCGTCCAACCACATTCGGTCAAGCTTTGAATATTGGATTAGGAATTGGATTAAACCGTTAGGAATTAGACGTTTGCAGGGGTCCGTAGCATTTTGAATCGTCCAAATCAGACGAGTATTGGATAAGTTGTGCGTTTTCAAAGGTTGGTCAGAAATAGAGTTGGATTTTGGGTTTAGTTAGATTAGTTGTTAGAGTGTTATTTCTCCTTAGAGTTTTATGAGTTGGACGAAGTGAAATTAATTAATGTGTGGTTTTATAGGTTCTCCACTTAGCGAGCCATAAACGAAGTACGAGTTGCTAAGGATGCCAGGTAAGTAGTGTATGTAGTATAGTAGGTGTTTTGCCTTCGGGCCTACATCACAATTCGGTAGGATGCATGCACGTTTATTTTATGTTATGCTTTAATGATTATGCATCATGGTTTTAAAGTATAAGAACGGAACGAAAATGAATTTCCATATTTTTACGAAATGAAACAGTAGGATGAGACGAATGAAAAGAAATGTAAAAAGATAATGAAGGTGGGGTTGAGTGGTCTTGTCTCCAGAGGTGGACCAAGAGGTGTATCACTTCTTCCTCCGTTTTACGTAGTGGCCTTGTCCCGAGAGGTGGATCGCGAGGTGTGTCACTTTACTAAATCAAGGTTGGCCCTGTCCCGTGAGGTGGATCGCGAGCTGTCAACTTGATCTAGTACGTAAAGAAGAATCCAGTAGTAAGATGATAAATAAGATGTAAGAAAGAGATGGAAACGAAAGTAGAGACGAAACCGTAGAAACTGTGTATGTTAGGATTTTTGTGTTTACAATGTTTATGTTTTTAATACATTATTTACTTAGCATTTGGCTAATAGATGAGTTCTGTTATGTAGGTGACGAACCGATAGCTGGTGAGTACTCAAAGCATGCCCAAGACTAGGAGGCAGTTGGAGGAGTACGCTCGTGGACGGTCTGGCTGGCTGTTGGGGCGTTTTGACCAAGGTGGAACATGTAAGGGAGTTTAGTTATTTCGAGTTTAGACGGAGTCGTTTTGAGTTGTTTTGAGTCGATTGGAGTCGTGTCGATGTATAGATGGATTTCAAACTTTGGTAGTCGTTTTTTTATGTAAACAATGATTTTGAGTTGATGGAAAAGTGTACGTTGTGTTATTTTTGGCGTTGAGTCGGAAGTTCAGTTATTTTTAAGGATTTAAGGTTTTAAAACTAATTTGTGAAGGAAGCGTCGACCTGTGCCAGAAAGTGTCGATTGCTCAGTGTAAAAATGAGTGCGAAGTGTCGACCTGTATGTAAATGGGTCGACCAAACTCTGTAGGTGTCGACCGCTTGGGTTGACCTACTCGGACAAAGAGGGAGAAAGTATCGACTGGTGCGTGCAAGTGTCGATCGGTAGTGTAAGATAGACGGGAGTGTCGACCTTAGGGATCAACCACGCAGACAAAGAGAAATGTAGTATCGACTGGTGCATGTAAGTGTCGACCAGTAGTGTAAAATAGACGAAAGTGTCGACTTCAAGGATCAACCGACGCAGACAGAGAGTAATTAAGTGTCGACCCATGTTCACAAGTGTCGGCTAGTTAGAGTGAGGAGAAGGGAGGTGTCGACTGATAATGTCGACTGGTGAAAACATAGGCAAAACAAGTGTTGACCGGTGTTTGCGAGGGTCGACCGAAAATGATTTTTTTTACGTTTTATAAAACTCGAATTTTATTTAAATTGATTTTAATCTAAGTCTTCCGCTGCGACGTTTTTAACGTTTTCAAAAAGGTCATTTAAGTCAAGGAATGAAAGTTTTAAATTTTTTTCTCAAATGTTTCAAGCATATTTGTGTAAGTAGTAGTAGTGAGGGTACCGGGAACGGTGGGAGTTTCCGGTTTGCGACAGAGAATGTATTAGAGCAAGAGAGAGCGGACCAGAAGTCGACGAGTCAGTTTCTGGGTCGCTACAACTGTGATATCAGAGCCAAATGGTCAAACCGTTTAAATAATTACCTAACAGCGCCGATCGCCACACGACATGCTTCGACAACTATAAGTGTTTAAGTTTAGCTTTAGTTATTAGATGTTTGTTAGGGTAATTAACTTTTATTCGAGAAATTAGCCATAATGTCTAGACGACCAGGACGTCCGAGAGTATTGAGAGAGGCTGCTGATTTGAGAAGTGAAGATGATTCAATGACGATCAGACAGCTGACCGAGTTGGTGAATCGACAGTCTCAGTAGCTGAGAATTCTACTTAATAGAGAGGTTCAAGGAAGTGCAGACTCTAGTTCTAGCTATGATCAGTCAGGTGACAGATTTTAGAGGTTACGACTACCAACATTTGAAGGGCAGTCAGCAGACCCAACAACTGTGGAGGAATGAGTCCGTACCATGGAAAATATGTTCAAGTATGCAAAGGTAGAAGAAGAGGATAAGGTCTCGCTAGCCACGTTTCATCTAGTGAAGGACGCCAGATTTTGGTGGGAGTCTGTGGAGACCACCATCGATGCATAACACATGACATGGGAGAAGTTTAAAGATGTCTTTTATGACAAGTATTTCAACAGTACAGTGCAGACAGCTAAGAGAATGAAGTTCCTATAGTTGAAGCAGACTGGGTCGGTGACCGAGTACAACCGGCAGTTTGAGTCATTGTCCCGATTTGCTAGTAATTTAGTGAGTCAGAAATGAGGATAAGGTGTTTCAGTTTGTACAGGGATTAAAGCCAGAAATATATAAAGGAGTAAAGATAGTCGGAACTAAGGAAGTGCCATATTCGAGGGTTGTAGCAAAGGCACTAGAAGTGGAAGAAGCCGAAATGAAATGTGTTAAGCAGCGAGAACCTTCCAGGAGATTTTTCAAGGAAGTTGCCCCACAATAAAGTAGAAGTGCCTCTCAACAGCAGCAACAGAGGGGCACTAAGAGGTTCAGCGAGAGCTCGAGTAGCCGGGAAGTAGTAAAAGGCCTCAAGGGTCGGTGCAGTACCCCCAGTGCCCTAAATGCTTGAGATATCACCTGTGCGAATGCAGAATGAACTCGGGAAAGTGCTACAATTGCAATGAAACTGGGCATTTAGCTAGAGATTGCCGGAAGCCCAGGGTGACTCGGTGTTTCAATTGCAACGAGGTGGACCATGTCAGCAGAGATTGCCCAACTCTGAAGAAGGATCCGACGCGCACAACACCGAGGGTATTCACCATGATCGAATCGAGCGATGATGACCAGCCAGCTGTAGTGTCAGGTACCATATTGATAAATTTTGTACTTGCGTATACTTTGATTAACTCTGGTGCAACACACTCGTTTATTGCAACTGCGTTTGTGGTCAGATTAGACGTATGGCCTGTATCGACGGACGATAGTTATGAAGTAATGTTGCCTTCTGGTGGGCGTATGCATTCTAATCAAGTTGTACGAGATAGTGTAGTGTCGGTGGGAAGCAAAAATTTATTAGCCGATCTCATTATTATGGGCATAACTGGATATGATATGATATTGGAAATGGATTGGCTATTCAAGCATTACGCTACAATCGATTGCAGGATGAGAACAGTGAATTTTTAACCCCCAGATGGGGAGAAGCACACCTTTCAGAGCGCGAAGAATGCCCAGAAGATATCTGTCATGACGCATATTAGTGCTCGTCAAGTTTTAATTGGTGAGTCTTTTAGTTTTCTTGCCAATGTTACTGATGTACGAGTTTTCAGGGAGTCAAATCCTTGGGATATTTTGGTTGTTCAAGACTTCCCAGAAATTTTTCTAGATGATTTGCTCGGTTTGCCTCTTGATCGAGAAATAGAGTTTGCTATAGATGTATATCCAGGAGCTGAGCCGGTGTCGAATAATCTTTATAGATTGGCACTAACGAAGCTGAAAGAGTTAAAGAAGCAATTAGAAGAGTTGGTAGAGAAAGAATTTTACGCCCCAGCTTTTCGCTGTGGGATGTGCCGATCTTTTTCGTCAAGAAGAAAGATGGATCGTTACAGATGTGCATCGACTACAAGGAGTTGAATAAGCTGACGATTAAGAACAAGAACCTTCTGCCAAGGATAGACGATCTATTTGACTAACTTTAGGGTATACAAGTGTTGTCTAAGATTGACCTGAGATTGGGATTTTATCAGCTGAAGGTCAGGTTAAGAAGATATTCCGAAGACGGCTTTTCGGTCAAGATATGGGCATTATGAATTCATGATGATGTATTTTGGACTGACAAATGCTCCAGCCGTCTTCATGGACCTGATGAACAGAGTATTCCATTATTATCTCGATAAATTCGTTATAGTGTTTATCGATGATATATTGGTATACTCTCGCAGCGAGGAGGATCAAAAAGAGCACTTGAGGTTGATGTTGGAGACTTTGAAGTGACATCAACTTTATACGAAATTTTCTAAGTGCGAATTTTGGCTGGAAAATGTCCATTTTCTGGGTCATGTCATCTCAAGTGATGACATATCTGTTGATCCATCTAAGATCGAAGCAGTCAAAGAGTGGCTGCAGTAAAATAATGTCACGGAGATACAAAGTTTTCTCGGATTAGCAGGTTATTACAGGAGATTCATTGAAGGATTTTCAAAGATTGCAACGCTTCTGACCCGTCTGACGAGGAAAAATGTGAAGTATCTGTGGTCTGAAGATTACGAACACAGTTTACAGACATTGAAGTAGAAATAAACTACTGCTCCCATTTTGATGCTTCCTGCTGTGGACGAAAGATTTATTATTTATTGTGATTCTTCCAAGATAGGTCTTGGATGTGTGCTGATGCAGGAAGGGAAGGTGGTAGCCTATGCCTCTAGGCAATTGAAAACCTATGAACAGAACTACCCGACAAACTACCTGGAGCTAGCCGCTGTAGTTTTCACGCTGAAAATTTGGAGACATTATCTGTATGGACAACCGTGTGAAATATATTCAGATCATAAAAGTTTGAAATATATTTTCATTGAAAAGGAGCTGAATATGAGGCAGCGGCGGTGGTTAGAGTTTGTTAAAGACTATGACTTCAAAAAATACCACCCCGGCAAGGTGAACGTAGTGGCTGATACATTGAGCAAAGTGACGGTATCCACTTTAGTCATGGCTTCAAGCATGCAATTAGCTTTGGATGCGGAGTTTCAGAAATTCAGTGTAGAGGTGGTGTCGAATGTGTCAGCTATGTTATCAGTTATGTCTCTACAGCCTATTATTTTGGAAAAGATTAAGCAAGCCTAAAGAGACGACGTTGAATGTAATGAAATTAAATCAAGCATGACTTCTAATGACAGGTCAGAGTTCAATTATTCGGACGACGGGATTCTTAAGTTTCGGAATACATGATTCGTTCTAAATAATGAGGAGCTACAAATGGAGATATTATCTGAAGCTCACTCTTCTAAGTTTTCTGTACATCTAGGAAGCACCAAGATGTACAGGGATCTTAAACAACACTACTGGTGGCCTAATATGAAGAGGATAGTGGCAAATTATGTGGAGATGTGTTTGATTTGCCAGCAGATTAAGGCTGAACACTAGAGGCCAGCAAGAAAGCTTCAGCCATTGCCCATCCCTGAATGTAAATAGGAGCAGATATCGATGGACTTTGTTACTGAATTGCTTCCGACAACAAAAGGTTATTATGGCATATAGGTGATTGTGGACCGGTTAACCAAGTTAGCCCATTTTCTGTCGGTAAAGATGACATACTCTATGGATCAATTTGTCGAACTATATGTACAAGAGGTCGTACGATTACATGGAGTTTCGACTTCGATTGTATCAGATAGAGACCCTAGATTTACATCGAAGTTTTGGAAGAGTCTGCACATATCTATGGGTACGCTGCTCAATTTTAGTACGACATTTCATATTCAGACGGATGGTCAATCATAGAGGACTATTCAGACGTTGGAGGATATGCTTTGAGCTTGTGTACTGTAGTTCCAAGTTTCATGGAACAAATACCTACCATTGGTGGAGTTTTCTTAGAATAATAGCTTTCAGGTTACGATAGGTATGATTCCTTATGAAGCTCTGTATAGGAGAAAGTGCAGGTCTCCATTATATTGGGACGAAGTCAGCGAAACACGATTTATTGGTCCAGATATTCTGCAACAATCTGCAAACAATGTTGCATTTATTAGATAACGGATCTTAACAGCTCAAAGCCGACAGAAAAATTATGCAGATCGTCGGAGGACAGAGGTAGAATTTGAGGTGGACGATAAAGTCTTTGTGAGGATCTCTCCATTCAAGGGAGTTGTACGATTCAAAAGAGGAGCAAGTTAAACCCTAGATATATTGGGTCGTTTCCTATTATGAAGAGAATAGGGAAGACATCTTACCAGCTACAACTACCAGCCTCAATGGATGAGATTCACAATGTATTCCACGTGTCCATGTTGAGAAAGTGTATACGGGATCCCTCTCATGTTGTGGAGCAATAGGATATAGAGATTCAACCTACTTTGACGTACGAGGAGGAGCCAGTGAAAATTCTTGATTATGCAGTGAAGATTCTACGAAACAAGAAGATACCACTGGTGAAGGTCCTAGGCGCAACCACAACGTAAAATAAGCAACTTGGGAGCGGCAGCAGAACATGATGAGTCGATACCCAGAATTATTCATGTAACAAATTTTGGGGACAAAATTTTTTAAGAAGGGTGGAATGTAACACCAAGAATTTTCTTGCTAGAACGATTTTTGGATTTATATAATTGTAAGCGGTGAAGTTTTGGTCAGAATTGAGAGCGGAGAATTTCTACCATTAAATATAAGATTATTGTGAGGTTAATAAGGAAGGGAAGGTTTTTAAAATTCAACCGGAAATGAACTAAAAAACCGTTCGGTTAAAAAATTAAGGATTGATGGCGAAATAGTAATTAAGATTAATTAAATTAATAATATAATTTTATAAAAAAATTAATAAATAAAGGTAAAGGAGGCAGAAAGCCCTCTCCCCCTCTATGTGTTTCTTCTTCTCCCCATGCGAGAAAATCCTTCCTCGACGATACTTTTTCTTAAGCGATGATCTTCCTTCATCGATCTTCAATCTACTGTAAGTCTTAGTTAGTTTTTAGTATTAGGTAAGTTTTGGTGAACCCTAGGAAATTCATTGTGCAATAAAAGTGAAGTTAGAGAGAGTATAGGTAGTTTTGGTGAACCCTAAGAGGGAGATACGAGAATCTGAAGTTAGAGTTGATTTTTATCTGTATGTTAGTGTTTAAGCTGGAAGTAGAAGTAGAATATCGATTTTTATAGAAAAGATTAAGCGTTTGGATAACCGAATACTCAGATTACGGAATGGTTTTCGTTCGACTACATTCGGTCAAGCTGTGAGTGTTGGATTAGGAATTGGATTAGATCGTTAGGAATTGGATTAGATCGTTAGGAATTAGACATCTTCAAGGGTCCGTTGCATTTCGAGTCGTTCAAATCAGACCAGTATTGGATAAGTTGTGCATTTTCGAAGGCTGGTCGAAAATAGAGTTGGATTTTGGGTTTAATTAGATTAGTTGTTAGAGTGTTATTTCTCCTTAGAGTTTTATGAGTTGGACAAAGTGGAATCAATCGATGTATGGTTTTATAGGTTCTCCAGTCAGCGAGCCATACACTAAATACGAGTTGCTAAGGACGCCAGGTAAGTAGTTTAAGTAGTGCAGTAGGTGTTTTCCCTTTGGGCCTACATCACAGTTCGGTAGGATGTATGGACGTTTATTTTATGTTATGCTTTAGTGATTATGCATCATGATTTTAAAGTATAAGAACGAACAAAAATGAATTTTCATATTTTTGCGAAATGAAATAGTAGGGTGAGATGAATAAAAAGAAATTTACGTAAGAAGATAATGAAGTTGACGTTGAGTGGTCTTGTCCCCAGAGGTGGACCGTAAGGTGTATCACTTCTTCCTCCGCTTTTACGTGGTGGCCTTGTCCCGGGAGATGGACCGCGAGGTATGTCACTTTACTAGATCGAGGTTGGCCTTGTCCCGTGAGGTGGACCGCAAAGTGTCACCTTGATCTAGCGCGTAAAGAAGAACCCAATAGTAAGAAGATAAAGAGAATGTAAGAAAGAGACGAAAACGAAAGTAGAGACGAAATTGTAGAAACTGCATATGTTAGAATTTGTGTGTTTACAGTTTTTATGTTTTTAATGCATTACTTACTTAACATTAAGCTAATAGATGAGTTCTGTGATGTAGGTGACGAATCTATAGCTGGTGAGTACTCAGAGCGTGTCAAGGACTAGGAGGCAGTTGGAGGAGTGCGCTCGTGGACGGTCTGGCCGGCTGTTGGGGCGTTTTGACCAAGGCGGGGTATGTAAGGAAGTTTAGTTATTTCGAGTTTAGACGGAGTTGTTTTGAGTTCTTTTGAGTCGATTGGAGTCGTGTGGATGTATCGATGGATTTCAAACTTTACTAGTCGTTTTTCTATGTAAACAATGATTTTGAGTTCATGGAAAAGTGTATGTTGTGTTATTTTTGGCGTTGAGTCGGAAGTTCAGTTATTTTTAAGGATTTAAGGTTTTAAAACTAATTTGTGAAGGAAGTGTCGACTTGTGCCAGAAAGTGTTGACCGCTTAATGTAAAAATAAGTGTGGAGTGTTGACCTGTATGTAAAAGGGGTCGAACAAATTCTGTAGGTGTCGACCGCTTGGGTCAACCTACTCCGATAGAAAGGGAGAAAGTGTCGATCGGTTCGTGCAAGTGTCGACTAGTAGTGTAAGATAGACGGGAGTGTCGACCTTAGGGATGACCGACGCGGACAGAGAGAAATGTAGTGTCGACCAATGCATGTAAGTGTCGACCGGTAGTGTAAAATAGACGAAAGTGTGGACCTCAAGGATCGACCGACGCGGACAGAGAGTAATGAAATGTCGACCCGTGTTCACAAGTGTCAACCGGTTAGAGTGAGGAGAAGGGAGGTGTCGACTGATAATGTCGACTGATAATGTCGACCGGTGAATACAGAGGCAAAACAAGTGTCGATCGGTGTTTGCGGGGTCGACCGAAAATGATTTTTTTTTACATTTTAGAAAACTTGAATTTTATTTAAACTAATTTTAATCCAAGTCTTCCGCTGCGACGTTTTAAACGTATTATAAAAAAGTCTTTTAAGTTAAGGAACGAAAGTTTTAAATTTTTTTCTCGAATTTTTCGAGTATATTTGTGTGAGTAGTAGTAGTGAGGGTACCGAAAATCGTGAGAGTTTTTGGGTCGCTACAGATAAGGTATTAGAGCGAGAGAGAGCGCACCGAAAGTCAGGGAGTCGGTTTTTGGGTCACTACAATTAGTTGTTATTTCGTTGGATGTCATAAAAGGTTAAGAGAGTATTAATTTTATGATCCTAGTGTTAAAGCATTTTTTTAGACAAAAAATGCCAAAGTTTTTTAGGATGTAGAGTTTTTGAGAGGAGATAAGGATGACATTGTATTTGAAGAGGAAGGTGTCTCTCTTCCTTCAGTTGTTAAATTGAAAAATTCGGGTTACACTGTTGAGTCACTTATTGAACTAGTACAAGAGGTATTCTCGAAGAATAAACTCAGCATTCTCAAGAAATTATGTGAGTAAAAAGATCTCATAGAGAAAGGGAAAATGCAATTTTAGATGATTATATCTTATTTCTACAAGTACTTGAAGAAATTAGGGAGGTAAAAGATAATCATCATATTCTAACAAGCTATCAAAGATTCTGATTTTCTAAAGTAGATTTATGCCATGAACAAGGAGTTAAAGTCAATGAAAGACAATAATGATTGAAATCTCATCTGGTCCTTTTGAGGTTTGAAACTCGCTGATTGCAAATGGAATTTTAAATCCAAATCTCATTTGAAAAGCAATATTGAAAGAGTCTAAATACATTGTAGGGTCCCTCATCCCCCTCATTATGATGAGGGACCTAAAAGAGGTGTTGCAAAGGAGGAAAGTCCTCCTTTGCTGCGCCATTGATCTGCAAAGGATGAAAGTCTTCCTCTGGTGCACCAAACTTCCTCATTTTGAGTAAGTTGTTTCCTGAAAGTTCCCAATAGGGTCTTCAAGGAGATAAAAAAATCATTTGAAAACATCCGATGAAGAGAAACAATCTCTTCCGTGAAAGGGAGAGAATAGTAGAGTGTGGATTTTTGGAGGGAGAGAAAAGAAAACGTGTGAGAGAAAAATAGGTGAGGTGCTTTTGTGTACATTAAGAATTATAAGAGTAATGATTTTTGTTAGTGAATATTTTCTAGAATATTCGATTTCTAGAAAAATATTGTAAATTCTATTTTTTCATAGGGAGATCTTTCTGAACTTGGTCCCCGTGATTTTTTTTCGATTTGGGTTTTCATAGTGCCCAAGTGGTACCATCATATGAGAACCTTTGGATGTTATCATAGGGTTCAAGGTTTGGCTCGCTGGGGAGGGCAAAAATTCCTCTACCCATAGGGGAAAAGGTCATGAGTTGACAGTGGCATCGTGGATCCTAGGGCTGACCTGGGCCTGTGTATAACCAGTCACGGATCCTACCTAGTGTGGTGAGCCGGCTAGGCTGTCACAATTTCTCTCTGTGAAAATTAAAAATGAAGGCGTTATTGTGGAAAGATGATTGTGCTATGGTCATTGGTGATAGGCCTACGAACGTTGAAGACAAGAAATGGAACAAAGCTGATGAGTATGCAATGGCCATTTTGCATCTTACTCTAGCAGATGAAATTTTGTCAAGTATCTCAGAAATGGTAACGGCAAAACGGATCTGAAATACTCTGAAAAAATTGTACGAGAAGAAGTTGTAGTATAATAAAATTTTCTTGAAAAGAAAATTATATACTTTTCGGATATCAGAATCTACAATAATGATAGACCACATAAATACTCTCAATACATTGTTTTCTCAACTAACAGCAATGGAGCACAAAATCGACGAAAATGAAAGAGCTGAATTTTTACTTCAAAGTTTGCCAGATTCATACGATCACCTCATCGTAAATGTGTTCAAAGATATTGCAAAAACAACATTGATGTTCAATGATATTGCAGCTGCCGTTCTTGACGAAGAAAGTAGGCCAAAAAACAAGGATCAGTCCTCTGTGGAGGCTTTATCAGTAACGAGAGGGAGATCAATGGAACGTGAGGCCTCTAGAGCTAGCACGTCAAGAAGATGCAAATCGAGAAGTAAAAAGAGCATTAAGTGCTATTATTGTGGAAAGATGGGGCCATATGAAAAAGGATTGCTGGAAGCTGAAGAAAGAACAAGGCACAGAAGGTACTAAAGGAGAAATGAAGAGTATGACGACAACTATCTCTAAAGGTGAAGATGTGATTGCATGAGAAGATGTTGTAAACCTCATGATGAATGAATTATGCTGGGTGTGTGATTCTGGAGCATCTTACTATGTTACTTCAAAAGTGGAGTATTTTTCATCTTACACCAGCAGTGATTTTGGCATTGTCAAAATGGGAAAAAGTCATGTTTCCAAAATAATTGGAAAATGAGATATCTGTATCCAAACCAATACAGGATGTGAGTTAGTGCTTAAAGATGTTAGACATGTTTTGGAAATTTCTCTAAATCTAATATCAGTTGTCGCTCTTGATGATGCCCGGTACAAGAGCAAATTTGCTAGCGGAAAATGGGAGCTCAGCAAAGGCTTGCTAGTTGTAGCGAGAGGAATCAAAGAGTCTAGTTTATATGTGACTCAAGTGACTGTGAAGGAAGCATCAGTAAATGCTGCACAAGATGACTCATCTATTGAGTTATAACACAAACGGCTTTGTCACATGAGCGAGAAAGGACTTCAATTGCTTGGAAAGAAAGAATATCTACCAAATCTCAGACATGAATCTTTGCCAAGTTGTATTAACTGTTTGGCTAGAAAACAACACAGAGTTTCCTTTCAGAAGAATTCTACATTAAGGAAGCTAGACGTGTTGGAAGTTGTTTATTCAAATGTATGTGGTCCCATGTCTACGAAAACGTTAGGCGGTGCCCAATATATGATGACATTCTTTGATGATCACTCAAGAAAAGTTTGGGTGTATGCACTCAAGACAAAAGATGAAGTGTTCAACGTTTTCAAACAGTTTTAAGCTTCAACAGAGCGAGAAACTAGAAAGAAGTTAAAATATATTTGCACAGATAATGATGACAAATATATGGGATCGTTTGATGAATACTTCAAGATGCACGAAATCAGACGCGAAAGATTAGTTACAAAGACTCCTCAGCAAAATGGTGTTGCAGAAAGAATGAACAGAACGATTGTGGAGAAGATAAAATGCATACTATCACATTCAAAACTTCCCAAAACATTTTGAGGAGAAGCAATGAATACTGCAGTAAATATAATCAACTTGTCTCCATCAATACCTTTGAGTGGAAAAGTGTCAAACAAACTATGTACCGGAAAAGATATCTCCTATAAGCATTTAAAAATGTTTGGATGCAAAACATTCGTCCATATTCTCAAAGATGAGAGGTCCAAGCTAGATAGCAAAGCTAACGAATGGATATTCCTCGGATACGGAAGTGATATATTCGAGTATAGGCTTTGGGATCTGGTGGACAAGAAGATTGTCAGAAGCCGAGATGTTGTCTTCTTTGAAGATCAAACCATTGTAGACAAGAAGAAAGATGTCACTGATAAGCATTTAGTAAGAGTCGGTCTGCAGAAATCAACTTTTGACAGGGGAGATACTAAAGAATCTAGTGATCAAGCAACTGATGATGTTGACCAAAGAGAAATACAGATTTCTCTTGAATCAGTTGCAGAACCAGATTTAAAGAGGTCAACTAGAGATCGTCGACCATTAAGAAGATACTCTGTGAACGAGTATGTGATGATCACTGATGGCGATGAACCTGAGTGCTATCAGGAAGCTATAAAGTATCAACAAAAGAAGAACTAGTTAGATGCGATGTAAGATGAGATGACATCATTGCATGAAAACCATACTTATGAGTTGGTTCGGCTTCCAAAGAAGCGAAAGGTACAAAAGAACAAATGGGTATACAGACTCAAAGAAGAAAATTCACAAGCAAAGTGTAAGGCATGACTACTCATGAAAGGTTTTGGTAAGAAGAAGGGGATTAACTTTGAGAAAAGTTTTTCACCTGTCGTAAAAATGTCATCCATACGAGTCGTACTTGGATTAGACTCAAGTTTCAATTTAGAGCTCAAGCAACTTGATGTGAAAACTGCATTCTTGCATGGTGAATTAGAAGAAGAAATTTACATGGAACAACCAGAAGGGTTCGTTGTCAAGGGAAAAGAACATCTGGTATGTAAATTGAAGAAGAGTCTGTATAGATTAAAGCAAGCCTCACGACAATGGTATAGGAAGTTCGACTCCTTTATGATAAATCAAGGATTCTGGAAAAGTTCTTTAGACCATTGTGTGTTCGTGAAAAGGTTCACAGACAGTACATTTATAATCTTCCTCCTTTATATCGATGACATGTTGCTAGATCGAGGTGACACCTCGCGGTTCACCCCTCGGGACAAGGCCAACCTCAATCTAGTAAAGTGACACACCTCGCGGTCCATCTCTCAGGACAAGGTAACCACGTAAAGCGGAGGAAGAGTGATACACCTCGCGGTCCACCTCTCGGGACAAGACCACTCAATCCCACCTTGATTATCTTCTTACGTATCTTCTCATTTCATTCGTTTCATCTCATCCTACTGTTTCACTTTGTAAAAACATGAAAATTCATTTTCGTTTCATCTCGTACATTAAAACCATGATGCATAATCAATAAAGCATAACATAAAATAAACGTGCAATGCAACTTACTGTACTGTGATGTAGGCCTAAGGGTAAAACTCCTACTACATTACTTACCTGGCGTCCTTAGCACTCGTAATCCAAATCTCGTACGCTAACTGGAAAACCTATAAAATTATACTTCTGTCAATTCTAACTCATTAAATTCATAATCTCTATCTTGAAAGTCTTAACTCATACCAAAATTGAAACTCTCCACTAAACCTGAAATCCCGTACCATTTCCGTCCAACTTTAGGGATTCACATTTTCTCCAATATTCGTCCAAATTGGACGATACAAAGTACTACGGGTTCCCTAGGATGTCTAGTTTCCTATGGTCTCATCCATTTCCCATTCGGCTGTCCATGGCTCGACCGAATGTAGCCGAATGGACACCGTTCCAAAAATTCACATACTCGGCCAATCAACCACCCAAATCTATCTCACCAATTCTCGTAATCCACTCCTATTTCTATCCTAAGCTCCAATATGCAGATGAAATTTAACTCTACACTCAACTTCTCACATTACCCTCCTAAGTTTTCATTAAATCACCCTATACTCTTGCCAAATCCGCTTTTGTTACTAATGACACTAACACATCAACTAGCTACACAAAACTAACTAGAACTTACCGTGATTCGAAAGAACAGAGGAGGAATCGATCTCCGATCGCTCGCGAGAGAGGACAAACGAGAGAGGAGAGGGTGTTCTTCCTCTTAATTTTTTTTATATATTATTTATTATAATTAATTCTAATTACCATTTTGCCCTCAACCATAGCCCTTTCGATAAATCTACTATAAGGTCAGATTTCGAATGGATTCACAAATTCTTCTCTACTCCATTAGCTTCAAAATAATCTTTTACCTAAGAGTAGAAGTTTTTCGCTCACAATTCTGACCATTACTCCGCTGATTACAATCACGTACTTCCAAAATTAACTTAAGCGGAAAAATTCTGGGTGTTACATATGAGGTAAGTTAAGGTTTTATTTAAGTTTATTTGTCATTTGAAAGTGAGAAAAGGCAAAGGAAGGTGTTTTTCACGAATTCCTGTTGCTAAAAATTAACCAAGTGTCGACCACTGTGGACGGTTGACCCTACACTAGGAACAAAGAGCTGTAAGTGTCGACACTTCAAGGGAAGTGTCGACCGCTAGAGTAAATGGATTGAAACACGAGATTTGGGGTGTCGACACTTTAAGGCAAGTGTCGACCGCACAAGTGTCGACACTTGTTGATGAAGTGTCGATCGCTAGGTCATTTGATAATTAAGCCCGAGAGCTTCAAGTGTCGACCACTTAAAAGAAGTGTCGACCACGGCCTATCCGATTGTTCTAAGTGTTGACTAGTCCTTCAAAAAGTGTCAACCACACAATTTATTTTTAGAAAAAGTTTTGTTCATGGCTGTTTATAGTGTTAAGGATTGAGTTTATAGTCCTGATTTATGACCAATCCTAATGGCTCCTCTTAGTGTTAAGTTGAATAATCTTAACTTTGGTTTTATGTTTGGATTAGACAAATTCAAGGACTTTGAGTTAGTTGCTGAGGTTGCGCCTCCAATTGAAAGAAGAAGCGTTTGACGTTAAGGTAAGTGTTTTATATTATTTGCACTTCATTGCATGATTTTTAAGAAAACCCTTTTTGATTAGCTATCACCCATGCAAACCTGATTGCCAACACGTTAGTCTTTTTTGTGTATATATATGTATGATTTACACGTTTATCATTGATGCATGATTTTATTATTCTTGTGATAGAGGATGTATCCTTGTGATACTTTGTATAGTCTTAGTTTCAAAGTATCAGGAGGACATCCTAATACTTTGTATAGTCTTAGTATCAAAGTATCAGGAGGACATCCTAGTACACTTTCTGCTGCGTGGAGATTGTCTTATATGCATGTCACAAAATAGGTAATAGGGCGATAATGATGCGCTCTTTGTGTTTCGAATCCCTAAACTTGATCATAATGTTTTTTTTTATCATTCATACAGGTTACTTCATAGATTATTGTTGACCGATAACCTAGGTGACAAAACTTGATCTTCGGATCACATATTACTTGACTCTTCTTTCTGGCTCATGAGATGTTACTGGACTTTGGTCGCGCCTTTCTATGTTTATGTGTCGTTCCTTAAGTGACCCTTCTTTTTCATTGGGGTGATTTTTAATTGAAATGTACGATAATGACCTATTTCGTATATCTATCTATGTACGCAACAAATGTTTTACCTAATGCCTCACTGTTATCTCGTGATGTCTTTTTTTTCTTAAATGGTGAAAATGAGTTTTCAACAAAATGATGTTTTGAAAACTATTTTCTTATCACATCATGTTTTAAAAGAAAAAATACAAAAAGTTTTACATGCATTTAATATAGCATTCCTACTGAGTTAATCTCTCCCCCAACTATGTAAACCTTATTGAACTGATATTTTATTTATCACATTTTTATATCTATAATCACTGTATGGATCTGACTTTTGATTAGATATTCAAGTCTTCTGTTGCAGACCTCTAATCCATCCTCATAAAACTGAGAATTTCACTCTTCTAACTACCTCGTGCAACAATCTTAGGGTGCTTGTAATACCAAAAAATTTCAGCTAATTCAATTTTTTGGAATTTCGTATCGGTCAATGGCGAGGTTCGAGTCTGAATCGAGGCCGGAAAGTTTGTAACGTTAGGTCAATAATTATTTGAGGAATAATGGTGAAGGAGAAATTTTAATTTTTATCCGAGCACTGACTGTAGAGTAGATTTATCGAAAGAGTTATGGTTGAGGGTGAAATGGTAATTAGAATTAATTATAATAAATAATATATATATAAAGTTTGATGGTGTTCTTCTTCCCCGGCAAACCCCCTCCTCTCTCGTTTCTCCTCTCCCGCGAGTCATCGGCGATCGATTCCTTCTTCGTTCTTCCGAATTACGGTGAGTTCTAGTTAGTTTTGTGTAGTTTCTTGATGTGTTAGTGTTATTAGTGACAAAAACGGGTTTGACAAGAGTATAGGGTAATTTGGTGAAAACCTAGGAGGGTAATGTGAGAAGTTGAGGGTAGAGTTAAATTTCATCCGCATATTGGTGCTTAGAATAGAAAAAGGAGTGGATTACGAGAATTGGTGGGAAAGATTTGGGTGGTTGATTGGGAGTGTGTGAATTTTTGGAACAGTGTCCGTTCGACCACGTTCGGTTGAGCCGTGGACATCCGAATGGGAAATGGATGAGACCATAGGAAACTAGACGTCCTAAGGAACTCGTAGAACTTTGTATCTTCCAATTTGGACGAATATTAGAGAAGTTGTGAATTTCTGAAGTTGGGCGAAAATGGTGCGGGATTTCGGGTTTAGTGGAGAGTTTCGGTTTTGGTATGAGTTAGGACTTTGAAGATAGGGATTATGAATTTAATGAGTTAGAATTGACGGATGCATAATTTTATAGGTTTTCCAGTTAGCGTACGAAATTTGGATTACGAGTGCTAAGGATGCCGGTAAGTAATGTAGTAGGAGTTTTGCCCTCGGGCATTCGTCACAGTACAGTAGGTTGCATTGCACGTTTATTTTATGTTATGATTTATTGATTGTGCATCATGGTTTTAATTTACGAGACGAAACGAAAATGAATTTTCATGTTTTTACAAAGTGAAACAGTAGGACGAGATGAAACGAATGAAACGAGAAGATACATAAGAAGATAATAAAGGTGGGGTTGAGTGGTCTTCTTCCCGAGAGGTGGATCGCGAGGTGTATCAGTCTTCTACCACTTTAGGTGGTGACCTTATCCCGAGAGGTGGACCGCGAGGTGTGTCACTTTACTAGATTGAAGTTGGCCTTGTCCCGAGAGGTGGACTGCGAGGTGTGTCACCTCGATCTAGCACGTAAAGAAGAACCCAGTAGTAAGAAGATAAAGAAGATGTAAGAAAGAGATGAAAACGAAAGTAGAGACGGAACTGTAGAAACTGCATATGTTAGGATGTGAATGTTTTTTTTTTGTGTTTAAGTTTATATGCATTACTTACTTAGCATTAGGCTAATAGTTGAGTTCTGTGATGTAGGTGACGACGCAGCATCTAGTGAGTATCCAGAGCCTACCTAGGACTAGGAGGCAGTTGGAGGAAAACGCTCGTGGGACGATTGGGCCAGTTGTTAAGGCGTTTTGACTATGGCTGGTGGAAGTATGGGTGGTGAGGTATTTTGAGTCGTACTTAGTTATTTTATTGTAAAAAGAAGATTTGAATTTGGGTTGAGTATTTTGGCATGCGTAACAGGTTGTAAATTGGGTCGAGAAGTGGATTTATGGTTTTTAAACATTTAGTCAAAATTTGTGTTGTTTTGTTGAATTCTGTTAAAGTTTTTGGGTGCAAAGTGTCGACCAAAGTCCATTGGTGTCGACCGGTCAGTGTAAAATAAAGGGTGAGTGTCGACCGTGAGCCTCAACTTGCGCAGGGCAGAGTCGAAGTAGGTGTGGACCCCTGGCTACAAGTGTTGACCGATCCATGTAAAAGTGGCAGCGGTGTCGACCTGCGACAGCGGGTGTCGACCCCTCTCTAAAATGGGTGTAGAAGTGTCGACCGGTCTCCCTGGTGTTGACCAATGCAAAGACCTGAGAGAAAGGTAGCGTCAACCGGTGTTTGTTAGTGTTGATCGATGGAAAACCCGAGACCACTCAAGTGTCGACCGACTTTTGCAAGTGTCGACCGGTCTCTTGATTTTATGTTTTAAAAGCGAAGTTTCTTTAAATTGATTTTAATCGAGTTTCCGCTGCGGCATTTATGCATATTCTTTTGGAAGTCGTTTAAAATAAAAAGGGTCGTTTTGAGTCAAAAAATAAAGCTTTCCAATTTTTAGGAAATATTTAGTTGAAGATATGAGGGATATTGACGCGTAGTAGTTGGTAGCAAATCAGGAATCATGGAGGATTTTCGGGGCGTTACAGTGTTGGTATCAGAGTCATTTGGTCAAAATGTTCAAACGATTAGTCAACAGCACCTATTGCCGCACGATGTGCTCCAACAACTGTAAGTGTTTAAGTTTAGTGTTGTTAGTAAATACTTATGAGCATAGTTGACCCTTGCCAGGAAAGAGAGCAGAATGTCTAGACGACCAGGACATCCCAGAGTGCCAAGAGAGACAATCGAACCGAGAAGTGAGGACGATTTGTCAACGATCCGACAGTTGACAGAATTAGTAAATCGACAGTCCCAGCAATTAGGAGTGTTGTTGAACCGAGAAGTACAGGGAGGTGCAGGCCCTAGTTCTAGTCATGACCAGTAAGGTGACCGATTTTGGAGATTGCGGCCACCGATTTTCGGAGGACAAATGTCAGAGCCGATAGCTGCTGAGGAGTGGATCCGAGCAATAGAGAGCATGTTTAAATATGCGAAGGTGGAAGAGAAGGTTAAGGTTATATTGACCACCTTTCATTTAGCAAAAGATGCCCTGTTTTGGTGGGAGTCTACAGAGGCCACCGTTGATACTCAGCACATGACTTGGGAGAAGTTCAAGAAGGCCTTCTACGATAAGTATTTTAATAGTATGGTACAGGCAACTAAGAGGATGGAATTCTTACAGTTGAAGCAAACTATGTCAGTGATAGAGTACAACCGGCGATTCGAGTTCTTGTCCAGGTTTGCCAGCAATTTGGTAAGCTGGAATGACGATAAAGTGTTTCCGTTTGTACAAGGGTTGAGGCCGGAAATATACAATGGAGTGAAAATAGCGGGTATACGGGATGTGCCTTACTCCGAGGTGGTGGCCAAGGCATTGGAGGTAGAGGAAGCCGAGATGAAATGTATTAGTTAGAGGGAGGCTTCTAGAAGATCTTTAAGAGAAGTGGCCCAACAGCAGAGCAGAAGTGTCTCCCAGCCGCCATAACAAAGAGGCACAAAGAGATTTAGCGAGGGTTCTAGCAGCCAGGGAAGTAGCAAGAGGCCGCAAGGACCGGTACAGTACCTCCAATGCCCCAAATGTATGAAGTATCATCCGAGAGAGTGTAGATGGAACTTCGAAAAGTGCTACAGCTGCAATGAAGCCGGATATGTGGCCAGAGATTGCTCGAAGCCTCGGGTTGTACGATGTTTTAAATGTGACGAGGTGGGCCACATCAGCAGAGACTATCCAGCTTTGAAGAAGGGTCCGACGCGCACAACCTCAAGAGTATTTACTATGATTGAGTCTGGAGATGATGACCAGTCAGCCATAGTGTCAGGTACTATATTGGTAAACTCTGTACCTGCTTATACATTGATTGATTCTGGTGCAACACATTCGTTTATTGCGACTACATTCGGGGTTAAGTTGGATATATCGCCTGCATCAACAGACTGTGGTTATGTGGTAATGTTGCCTTCTGGTGAGCGTATGCACTCAAATCAATTAGTGCGTGATAGCGTGGTGTCGGTGCGAAGCAAGAATTTATCGGCCGATCTCATTATTATGGGTATAACGGGATATGACATGATACTAGGAATGGATTTGATGTTCAAGCACTACACCACGATTGACTGTAGGGCGAACACGGTGAACTTCCAACCGCCAGATGGTGAGAAGAATACTTTTCAAGCCGCAAAGAATGTCCGGAAGATATTTGTGATGGCGCCTGTCAGTGCTCTTCAAGTTTTAACTGGTGAGTATTTTGGTTTTCATGCTAGTATTATGGATGTGCAGATTCTCAAGGATTTGAGACCGCAGGATGTTTTAATTGTTCAAGACTTCCCTGAAGTTTTCTTAGATGATTTACCTGGTTTGCCTCCAGACCGAGAAATAGAGTTTGCAATAGATGTGTATCCGGGAGCTGAACCAGTATCAAAGAATCCCTACAGATTGGCACCAGCAGAGTTGAAGAAGTTGAAGAAGCAATTAGAAGAATTGATAGAGAAAGGGTTTATACGCCCTAGCTTTTCACCGTGGGGCGCACTGATTCTTTTTGTCAAGAAGAAAGACGGGTCGTTACACATGTGCATCGACTACAGAGAGTTGAATAAGCTAACGATTAAGAATAAGTACCCTCTGCCAAGGATAGACGATTTATTTGATCAACTGCAAGGTGCGCATGTGTTTTCGAAGATTGACTTGAGATCGGGTTATTATCAGTTGAAGGTTAGACCAGAAGATATTTCGAAGACGGCTTTTCGGATGTGGTACAGACACTATGAGTTCTTGGTGATATCCTTTGGATTGACAAATGCTCCAGCCGCCTTTATGGACCTGATGAACAGAGTGTTCCATGATTATCTCGATAAATTCGTCATAGTGTTTATTGACGATATTTTGGTGTACTCTCGGAGCAAGAAGGAGCATAAGGAGCACTTGAGATTGGTGTTAGAAACCCTGAAACGACACCAACTTTATGCAAAGTTTTCATAGTGCGAATTCTAGCTAGATAGAATCCATTTTCTTGGTCATGTCATCTCAAACGATGGAATAACGGTTGATCCAGCAAAATCCAGACAATTAAGGAGTGGCCATAGCCGAAGAATGTTACGGAGATACGGAGTTTTCTCGGGTTAGCGGGTTATTATAGGAGATTCATTGAGGGATTTTCAAAGATTGTAGCGCCCCTAATTCGGTTAACGAGGAAAAATGTGAAATATCTGTGGTATGAGGATTATGAGCATAGCTTCCAGACGTTGAAGCAGAGATTAACTACTGCTCCAATCCTGACGCTTCCTACCGAGGACGGGAAGTTTAGTATTTACTGCGATGCTTCAAAGGTGGGACTGAGATGTGTATTAATGCAGGAAGGAAAGTTGGTAGCATATGCCTCTAGACAATTGAAGACTTACGAGCAAAACTACCCAATGTACGACCTGGAATTAGCTGCGGTAGTTTTTGCGCTGAAAATTTGGAGGCATTATTTATATGGACAGCAGTGCGAGATATATTCCGATCACAAAAGCTTGAAGTATATTGTTACTTAGAAGGATCTGAACATGAGGCAACGGCGGTGGTTAGAATTTGTGAAGGATTATGATCTTGAGATTAAGTACCATCTTGGCAAGGCAAACGTAGTAGCCGATGCTTTGAACAGAGTGACGACATCTACTTAGGCTATGACTTCAGGCATGCTTGTGGCTTTGGATGCAGAATTTTAAAAGTTCGAGTTAGAGGTAGTGTCGAATGCATCGACCATGTTATCGGTTATGTCTCTACATCCCACTATTTTGGAGAAGATTAAGCAGGCCTAGAAGGACAACACTGAATGTAAAGAAATTAAGTCAAGTATGGCTTCCAACGACAGGTCATATTTTAGTTATTCGGACGACGGAATTCTTAAGTTTCGAAATAGGTGGTTCGTTCCGAATAATGAAGAACTACGGAGGGAAATATTGCCTGAAGCCCACTGCTCAAGATTTTCTGTGCATTCACGGAGTACCAAGATGTACAGAGATCTTAAACAGCATTACTGGTGGCCTGATGTGAAGAGAATGGTGGCGAAGTACGTAGAGGCATATTTGTTCTGCCAGCAGGTTAAAGCTAAGCATTAGAGACCGGCAGGAAAATTACAGCCATTGCCGATAGCTGAATGGAAATGGGAGCAAATAGCGATGGACTTTGTTGTAGGGCTGCCTCAGACGACAAAGGGCTATGACAGAATATGGGTGATAGTGGACAGGTTAACCAAATCGGCCCATTTTTTGCCAGTGAAGATGACGTATTCTATGGATCACTTCGCCGAATTATATATTTAGGAAATCGTGCGATTGCACGGAGTTCTAACTTCAATTGTATCAGACAGGGACCCTAGATTTACATCAAAGTTCTAGAAGAGTTTGCACAAGGCCGTGGGTACGCAGCTTAGTTTTAGCACAGCGTTTCATCATCAGACGAATGGGCAATCTAAAAGGACTATTCAGACGCTGGAGGATATGCTTCGAGATTGTGTACTGGAATTCCAAGAATCATGGAGCAGATATCGGTCGTTGGTAGAATTTTCTTATAATAACAGTTTCCAAGTCACGATAGGTATGGCTCTATACGAGGTCCTTTACGGGAGAAAGTGCAAGTCCTCGCTTTATTGGGATGAAGTTGGCGAGGCGAGTTTAGTAGGTCCGGATATTTTGCAGCAGACAGTAGAGAAAGTTGCATTTATTCGGCAGCGTATCTTAACAGCTCAGAGCCGACAGAAAAGTTATGCAGATCGTCGGAGAAGAGAGCTATAATTTAAGGTGGGTGATGAAGTCTTCCTGAGAATTTTGCCATTTAAAGGAGTGGTAAGATTCAGGAAAAGAGGCAAGTTGAACCCAAGATTTATTGGACCATTTCCTATTACGAAGAGAGTAGGAAAAACAGCTTACCAGTTGCAGTTGGCAGCCTCGATGGGTGGGATTCACAATGTATTCCACGTGTCCGTGCTGAGAAAGTGTATACGAGGTCTTTCTCATGTGGTGGAACAGCGAGATGTGGAGATTCAAGCCACATTAGCGTATGAAGAGAGGCCAGTGAAGATTCTGGATTATGCAGTGAAGACTCTACGCAATAAGGAGATTCCACTGGTGAAATTTTTATGGTGCAGCCACAATGTAGAAGAGGCAACTTGGGAGTGGCAGCAGAACATGATGAGCCAATATCCAGAACTGTTCAGGTATTAAAATTTTGAGGATAAATTTCTTTTAAGGAGGGTGAAATGTAACACCCGAAAATTTCAGTTAATTCAATTTTTCAGAATTTCGTATCGGTCAACGGCAAGATTCGAGTCAGAATCGAGGCCAAAAAGTTTATAACATTAGGTAAATAATTATTTCAGGAATAATGGTGAAAGAGAAATTTTAAGATTTTATCCGAGTACGGACTGTATAGTAGATTTATCGAAAGAGTTATGGTTGAGGGCGAAATGGTAATTAGAAATAATTATAATAAATAATATATATAAAAAGTTTGAGAGGTGTTCTTCATCTACAGCAAACCCTCTCCTCTCTCGTTTCTCCTCTTTCGCGAGTGATTGGCGATCGATTCCTCCTCCGTTCTTCCGAATCACGGTGAGGTCTACTTAGTTTTGTGTAGCTTGTTGATGTGTTAGTGTTATTAGTGACAAAAACGGGTTTGGCAAGAGTATAGGGTGATTTGGTGAAAACCTATGAGGGTAATGTGAAAAGTTGAGGGTATAGTTGAATTTCGTCCGCATATTAGTGCTTAGGATAGAAATAGGAGTGGATTACGAGAATTGGTGGGAAAGATTTGGGTGGTTGATTGGCCGATTATGTGAATTTTTGGAGCAGTGTCCGTTCGACCACGTTCGGTCGAGCCGTGGACATCCGAATGGGAAATGGATGAGACCATAGGAAACTAGACGTCCTAACGAACCCGTAGTACTTTGTATCGTCTAATTTGGACGAATATTGGAGAAATTGTGAATTTCTGAAGTTGGCCGGAAATGGTGCGGGATTTCGGGTTTAGTAGGGAGTTTCGGTTTTAGTTTGAGTTGGGACTTTCAAGATAGGGATTATGAATTTAATGAGTTAGAATTGACAGATGCATAATTTTATAGGTTTTCCAGTTAGCGTACGAAATTTGAATTTAGAGGGCTAAGTACGCTAGGTAAGTAATATAGTAGGAGTTTTGCCCTCGGACCTACATCACAGTACAGTAGGTTGCATTGCACGTTTATTTTATGTTATACTTTATTGATTGTGCATCATGGTTTTAATTTACGAGACGAAACGAAAATGGATTTTCATGTTTTTACAAAGTAAAACAGTAAGATGAGATGAAACAAATGAAACAAGAAGATACGTAAGAAGAAAATAAAGGTGGGGTTGAGTGGTCTTGTCCCGAGAGGTGGACCGCGAGGTGTATCACTCTTCCTCCGCTTTAGGTGGTGACCTTGTCCCGAGAGGTGGACCGAGAGGTGTGTCACTTTACTATGGCGAGTGTAAGTATGAGTGGTGAGGTATTTTGAATCGTACTTAGTTATTTTAATGTAAAAGGGAGATTTGAATTTGGGTTGAGTATTTTGGTGTGCGTAACAAGTTGTAAATTGGGTCGAGAAGTGGATTTATGGTTTTTAAACGTTTAGTCAAAATTCGTGTTGTTTTGTTGAATGCTGTTAAAGTTTCTAGGTGCAAAGTGTCGACCGAAGTCCATAGGTGTCGACCGGGCAGTGAGTGTCGACTGCGATACTCGACCTGCGCAGGGCAGAGTCGAAGTAGGTGTCGACTCTTGGCTACAAGTGTTGACTGGTCCATGTAAAAGTGGCAGCGGTGTCGACCGTGAGAGTCGACCTGCGCAGACAAAGAGGATCAAGGTGTCGACCTGCGACAGTGGGTGTCGACCCCTCTCTAAAATGGGTGTAGAAGTGTCGACCGGTGTCGACCGATGCAAAGATCCGAGAAAAAGGTAGTGTCGACCGGCATTTGTCAGTGTCAACTGATGGAAAACCCGTGACCACTCAAGTGTCGACCAGCTTTTGCAAGTGTCGACCGGTCTCTTGATTTTATGTTTTAAAAGCGAAGTTTCTTTAAACCTATTTTAATCGAGTTTCTGCTGCGGCATTTATGCATATTCTTTTGGAAGTCGTTTTAAAAAAAAAAGTCGTTTTGAGTCAAAAAATAAAGCTTTCTAATTTCTAGGAAATATTTAGTAGAGGATATGAGGGATATTGACGCGTAGTAGTTGGTAGCGAACCAGGAATCATGGAGGATTTTCGGGGCATTACAGTGCTTCTCTCTATTCTCTTTAAATAAAAATTGGTAGCTTAACTCTTAAGACAACAATAAATTAAACTTCTATCACTTATCTATTTATGCACATAACCAATGTGCTCTTTCGGTTAAAATAAATTTTATTTATAAACTCATATAAGGTTTTAATGCTATGTCGTTTATCACAATATTTTCAAATTTCTTATATACTATCACAATATCTATCTTAGTTGTTACTTTCAAGATGGCTAAAAATTATGTCACAACTCATAAGGGACACGAAACAGAACTTGAAATGGCTCGGGCTGAGAATGGACCGAACCGCTTAACCTTGAACTTTAAATTCTTTAGAAGTAGCAGAAGACTTGAATTAAAAGTCAAGGCCAAAGTAACTAGGGCTGGCACATAAGTCCAATATTGACATAAACAATATTAAGTCTAAAAATAGCAATGTGTGCAAAATAAAATACCAATCTACTATGAAATACTCCAACAGAATGAAAGAACTATAATGTCTCAATAATAAATATTTCAAAAAAAAATAAAATAAAGTCTAAAATGTGGCTGAGCTCAATCCTGCATCAGTTGATCCAAATCTCTCTCACTAAAACTTGAAAATGAGAATCGTTTGTGGTGAGCTGGCAAAACTTAATAGGGGAAATTTTATGTTCAACATTTAAAGTTATGAATTGTGGAGCATGCCTGAATAAAATATTTTTATAAAACTAGTTTAAAAACAAGTAGCAGAGCAAACATAAAAACAATTCCACTATAGTGTGGTACATATATAAAATAGTCTCTCCTTATACATTAAAAAAACTCAACGAGAATGGAATCACTCACAGACTCTAGACATGCCATGCCATAAACATATACATTAATAAATCCAATACTCGAGGATCGCTATAGGCATAAAGTGAAGATCATGATCAGGTATAAAATTTTGTGCCTAAGGACACAGTACAGTCAAATGTTCCAATACTGTAATTAACACAAAAAAACATATTCTTCAATGGACAAATGTGGATGAAGAAAATAGGACATAGGTCAATCAAACTTGGTACAGATGACCAAGAGGATTAATAATGAATTGTGCATGCTCAAAATATGATTTACAACAAAATAGAGGATGGAAAAGTAAAAGTTGCCTCAGAGTTTAACTATTTTGGCAACACGGGTAGCAACTTCAAATAGGCATAAGTCGATGATCCCTTAGAGATTGTAGCTGAAATTTGAACACTAACTACTTTCAAGGGTGGGGTAAAAGCCCTCCAAATATCGTGACCATCAATTTGTGGAATTGAGGGATGAGATTAAAGTGGTGGAGGTTGCTAGAAGCTCATTATACTGCTCTAGTCGAGAACAATGAGTCTCCTTTCGAAAGGTAGAACTTGCTCATGTGCAGTTGTATGGATATCATGTTTGAGGCAAGTTAAAGCTTGATGTGTGGGGAAGGGTGTCACTAAAAATGGAGGGCTAAAGCATTGTGAATGAAAAGTTATAGACATTAGAATGCTAACTACTCGGCTAAGAACGAAACAACAACCTCAACAACAAGTGTGTAGCTTGATAGTGAACTATTCTTCAATGGTGGGGTTGAGAGTTTCTAATAATTTGTTGGGGATTTTTCTTGAAGAAACCAAAAAGAGAAAGGACCCGCTTTTAAGAAAATCCATCTATGCTCACAAAAAGATGGATGCAATCTTCACACAATCACTTGGATGTTACTTACCAAGGAGAGGCAGCAAGGAGATGAACTCCAAAATTGAAAAGAGAACTTCCGCAACGAGATTTCATTCAAAAGAATCTCAATAGCTGCTGCTACAAAGATCTAAAGATGGTTTAAATATCATACTTTGAGGGAAATTAGGGTTACAAAACATTAGAAGAGTTTTTACTTTAAAAAAAGAAAAGGAAAAGTGTGTTTGGCCAAATGAGGTAATTCAACACCTTTTTGGATTCTCCAAGCACTTTGTCCCCTTCATCCTTTAATATGGTCCCCACTATCAATTACAAAATAATATATAAATAAAGTTCTACACTATACTCAAAATAAAACAAACACAAGGTGGGCTAAATGGCCTTCTAGAATCGGCCATGAGCTTCCTCTGGGAGGATTAATGGTTTAACGTTTGTGCTTGAGTGTTGATGGCCGATCCATCTTCCATGGATTTCAATGTTTGAGCTTCTCCTTGTATTTCAAGCCCTCTCTTCCTTACAATCAAACAAAAAGCCCATGTCATAAGTTTGTCCCAAAGATGTGTTGCAAGTTAGTGCTCATTTGGCTCTGGTTTGTACTAAGGCCACCTTAATCTGAATTTTTTGCTCCTCTTTTTAGATTTCACCATTGGTATCCTTCACGCTACTAATGGAGAGTAAGCTAAAAAATGAACAAGAAATTTAGTAAACTCCATAGCTTAGATCCTTGAGAGAGACCTCTTCTGTGACACATCATCCTCTTGGGGTTAAAAAAGATTGCTTCTCAAATCCAAGGTCTTCTCCGCCTTGATTACAACTTTTCCTTCTTGTAAAATCTTCTCTGCTAGATTTGTATATCTTCAAAACAAAGCTAAGTACAACTTGTTCTAGAAGAAATTAAAAATTACTCGAGTGATACCAATTCTAGTCTTCATATTCCATCAAATTCTAAGAAGCCAAGAGATTAAATTATTTAATGGTACATACCTTGTGGATATAACAATTACCTTGGCTGTTTCTTCCTAGTTGTTTCTTAGGTTACGAAGGTTAGGTTGAAACAAGGCTCTCAAGGAAATGTTCTCATCCATCACCAATAAAAATATGTTGGTAAAACATACTTTCCTCCTGGCACACCAATTAATCTTATCCTTGCTCTAAAAGGGATCATAAAAGTTTTGCTCCCCTTGATATGTTTCTTATCAAATTTGAAGTACCAAAAAGCTTTTAGCCACAAAATAGAGGGGCTGCTCTACAACATAGAACACATCATTTTTTGTCTTATCCTTCAATGATTACTATCAAGATTTTGTTTTGGTGGTGCACTTTATTTGCTTTCTTCAATCGACAAGGCTCATTGAGGCAAAGTAAAGTGGAATGTGTTCCATCCACAAAAAAGGTGGTTTCTTACAAAGTCGAGGGCTTGTCTCCTTGTAAAAGAGATTCTTCTTCAACATTTTGCGTGGATATGTTCTCCATAACACTGGATCCTTCAAACTTCTCTTCTTCAACAAAAAATATCTAAGTGCTACAAAGTTGAAAAAGTTCCTCAAAATCGCTTTGTTCTTCTTTAACTAATTCAGATTCTTCTAAAAATAATGGCTCTTCATGGGAATGATGATCTCTTCTTTGACCATGGAATAAGAGGATTTTCTAATCAACTTGGATAACGTTTCAAGACCATAGCCAATGCCAAAAAAAAGTGTACAAATTTCATCGTTTTGTCCTTGAAAAATTTGTGCAAAATTTTCAACACAAACATGACTCGGTTGATCAACAAAATCATCATGATTTTGATAAACCTTTGGATGACTTTTCCTTAAAGTCAACAAGAACTCATCATGATTTTGTGGCACATCATTTGGTATCAAAGCCTCCTTCTTTATTTTTATGGTTAGATACACAGCTCTATGCTACTACAGATTTGAATCATTCACAAGAGTTTTCACACATTACAAAAAATTGCATTTTCATCAAGTTTTTTTTATGAGAACAATTTAACCCCTTTACCTTCGCAGGTTAAATCCTTGACCTTAGATCTTCTTCTCCAAAATTTCCTTCATTTGCTTGTCTTCCACCTTATCAGTCCACGATTTAACATTTTAATTAAACAAATCTAATGTTTTCGTATGTCAGCCACATAGGAAAGGAAGGTAGTTTGCTTCCCAAAGACTCTTTTGATCGTGCTTGATCGCTTCTTTGATCCAAGAGTAATATCTCTGTTGCCCTAATACTCCTTTCACAAATGTGGTAATATTCTGCAAAAGAGAACCTTGTTCTACGGAGGAGAAGTTTTCTAAAGGGACAGAGAGATTTATGGAATGAATCAAGAAAGAGAAAGGTGGTTATTCTATTGAAGGGGAGGGAATGGTCTCTTATTTGCGTAATAGTCCACCCAAAAGAGAAATAAATAAAAACAAATTAGTCTATCAAACAAAAAGTAGCAATAGCTGCAATAACAAACTCTATGATAGTGAATCCATTCACTAAGAAAATACCATCCAAGGTCTTTCTTTAGCATGTTACTTCTATGAATGATATTTTGCTTGAGGATATTGTGGTTTAGTGGAAGTGTGTATGTTTTGTGTGATTCATGTAACTAGATATTTGCAGTGTAAGGTTTTGAGATTATTCATTTATGATTCACTTTGGCATTTAAAGTTTTATGTTGATATATATAAGTTTTTAAGTTGAACAAATTGGAAATAGCATGTTATCACACTACATGTAATTGCCATACAAGATATCCATATTCAATCTATATCATTTGATTGTATTGATATATGTGATAATTGGTGGGTTTAGTTACATGAGCTGTGACGAAATTTGCTTTAATCATATATCGATATAGTTGAGGGACGATATTTTTGTATATACTCTGACAATAACAAATTTAATATATCATAAAGTTATAATTATAATGAATTATAGTTTAGAGTATATATGATAATATGGTTGAGATATGTGTAAATACAATAATGTATTTGTTTATTCTTTGATGAACATAATAATAATTCACATTGAAGTTTATATTAGGGTTATGATTCCCAATTTATAAGCAACCTTCACATTCATCTTGGGTAACCATCATAGAGAGAGAGAGAGAGAGAGAGAGAGAGAGAGAGAGTTTAAGAGAGGTGCTTATAGAAACATATGACTTTGTATCGAATGGTGGAAGAACCATTATTTTTATATTATTATTATTTTTTGAATAAATTTGTTGCATTGTTAATGGTCAACGTGTCATAGGTTGACTCATTTTGTTTTGTTGTGGTCACGTTGAAATTTTTCGATCAATTAGTCTCGGTATTTTGGGAAATTACTCTGTGTTAAAAATTTCAAAAACTAATGTTGGGTTAATTGTGATAAATTTTCACATGGGATTGGTAGTAGGTTTGGAATTGTTGAACAAGGATATAAAGTATACTAATTTAATTTAGATCCTATTTATTTAAATTAAATTAATTAAGAAAAGTATTATTTTTAGTAAAAATGGTTTGGAAAACTCTATTTTCTCATTTTTTAGCTTCACGCTGCTGCAAGAAAAAGAGAGGGAGAGAGATAAAGTTGTTCGTCAGTTCATGCAATAGTCGCATTCCAAGGGCAAAATCGTGTTCTTGAGGTTACAAACAATGAAGTTTTTATGAAAGCCAGATTTGAGTTTGGAAGCTTGATTCTGTTGTTTATTTTTGGATTATATTGACGTATTTAGAGTTTAATGGTTAACATTTTAGAGGCAAACATCAGTGAAAATGACGAGTTTCTTGTAAAACCTATCATTGGGACAATGTTTCTTGGTGTCTTCTGTCGAAGTGCTGAGTTCCCAAGTAGAGTCCTTCAGTGAAGGATGGAGTCGCACAACAAAGTCACGTATGAAGGAGTGCGGAGTCCTGCATCTGAACATGGAGTGTCACAATAGAACCTGGACTCTTTCAATAGATCTGTAATAACTAAGAAAATTTCGAATCTTATATTTAATTACCAAAGTTTTTAATTAAATGTCGGTTGGAATTTCGAAGAATATTTTAACAGGTAAATTAAATTATGTAACTCGGGATTTAGATCGGTGTTAAGTTTGGAAACTTTTAAGTCAAAATGGACATGAGTTAACGAAAGTTCGGAGGAACTAAAGCACATAAGGGTATATTGGTAATTTAGATTTTATTTTATTATTTTTATTTAAATTTGAAATAAAAACCAGAATGGTTTCACGAGGAAGCCATTCTGGTTGTGCTTCGGTCAATCACCCGAGAGGAGTGAAGCCCGACCGAAGGAGGGAGCCCTGAGCTTACAGTCGACGGTTGACGACTGAAGAGATTAGCGACCGCCGACGTGGTTAGGGAGCTCTGACGAGTCGAGGCAATGTGTAGCTCGGCCATTCCCGTCCTGGAACCGGAGGTAAAACCACCTCCCTTGATTTGGTTCAGTTCGATCGTGTTGTAGTTCGTTCTCTGTGTTTTTTTTTTGTGAGTTTGGCTGAGTGTTCAGGATTATATGGCTGCGTGCATGTGTGTGCTGGAGCCGTGCACAGTGCAAGCCAAAATTTGGTGAAAACCGAGGAAGTGTGAGCTGCACATTGGCTCAACTATTGGCCGAAGTGAATCAGTTAACTTAGAGTGTGTGAGATGGCCGAATTCCGGCTAAGCGGTGATGGAATTGAAGTGAAGGTAACTAAGAATCGAAGAGGGTGTGGAATTTTGGTTTGGCCCTATTCTGTTTTTGGCCGTTTCGGCCTAGCTTCAGTTATTCGTTTTAAATTCTGTTTTAGTGGATTAAATTAAGTTGTTAGAGGAATGTTTGGCCACTGGAATCGTTTGATTCCGATAACCGACGCAAACGTTATGCACGTCAGAAGATTTAGTCGAGTTTTGAGCTGAGTTGGGTTAGTAAGCGTTTTTGGTAAAAATTGTGACATGTGATATTAATGTTGATGATTTTAGTGTGTAAGGTGAGTTTTGTTGAAGAACCGAAGATGTGAAATTTTTGGATGAAGGACAGATTTGGTTTTTGGTGTTTTTCACCTAACTGTGCCTTATCATTTTAAAATTCATTTTAGTATGTTAAACAAGCTTCCTAAAGGAGCATTTAGTCTCTTGAATCGTTCGATTCCGATAACGGACGCAAAAGGTATGCGCGTCCGAAGAGGATGATGCATGCGTTTTGCCCAAGAGGGCGTACACCGTGGATTGTTATGATTTATGTGTTTGATTGTGATGTGTGTACGTATTGTTTGACATGCAACATGTTTTGAAAAGGGAACGAAAATGATTTTTAAGCATATTTTAAGTAAGTGGTGGTGAGACGCGTGGCGGTGGTACTGCAGATCCTGCTCGGAGAGTGGACCGGTGCGTAACCAACTGCGGATTCCACTAGGGGAGTGGGCAGGCTGGGCCGTCACTGTCACGACCTGCAAACCGTGACGGTCTTCGGCACGCTAACTACTACTCTGACGCATACACTTAGGAAAAATTCATGTAAAAATTTAAAAAAATTTCATTCTTTGAGTTAAAACGACCTTTTTGAAAATGTTTGAAAACGTCGCAGCGGAAGACTTCGATTTCAAATCAATTTAAATAAAATGTCAATTTTTTAAAACATTAAAAGACATCTTTGATCGACCCCTGTCGTCACCGGTTGACATTTCGTTCGTCTCTGCCAGCACAGGTCGACCCTCACGGGCGACCTCCTTCTACTCACCCTCAAACCGGTTAACACTTTTCTTTAGCGGTCGACACTTCAATCCTCTTTGTCTCCATCGATCGACCCTCACGGTCGACACCTCCACCTTCTCCTTCATTTCCAGTCAACACCTATAGTCGTAGGTCGATACTTTGATCCTTTCAGTCTGCGCAGGTCGACCTTCGCGCCCAACACCGTTGCCATTTTTCACACTACCGGTCGACACCTACAACTATAGGTTGACATTTACTTCAGCTCTGCTCGCGCAGGTCGACCATCGTGGTCTACACTTGTCGGGTCTGGTCGACCACTAAGCCTACCGGTCGACACTTCCCTCTCATAACCTCAATAAAACCTTAATTTTTCCCAATACGATCAATTTCAACTCGTCGTTAAAAACAATAAAACCATCATTTTTGCAATCAACTAAAAATTGTTAAATACATCCAGACTACTACTGAACCTTTGAAATCTATTTTCTTTACAAAACGACTCAAAACAAATCCGACTCGACCTCTACACCCGTACCTATGAACACCGCATCAAAATTACCTTAACAGCCGGCCGGATCATCCACGAGCGTGCTCCTCCAACTGCCTCCTAGTCCCGGGCTCGCTCTGATTACTCACTAGCTATCGCTTCGTCACCTACATCACAAAACTCAACTATTAGCCTAATGCTAAGTAAGTAATGCACATAAACACACACTAAATCAAACACCCCCTAACACATGCAGTTTCTACAGTTTCGTCTATATTTTTGTTTTCGTCTCTTTCTTACATGTTTTTTATCTTCTTACTACTGGGTTCTGCTAGACCAAGGTGACCCATCTCACAACCCCCCACATAGGACAAAGCCAACATTGGCTTAGTAAAGTGGTACTCCTCGCAATCCCCCTCATAGGACCAGGGCCACCACATAAAACAAGAGAAGAAATGGCATACCTCATGACCCCCTCTCATAGGACCATGCCACTCAACCCCACCTTCATTATCTATTTACGTATCTTCTCAATTTCGTTCTTCACTACTCACATCCTACTTTTTTCCTCTCATTAATACATAGAAATTCATTTTCGTCTCGTTCTTCTACTTTAAAACAATTATGCACAACCATGAAAGCATAACATAAAATAAACGTGCAATGCATCCTACTGAACTGTGATGTAGGCCCGAAGGCAAAACTTCTACTACATTACTTACCTGGCGTCCTTAGCAACTCGTATTTCACAAACCGCTCGCTAAACTAGAGAACCTATAAAACCACACATTCATCAATTCTTCTCTGTCCAACTCATAAAACTCTAAGGAAAACAACATTAACAACTAATATAACTAAACCCAAAATCCTACACAATTTTTGATCAAATTCGGAATTGCATAACTTATCAAATAATAGTCTGATTTGGACTATTTGAAATGTTGCGGGCTTCTGAGGACTTCTAATTTCTAATGGTCTAAACAAACTCCTAATCCAACACCTATAGCCTTGTCGAATGTCGCCAAACAGAAATCATTCCATAATTCGAGCATTCGGCTATCCAACTGCTCAATCTTTCTCACAAAATCCCGTAATCTACTCGTACTTCCGACTCAAACACCAACATACGGATAGAAATCAATTCTAACTTTAATTCCCCAAAACTCCCTCCTAAGTTTTCATTAAAACTACAGATACTCTCTCTAACCTTAGTTTTATCGCTCAAAACAACTAAATGACTAATTATCTATTCAAAACTAACTAAAACTTACCGTACATCTGAAGGTTGACAGAGAATCAGAGAGGATCGGCATCGACTGGAGGGAGAAACCTCCGAGCTTCGCGCGTGAGAGGGAAAAAAGAATAGGGGAGGAGGGTTTTCTGGAGTGGGAGAAACAAAACACCGTAAGGTGTTTTTGTAATTTTTAATAATAATAATAATAATAATAATAATAATCCTAATTACTAATTCGCCCTCAACCTCTAACCGTTTAATCAAACTTTTATTCAGTCTTTCTCTAGTTGGATTCTTAAATTTCTTTCTTCTCCATTAACCTCGAAACAATCTTTTATTTAATGGGAGAAATTCTCCGCTTTCAATTCTAACCAAAACTCCATCGATTACAATTACGTAAATTCGAAAAACTAGTTTTAGCAGAAAGTTCCTGGTGTTACATTCCACCCTCCTTACAATAATTTTGTTCTCAAAATTTGTTACCTGAACAACTCTGGATATCAGCTCATCATGTCCTGCTGCCGCTCATAGGTTGCTTATTCTACGTTATGGTTGCGCCATAATACTTTCACTAGTGGAATCTCCTTGTTGCGTAAAATCTTCACTGCACAATCCAAAATCTCCACTGGTTTTTCCTCATACGTCAAAGTGGGTTGAACCTCTATATCCTGCTGCTCCAACACGTGAGAGGGATCTCGTATACACTTCCTCAACATGGATATGTGGAATACATTGTGAATCGCATCCATTAAGGCTAGTAGTTGCAGTTGGTAAGCTGTTTTTCTTTTCTCTTCGTAATAGGAAATGATCCAATAAATCTTGGGTTCAACTTGCCTCTCTTTCCGAATCTTACAACTCCTTTGAATGGCAAAATTTTCAAGAAGTCTTCATCACCCTCCTTAAATTCTAACTCTCTTCTCCGTTGATCTATATAACTCTTTTATCGGCTTTAAGTTGTTAAAATACGTTGCCGAATAAATGCAACTTTCTCTACTGTCTGCTACAAAATATCCGTACCAATCAATCTTGCCTCGCCGACTTTATCCCAGTATATCAGAGATCTGCATTTTCTCCCGTAAAGAGCTTTGTAAAGAGTTATACCTATCGTAGGCTGAAAGCTGTTGTTATACGAAAACTCCACCAATGACAGGTATTTGCTCCACTAACTCTGAAATTCTAGTATGCAAGCCCGAAGCATATCCTTTAATGTCTGAATAGTCCTCTCAGTTCGTCTGTCAATCTGAGGATGAAATGTTGTACTAAAATTGAGCTGCGTACCCATGGCTTTGTGTAGGCTCTTCCAAATCTTTGACGTAAATCTCGGGTCTCTGTCCGATACAATCAAAGTCGGAACTCTATGCAACCGTATGACCTCCTGAACATACAGTTCGGCAAACTGGTCCATAGAGTATGTCATTTTCACTGGCAGGAAATGAGCTAACTTGGTTAATCGATCCACAATCACCCATATGCCATTATAACCTTTTGTTGTCCGAGGCAATCCGACAACAAAGTCCATCGATATCTGCTTCCATTTCCATTCGGGAATAGGCAATGGTTGTAGCTTTCTCGCTAGCCTCTGGTGTTCAGCTTTAATCTGTTGACAAATTAAACACGCCTCGACATACTTTGCCACAATCATTTTAATATCGGGCCACCAATAATGCTGCTTAAGATCTCTATACATCTTTGTGCTGCCTGGGTGCATAGAAAACCTAGCAGAATGAGCTTCCGATAATATCTCCCTCTTTAGCTCATCATTATTCGAAACGAACCATCTATTCCGAAACTTAAGAATCTCGTCGTTCGAATAACTGAATTCCGACCTGTCACTAGAAGCCATGCTTGTTTTAATTTCATCGCACTTCACATCGTCCTTTTGGGTCTGCTTAATCTTCTCCAGAATCATAGGTTGTAAGGACATAGCCGATAACATGGCCGAGACATTCGACACTACCTCCAAGTTGAACTTCTGAAATTCTGCATCCAAGGTTAGTGACATAGCTCAATTAATCACCAAAGTGGATGCCATCACCCTGCTTAATGCATCAGCCACCACGTTTGCCTTGCTAGGGTAGTATTTAATCTCAGCATTATAGTCCTTCACGAATTCTAACCACCGCCACTGCCTCATATTCAATTCCTTTTGAGTGAAAATATACTTCAAACTTTTGTGATCCGAATATATATAACACGGCCGTCCATACAAATAAAGTCCCCAAATTTTTAGTGCGAAGACTACCGCGGCTAACTCTAGGTCGTGTGTCGGATAATTCTGCTCGTAATTCTTCAGCTGCCTGGAAGCATAGGCTATCACATTCCCTTCCTGTATCAGCACACATCCAAGACCTACCTTAGAAGCATCACCATAAATACTAAATTTTTCGTCCTCGGTAGGCAGCGTCAAAATCAGAGCAGTAGTTAATTTCTGCTTCAATGTCTAGAAACTGTGCTCGCAATTCTGGGACCACAGATATTTCACACTTTTCCTCCTCAAACAGGTTAGAAGCGTTGCAATCTTCAAAAATCTTCAATGAACCTCCTGTAATAACCCGCTAGCCCGAGGAAACTCCGTATCTCCAAGACATTTTTTGGTTGTGGCCACTCCCTAACTACTTGGATCTTTCGTGGATCAATAGATATGTCATCGCTCAAGATGACATGTCTCAAAAATTGTATCCTATCCAGCTAAAAGTAGAAAAATTTGCATAAAGTTGGTGTCGCTTCAAGGTCTCCAACACCAACCTCAAGTGTTCTTCATGATCCTCCTCACTACGAGAGTACACTAATATATCATCGATAAACACTTTAATGAATTTATCAAGATAGTCATAGAATGCACTATTCATTAGGTCCACAAAGGCGGTTGGAGCATTTGTCAACCCGAAGGACATCACCAAGAACTCATAATGCCCATACCGCGTCTGAAAAGCCGTCTTTGGAATATCCTCTGACCTGACCTTCAACTGAAAATATCCCAATCTCAAGTCAACTTTTGAAAACACTTGCGCACCTTGAAGTTGGTCAAGCAGATCATTTATCCTTGGCAGAGGGTATTTATTCTTAACAATCAGCTTGTTTAACTCCCTGTAGTTGATGCACGTTCGTAACAACCCATCTTTCTTCTTGACAAAAAGGATCGGTGTGCCCCACGGCGAAAAGCTAGGGCGTATAAACCCTTTTTCCACCAACTCTCCTAATTGCTTCTTTAACTCCTTCAGCTCCGTTGGTGTCAATCTATAAAAATTTTTTGACACCGGCTCAGCTCTTGGGTACAAATCTATAGCAAACTCTATTTCTCGGTCCGGAGGTAGACCAGACAAATCATCTAGAAAAACCTCTAAGAAATCCTTAACAACGAGAATATCCTGTGGTCTTAACTCTTTGGGAACTTGAACATCAATAATATTGGCGAGAAAAGCAAAACACATACCACTCAAAACTTGACGAGCACTGACAGGCGTAATGACAGATATTCTCCTGGCATTTTTTCCAGCCTGAAAGGTATGCTTCTCATCATCCGGCGGTTGAAAACTCACCGTGCTCGCCCTACAGTCAATTGTAGTGTAGTGCTTGAACAGTCAATCCATTCTCAATATCACGTCATATCCCGTTATACCCATAATAA
>CM039517.1:8335133-8371904 GCA_022433055.1 Begonia peltatifolia | reverse complement strand
CTCGGTGTTGTACGCGTCGAACCCTTCTTTAGAGCTGGGCAATCTCTACTAACATGGTCCACCTCGTTGCAATTAAAACATCGGGTAACTCTGGGATTAGGGCAATCTCTTGAAAAATGTTCAGCTTCATTGCAGTTATAGCATCTTCCTGAACTCAACCTGCACTCGCCCAGATGATATCTCAAGCACTTCTGACACTCAGGATACCTCCCAGTCTCCTGTGTCTATTTGCATATCCCCTGACTGCTCTGTCCATCACTAGGCCTCTTAGTGCCTCTCTGCTGTGCTGCTGAGGGACACCTTTTGTTCTGTTGAGGAGTAATCTCACAGAAAAACCTCCTCGGGCCTTCTCTTTGCCTAACACACTTCATCTCGGCCTCTTCCACCTCAAGTGTCTTGGCCACCACCTCTGAGTAAGGCACGTTTCGTATACCCGCTATCTTCACTCCCTTGTACATTTTCGGCTTTAATCCCTGTACGAACTGGAACACCTTATCTTTGTTTCGGCTTACCAGATTACTGGCAAATCGGGACAGAGACTCAAATTGCCGGTGGTACACCATCACTGAAGTGGTTTGCTTCAATTGCAAGAACTCCATCCTCTTCGTCGCCTGAACTGTACTGTTAAAATACTTGTCATAGAAGACATCCTTGAACTCCTCCCAAGACATACGCTGAGTATCAGTGGTGGCCTCTATAGACTCCCACCAGAATCGGGCATCCTTCGCTAGGTGGAACGTGGCCAATGCAACCTTATCCTCTTGTACCACCTTCGCATACTTAAACATACTTTCCATGGTACGGACCCACTCCTCTACAGCTGTCGGGTCTATTGACTGTCCCTCAAACGTCAGTGGCCGTAACCTCCAAAATCTGTCACCTGACTGATCATAGCTGGAGCTAGAGCCAGCATTGCCTTGTACCTCTCGATTCAGCAGAATCCCTAACTGCTGATACTGCCAATTTACTAACTCTGTCAACTGTCGAATCGTCATTGAATCATGCTCATTTCTTGGTTTGATTGGCCCTCTCTGGTGCTTGTTGGCGTCCTAGTCGTCTAGACATCTTAGCTAATTTCCTGAACACAATCAATTTCTCTCATAAATATCTAGTAACTACAACTAACTTAAACACTTAAAGTTGTCGAAGTACGTTGTGCGACGATCGGCGCTGTTAGGCAATCATTTGAACGGTTTGACTTACTAACTCTAACCCCCGTAACATCCCCTCCTACTACTGATTAACTATCCACTCTACTTTTTCTCAAGCAGTGTAGGAATTATGACAGTCCCTCATGCTTTCAAAATCCACCCCTTCTCATAGGGCCCCGACGTTATCGTCGGCCACACTTCTGGTTAGCTAAAAACTATGATACCATCTCTGTCACGCCCCAAAAATTCACCATGATTCTCGGTTTGCTACACACTACTACTCACTGCTCTTACTCATGATCCACTGATAAAATTCGTTTAAAAATTTGAAACCTGTTTTTCGACTTGAAACAACACTTTTAAAATCGATTGGAAACCTCGTAGCGGAAGACTTTTGGTTTAAAATCATTTTAAATAAAATATCAAGTCTTTAAACATTAAAAGACATCTTCGATCGACCCTTGTCGTCACCGGTCGACACTTCGTTCGTCTCTACGGGCACAGGTCGACCCTCCCGGTCGATCTCCATCTACTCACCTCAAACCAGTCGACACTTTTCTTTAGCGGTTGACAATTCAATCCTCTTTGTCTCCATCGGTCGACCCTCGCAGTCGACACCTCCACCATCTCCTTCATTTCTGGTCGACACATTGATCCTCTCTGTCCGTGCAGGTCGATCCTCGTTGTCGACATTGTTGCCATTTTTCACACTAGTGGTCGACACCTACAACCATAGGTCGACACTTACTTCGGCTCTTCCCGCATGTTGACCCTCACGATCGACACTTGTAGGGTCTGGTCGACCACTAAGCCTACTGGTCGACACTTCCCTTATAGAACCTCAATAAAACCTCAATTTTTCCCAATATGATCAATTTCGACTCGTCATTAAAAACAACAAAACCATCGTTTTTAAAATCAATTGAAAATCGTTAAATACATCCAAACTACTATTGAACTTTTGAAATCTATTTTCTTTACAAAATGACTCAAAACCAATCCGACTCAACCTCTACACCCGTACCTATGAACACCGCGTCAAAATTGCCCTAACAACTGGTCGGATCATCCACGAGCGTGTTCCTCCAACTATCTCCTCGTCCTGGGCTCGCTATGAGTACTCACCAGCTATTGCTTCGTCACCTACATCACAGAACTCAACTATTAGCCTAATACTAACTAAGTAATGCACATAAATACACACTAGATCAAACACCCCCTAACACATGCAGTTTCTACAGTTTCGTCTCTACTTTCGTTTTCGTCTCTTTCTTACATCTTCTTTATCTTCTTATTACTGGGTTCTTCTTTACGCGCTAAACCAAGGTGACCCATCTTATGGCCCCCCTCATAGGACAAAGCCAACCTTGGCCTAGTAAAGTGGCACTCCTCGCAATCTCCCTCACAGAGCCAGGGCCACCACGTAAAGCAGGGGAAAAAATGGCATACCTCACTGCCCCACTCATAGGACCATACCACTAAACCCCACCTTCATTATCTACTTACGTATCTTCTCAATTTCATTCTTCACTACTCACATCCTACTGTTTTCGTCTCATAAATATATGAAAATTCATTTTCGTCTCGTTCTTCTACTTTAAAAGAATGATGTATAACCATGAAAGTATAACATAAAATAAACGTGCAATGCATCCTACTAAACTGTGATGTGGGCTTGAAAGCAAAACTTCTACTACATTACTTACCTGGCGTTCTTAGCAACTCGTATTTCGCAAACCGCTCGCTAAACTGGAGAACCTATAAAACCACACATTCATCAATTCTTCTCTGGCCAACTCATAAACTCTAAGGAAAACAACACTAACAACTAATCTAACTAAACCCAAAATCCTACACAAGTTTTGATCAAATTCGGAATTACACAACTTATCCAATACTCGTCTGATTTGGACGATTCGACATGCTACGGGCTTTTAAGGACGTCTAATTTCTAATGGTCTAAACAAACTCCTAATCCAATACCTATAACTTGGCCGAATGTGGCCAAACGGAAACCGTTCCACAATTCGAGCCTTCGGCTATCCAACCGCTCAATCTTTCCCACAAAATCCCGTAATCTACTCGTACTTCCAACTCAAACACCAACATACAGATAGAAATCAATTCTAACTTTAATTCCCCACAACTCCCTTCTAGGTTTTCACTAAAACTACAGATACTCTCTCTAACCTTAGTTTTACCGCTCAAAACGACTAAAGAACTAATTATCTACTCAAAACTAACTTAAACTTACCGTAAATCTGAAAGTTGACAGAGAATCAGAGAGGATCAGCGTCAGCTAGAGGGAGAAACCTCCGAGCTTCGGGCGGGAGAGGGAAAAAGAATAGGGGAGGGGGGTTTTCTGGAGTGGGAGAAACAAAACACCGTAAGGTGTTTTTGTAATTTTTTTTAAAAATAATAATAATAATCCTAATTACTAATTCGCCCTCAACCCTTAGCCGTTTAATCAAACTTTTATTCAGTCCTTCTCTAGCTGGGTTCCTAAATTTCTTTCTTCTCCATTAACCTCGAAACAATATTTTATTTAATGGTAGAAAGTCTCCGCTCTGAATTCTAACAAAAACTCCATCGATTACAATTATGTAAATCTGAAATTAGTTTTAGCGAAAAGTTCTGGATGTTACAGTCACGTGGCGCGTATGTGTTGATGGTGTGGATGATGGAAAGTGGCGCCGCGGATCCTACTCGTGGAGTTGGCTGTTGCATCACCCGTCGCAGATTCCGCTTGGGGAGTGGGCCAGTTGGGTTGTCGAGAAATATGAGTGTGTGGCAACTGTGGCCTCATTGCTGGGGTGACCGGGACGATGCCGATGCATCAGGGTGTAGTGTGGCGCGAGGTTCACCCTTACCGTGGTGGGGTTGCTGCAAGGTGGCGCGTGTGTGTGGCTTGTGAGCCCCGTTGCTGGGGAGTCCGGGACGGTGGTGACGTGTTATGGTGTAGCGTGGCGTGAGGTTCACCCTCACCCTAGCACGGCTAAACTACGCGTCACAGATTGTGACAACATGACCGTGAGTGGAGAGACTACATATGATAGAATTACATTGTTAGTTTTTAATTTCATATCGCACTACTTACTGAGCATTAGGCTTATGATGTGTGTTCTATGGTGTAGGTGCAGACATTTATGTGGTTGGATAAGTTCGTATAGGCGTCGGTTGTATAGGATTGTATGGAGTATTTGTGGTGTTTTAGAGACGCATGTGTACTTTTATATGTTGGAGCATGGTATTGCTTTATACTGTGGACTTTCTTCATTTGTAGTTGATCAATTTCGTTGTCTTTAAACTTTGAATTTTTTTTGTTATGGGAATCTCTAGATAGTTTGATGGTTGGAAACTTTTGGAATTTTCTTGTAAACTGTGTACATGGTTAGACTTTTTGGGATAGCCAGTTTTTAGGCGTTACTCTGCAAAATTTTTTGGGAGAAAAGTCGGGGAGTCGGGAGGGTACGGAATAGGTGGGGGAGCGCGCGGTGAGGTGCGAAGGGAGTGGCGGTGTGCGCAAGCGCCCAGGGCACATGGCCCTGCCAGTGTGCACTGGTCGCGCGACGTTGGGCGAGGACGTGCATGCGGACTCGCAGCGCAGAGGCAGGGTGCGTGGGCACGCGGCGCTGTGGCCGTGTGCGTGACGCGACGGCGTTAAGTAGGTGTGCACGGTGCCGGAAGGGCGTGTGCGCGGCGCTGAAGTGGAGATGTGTACGCGTGCGGCACGCAGAGTTGAGTAGGGGCGCGCGCGGGGCACGCAGTGCCGTGTCAAGCGCGCACGGAGCGAGTGGCACTGCTGCTGTAGGGGAGCGCGCAGAGTGCAGTGGGTTTACAGCGCTGGACCCGAGAGGCTGGGGCGTATGTCGGACTCCTTCCTGGAATTTCAAGTCTTGTCGTTTTATCTTAAAACTCTTTTAAATTGTCTTTTTCCGCTGCGTATTTTATATTGAGGATTTACGTGTTCTCTCTTCGGGATGCGAGCCGTTTTTGAATCGAGTCGAAAAAACTTTTATACTCACAAATGTTCTTTTGAATATAATTTGAAAAATGAAAATAGTATTAAATTAAGCGAGTTCACGTCGAGCTTCTGAATGTCATAGTGTATAATAGTAGTAAGCATACCGAGAACCGTGTAAGTTCTCGGGGTGTGACAAGATCTCTATGCATGAACACACATTGTATTTTAGTTAAAACCCCACACGATGTACTTTAGTGAAAAATTTTATCATTACTCTGTTGTTCTCCTCTGTTTTGTGTTTCTAGCATGATATAAGATTCATCCATATATTCCCTAATGTCCGAAAATGATATTTATGGTACGGATTTTTTTTAGGCTCATAACAAATTTTTGAATTTTGAGCCGATTGGTACCTAAGGTCGCCACTGTTGTGCAGAAGAGCTGTAATCATTGAGGTAGGAGTCTTATAACTTTAGCACTACACTATATCATTGTTTTCCAAAACTATATTTTGGTGAGTTGTCACCTATAAAAAATCGACAGGGTCAGTTCACCAGTACGTTAGTCTTTTACATATATATACATATGATTTACATGTTTATCATTGACACATGATTAATTCTATTAATTATGTCGAGACTAAAGATGATGATACAACTATACTCACATTAAAACAAGACGATATGATATGATCATTATTTGTCAAGTGAATAATGTTCACATAATGAATCAATTCGTTAATTAGGTATTATTTTGCAACATTCTGTCACAACCCAAAAAAGAAGCAATAAAAAAAGTATTCAGAAGAAGGATTTGATCCTCAAAAGTCTTACCCCTCAGCTCAATGTTTGGTTTACCGTGGCATTTCAATACTCAAAAACTGTAAATTTAGTTTAAAACTTTAATGTCATAGTAGACGTTGTAACGCCCCGAAAACCTACCCGTTTCCGATTTGTTTACTGCTTTGATTCCACGTCTTTAACGCCCAGAGTCGTCCTCGGACCCGGGTCGTCAACTGTACACCTGCTTTTCACTTCGACAGAATTCGTATAAAATTTAAAACTTTTGATTTTTCAACTCAAAACAACTTCCAAAAGAAATATATATAAATGCTGCAGCGGAACCACATTTAAAATCGGTTTAAATAACTTCACTTTTAAAACATAAAAATGTCGACACCTGCAAGAGCCGGTCGACACTTGAGTTGTCTCGGGTTTCCATCGGTCAACACTGACAAACGCCGGTTGACACTACATTTCTCTTGGGTTTTTTTCATCGGTCGACACTAAGAATCACCGGTTGACACTTCCACATTCATTTCAAAGGGTGGTCGACACCTGCTTTCACAGGTCGACACTTTGACTCTCTCTGCCCGCGCAGGTCGACCCCCGCGGTCGACACTCTCACTAATTTTACACTGACCGATCGACACCCACAGTCATTGGTCGACACCTCACTTCTCTCTGCCTGCACCGGTCGAACCCTACAGTCGACACTCACTCTCCAATTTACACTGACCGGTCAACACCTATGGACTTCGGTCGACACTTCCTCTCCAGAACCTCAGTAAAAACCTTTAAAATTTCACGAAATCGATCGGACATCGACATAACTCCAATAATAACCCTACACACATTTTTCCCATCAACTCGAAATTTCTATCTTCATCAAAACTACTAAAAATTGACTCAATACGACTCCGACTCGACCTCTACACCCGTACCTATGAGCACTGCGTCAAAATGCACTAACAGCCGGCCGGATCATCCACGAACGTCCTCCTCCAACTGACTCCTAGTCCTAGGCATGCTCGGGATACTCACTATCTGCTGTGTCGTCACCTACATCACAGAACTCAACTATTAGTCTAATGCTAAGTAAGTAATGCATACATACATACTAAAAACAAACATCTCCTACACATGCAATTTCTACAGTTTCGTTTCTACTTTTGTTTTCGTCTCTTTCTTACATCTTCTTTATCTTCTTACTACTGAGTTCCTCTTTACGTGCTATACTGAGGTGACCCTGTAGTCCACCTCACTGGACATGTCAACCCCGATCTAGTAAAGTAACACACATCACAGTCCACCTCACTAGACCGGTCCACCTCACTAGACAAGGCCCCCACGTAAAGCGGAGGAAAAGTAATACCCCTTGCGGTCCACCTCGCTGAACCGGTCCACCTCACTAGACAAGGTAACTCAACCCCACCTTTATTATCTTTTACATATCTTTTCGTTTCTTTCGTTTCATCTTATCCTACTGTTTTACTTCGTAAAAATATAGAAATTCATTGTCGTTTCGTCTCGTAAATTAAAACCATGATGCGAAATCAATAATGCATAACATAAAATAAACGTGCAATGCATCCTACTGTGCTGTCATGTAGGCCCGAGGGCAAAACTCCTACTACATTACTTACCTGGCGCTCTTAGTACTCGTGCTCCGTATACAGTTCGCTAACTACAAAACCTATAAAATCACACATTCATCAATCATACTCGTTTTGTCATTCGTAAGTCTCTAACGCGAAAACCATAAACCCTTCCTAAACCACCACTTCTAGCTAGACTCGAGATTCTACTCAATTTTTGGCCAAATTTCATAAACGCATAACTTACCAAATACTCGTCCGATTTGGACGATTCAAAATGCCACGGACTTCTCAGAACGTCTAGTTTCTAATGATCTTACCAATTTTTTAATCCTACACCTATAGCTTTGTCCAACGGAACTCGTTCCGTAACTCGAGTCGTTCGGTTATCTACACACTCAATCTTCCTCATAACAACTCGTAATCTACTCTTATTCCTAACTTAAACAACAACACGTGAATACAAATCGACTATAACCTCCAACTTTCGTATCTCCCTCCTAAGGCTCACCCAAAACTCTCTCTAACTCCGCTTCTACCGCTCAAAACGACCAAAGGACTAGCTATCTACTAAAAACTAATCAAAACTTACCGTAGATTTGAAGAAACAAAAGAGAAAACGTCACTAGAAGGCTGATTGGCGATGCAGGGCTCTCGTGGGGTGGGGAGAAGGGAAACTCACCACGGAGGGGGGGGATTCGTTCCTCCTCTTTGACTTTATTAAAAAAATATTATTTAAAATAATTAATCTTAATTATTATTCACCCTCAACCATAATTCTTTCGACCAAACGGTCATTCAGTCTGTTTTTAGCAGTAGTATTCTAAATCTCTCTCATCCATTAGTCCCAAAATATTCTCTTCCCTAACGATACAAACTTTCCGCCCTTGATTCCGACTCAAATTTCACCATTGACCTATACATAAATCCAACAATTAAAATGACTGAAATTCTCGGGTGCTACAAATGTAACATGGATAAAGTCCACGTCAATGATTACAAGGATATAAATCACAATGCGATACACTATAAAATAAATTATCTACAAAAAATAAGAGCCATAAAAATACAAAACAATAGGATAAACAAAAGACACCAAAAATATATAACACTTGAAAGTAGAGATGACAAGCGAGCCATTCGATCCTAGCCGAGCAAAAAGTAGTCTGGCTCACCGAGCCTAACGAGTTAAACAAGTCGAGCAGAGCATGATTAACGAGCATAAAGAGCCTTAACGAGACGAGCCTAACGACCCAAGCGTATATAAATAATTTAAACTTATATTCATATAATATAAGTTTTTTTAAAAATTTCATCTAAAATTATAATAAGTATTAAAAATTATATGCCAACAATATTTACTCATTTAATTTAAAAATTAGTTATGTTAAGATATATAAAATTAAATGTATTAATAAAAAAAATTATTTGAAACTATTCAATAAAAAACATCACATAATGTCATTAAAAATATTTTAACATACAAAAAGAAATTAGAATTTGAAACAAATTACAAATTCAAAAAAAAATTTGCTTCAAATTACAAAAGAAATTCAATAAAAAAATCTCTAGCCTTCAACATCCAAATTCGTAAACTCTTCAAGAATTTCATCCTCTCATTGTTGATCTCTCGTCTTACCGTTGTAACACCCAAAATTTTCCGTTTAAATTAATTTCGAATTTACATAATTATAATCAGTAGAGTTTTGGTCGGAATTGAAAGTGGAGAATTTCTACCCTTAAGTAAAAGATTATTTTGGGACAAATGGTGAAGAAGATATTTTAAGATTTCAACCGACGTAGATCGAATAACAGATTTATTAAACGAATTAGAGTTAGGGGCAAAATAGTAATTAAGATTATTATTATTATTATTAAAAAAAAAAATGAAACCAAAACACCTTACGGTGTTGTTCTTCAGCGCAGCTCTTCCCTTTCCTTCTCTGCGACATCCCTTTCCCCCGCGTGAAAACCCTCGACGATTCTCCTTCGTTCCTATGTGCTCCACCGTTCCTCTGTGAATCTTCAAATCTAAGATATTGTAACACCCTGAGAAAAACCTCACGTTCCCGGTGCGCTACAGTACGTCTACATATACACACTATGACACACTAAAATTTGACACAACTCACTCAGTTTAATAGTACTTTCGTTTTCAAATCATCTTCAAAAGAATATTTGTGAGTATAAAAAATTTTCAACTCGATTCGAAAACAACTCGTGCCCCGAAGAAGGAACACGAAATTCTCAATATAAAAATACGCAGCGGAATAGAAAATAATTTAAAATAGTTTTAAAATAAATCGACAAGGCTCGAAATCCTAGGAAGGAGTCCAACATACCCCTCGAACTACCCAACATCGGTGCCGCACACTCACGTCCCCACTTCGATGCCCTGCGCGCACCCTCGCGGTGCCGCGCGTGCCAACTCAACATCACCGCGCCATGCGCACGCTCACAGTGCCGCGTGCCCCACGCACCCTGCCTCCGTACAGCACGTTCGCACGCACGCCCTCACCCGGCGCCGCACGACCCGTGAGCACCGGCAGGGCCGCGTGCCCCGCGCACCTACGATCACGCCGCACTCCCACGCTCATCTACACTTCTCTAGCACTCACTGTACTCATCCCGACCTATTCCATATCCTTTCGACTCCCTACCTCTCTCCCGAAATTTCGGCAGAGTAACGCCTAAAAACTGGCTATCCCAAAATTTAAACCTTGCACACAGTTCACCAAAAATTAACAATATTTATCTATCAACCATCCAGAGAATCTCCATAACAAAATCAGAGTTTAAAGACAACGAAATTCCATCAAATATAAATGAAGAAAGTCCACAGTATAGAGCAATATCATACTCTAACATATAAAAGTACGTACGCATCCCCTAAACACTACAACCACTCTATACCATCCTGTACAACCAACGTCAATACGAACTCCACTATCCCCATAAATACCCGACACAAAATAACAATCCACGAATCTCACCATCACCTACCACCACCACGGGTCGGGTCGTCCTAACAAAATCCGCCGTCCGGTGCCTCGGTCGCACGCCGCCAACCGTCCTAGGCCTTAGGACTAGGCTCTCGAGGCTCACCAGTAATGTCGTCAACATCCACACCATAGAACACACAACATAAGTCTAACGTTCAGTAAGTAGTAGAATATGAAAGTAAAAGTCGCCAATGCAATCTTATCATATGCAGTCTCTACACTCACACTCATGTTATTACATCTATGACGCGTAGTGAAACCGCACCAAGGTAAGGAGGAACCTAACGCCACCCTAAACCCTGACACGTCGCCACTGTCCCTGACTCCCCAGCAACGAGGCCCATAAGCTATACACACGCATCACCACACAACAACCACATCAGGGTGAGATTGTACCTCGCGCCACACTACACCCTGACACGTCGCCCCCGTCCCAGCCTCCCCAGCACGGGGCCACAGTTGCCACACACACACGTTACGCGATAGCATAGCCGGCCCACTCCTCGAGTGGAATCCGCAACTAATGTTGCACCGGCCCACACGCTAGTAGGATCCGCGGTACCACTGCCCATCACCCTCACCGTCAACACATTCACGCTGCGTGACGGCCCAACCGGCTCACTCCTCGAGCGGGATCCGCGGTTGGTTACGCACCGACCCACACACTAGCAGGATCCGCGGTACCACCGCCACGCGTCTCACCACATACTCAAAACATGCTCAAAACCATTTTTGTTCCCGTTTTTAAAAATGATGCATGTCAAACAATACACACGCACACCATAATCAATCACATAAACCCTAAGGTTCTACGGTGTAGGCGCACTTGGGCAAAACGCATGCATGCACTACTTACCTAGCGTGCTAAGCTCGCTCGACGCACAGCTTCGCCAAAAATGTCTCAACCTAAAACGCAAACAATTCACTCATCAATCTTTACTTCAAAACTCACCAAATAATTTAAAATGACATTCTCTAACTACACTCATAAAATCTCAACTAAAACGGGTCGCCAATTCGGTTCGGTCAAAAATTAGCCTAAACTTCGGACGCGCATAACTTTTGCGTCCGTCAACGGAATCGAACGATTCAAGTGGCTAAACGTCCCCTTAGGAACCTGGTTTAACATACTAAGACAGATTTTAAAACGATAAGCCGCAGCTAGGTGGAAAAGTCCCGAAACCGAATATGCCCCTTTTTATTAAATTTCAACTTTTTGTTTCCCTCAACTAAAACTCACTCAAAATTAGTCTTACGCATCAAAGATGGCCATGCTACTATGACACGTCGCAATTCTACGAAAAACACTCACTAATTTGACTTGGACCAAAATTCGATATAAACTTCTTACGCGCATAACTTTTGCGTCGGATATCGAAATCGAACGATTCCAGCGGCCATACGTTCCTCTAATAACCTAGTTTAACCCATGAAAACAGAATTGGAAATGATCAACTTAAGCCAGGCCAAAACGGCCAAAAACAGAAACTGTCCCTACACCAAACAGAGGTCTGATTCTTGATTTCAATCCAAATTTCATAATCTCCATACACAATTAGGCACATTTCCCTCATATACTTCGGCCAAGCTCGCCGGAATTAAAAGGAGGCCGAGCACCAAGCTCGGCCAAAACAGGGAAACCGACAGGGCTCCTATTTGATTTCCCTTCGATTCACGGCACTCCCCCTTTATACAATCCATTGCTGCAGCCAATTTCCTCGACAACGAAAGGAGGCCGAGCACTAAGCTCGGCCAAAACAGAAAAATGCAGGAAACAAAAAAAAAGGGAGAAAAACTTACCGCGGCGTCGTTGTGTACTCTGTCGAAGGGAGAACAAGCCGCAGCCGAGCACCTAGTCGCCGACAACTTCTCCCACGCCTACGTTCATCGGCCGAAAAATCGTAGCTCGGCAATTCCTCCTTCCCGGTCTCTCTCTCTCTCGCGCACTCTTCTCAGGTGTCGATGAGTAGAAGCAGCCGAATGGCTTCCTCCCGAAGCCATTCGGCTGTCATATATTTTCTTTTCTTTTTTTTTGTTTTAATTAATTAAATCACCAAAATGTCTTCACGTGTTTTTATGGTCCGTAACTTCGTTAAATTCTCGTCCTCCCAACTTTAAAATTTCAAAAACCAACACTAGAATTAGATTCCGAGCTCTATGACTTAATTTAGCCGTTAAAATATTTTCCGAAACTCCAACCGATATTAAATTAAAAATTTCAGAAATTAGCTTTAAAAATCTAAAATTTTTCGGGTTATTACAAGTATATTTTAATTAGTTTTTAGTAGTTAGTTAGTCATTTAGCCGTTTCGAGTGTAAATGTAAGGCTCGAGAACCCACACGTTCCCGATGCACTCACTACGTCTACACATTATGACATACAGAGACTTAACGCGAACTCACTTAATTTTATACCACTTTCATTTTTAAATCATATTCAAAAGAACATTTGTAACTATAAAAATTTTCGACTCGTTTCGAAAACACTCGTGCCCCGAAGAGGAAATACGAAATCCTCAATATAAAATACGCAGTAGAAAAGATAATTTAAATCAGTTTTAAAAATAACACGACAAGAGTTGAAATTTTAGGAAGGGGTCCAACACACGCCTCAAGCTACCCTGCTCAGTGCCGCACGCCCCGTACGCCCGCGTCCCCACTTCGGCGCCCTGCCGCACCCTCTCGGTGACGTGCGCCAACTCAACACCCCCGCGCGCTAACTCAACACCCCGCGTCACACGCACGCTCACAGTGTCACGTGCCCCACACACTCTACCTCCGTGCAGCACGTCCGCACGCACGCCCTCGCCTGACGCCGTACGACCGGTGCGCACTTATAAGGTCACGTGCCCCGCGCGCCTGCAGTTAAGACGCGCTCCCGCGTACACCACCACTCCTCTAGTATCTCACTGTGCACACTCCAACCCATTCCATACCCTCTCGACTCCCAATCTTTCTCCCAAAAATTCGGTAGAGTAACGTCTAAAAATTGACTATTCCAAAATCTGAACCTCCACACAGTTCACCAAACTTTCCAGAATACCTATCAAGAGATTTTCACCAAATCAGAGTTTTAAAAAGAAAGGAAACTACAACAATCCATCAACTATCAAATAAAGAAAATTCACAGTATAGAGCATTACCAAGCTCCTACATGTAAAGAGTACGTATGCATCACCAAAATCACAAACACTCCATGAACCCCTATACAACTGACGTCTATACAAACTTGTCTGATCAACTATATATCTCGACACAACAAAAAAAAATAACCCAACAGTCTAGTCATCACCTACCATCTCCACGGGTCAGGTCGCCCTAACAATACGGAGTCCGGTGTCTCGGTCGCACGCCGCCAACCGTCTTACACCTCAGGAGCAGCTTCAGGGCTCACCAGCAATATCGTCAACACCTACATCATAGAACACATAACATAACCTTAACGCTCAGTAAGTAATGCGATATGAAAGTAAAAGCCGACAATGCAATCATATCGCATGCAGTCTCTACACTCACACTCATGTTGTCACATCTGTGACGCGTAGTACAGCCACATCAGGGTAAGGAGGAACCTAGCGCCACCCTACACCCTGACACGTCGCCACCATCTCGGACTCCCCAGCAACGAGGCCCACAAGCTACACACACGCATCATCAGGGGGAGGGTGTACCTTGCGCCACAATATACTCTGACACGTCACCCCCATCCCAGCGTCCCCAGCAACGGGGCCACAGTTGCCACACACATTTTACGACAGCCCAGTCGGCCGACTCCTCGAGTGAAATTCGCGACTGGTGTTGCACCGGCCCACACACTAGTAGGATCCGTTGTACCACTGTCCATCATCCTCACCATCGACACATACACGCCGTGTGACGGCCTAGCTGGCCTACTCCTCGAGTTGAATCCGCGGTTGGTTACGCACCGGCCCACACACTAGCAGGATCCGCAATACCACCGCCACACGTCTCACTACTTACACAAAATATGTTCAAAATCATTTTTCGTTCTTTTTTTAAAAAAACATTATACATCTCAAACAATACGCACGCACACCACAATCAACAACATAAATTCTAAAGTTCCACGGTATAGGCCCACCTGAGCAAACACATGCATGCATTACTTACCTGACGTCCTTAGCTATTTGATTCAACCTGATCGATTCCGTTTTTCTAAAATTCTAAACTATAAAGTTATAAGTTATCATTCTCGATTTACAATTCTAGTTCACAACCACCACATATGACCAAAATCACAAATTTTTTTTTAAACACTAAATAAACAACCACCCTAATAATTCAACACTTCAATCAATTTCAACCAAATAACTATATATCAAGGAATTAAAATTGAAACCATCACAACTCAACTTTCGAAATTTGTCATAAATCTTGTCCAACTCAAAAAAATTCGCAACAATGGAATATAAGTTCGAATTCCATGATTTAAAATACTAAGAGCTCCTAAAAGAGTCTATTTCAACATGGTGAAATCCATTTGTCAAAAATCAAACTCAATTAATAGCAGAAAATTAAAAACCGAATCTGCCTGGAAATTGTTTCACAGTTTTTCATTCCACTTTGAAAATTCATATCATATTTGCCCGAATTCGATGATTCGACATGTTTTGGAAATCTTATAAGGTCTACTTTACGCTGGTGAAATCTATTTTCCATATCAAAGAATAATCAATGGCAGAAAAATCAAAACCGAACTGCCCACTGAAATTTTCCAGTTTTTGAACAATAACTTCTAAAATTCATAACTCATTCAATCTTTACTCGATTTCAACGATTCAAGATGCTACGTAACCCTAATTATGTCCACTTTGATGTGGTTTCATCCATTTTCTGAAAACCACACTCGATAAATTGCAGAAATTCGAAAACCGGAGCTGCCCGAACCTCTTCACAGATTTGTTTTTATCAAAGTTTTGAAATTCGTAACAAATCATATATTTATCCAAATTTGATGATTCAAAGTGCTATATAACCCTAAGGATGTCTACTATGCCATGGATAAATTCACTTATAAAAATGCAAGCTCATTAGATAGCAGAAAAATCGAAAACAGAATCTGTCTGAACTCACTTCACAGATTTTTCATCAAGTTTTGAAAATTCATAACTTCCTTTACGATTATCGAAACGACTCGATTCCAAAGCCAAAAGTTTCCTTAAAGTATCTAATTCAAAATACTATAACAGTTTTTAAAATGAACAACCGGAGCTTAGGTGAAAAATTCCAAAATCGAGCTTCCCTGTATAAAAAAAAAAAAAAAATCCCTCCCTTTTTCCAAAACTTCAGCAAACTCACTTTATTTTTACCAATCTATTACATTCTAACTCCTTTGAGGACAATCTTACATAATTTGAGAATAAGAGATGGAGTGTCGAACTCTTAGCGAAATCGAAGAGAGGGTTGTGTTCCACGCGGGATAGAGGAGAAAGACGAAGAAGAGATGGAGCTGCATTCTTCAGCAGAGGAGAAAATGGATGATCGGGGTTCCTCTTTCGTGCAAAGTTGAGAGGAAAAGAAAAAGAAAGGGGAAGGGGATGATCTGCTGCGGAGAGGGAGGAAAGCCACCAACAAAAATTAAATTATATCAATTCATTAAGGCCGATTACCAATTTGCCCTTCCAAAATTTCAAATCCCTTGAATTCCCGTCAATTTTTGTTTCTTTAAACCCAGAGAAAAAAAATCTCACCATATCCCGCTTAAATCCTTTTCCAAAAATTTTAACGGGAAAATAATTTAAATTCTGAAAATTTCTGAGTTATTACAGTAAAAACCGAAGTTAGTGAGGGTATTGAGTGATTTGGTGAGAACCTAGTAGGGAAATACGGGAAATTGAATTTAGAGTTGATTTTTATCCGTATGTTGGTGCTTAACCTAGAAGTAGGAGTAGATTATGAGATTTGATGGGAAAGATTGAGTGGTTGATTAGCCGAATATACGAATTATGGAATAGTATCCGTTCGGCCACATCCAGCCAAGTTATGGATATTCAATTAGGAAATGGACGAGACCATAAAAAACCAGACATCATGTGGAGTCTGTAGCATTTTGAATCGTCTAATTCGGACGAGGATTTGAGAAGTTATGAATTTCCGAAATTGGTCAGAAATTGAGTTGGATTTCGGGTTTAGTAGAGAGTTTTAGTTTTGTACGAGTTATGACTTTCAAGTTAGGAATTTATGAATTGAACGAGTTATAATTGATGAATGTGTGATTTTATAGCTATTCCCAGTTAGCATACGAAGTTACAAAGTGCGAGGAATTTCAAGGACGCTAGGTAAGTAATAGATTGTTTGTGTTTTGCCTTCGGGCCTACGCCATGGAACAATAGGATTGCTTGTTTTTTTTGATTGTTTGTTTTGTTGTTTGGTCAGTTGGTTGTGCATATATATTGACATGCATCATAGTTTTGAATTACGAAAGAATGAGTTTTGAGCATGTTTTGAATTGTGCGTATGAAATGTAATCAGATAAGAAAAGATGTCACGTATGGAACGCCTCGTCGTTAACGTGCTAGTGAGAAAGCACTAGGGGGTTCCCATTGATGAAAGTATGTAAGATGACACGATTTGTGAACAACTCGTTGTTAACGTGCTAGTGAGAAAGCACTAGAGGGTTATATGATCGATGTTGGGAGGAGATTTTGTATGGCCGTCCCGTGTGTGAACACAATGTATGCCTCTAATCTCGCTCTGTGGGTCATGGTTTGACGTCCTGAGTGTGATAGGATGGGTGCCTACTTGACTCACACATGAAAGTGGAAGATGATAACAATGAAAACAAAACAAAAACGAAACCGAACGTAGAAACTGCATGTGTTAGGGGTTGAGTTGTGCATTGATTCTCAGTTCATATTTCATACTTGCTAAGCATTAAGCTTATGTTTTGTGCTCTATAGTGTAGGTGACGACGAGCTCTCCGGTGAGTTATTAGGTGATGGGCATGACTAGGATGGTGGTTGGTGACACATGTTGTATGCCGATGAAGGCAGTGTGTTGGGGCGACACGACCATGGTGGGATAGGTTGTGAAATTTTGTAAGCATTTTGTATTAAACACTTGTGTATAGATTTTTGAGGATATAGGTTGTGTGGCACGATTATAATCAGGATAGTTGTAAGTTTGTGTTTTTTTATTACTTGAGGAGATTATGTATTAAAAATACAGGTCTTTACTTCATAGTTTGAATCGTGGAAGTTTTCGTTGTCCGTTTTCTTTCGAATTGGTGTTATTTTTATGTTACTGGTGCAAAGTGTCGACCGAAGTCTATAGGTGTCGACCAGTCAGTGTAAATAGAAGGTGGGTGTCGATAGCAGAGTTCGACCTATGCGGGTAAAGCCGAAGTAAGTGTCGACTCATGGTTGTAGGTGTCAACTAGTAGTGTAAAAAGAGCAGTGGTGTCGACCGCAGGGTTGACCTACGCTGTCAGAGAGAATTAATGTGTCGACCTGTGAAGGCAGGGGTCTACCGCTCTCTGAGATGAGTATAGAAGTGTCGACCGGCGTGAAGACCTGAGAGAAACATAGTGTCGTCCGGCGTTTGCCAGTGTCGACCGATGAAAAACCCGAGAAAACCCAAGTGTCGACCGACGCTTACAGGTGTCGATCGGGTGTTTCTGTTTTACGTTTCATAAAATGAAGTTTTATTCAAACTGATTTTAATTGAGTTTTTCGCTGCAATGCTGTTTAAAATATTTTCAAAAATATCGTTTTAAATCAAGAAATAAAAGTTTAAAATTTTATACGAATTCTTACGATACGAGTGAAATAGTGAGTAAGTAGCAAACCGGATCCAAGGTGGACCGAGGACGTACAAAGTTAGTATCAGGGTAGTGAACGAACCGGAAACGGGTAGGTTTTTTTTCAGAGCGTCACAACCGTCGATCTAATCTTTGATACAAATGACCACCTCCACAAGATATGGTGCAAGTCTTCCTTTTCGTTCATCATAAACACGTCTACCTACACCAAAAGTAGATTCCAATTATATTTGTAGAAACAGAAGGTGTTAGTAGATCACTTGTCATTATAAAAAGAATAAGATATGTGGTAGAATGTCTTTTCCACCAATCTAAAATATCAAAATTCTCATCTCAAGAAAATTAATAACAAGTTTCATAATAAATATTGAGTTCATTTATAAAAGAAGTATAATAATTTTCAGTTTGTAATTCATTCTATATATCATCAATTTGACTAAAACTACTTCCACCACCACCATTACTATTAAGATGATTCTCGATATATGTAACGCCCCGTGAACTCACACGTTCCCGGTGCGCTTACTACGTCTACGCACTGTGACAAAAAGAGACTTGACGCAAACACATTTACTTTAATATCACTTTCACTTTCAAATCATATTTAAAAGAACGTTTGTACATATAAAAAATTTCGACTCGATTCAAAAACAACTCATGGCCCGAAGATGGAACACGAAATCCTCGATATAAAATACGCAGCGGAAAAGACAATTTAAAGCAGTTTTAAAAAAATGAAATGACAAGACTTAAGATTTTAGGAAGGGGGTCCAACACACGCCCCGAGCTATCCTATGCAGGGCCGCACGCCCCGTGCACACCTTAAACGCCCACGTCCCCACTTGAGCGCCCCGCGCGCACCCTCTTGATGTCGCGCGCCAACTCAGCACTACCGCATCACGCGCACGCCCACAACGTCGCGTACCCCATGCAGCTGCCTTCGTACAGCATGTCTGCACGCACGCCCTCGCTCAACGCCGCACGACCCGTGTGCACTTGCAGGGCAATGTGCCCCGCGCGCCTGCGGCCACACCGCATTTTTGAGTACACCGCCACTCCACTAGTATACCACCTGTCTACACTCTAACCTATTCCATACTTTCTCGACACCCAATCTTTCTCCCGAAAATCCGGTTGAGTAACTTCTAAAAATTGGCTATCCTAAAAATTCTAAACCTGCACGCAGTTCACCCAAAATTTCCAGAATACCTATCTTGAGATTACCACCAAATCAGAGTTTTCAAAAAAAGAAATGAACTACAACAATCCATCAACCATCAACCATCAAATGAATAAAATTCACAGTATAGAGCATTACCAAAGCTCCTACATGTAAAGAGTACGTGTGCGTCACCCAAAATCACAAACACTCCACAAATCCCTACACAACTGATGCCTATACAACTCGTCAAATCAAATATATATCCCGACACAACAAAAGAAAATACCCCAACAGTCTAGCCACCACCTACCATCTCCACGGGTCGGGTCGCCGTAACAATCCACTGTCCAGTCCCTTGGTCGCGCGCTGCCAACTGTCCTACACCTCAAAACTAGGCTCTCGGGGCTCACTCGCAATAACGTCTGCACCTACACCATAGAACACACAACATAAGTCTAACGCTTAGTAAGTAATGCGATATGAAAGTAAAAGCCGACAATGCAATCCTATCACATGCATTTTCTACACTCACACTCATATTGTCACATCTGTGACGCGTAGTGCAGCCGCACCAGGGTGAGGAGAAACTCATCGCCACCCCACCCTACACCCTGACACGTAGCCACCGTTCCTGACTCCTCAGCAACGAGGCCCACCAGCTACACACACGCATCACCACACAACAACCACATCAGGGTAAGGGTGTACCTCGCGCCACACTACACCCTAACACGTCATCCCTGTCCCAGCCTCCCCAGTAATGGAGCCACAGTTGCCACACACACATTTCGCGACAGCCCAGCCAGCCCACTCCTCGAGCGGAATCCGCGACTAGTGTTGCACCGACCCACACACTAGTAGGATCCACAGTACCACTGTCCATCATCCTCAATGCCGACATATACACACCGCGTGACGCCCCAGCCGGCCCACTCCTCGAGCGAAATCTGCGGTTGGTTACGCACTGGCCCACACACTAGTAGGATTCGTGGTACCACCGCCACGCGTCTCACCACTTACTCAAAATATGTTCAAAACAATTTTCATTCTCTTTTTAAAAAAATATGATGCATGTCAAACAATACGCATGCACACTACAATCAATAACATAAATCTTAAAGTTCTACGGTGTAGCCACACTTGGCCAAAACCATGCATGCACTACTTACGTGGCGTCTTAACCTCATTCGACACACAGCTTCGCGAAAAAAAATGCCTCAACCTAAAACATAAATAACTACCCATCAATCTTCGTGTCAAAATTCACTACATATGCTACAAATCACATTCCTTAACTAAACCTGTGAAATCTCAACTAAAACGAGTCGCTAATTCGGTTCGGTCGAAAACTAGCCTAAACTTCAAGCGCGTATAACTTTTGCGTCCGTTATCGGAATCGAGCGATTCAAGTGGCTAAATGTTCCCTTAGGAACTTAGTTTAACATCCTAGGACGGATTTTAAAACGGTAAGCCGTAGCTAGGTGAAAAAAATACCAAAACTGAGTCTGCCCTTTCACCCAAATTCTATACTTTTGTTTCCTTCAACTAAAACTCACTCAAAACTCGCTTTACGCATTAAAAACAGCAATGTTAATACCATGCGTCACAATTCTACGAAAAACGCTCAATAATTTGACTCGGTTCAAAATCTAGAATAAACTTTCGATGCGCATAACTTTTGCGTCGGATATCAGAATTGAACGATTCCAGTGGCCAAACATCCCTCTAACAACCTATTCTAATCCACAAAGACATAATTGAAAACAATCAGCTGAAGCCAGGCCAAAACAGCCAAAAACAGAATCTACTCTTACACAAAACAAAAATCAGATTTTGATTTCAATTCAAATTCCAAAATTTATATATACAGTCAGCCACATTTCACCATAAACTTTGGCCAAGCTCACAGAAAATAAAAGGAAGCCGAACACTAAGCTCGGCCAAAACAGGAAACCGACAGGGCTCACCTTCGGTTCCTCTCGATGCACAACATCTCCCATCCAACCTCTCCTACAATTCAATCATAGCCCACCCCCTATACCGAGCTAAACCCTGGGAGAAACGGAAGAAATTGAGGCCTCACGCTCGATCGACAAAACCGTAACAAGGGGAAACTCACCTTCGGTTTTTTAGCGCGAAAAGGCCGAACCAACTTCTCCCTTCAGCTTGCCAGAGTACTCTGCGCACCGGCGTCTCTCTCTCGCGTCTCTCTTCTCTAGTGTTCGGCTCGCAGATCACCGAAGTGGATGGCTTCTTCGTGAAGCCATTCCACTTAACATTTTTTTTTAATTTAAATAATTAAAATTACCAAAATGCCCCCATGTGTTTTAACCGCCCATATTTCGTTAAATTCTCGTATTCTCGACTTTAAATTTCAAAAACCATCACTAAAACTAGATTCTAAGTTTTATGACTTAATTTACCCGTTAAAGTATTTCTCGAAACTCCGACCGAGATTAATTTAAATATTTTGAAAATTAGATATAAAAAATCCTAAATTTTTTTTTTTCGGGTTATAACAGTATGTGGAGGTCGTGAATAATAACTATTAACAATGAAATATTTTGTTTCATAAAAAACATATAAATTAATAACTCTATTGTTATGTCATCATTTATAATTAAAGGTGCAATATATAAATTTATAGAAATTATATTACGCATAAGATATATTCCTTTTAATTTAATCTTTTAATAAAAATTCTAAATTAATAGAAATTCTATTAAGCATAATATATAAATTTAAACATGCATAACAAAAAATAAAAAGAATATTATGACATTTTAAATTTTGTATCTATTTTTTTAATAATATTACTAAATTCATCCCCTAGTCGATATTTTACAAAATTGCATATTAAATATACAAAAATAGGAAGAATATTATTAGAACTGAGATAATAAACTCCAGAACATTGATTTATAGCATCATTAAAAGGTTTTAAAAAATCAAAAAAGATATTAGCAATATCACAACTAGATTTGTTAAGTTTAATATTTTATCTTATCATTAATAAAAGCACAAATAACTTGCTAATATGACCTAATATTTTGCAATATCAAATAAGTTGAATTTCACCTATTATCTGTGGCAGTTTTTAATTTTCTTAGTTTAAGTTGGGTAGCTCTACAAAATTTTTTATAATCTTGTTGTCTCAAATTATATCCAATAATATAAAAAATTGCAGACCTAATTAATTCAATATAAAGTGAAATATATAAGATATCATCTTTAACAACCAAATTTAAAATATGACACACATCTTATGTGAAAAAAAGAACCACAAGTAATATCTAATTTTAAATAATCGTTATGTTGAGAAATAACAAAATCATTAGTAGTACCATTATCAAAAGTTATACTAAAAATTCTATCTTTAATAAAATATTCTTGCAATATTATCATAATAAATCTATAGATCCTGTTACCAGAATGAGAATATTCATAATTACAAAATTCTAAAAAAAATTATTTAATTTTCAATATTCATTAATAAAATGAAATGTTACAGCTATATAACGAACAACATTACGTGTATTCCATAAATCAGAAATAATGCAAAATGACATAGAATGAACATTTGAAAATAAATGTAATTAATTCATTTGTCATATCCATGAACATTTTAAGAATATCATTTCTCGTATACTTCTATAGACACGTTTAAAACTAAAAGTAGTATATTCTTTCATAAATTTTTTAACCATTTCACTATCGGTGAATGATAAAAGCAACCAGGATTGTGCTACAAGTTGTATTATTTCTTCTCTCATTCTATTTTGTGAATATGTGAAAATGCCACAAACACTAATATTGTAACGCCCCGAGAACCCACACGTTCCCGGTGCGCTACAGTACGTCTACTTATACACACTATGACACACTAAAACTTGATACAACTCACCCAGTTTAATACCACTTTCGTTTTCAAATCATTTATTTGGAAGAACATTTGTGAGCATGAAAAATTTTCGACTCGATTCGGAAATAACTCGTGCCCCGAAGAGAGAATGCGAGATCCTCGATATAAAAATACGCAGTAGAAAAGAAACCAATTTATAGTTTAAAATAAACCAGCAAAAAACATCTTAGGAAATAGTCCAACGCACCCCTTGAACGGTGCCGCGCGCCCACGTCCCTCATTTCAACGCTCTACGCACATCCTCACGGTGCCGCATGCGTCAACTCAATATCACCGCGTCTCGCGCACGCACACAGCGCCACGTGCCCCACGCACCCTGCCTCTGTACAGCACGTCCGCGCGCACGCTCTCACCCGGCGCCGCACGACCCGTGAGCACCCATAGGGCCGCGTGCCCCGCGTACCTGCGATCACGCTGCACTCCCACGCTCATCTACACTTCTCTAGCACTCGCTGTACACATCCCGACCTATTCCATATCCTTTCGACTCCCAACCCCTCTCCCGAAATTTTAGCAGAGTAACGCCTAAAAACTGGCTATCCCAAAAATTTAAGACCCTGCACACAGTTTACCAAAAACTAACAGTATTTATCTATCAACCATCTAGAGAATCTCCATAACAAAATCAGAGTTTAAAGACAACAAAAATCCATCAAATACAAATGAAGAAAGTCCAAAGTATAGAGCAATATTATACTCTAACATATAAAAATACGTACGTATCCCCAAAACACTACAGCCACTCTATACAATCCTGTACAACCGACGTCTATACGAACTCCTCTATCCGCATAAATAGCCGACACAAAATAACAACCCAATGAATCTCACCATCACCTACCACCACCACGGGTCGGGTTGCCCTAACAAAATTCGCCGTCCGGTGCTTCGGTCGCACGCCGCCAACTGTCCTAGGCCTCAGGACTAGGCTCTCGAGGCTCACCAGCAATATCGTCAGCACCTACACCATAGAACACACAACATAAGCCTAACGCTCAGTAAGTAGTACAATATGAAAGTAAAAACCGACAATGCAATCCTATCACATGCAGTCTCTACACTCACACTCATGTTGTCACGTCTGTGACACGTAGTGTTACCGCACCAGGGTAAGGAAGAGCCCAACGCCACCCTACACCCTGACACGTCCCCATCATCCCGGGCTACCCAGCAACGAAGCCTACCAACTACACACACGCATCACCACACAGCAACCACATCAGGGTGAGGGTGTACCTCGCGCCACACTACACCCTGACACGTCGCCCCCGTCCCAGCCTCCCCTGCATGGGGTCACAGTTGCCACACACACACGTTTTGCGACCGCCCAGCCTGCCCACTCCTCGAGCGGAATCCGTAACTGGTGTTGCACCGGCCCACTCACTAGTAGGATCCGCGGTACCACTGCCCACTACCCTCACCGTCAACACATTCACGCCGCGTGACGGCCCAACCGGCCCACTCCTCGAGCGGAATCCGCAGTTAATTATGCACCGGCCCACACACTAGTAGGATCCACGGTACCACCGCCACGCGTCTCAACATATACTCAAAACCATTTTCGTTCTCGTTTTTAAAAAATGATGCATGTCAAACAATACGTACGCACACCACAATCAATCACATAAACCCTAAAGTTCTACGGTGTAGGCCCACTTGGGCAAAACGCATGCAGGCACTACTTACCTGGCGTCCTAAGCTCACCCGACGCACGGCTTCGCCAAAAATGCCTCAATCTAAAACGTAAACAATTCAGTCATCAATCTTTACTTCAAAACTCACCAAATAATTTAAAATGACATTCCTTGACCAAATCCATGAAATTCCAGTTAAAACGGGTCACCAATGTGGTTCGGCCGAAACCAGCCTAAAGTTCCGACGCATATAACTTTTGTGACCGTCAACGGAATCGAACAATTCAAGTGGCTAAACGTCCCCTTAGAAACCTAGTTTAACATACTAAAACGGATTTTAAAACAGTAAGTCACAGCTAGGTGAAAAAACCCCAAAACCGGTTTTTATTAAATTTCAAATTTTTCTTTTCCTCAACCAAAACTCACTCAAAATTAGTCTTACGCATCAAAGATGGCCATGCTACTATCACACGTCACAATTCTACGAAAAACGCTCACTAATTTGACTTGGACAAAAATCCGACATAAACTTCCGACGCGCATAACTTTTGCGTCGAATATCGAAATCAAACGATTCCAGCAGCCATACATTCCTCTAACTACCTATTTTAACCCACTAAAACCAAATTGAAAACGATCAACCAAAGCTAGGCCAAAACTGCCAAAAATAGAAACTGCCCCTAAACAAAACAGAGGTTCGATTCTTGATTTCAATCCAAATTTCATAATTTCCATACACAACTAGGCACATTTCACTCATACACTTCGGCCAAGCTCACCGGAATTCAAAGGAAGCTGAGCACCAAACTCGGCCAAAACAGGAAAACCGACAGGTCTCCCCTTCGTTTTCTCTTCGATTCACGACACTTCCCCCTTATACAATCCATCGCTGCGACCAATTTCCTCGACAACGAAAGGAGGCTGAGCACCAAGCTCGACCAAAACAGAAAAAAAAAAGGAGAAAACAGAAAAAGGGGAAAAAACTTACCGCGGCGTCATTGTGCACTCGATCGAAGGGAGAACAAGCCGCAGTCGAGCACGTAGTCGCCGACAACTTCTCCCACGTCTACGTTCGTCGGTCGAAAAATTGAAACTCAGCAAATCCCCTTTCTCGGTCTCTCTCTCTCGCGCGCTCTCCTCGGGTTTCGACGAGTAGCAGCTAGGAAGCCATTCGGCTGTCATATATATATATTTTTTTAATTAATTAAATTACCAAAATACCCTCACGTGTTTTTATCGTCCGTAACTTCGTTAAATTCTCGTCCTCCCGACTTTAAAATTTCAAAAATCATCACTAGAATTAGATTCCGAGCTCTATGACTTAATTTACCCGTTAAAATATTTTTTGAAAGTCCAACTGAGATTAAATTAAAAATTTCAGAAATTAGCTTTAAAATTCAAAATTTTCCGGTTTATTACAAACATTTAATTGAGATTGTATTGAATTTCGTGTTTCCTCATTTAAGTGACATTTTTTAAAATGTCAACCAATTATGATAGTAAAGTTATCAGAGATATAAACATAATTTTTAGCACAATATTTTCATTGGCCTCTAATTTCTATTTTGCCCGCAATTTTAACATCTTTTAAGTCCAAATGTTTCCATACATCCAAAGTTTTATGCCTTCTTTTTCTAGGTGAAATAGATGTTTGTGTAGATGATCGTCCCATGAAAAATTTAGAATTTAATTCTCTAATTTTCTCTTTGTTATTGTCATCAATATTATAATTGTGAATAACCATAATAAATAAAACTAAATATAAAATTAAATTTTCAATAATAAATTTATACCACAAAATCAATGTCCAACAAAAACTTGTAGATTGTGTGAATTGATCAACTTCATGTCAGAATAAAAAGCAACTTACTAATTGGGAATCATTCCTCTTCCTAATCTAAATTTCATAGTTACCATTTTGTCGTCTATCGTAAAATTGGTAATTACAAATATGTCTCTACTTATTTTTTTAGGTCCAATGACTCTACTCATATTATCATATACTTTTAAGCTCAATAACTTATTATGCAATTAATCACTTTGAAAGAAATTATATAAAGATAACATTATAATATATGGTGTATATCATATATAGCCCCACTTAATAGGTTGAAAATCTAACTATTTCCCACTTGAGCCACTTACAAATCTACCAACCATATATTATCACCAAAAGATTAAAATATCTAATAAATCATTTTCATTAACGTGAGTATATACTACAATTTCGTGCACTGACCATACTAATATAGGATCAAAGCGATTTTTGTCACAACAATTTCAACTACTGGTAGAAATTGATGGTTCTCACGCATGACAGAATTCACTATTATTCAAAATGGCTAAAATCAGTATCCTTAAACTATATGTTTTAAAAAAAAATCTTAAAATATCAATTTTATCAATCAAAACCTTAAACTATAAAAAAAAAAAAAAACATAATAAATCAAACCCTGGCGGACAGCCAATCACTTTTCATTCATTGTATACGCCAAAAAAAGACGATCGATCTAAAAACAACAGTTGTCCATTCTAGACACATTGGATCGGCCGGACGATTAGGGGGTGTAGACTGTCCATTCAACGTGCGTTGCACAGACGACCGTTCTTCGAGACAAGGTCATCTGTAATAACCCGGGAATTTCGAATTTATATTTTTATTTCTGGAAATTTTAGTTTAATCCCGGTCGGAGTTTTGAGAAATATTTCAACGGGAAAGATTTAAATTATAGGCTCGAGGCCTACTTTTGCGATTGGTTTTTGGAATTTAAAGCCGGGAGGTCGGGAAGTTACGAAATTTCGGACGATTGAAGTACGTGGGGGCATTTTTGTAATTTGTAATTAATTTTAAAAAAAAAAAAAAAAAAACATAACAGGTGGAATGGCTTCGGGTGGAAGCCATTCCACCCTGTGTTGTGCGCGGCCGAGAGGGAGCGAAACCAAGAGGGGGAGCGCGGGTAGCCGAGAGAGAGAAAGCCGGTGGTCTGTCGACACCGACGACGGAGAAGAATCGAACGCTAGTTCGCCGAGAGGACTGCGGTGGGAGGGGATTGAGTTCGGTTTCCCGAGCTTAATACTGAAGGTACGTTTCCCTTCCTTGCTCTGAATTTGCTTGGTAGAATTTATGGCCGCATTCCCACTAGTTTTCTGAAGGCTAAGCCGAACGTGGGGTTGGTGTAAGCGGCGTGTATGTGCCGCGTGATCGGAGGGCAGCAGGGCACAGGGCCGAGAGCTCGGAGCCCTCCCTGTTTTTCTTCTGTCTATTCTGTTGGTCGAGGGGAAACAGGGCGTGATGCTGCTCTCCTGTTCGACCAATTAGTGGCGGGAATTGTCGATAATTGTGGAGTTAAGAGTGGTGGGGAGCACCGGTGGCCGAGAGAGGGGGGGAGGATAAACCGAGGGGCTGTGATTTTCAAAACTTTGTTTTCTGAATTGGAGGCCTTCGATTTTAGCTAGTTCATGTTTAATAGGTTAGAATGTGATGGATTGGCGGAGAAATTTGGAAATGTTCGGGTTAAGGTTGAATTTCACATTTTCATATAAAAACAGATTCTGTTTTTGGCCATTTTGGCCTAGTTTTGGTTAATCGTTTTAAATTCTGTTTTGCGGGTTAAAAATAGGTTGTAAGAGGAACGTGTGGCCGCTGGAATCGTTCGATTCCGATATCCGACGAAAAAGTTATGCGCGTCGGAAGTTTATGCGAGATTTTGGTTTAAGTCAAATTAGTGACCGTCTTTCGTGGAAAATTCGACGTGTGAGAGTAGCATAGCCATTTTGATGCATATAACTAGTTGGGAGTGAGTTTTGGTTGAAGGGAAGAGAAAATGTGAAATTTTAATAAAATGGCAGATTCAGTTATTGGCGTTTTTCGCCTATCTGCGGCCTACCGATTTAAAATCCGTCTTGGGATGTTAAACTAGGTTCCTAAGGGAACGTTTAGCCACTTGAATCGTTTGATTCCGTTGACGGACGCAAAAGTTATGCGCATCCGAACGTTGAGCTGGTATTCGGCCAAACCAAACCAATGGACCGTTTTAGTTGGAATTTAATGAGTGTAGTTAGATAAGGTTATTTTTAGCTAATTGGTAAATGTTGGGAGAAATACTGATGAGAATTGGTTGTATTTTAGGTTGAGGCTTTCGGTTGGCGAAACTGTGTATCGAGCGAGCTTAGGACGCCAGGTAAGTAGTGCATGCATGTGTTTTGCCCAAGTGGGCCTACACTGGAGAACTTTAGGGTTTATGTGATTGATTGTGGTGTGCGTGCGTATTGTTTGACATGTATCATATTTTTAAAAAAAAACGGGAACGAAAATGATTTTTTTAGCATGTTTTGATGTATGAGGTGAGACGTGTGGCGGTGGTACCGCGGATCCCGCTAGTGTGTGGGCCGGTGCTTCACCAGTCGCGGATCCTACTCGAGGGGTGGGCCGGCTGGGCCGTCATGCGGCGTGAATGTGTTGACGGTGAGGATATGGGCAGTGGTACCGCGGATCCTACTAGTGTGTGGGCCGGTGCAACACCAGTCGCGGATCCTACTCGAGGGGTGGGCCGGCTGGGCTGTCGCGAAACGTGTGCGTGTGGCAACTGTGGCCCCGTGCTGGGGAGGCTGGGACGGGGGCGACGTGTCAGGGTGTAGAGTGGCGCGAGGTACATCCTTACCCTGATGTGGTTGCCGTGTGGTGATGCGTGGGTGTAGCTTGTGGGCCTCGTTGCTGGGGAGTCCGGGACGGTGGCGACGTGTCAGGGTGTAGGGTGGCGTGAGATTCCTCCTTACCCTGGTGCGGCTGCACTACGCGTCACAGATGTGACAATATGAGTGTGAGTGTAGAGACTGCATGTGATAGCATTGCATTGTCGGCTTTTACTTTCATATCGCATTACTTACTGAGCGTTAGACTTATGTTGTGTGTTCTGTGGTGTAGGTGCTGACGATACCGCTGGTGAGCCTCGAGAGCCTAGTCCAGAGGCGTAGGATGGTTGGCGGCGTGCACCCGAGGCACCGGATGGCGGATTTTTGTTAGGGCGACCCGACCCGTGGTGGTGGTAGGTGATAGTGGATTTATCATTTCATGTTAGGTATTTGTGTAGATAGCGGGGTTGTATAGACATTGATCTTTGGAGATTGTATAGAGGAGTTGTAGTGTTTTGGAGGACTTTCTTCATTTCTATTTGATGGGTTCTTATTGTCTTCTTACTCTGATTTGGTTATGGTGATTTCTCTGGATGATGGATAGATAAACATTGTTGGATTATGGTGAATTGTGTGCAGGGTTTAAATTTTGGGATAGTCAGTTTTTAGCCGTTACTCTGCCGAAATTCCGGGAGAGAGGTTGGGAGTCGAGGAGATACGAAATAGGTTGAGGTGTGAACAGTAAATGCTAGAAAAAGGTAGATGAGCGTGGAAGTGTGGCGTGATCGCAGGTGCGCGGGGCACGCGGCCCTGCAGGTGCACACGGGTCATGCGGCGCCGGGTGAGGGCGTGCGCGCGGACGTGCTGTACAGAGGCAGGGTGCGTGGGGCACGCGGCGCTGTGAGCGTGCGCGAGATACAGTGACGTTGGGTTGGCACCGCGATGGTGTACGCGGGGTGTCGGAGTGGGGACGTGAGTGCTTAGGACCGGACTGGGTAGTTCATGGGGTGCGTGGGATTCTTTCCTAGGATTTCAAGTCTCACCGTTTTACCTCAAATTGTTTTAAATGGTTTTCTTTTCCGCTGCATAGTTTTATGTTGAGGACTTCGTGTTTCTTCTTCGGGACGCGAGTTGTTTTTTTTTTCGAATCGAGTCGAAAAATTTTCCTACTCACAAATGTTCTTTTGAAAATGATTTGAAAACGAAAGGGGTATTGAATTGAGTTAGTTGTGTCAAGTGTTAGTGTGTGTGTGTAGTGTGTAGATGCACTGTAGCGCACCGAGAACGCGGGGTTTTCTCGGGGTGTTACACCATCTGTTCCCTCAAAACATTACAAGAACGGCCGGTCATGTTCTAAAAACGGCCGCTCATTTCAGAATCAGGGACGAGAACGGATGGCTGTTTTAAGAGCACAGTCGTCCGTTGTTAAAATTAGGGCTGAGAATGGAGGATCACCACCCCTACAACGGCTGATCATTGTTAAAATTAGGGTTAGAATGGAAGGTCACCACCCCTACAACGGCTGTCCATTCCCCGACAGTATATAACGAAACAGAGGCCAGAACCCAGGAAACCTTCAGAAAATCCACAAGTCTTCTCTGCCATTTTGAGTTTTTTTTTCCGAAATCCAATCGATTCACAACCGACCTTGTTCATTTCTTAATTCTCAATTGTTTCATTTAATTTGCATCCAAAACTTCACAAATCCTAGATTCAAAATTCAAAATTCATAAATCACAAATTTGGCCTAAATTTCCAAATATCCCCCTGAAATTACTGAGTGATTGGTTATTAGACAAAAGGTTAGGCTGACGAAATGTCGGGCACCGTCAACGTCGCAAGGCAGTCCGGCACAAAGTAGCCCAACAGAATGTCAGAAGTGCCACGAAATCAGTCTGGGTTCTTGTCGAGTGAATTTTACAATCAGATATGTAACACGCAGAATTTTCTGTTAAACTAAATTTATATGTACGTAATTATAATCGGCAGAGTTTTTGTCAGAATTGGAAGCGGAGAATTTATACGTTCAAGTAAAAGATTATTTTGAACCTAATGGAGGAGAGAAAAATTTAATAATCCAGCCGGAATCGGACCGTATAACAAATTTATTAAACGCTTAATAGTTAAGGGTGAAATAGTAATTATTATTATTATTATTATTATTATAAAAAAATGAAATCAAAACACCTTATGGTGTTTCTCCTCAGCGCATCTCCTCCCCTGTTCTTCTTTTCCCTCCCCCGCGTAGAAGCTCGGTGATCCTCCTTCCAGCCACAGTTCTTCTCTGATTTTCCATCAATCTTCCAATCTATGATAAATTTTAGTTAATTCTCAGAAGATAGTTAGTCCTCTAGTGATTTTGAGCGGTAAAAAGTGAAGTAGAGTGACTAGTGGGTAGTTTTAGTAAACCCTAGGAGGGAGACACGAAATTAGAGGTTTAAGTCAATTTATTGGTGTATTGGTGTTTAAGCTAGGAGTAGAAATATAGTTTGAGATTTCTGGGGAAGATTGAGCATTTGGATAGCCGAGTGCTCAAATTTTTGGAACGATTTCTGCTCGGCCACGTCTGGCCAAGCGGTAGGTGTTGAATTAAGAAATAGATGATACCGTTAGAAACTAGACGTCATGAGGAATCCATAACATTTTGAATCGTTTAATTCAGGCGAGTATTGAAGGAGTTATGAATTTTTGAAAATTAGTCAGAAATTGAGTTAGGATTTCTAGTTTAGGCCGAGTGAAAGTTTAGTTGTTGCTTCCTTTAGAGTTTATGAATTTAATGGAAAGTAGAGCTAATAGATATGTGGTTTTATAGGTTTTTCCAGTTAGTGTACGAAGTTACGAAGTGTGAGGAATTTCTAGGACGCCAGGTAAGTAATGTAATAGGAGTTTTGCCTTCGGGCCTACATCACAATTCAATAGGATGCATTGCACGTTTACTTTATGTTATGCTTTCATGGTTGTGCATCATTGTTTTAAATTAGAAGAACGAGACAAAAATGAATTTCCATGTTTTTTTTACGAAGTAGAATAGTAGGGTGTGATGAGACGAACGAAATGAAAAAATACGTAAGAAGATAATGAATGTGGGGTTGAGTGACATTGTCCTATGAGGGAGACTGTGTCCTATGAGGGGGACTGCGAGTTGTGTTACTCTTCCCCCGCTTTACGTGGTGACATTGTCCTATGAGAGGGAACGCGTCCTAAGAGGGGGACCGCGAGAGGTATCACCTTAGTCTAGCGAGTAAAGAAGAACTCAGTAGTAAGAATATAAAGAAGATTTAAGAAAGAGACGTAAACCAAAGTAGAGATAAAATAGTAGAAACTGTATATGTTAGGATGTGTTTATGTTTTATGCATTACTTATTTAATATTAGGCTAATAGTTGAGTTCTGTGATGTAGGTGACGACACCATAGTTGGTGAGTAATCCGAGCATGCCCAATACTAGCAAGCAGTTGGAGGAGTACGCACGTGGACGATCTGGCCGGCTATCAGGGCGTTTTGACTATGGTAGGCATATGTATGGATTTTGGGAGTGTAATTAAGAAGGTTTTAAGTTGTTTTGAGTCGAATGAGTGTATAGACGGATTTCAAACTTGAGTAGCCGTTTTCTTTATGTAAATAATGATTTGAGTTGATATGTTGGTTTATTATTAGCGTTGAGTCGAAGTCCGGTCAATTTTGTGAAGTTTTTAAGGTTTTTAAACAGAGTTCTGGGGAAGAAGTCGACCAATAGGCTCAGTGGTCGACCAGACCCTGCAAGTGTCGACCGAGAGGGTCAACCTGCGCAGGCAGAGCCAAAGTAAGTGTCGACCCCTGGTTGTAGGTGTCGACCAGTAGTGTAAAAATAGCAGTGGTGTCGACCACAAGGGTCGATCTGCGCGGACAGAGAGGATCGGGGTGTCGACCCGCGAAAGCAGGTGTCGACCGCTCTCTGAGATGAGCGTAGAAGTGTCGACCGGTATTCCCGGTGTCGACCAACAAGAAGACCCAAGAGAAACGTGGTGTCGTCCGGCGTTTGCCAGTATCAACCGATGAAAAACCCGAGACATCCCGAGTGTCGACCTACTTTCGCAGGAGTCGACCAGTGTCTCTGTTTTATGTTTCTTAAAATGGAGTTTTATTCAAACTGATTTTAACTAATTTTTCCGCTGCGATGTCATTTAAAATACTTTCAAAACCGTTATTTTAAATCGAGCAACAAAAGTTTTAAATTTTATTCAAATTCTTTTGAGCATAATAAGTGAGTAGTAGAAATGAACGAACCAGAAACGGGTAGGTTTTCAGGACGTTACAAGATATGTCAAGAGCACTTTGAGCTGGATCTGCTACACCATTCGGTGATGCATTCGAAGACCATCAACTTTAAAGGTTGAGAGTCCTTGGAGATCCAAGAGATGGTTGATAGAATCGATCTGCACAGGGTCTACAATGTGCGGGGCTATAACACCCAGAGAACTCACACGTTCACGGTCCGCTCACTACGTCTACACATTATGGCATACAGAGACTCCATGCGAACTCACTTAATTTAGTACTACTTTCATTTTCAAATCACATTCAAAAGAACATTTGTAAGTACAAAAATTTTTCGACTCGATTCGAAAACGACTCGCGCCCCGAAAAGGGAAAACGAAATCCTCAATATAAAATACGCAGCGAAAACGACAATTTAAAGGAGTTTTAAAAATAAGACGACAAGACTTGAAATTCTAAAAAGAAGTCCAACACACGCCTCACACTACCCGACTCAGTGCTGTGTGCCGGAGTAGCGGCGCCGCGCGACCACGTCTCCACTTCGGCGCCCAGCGCGCACCCTCTTGGCGCCGTGAGCCAACTCGACACTGCCGCATCATGCACATGCCCACAGCGCCGCGTGCCCCATGCACCCTGCCTCTGCGCAGCACGTTTGCAAGCACGTCTTCACCCGACGTCACATGAACCGCACGCACTTGCAGGGCCGCGTGCCCCGCACTCCTGCAGTCACGCCACGCTCCCACGCACACCGCCACTCCCTTTGCGCCTCACTGTGCACACCCCAACTTATTCCGTATCCCCTCGACTCCCCGAGCTTTTTCCTAAAATTTCGGCAAAGTAATACCTAAAAACTGGCTATCACAAAAACTCTAACCCTGCACACAATTCACCAGAAAATTTCCAAGAGTATCCATCCATCAAACTATCCAGAGATCCTCATAACAAAAATCGAAGTTTAAAGACAACAAAATCCATCAACTACAAATGAAGAAAGTCCACAGTATAGAGCAATGACATACTCCAACATATAAAAGTACACACGCGGCTCCAAAACACCACAAACACTCTATACAATCCTGTACAACTAAATGCCTATACGAACTCATTCGACCACCTAAATATCCCGACACAAAGCAAACAACCCAAGCAAATCTCACCACTACCTACCATCTCTACAAGTTGAATCGCCCTAACAATCCGCCGTCCGGTGCCTCAGTCACACGCCGCCAACTGTCCTACGCCTCAGGAATAGGCTTTCAGGTCTCACCAGCGACAATATATGCACCTACACCATAGAACACACATCATAAGTCTAACGCTCAGTAAGTAATGTGATATGAAAGTAAAAATCGACAATGCAATCCTATCACAAGCAGTCTCTACATATACTCATGTTGTCACATCTGTGACGCGTAGTGCAACCGCACCAGGGTGAGAATGAACTTAGTGCCACCCTACACCCTGACACATCGCTATCGTCCCGGACTCCCCAGCAACGAGCTCTACAAGCTACACACATGCATCACCACACAGCAACCACATCAGGGTGAGGGTGAACCTCGCGCCATACTACACCCTGACATGTCGCCCCCGTACCGGCCTCCCCAGCAACGGGGCCACAATTGCCACATACGCACATTTCGCGACAGCCCAACCAGCCCACTCCTCAAGTAGAATCCGCGACTAATGTTGTACCGGCCCACACACTAGTAGGATCCACGGTACCACTGTCCATCATCCTCACCACCGACACATACATGCCGTGTGACGGCCCAGCCGGCCCGCTCGAGCGAAATTCGCGGTTGGTTACGCACCGGCCCACACACTAGCAGGATCCACGGTACCACTGCCACGCATCTCACCACTTACTCAAAATATGTTTAAAACTATTTTCGTTCCTTTTTAAAACATGATGAATGTCAAACAATACACACACATACCACAATCAACAATATAAATCCGAAAGTTCCACGGTGTAGGCCCACCTGGGCAAAATACATGCATACACTACTTACCTGGCGTTCTTAACTCTGGCAACGCTCAATCTACCAAAACTAGGCTCAACCTGTAACAAAGTCAATAAACTCAAACATTCTATCCATGCTATTCTACAATTTCCGAATTCAATCAAGATTTGTCTAACTTCCATAATTCATAACAAATCTAGTACTCGTCCAAATTCAACAATTCAAGATGCTACGTAACCCTAATTATGTCCACCTTGACATGGTTTCATCCATTTGTCGAAAACCACACTCCATAAATAGCAGAAATTCGAAAACCAGAGCTGCCTGAAATTTCTTCACAGATTTTTTTTTATCAAACTTTGAAAATTCATAACAAATCATATATTTATCCAAATTTGATAATTCAAAGTGCTATATAACCCTAAGGATGTCTACTATGACATGGCTAAATTCACCTATAAAAAGGCAAGCTCATTAGATAGTAGAAAAATCGAAAACAGAATCTGTCTGAACTCACTTCACAGATTTTTTTCATCAAGCTTTGAAAATTCATAACTTCCTTTACGTTTATCGAAACGACTGGATTGCAAAGCCAAACGTTTCCTTAAAGTATTTAATTCAACATATTATAACAGTTTTTAAAATGAACAACCGGAGCGTAGGTGAAAAATGCCAACGCGGAGCCGCCCTGTATAAAAAAATCCCTCCATTTTTCCAAAACTTCAGCAAACTCACTTTATTTTTATCAATTTATTACATTTTAACTCCTTTGAGGACAATCTAACATAATTTGAGGATTGCCCAATCTGAAAACCCTAGATTTTCTTGGCGCCTTCTCTCAGGAGTAATGATTGTGTTCATTCTGTGTACGGGTGGCCACATGTCCATGTCACTAATGGGACAAACGAAATTTGAGTACATCTC
>CM039517.1:8320943-8335123 GCA_022433055.1 Begonia peltatifolia | reverse complement strand
CCATGTCACTAATGGGACAAACGAAATTTGAGTACATCTCTAAATATGTCGCCCGGTAATAGTGTGGACAAACAAAATTTTTCAGTACCAGTCTCATGAAATGCATGCATAGAATAGAATGGACACACGGGATTCCAGTAAGCTCCCACTACAACAGTTGCACACACCTGCATTTAGGTTGACAACATATTGTTCGTTGTCATTGCTAACCTCAAATCATTCACCTCTAACAAACACAGGATTCCAATTTCATGTTGTGCGTTCTAGCTTCCTGAGCTTTTTCTTTATCTTAGGACATAGGAGGTCCGTTGATGAGAGCATTTTCTCGTATTTTTTACAATGCGAGTCATCAAACACGTTTAAATCATCTCGAACATGGTCAGGATTGATTTGTCCCTAGTCAACAATAGAACTGCATTGAACAATTCACATAAATTATTCAAGCCCATTTCGCACTTGAGATTCGAGGAAAATACATGACTAGCCTAATAGCTAGGTCGTGTTCATCGAAGCAATGCTTGGGCATCTAGGTTTATCTGATTCAGTTTCTTCATTTCTTTCTCAAAATGAAAATTTGTGGTTGCCCTGTCCGCACTCCACATTTTATCTCCGTACGCTCTGTCTCGAAATTACTTTTGAAGTTTGCGTACATATACTGGAAGTAGTAACGGTGTTCGGCTAAACCTAATTCTTCCTCCATAGTGCGCGATAACCCCTAATATGTGAAAAAAAAAAAACAGAGTCAACATATAATAATATAGCGATCATAACGCCTCAATATTTGTGTTGAAAAAATAATAAAAATGGTACAAACAATAATAAAAATACCACTGCTATAAAACATGAATAGTATTGATCAAGATAATTTCCAAGAAAGACTATACTGGACAATCTCTTAGACATAATTACCTTTCCAAGTAAGTTTCCAAGAAAGGTTAGAGGAGTCACAAACAGTCCCACTTAAAATCCAGTTTCCTAGATAGAATTTTCTTATATAGTATAATTACACCACTAAATAAGCGGTACGAGAAATAATAGCAAAATGTGATCTGATACAATTGTACCTTTTATCGATCCGACACAATTATCCATCTGCATCAATCTTGAGTGTCTAAGTCTTACTTCAATATTTGTAAAAACCACTTCCATGAGTTTGTGTACTCTGACGAACAGCAACAAGATATATGTCATCGTTGTCATTAATACTGACACTGTGACTGATTAGCCGGGGCAAGAACTTCATATGACAACCATCCAAAATAAATAATAGGTTTGTCATGTTGTAGCAAACATGTCTTGCAAGCAGCTATACAAATGTACATTCTTTCCAATACGCAATACTCATTCTGGCCAGAGCCTATAAGGTAACCATGTATGCTCACGGTGTTACCCAGATTTGATAAACGTATTTCTTTTGCGTACGATCAAAATTGCTTGTATTGTTTGTCGCCCCTCCCGTCATTAAGTTTTCAAACATCGCTTATTGCTCTTCTGTCAAGACTAGATGTAATGTTCACATTCAAATTCTTCCTCACCGTTTCGATAATAGAAGAAATTTCCAATTTAGGTTGACTTTTGAACTTATCTAAATAATGGTTCGCCACCCAAATTGCAGTAACGTGACGATTCTCAATTTTTCTTACACAGCTATGAGAATCGGTATAATTTTTTATTTGGAAAGTAAGCTCATTTTGCATAATCGAATCATGCAGTCGCCACTCACATCTGTCTTCACACACGACCGTGAGTAGCTGAGTTTCACTTTTAATAAATTTGATGTCATATATATTATTCAAAGCATATTCGACTATTTATTCTCTAATGAACTATAGATAACTATATTTTTTACCTAAAAAAATCCATAGAAATTTCTTCTCTTATCAGTATACTTTCCGTCTCATCATCTTCCGATTCAATCGGTGTTTAAAGCTCATCATCTAGAGTTTGCGAGGTTGAATGCACCTCTATTTCTCTATCACTTTCTAAGTGATTGAATGCTTGAAGATCATCGTATCTGGGTGTGTCGTCCGAATACTAGTCTATGTTGGCATCAGCCCATCTACTTGAATCAAAATCTATCAACATCGCTAATAAAGAGAAAAATAAAATGTCGCTAGATATTTTAGAATTTTCAAGATCTGTGAGTTCAGCATTAAGGATCATCTTCTTATATAGTATAGGAGAACGGACGACCGTTCACTGGCCCATGACTCAATAATTGTCACGGGGTGAACACTAATTAGGGTAACGACCGACCGGTTTATGGAATGGTCATCTGTTCTCCCAATCAATGTTCGGCCCGTTACAATTATTGAGTCACGGGCTGGACAGGACACTAATTAAGGGAACGAACGACTATGTCTCGAAGAAAGGTCGTCCGTTACAGAGTCTGTGCACCACACGTAGAACGGACAGTCTTCACCCCCTTAATCGTCCAACCGATCCGATGTGTCCAGAGCAGACAACCGTTGTTTTTAGATTGGTCATCCGTTTTCAGGCGTATACAGTGAACGAGAAAAGTGATCGGTCATCTGCCAAGTTTTGATTTATTATGTTTTTTATAGTTTAATGTTTGGATTGATATAATTGATAGTTTAAATTTTTTTTTTTAAACTCATAGTTTATGGTTGATATTGATTTTAACTATATTCAAAATGATAGTGACATGTGTTACTCTTGTTATTTTAAAATAAGTTTTAAAAATCACAAATAACCATAAATAAAATCATTAATCTAAAAAAAATATTTTAGAGAAATATATAATTTTAAAATGTAAACATTTTACATTAAAATTGTATTAGATTTAGATTATAGAAGAATAAAAAAATACATTTTGATAAAAGTTTTTACTCATGTACTCTCGTCTGATCTCAACAATTTAACTCAAAATCAAGTTCTTTTCAAAATCTTTAAAATCGTCAAGTCTTCTCTGAAAATCTTTTCATTTAAAATCCTAACATGTGAGCATCAAACTTACAAGAATAATACACTCGTATATTTATAGAAAGACATGTTCTCAATACATGAAACGTCTCTCTTCTATCTTAGAAAACGTTTTTCTAAAACCGAATCCAGAAAAAGTCATACATTTTCTCAAAGGGATTAGATCTCTTTTTTTCTTAAAAATCAGATTTTAACATTATTTTATAGATCTCTTAAAAAATTTTCAGATTTTAATATAAATTAATTTTTAAAATTAAATCTTATCTAATCAAATCTTCCAGATTTCATTAGCATTTGATTTATATACTAAATCAATTTATCAATTGACCATATATTTAAAAAAATAATTTTTACAATATATTTATGAAAAGAATTATTCAAGATAATTTCATCTTATGAGATTTTTTCGATCTATTTTAAATTTTAAACAAACTATAAGTAAATTGAATATCAAATCTCATCTGATCAGATTTTTCAAATCGTTAAAATAATCGCATCTAATGAGATATTTTATTTTGAATTCAAAATATAAAAACTATTTATATATTTCGAATCATAATGTATTCATTTGAGTGTTTATAAATGATTAATCATAATTAATCATTTATATATTTATTCTTATAACACGAAAACTTGTATAGTGATATAAGATGATAGAAAGACCGATTGATCTATAGTCTTAATTTTCAATAATATTTGTTAATTAATATAAATTTTTTATATTAATTGACATAATTATTAACTCTAGAGTAATTTTACTAAATACCTAAGGTTACACTCTTAGAACTATAGAATATATTTACTCAAAGTAATGTCTATTAATTTAGTCATTACGTAAGTATTAATCCTCCATTAAGATTCTTAATAGAGTTAAGCATAAAATCTATTAATCTCTCATATTACATCTTTATCCTTGACTACCATTAATTTTCAATTGAATAATTAATTCATAACATTTATGAATTTCTGCACTAGTTATTCAATCATTGAACTAACAAACAAGATAATCTTGTATCATGAATTTATTGTATTAATGTTACCATTCTAAGTTACTCATTTAATTTATCTCCAAAATACAAGTCTTATGTAATATAGCTCGTACAAAATTATACCGAGTAAATCAAAAAATAAATTGAAATGAAATAAAAATCTACTAAATACAATCAATTAAGATTATACATATATAACCATTATTATAATAAAATTAATTGTTCTTCATTTAACGAATATTATAAGAATAATATAATTTTATATGGTCCAGTCCTATATGATCATATTATATAAAATACAATCACCTTATATCACTAAAAATATAATCGGGATATGACTATACATTCTCAACAAAGTGAACTGTATTTATAACTTTATTAATTTAAAGATCTTATACTTCAAATATAAGTCGTAGAGTAATGTGATTATTTTTTTTAAATTTAATCTCACATATATCAACATATATGTAAATTTAAAATTATACAAATAATCAATAATTTTTTTTTTGAATTTATAAAGCATATCATATAATATAAATATAATCATTAATCATAAAAATTATTTATTAATTACATGCAATAAAAAAATATTCATAATATTTGCTCGTTGAACACATTATACCCAAGAACTACACCTAGCTGTGGTAACAATATTGATATAAATCAAATAATATAATCAAATATGGATGTTTAACATTAAAATTACATATAACATAGTTATAATATGCATGTTTCTATTTGGATCAACTTTATTCCTTACGAGTTCAAACTTCAAACTCCAATTTTCGTAGTGCAATAAAACATGAATATGTTAACTTTATTGTTGGAGCAAGACATAACATAAATCACAAAATATTTATACATAAATCATCCAATGGTACAAACTCGCACTAAACTACAATATCATTTAAAGAAACAACACCAATATGAACAACATGCACGTGAATGACCTTGGATCGTATTTCTTTAGAAAATAGATATGCAATCATGGAGTTTGAACCTATATGATCTATATCTATATGAGCACACTAAACTCTCTCATTTATAATGAGAAACTTAATGTCAATGTGTTAGGCTTCAACCCATTTCTATTATAATTGGCAAACATTATAGCTCACTTATTGTCCCTAACAACTAAAATAATCTCTCAATCTCTTTCAAAATATTTAGTCCCATGACAAAATTTCTTAGCCATAATGAGTCATTTGATGACTCATAAAATGCTGTAAGTTCTATAGCAATGGTGGAAAAGTTTTAAGTTATTGTTTAGCACTTTCCCAAATTGCTCCTCCAGGTGACCAAAGAATACAGCTCCACGTCAATTTTGGATTGACTTAGAATCCAACAAAATCAGAATTAGAATACTCAATGATTTCCCAACTGATATAATTTCTCATTTGTGAGCATATAATACTTTTTTCCTTATAAATATTATATTACTCTCTTAAGTGCTTTTAAAGATCCATATAAAGATAGTTTAAAAATCTGGCTAACATTTTATTGTGTAAGCAATTTATGTATGCATACAGACTTGACCATACATAAGACTTTCCATTGATATAGCATAGGAAATTTTTTGCATTTCCTTAATTTAAAGTCACTTTTATGTCTTTATTAACTCTATTATCTTTCGCAACATAGGTTTCTCTTGTTGATATCTATAGATGTCAACGGTATGTCATTGACAAATAAACTACAAATATCAATTTACTCTCATTATATTTATGATATATACAAAAATCAACCAAAATCACCTCAAAACCATACGAGATGATGAATTGATGAAATGTATGATATCATTAGTGAGAAGCATACTCAAGTCGTAAATGACATTTTTTTTCAATAAAATCGTATCCTTTGAATAATCTAATTCAAATGGTATTGATTATACCATATAAATTGTTTCTTCAATACCACAAATGACAAACGTTATCTTAACATCCGTGTAATTTAGCTCAACATCAAAATGAACTACTGATGTCTTAATTATCTTACAGATTTTTTCAAAGAAACTAGAAAGAAAGTTTCTTTTAGTTGATGACTTCTGTTTGAGTAAATATAACGACCCCTTCATCTCAGTAAGATATTGTCCACTTTGAGCTGCTCATACAACCCTCACGAATTTGTTTGGCGAGAACTTCTCAGTCGATCACCCAATATGATACTGCTCTCATGGGAGCACTTTTAACTTCGGAGTTCCTATGGGATCCGTTGCCAATTATACTCTAAAACGCGTCTTACTATCTTGAAAAGGTTTTCTTACATATGTTACATTCCATATACCTCCCCAAGTGATGTAAGATTGTGATGACTCCCTCTTGCGACTCGGGATTTAGCTATACTCGAGTCTGAGATTTGCCTACACTCGGCTTAGGTCCCGAGTTTTGCCCTGCAACTCAATGTTTGCCCTGCAGTTGTGCTTATAAGTACACATTCAGGTCATCACAATCACCCCCCTCGGGGGCCCAACGTTTTCGTTGGCTACATTTCCAGTTGGGTACATGCTTTAATACCATACAATCATCAAACTTCCAAGGAGAGGATTTTTTTTCTTACCTTCAATCTTCAAGAAAAGGGGAAATTCGGACCAATTCTTCAAGAGGGGAAAAAATTTCGGAACCCTAGCCAAAAATATTTAAAAAAAAATCATGATAATCTCAACAAAACCCAACCCTAATCCTAAAACTCACTCCATAAATCACTTAACTTACCTTGAATCTTCAAAAACAGAGAAAAACTTGAAGAGAAATTTGCGTAGGAAGGGAGATGTTGTTGGTGGTTGGATATTGGAATGAAGAAATTAGGCCTGTAATTGTGTTTGTTTTGATTTGGGATGATGCACAATACGGGGAAGGTATGTCGGAATTTGTAAAGAAATGCCTTAGGAGATTTATACCAATTGGGAAAATGCTCGATTAGAAATTTAATTGGTTCTTGGCTTTTGGTATGTGACTGGGTCAGCATTAATAATGAAATTGTAATGTTTTAGGTGTTTACGCCTTAAGGAAGAGTGCACAAGTTGCTAAGGAAATTTCCAAGTAAGTGTATGTTAGGCGTTCGACCTTTATGACCCTATATCACAAGGGTACTAGGAGGTTATGTCTGATGATGGTTGGGATGTATTGTGAATTGTTTGTGGTTTATATGGTGATGGGTGGAGTAAGTATGTTATGTAGTTGTTTGATGGATGTGTTTCCTTGAATAAGTTTATGTTTATATGTGCATTCATGTTACATGCATCATGTTTGCCCAAAGAAGCATACGAAAATGTTTTACATCCACGATTTATGTAAAGACAATGTAAGTGTAACACCCAGAATTCGCCTCAACCATGGGCTTACCCTTGGAATTTATTTTGTTAAGAGGGCATAACAATGATCATGAATTAGGATAAGAAATTGATTGAGGAAGAGGATGTTGGAGAGGAAATAATGGATTTAGGTAGTTAGGGGTAAACTATGTGTAGTGTAGTGGTGAGAAATAATAGCAAAAAGAAGTGGGAAATAAGTCGGATACGTGGGAAATGATGGCTGATGGGGTAAGGCTGATTGTATAATTAACCTTACTTTTGTGGTGGAAATTGAATATAGGTTAAGTTATAATTTAAATGTGTAAGATTGAGGGGTAAATCAGAAAACTCATTCATTCTCCTCTCCCTTCCCACGATCAGCAGCCAAGGAGGCCTTGCCCTCTCACCGTTTCTTCATTTGATCAAGATCAAAGGTTAGTTTTGGATGGGTTTTGTGATTTATGCAAAACCTTTGTAATTTTGTACATTTTAAGTAGGTTTTGAAGGGTTTTGGAGAAGTTGATGAAATCTTAGGTTGGAGTTCTGAAAATTCCTTTTTCCTTATTATGTTTTCTTGTTATTTTGGAAGTTTAGACATGATATAGCATGATATAGATTGACCACATAGAAAGATTTGAGGTTTTGTCGAGTTTTGTTGGAAACCGGAAGTTGGAACTACATGTAACCGGTTCTGAGTTTGTAAAAATCTGATAGACTATGCGGTTTGGTTATGTAAAATAGAGTGAGGCATTGGATAGTAGACATGTAGAGGTTTACGAAATATAATGGATCGTTTAAATCCGATGAGAAATGAGAGAGTTATGTCTGATTGAAAATAAGTATCATTTAGGTTTATTTTGATGATTGTTGAGCTAATTCCATATATATATTAGGTTAACGAGTTGAGCATTTGAGTTGACAGAAGCGATTGAGAATTTTACGAAAATTCTGGTAAGTAGTGGATTGCTTGTGTTTTGCCTTCGCGCCTACACCACGGAACGGTAGAGTTCAGTTGCTTGTTCGTTATTGGTTTGTTGGTTGATCGTATGTGTTGACATGCATCATGATTTTTAAACTACGAAAAATGAGTTTTTAGCATGTTTATGAAATGCGAGAATGAAATGTAAAAAGATAAGAACAGATGTAATGTGGTCTCGAGTAGGGTCGCCTCGCCGTGTGATAGTGCTTGTGTGGTAGCACTATGAGAGGGTCTCTACGAGAGATGCATAGATGAAAATACGTAAGATTTCATAAGTGGAAACGCCTCGTCGTTAATGTGCTAGTGAGAAGGCACTAGAAGGTTCCGTGATCGATGTTGGGAGGAGATTGTTGTATGGTCATTCTGTGTGTGAACCTGACGTGTGCCTCCGATCTCGCTCCGCTGGGTCAAGGTGTGGCCGTCCTGAGTGGTGATAGGATGAGTGCCTACTTGATTCACATGAGAAAGTGGAAGATTAATAAAAACGAAAACGAAACAGAGTATAGAAACTGCATGTGTTAGAAATTGAGTTTATGCATTGTTTTCTTGTTCATAGTTCCCTACTTGCTAAGCATTAAGCTTACGTTTTGGGTTCTGTGGTGTATGTGACAACGAGCTTTCAGGTGGGCATTATGAACGTGAGCGTGATTAGGGTCGCAATTGGTGACCCGTGTTCGTGTGACGGTGCAGGTAATTTTGTTGGGGCGACTCGACCGTAGCGTGGAGGTGTAGTAATTTAGGGATCCTTTGGTTTTATATATATATATATTCTGGGACACGTGTGATTCGGGTAAAGTGTGCACTGGTATTTTGATGTATATATTTATGTACGTTTTCCTTAAATTGCAGACTTTTGGGGGTTATACTCATTTTTAGCTGTTACATTACCAAATTTTATGAAATCCTCGGAGAGGAAGTGTCGACCAGTAGGTTTAGTGGGCGACCAAACCTAGCAGGTGTCGACCGTGAAAGTCGACTTGCGTTGACAGAGACGAAGTAAGTGTCGACCTGTATGCTTAGCGGTCGACTAAACTCGGCAGGTGCCGACCGCGAGAGTCGACCTACGCGAATAGAGAGCATCAAGGTGTCGACCTGTATGTGGAAGTGTTGACCGATCAGTGTAAGTACGGTTAGAGTGTCGGCCGCAAGGTTCGACTGATAAAAACAGAGATAGTTAAGGTGTCGACCTGTGCATATAGGTATCGACTTGTGAGCGTAATAAGCAGAGTGGTGTCAACCGCCAGGGCGACCTATGAAAACATTGGCAAACGAAGTGTCGACCGGTGCCATAGAGGTCGATCGAAAATGATTTTTACATTTCAGTAAACTCGAGCTTTATTTAAATTGATTTTTAAACAAAGTCTTCCGCTGCAACGAGTTTAAATATTTTCAAAACGACGTTTTAAGTCAAGGGATAAAAGTTTTAAATTTTTCACGAATGTAATCGGGTGTTACGCGTAGTAGTAGTGAGCGAGCCGAGAAACGTGTGGGTTTTCCGGTGCGCTAAAGTAAAGAAATGCAAGAACATGTAATTTACGTAATGATTAAGCATGGGTCGGGGTATGGCCATGATTTCGTCCCTTGACCATGAAACCTGTCCAAGCAATAGACTATGAAACCCGTCTGTAAGGACCATGAACACGAACCCCTACCTACTTCCCCCACGAAAGCCCCCCTTAATCCATGACAAGTGAAAAGAATATGGTCCAAGTGAATGAACGTGTTGTTTTTATGAAGCATGCATTAATTTAGATATGCACACTGCTTACTAAGCCATTGTGATGTAGGAGACGAGTTTAAAAATGAAGATGTCAAGCCTCAAGGTGACATTTAAGTTGGGTTGCTCGATGCTAATCCATATAATTTTTCCCAATCAATACCAATCCATATAATTAATATATTCTTATAATTTTTTATAATTATTCTTATTTATTATAAAAATTGACGAGGGCTAAAATTAGCTTACCCAATATAGCATTACTTTTACATGTTACATGTCTACAAACATCAAAACTAGGGAGAAAACAAAGGGGTAAAAAGGTAAACATGGAATCTTTTCTAAAACCTCTGAAAGGATGGATGGACGCAAACCCTATTTTCTTCGCTCGCACTTTTCTTAAACGCAGAGAACTCAGCCTTGAGCGCGCCTCTGTTTGAGAGGGGCTTTCCAGCCCTTTCTCTTTCTCTAGCGCCAAATCTTCTTCAACGTATGAATTGCTTTGGTTCTGGATATTCTAATCCGTCTGCGGTGAGTTACGATTCCCGGTTGATGCGACTTTTGGCTTCTTTTTGTGCGAATATTTAGGGTATACGTTTGTTTTCTCGAATTTCATTTAGAATGTATTAAGTTTATTAAGTGGATTTGTTTTAAGTTGATTGTGGATTTGCTTAGCTTTACTCTTTGGTTTTACTTTTTATTTTTTGAAACCTTGAGAGATCTCGGCATTCAATTTGGGGGACTTCTGAGTGGTTCTTTTATTTCAACGTGTGTGGCACTGGTATCTTACTAGTTACTAGCGGGTGTTTTATGCTGGAAACTATAGCTTACCCTTTTTTAGACAAAAATGCTCTTTTTTCACTAATAGATTTCTTTTTTAATGTCAAAATAGTATACAACATGTCCTTGAAAGAAATTGCCTTTGCAACAGAGGACCATTTCTGTTTATTTTCATGCAAATAGTTTTTTTTTTTGTTTTTTGGCAGCTCAATGATTGTGTTGCCATCGCACAATTAATTAGTCACTTATGCCCTACACTTGAAAAAAAAAATTATATTGTTGTATCTTCGGCCTTTCAATCGTGTCATCCTTTTTTAGGCAAATGGAATCATTGTTTATCAGAAGTCGTGCAAACTTACACTATTTGAATACTTGGAAAAGTTGTTGATGCGGTAGCTCTTTCTCGCCATGATTGCTACTGAAATAATCATATCAAATGATAAGATGAACTACAGGACTAGCAAACGAGTAGACGCTCAACCAGGAAAGCAATTATGTGAATTTCAAAAGCCGGTAGACCACAGGCCATCAGACAGTGAGCACTCATCGAAGATAAATGTTAAATATAAGGGCTCCTTTAATCCTTCTGAAGATAGACAGGAGATGGTGAATAGCTTTTTGGTGGGAAAATCTTCAGTGCAATTATCCAAGAAGCGCAGAGCCCCTGATATCATGGAGGGTCAAAAGAAGAGGCAGAAGATGGATCGTGGTGCAACACAACAATGTTGTGGGATTTTAAAGACCCTAATGATTCATCCAGCTGGTTGGGTTTTTAATCATCCCGTGGATCCTGTGGCATTGAATATCCCTGATTATTTCTCAATTATATCTGAGCCAATGGATTTGGGCACTATAAAATCAAGACTGCAGGAAAATATGTATCTTGAAACTGATAGATTTGCGGCTGATGTGAGATTGACATTTTCCAATGCTGCATGCTATAATCCTCCTTCTAACAGTGTGCATAAGATGGCAAACGAACTAAGTGAAATTTTTGAAGAGAGATGGAAATTATTAGAGGAAAAATGGTTTGAAAGATCTAAGTCTGGACTGGGAAAATTTTCATTTGAACAAGTGAAGGATTTTGATGATTCAAGGCATAAAAAGAAAAACGATGCGTGTCTTTTTCCAGAAAAGTTTTTACCTGCTAAGTCAAGTTCAAACGAAAAGAAGGTCATCAGGCTCTCTTTAAAACCTAAAGGCACGGAAGTAAGTAATGTAGTTCTGCTGGGAAAAAATCATGCTTATGCTTACAATGTGTATGTCAGATTTTCATTTGTAGCATAAATAATTGAGGAACTGTTTTTAGCTGACTGTTTTTACAAAATGTATCATCTGGCTTTCCTACTGCTATTTGACTTTCATCCGCAATTCCTAATTTGCGGAAGTAAGTGATCTTTTTCTTCATTTTGTGATTTTTTTCCATTGTAGAAGCTTGCAATGTTCTGTGCTCATATGATCTATGACATTTCCAGGGAGCGCTTTTAAAAACAGAGATTCCCTTTGCGAACAAGTCTTCAGCAAAGAACTTCAATAAAGGTATCGGCAGAAGACTGAAATTTCTGCTTTATGGCTCTTTATAGGAGCTAATAGGCATGTGTCTTATAGGCTCAGATATTGGCGGTACACATGTTTGTGACTCTGTTAATGGAAAGGGGCCACAGAGCCTGGTTTCCGACAACTGTGGAACATGTGACTGCTTTCCCTGTCTGTGCAGCTTTTCGAGTGATTTAACACATGTATCCTCAGATGGTTAGTTCATCTCACTTCTTCTGCTTTTAACTGCTGTTAGAGAGAAGTTAGCTGAAGTCCCTATTGGTTTGCTTTTAGATTTATCGTCAGAAAGGTCATCAATAAGAGATACTCTGGACGTTGTTAAATCTTGTTCACTGGTATGCTCGTTAAACACATCAGTGGCCATTATTGTTTATGAAAATTAGTCTCGTTTTTTTTTGTACTGAAATTCCACTGCAATTTAGATTTCTGAAGCAAAGGTCATGTCAAACTCCCTGTTATCGAAATCAGATTCAGATTCTCAAGGTAATGGGACTATCTATATTTTTCAAATGTTAATTATTTTTGTGTTTTTTATCATCTGAATTGTGGAGATCATGTGCAGGGGTTGGGAATGCTCTGGCTGGTGCAGACATGTGCCATACTATTCAGTTGCATGCTGCAGATTCTACTTCTGAAGGTCAGTTCTCTTTCTGCGCACGTTCAAATATTGATTTTGCATTATATCATGATATCTCTAAAAAAATTTAGTCCTGTTTGCCCTTTTGTTTGCAGTAGCTTTTGCCTCTGTGTGGGTTTAATATGTCGTCTGATTTTGCAGGATGGAGCACCCCAGCTCTTGAAATCCAACTTTCACCGAAAAAGGCTCTTCGTGCTGCAATGCTGAAGAGTCGATTTGCGGACACTATTTTGAAAGCGCAGCAGAAAACACTACTTGATCATGTGAGGTTTTCTATAATGGAGGCTCTAATTCAGAATTAGGATTATGATAACCAGTGATTCATTTGGCACTTGTTGATCGATTATAGATGTTTCATATTTGTTGTTTGCAGGGTGACAAAGTTGATCCCATGAAAATGCAGCAAGAAAAGGATAAAATGGAAAGAATGCAGCGTGAAGGTTAAACAACTTTACTTGCGTACAAAATAGTTTATTTTAATGAAATAAGGTAGATATACGTAAAATTTTTGTTTTATGTAGTCACAATATGGTCCTATAAAATAATTGTCGATGCTGTGGCATTTGCAAACTCGAAATAATTACTCGCAATTGATCAAGTTTTAAATCACCCCATGAGATCTATGCTTTATGTGCTGAAATTTGGTTCTGTACTTTTCTGCTTGTACAGAAAGAGAACGACTTGAAACACAAATAAAGGCTGCAGAAGCTGCCTCAAGAATGAGAACAGAAGCTGCGCTGAAGCAACAGAGGGAACAAGAAAGAGAAGCCGCTCGAGTTGCAATTAAAATGGTGAACTTTTGAAACTACTATACTATGCATTTAGTGATTGTAGAGTTCACAAATATCATCTCTTCTTTGTTGACATATATTCTGGCTGCCACAGATGAAAAAGACGGTTGAATTAGACCAAAATCTAGAGTTTCTGAAAGAGCTGGAGATGCTGAGTGGAAAACTGATTCTTATTCAACCCCACTGCAATGCTCGGGATTACCCCCGAACGCCATTGGAACGATTGGGCTTGTATCTGAAAGACGAATTCTTTGGAGACGCCGATGAAGAAATGAAGGGGAATTGAATGGAGGTTTTATGTTTTATTTCACCAAGTTGATGAAAAAATTTATGTTTGACGATTTGGTTTGGTCTCTGACTGGTAGTAGGCTCTGTTTATAGTGTATAGTGTTGGGGAGATGTAAGATAGAGAATAGTATTCATTAAAAACTGTATAGTTCTCTTTTGTCCAATGAGAAAAGTAAAACTGGGTTTATGTCATTTCCTACCAATCCTTCT
>CM039517.1:8236255-8320543 GCA_022433055.1 Begonia peltatifolia | reverse complement strand
GAGAGAGAGAGAGAGAGTGACGTACGTACCTTAGAATGAGAATGCGAGGGTCAAGGGCAAAATAGTAAATGGCGTGATACCCTTGGCCTCTGATTCTTTAATTTTATAATATTCAATCATTTTTGTTCGATCGGCCGTTTACGCCATGGAAGCCCTAGACGCCATGAATGAAGACGATGACGTTTTCTTGGACTTCGTCGACGAATGTGATGATTCTGTCCCTGATCAGCCGGAATGTTCCGCTTCCAGTTCTTCGCTTTCTCAGTCCGAAAATTCTGTCGACCAACTGGACGACCATAAACCATCTCCTGGGACTCCTGCTTCGGTCACCTCCCTACGCCGTCGAAGATCCGGTCGTTCAGAGATTTCTGTTGGTGATTCGAGTGTGGAGTCTTCTATCTTTTCTGACATTGATGCGATTGGTTATGTGAAGAAGAAGAGCTTCAGAGACAGAAAATGGAGAATCTCAAAAAATCTGAATCTCAAGGAAAAGGAGGAGCAAGTGGACAGGTCTGAGTCGGATCAGGAATTAGACAAGTTCAATGGTGTACCGACTGACGTTGATAAACAGGGAGATGAGGAATCGATCCTGACTACCGCAAATGGTCTCCAAGATGGTGACTCCGTTGACCCTGTTGTGGAACTCGGTGATTCTTCTTGCAATTGGCTAGTCTCCGTAGCAGGATTTATGATTAAGGCAATTGATTTTCAGATAAACTTGTTCGTTTTTTTCGTAACATTTCCCATCTGGTTTTTCTATAACTCATACGCCTTTATCACGGATCCTTTTCAAACGATGAGGCTCGGAAAAGCTTACATAGTGGAAAAACTGTTTAAAATGTGGGTTATTGTTCGTTGTCGTCTTAGTCCTGTATTATTGGAATGGTTGAAAGAACACGAATATATTTGGAACATTGTGCTGCGTTGTGGATGGGGTTTGCTTTGGTCGAGTTTTGTGTGTTTGATTTTGTGCAGTCTTTTAGTTTCTGCGCTAGTTATAAGTGGGTTGTTTATGAGAAAAGTGGTGCAGGAGCCTATTCAGATTAAAGATATGTTGAGTTTCGATTACACTAAGCATAACCCAGTTGCCTATATGCTCATCTCAGCATGCCCCTGTGCTTTATGTGACACGAACAGTGAATTAGATGTTGATATGCGGGAGAGAAATTTGTTGAAGGCAATTCCTCGTCATCATAAATTGCAGGCGACTGTTTCGTTGACTTTGCCAGAGTCGGAGTACAACAGAAATCTGGGTGTTTTTCAGGTAATTCTTTAATTGAAATGAAAAAAGTTTCAAATCTTGAATTAGACTGTTCATGATGCCGTAGTTTATTGGAATCCAATTCAGCTTTATTGCATAGATAACTGAAGCACATCACTCCACCAAATTTCATGTTATACGTCAAATCTACTCGTCACACGAATCCTAGGATTGGTATAGTTTTCCTTCGATTGAATTTCAAAAGAGTTGCTCCATTCCATAATCATGTAACATCCATCAGTGGCCGACTTTTATCTGCTTGATTTTTTGCTAACAATGTTGAGGTGAGCAATCGATGTGTTTTCTTATGGTGCATCAATGAAGTTTGTTGAGTTTGAATGCTGACTGCAGTTATTCAGAATTACGCGAACAACTTGGTATAATCAGAAAACTGAGAGCTATAAAATATAATATGCTAAATACTGAACCTTGCTGTTCGCTTTTCTTAAAACTTATGGTACTCTGTATATGGCACTATTTAGGAAAATTTTTGTGCCTGTAATTCAAATTTTTCTTGGTTGTGCTTTGTTCTTACAATATTTATTCAAGTTTTAATGCTTACATTATGTTCAATTACTATTATACAGGTTAGGGTAGACTTTCTTTCTGCAACTGGCAAGGTTCTTGCGGGCTCAAGCCATCCATGTATGTTGAAATTCAAGAGTGAGCCTATACGGCTTTTGCTGACCTTTCTTAAAATTGCTCCTCTGGTAACTGGGTATGCATCAGAATCTCAGACGCTGAATCTGAAGATTAGAGGTTTCACCGAAGGCAATATCCCTACAGCTTGTGTCAAGGTGACAATTGGACAACGAGCCGAATATCGCCCTGGTGCTGGTATTCCTGAAGTATACGAAGCATCCATAATTCTCGAATCAGAACTTCCTCTGGTTGGAAGGGTCATTTGGAATTGGAAGAAAACTATATTTGTATGGATCAGCATGCTATTATTTATGATCGAGTTGCTGTTTACTCTGGTTTTTTGCTCTCCATTTCTCATTCGGAAAATAAGAAGGGAAGAATCGGTCACATCTTCCCACAGAGAAATTAGCCGAGAAGAAATTTTCTGAGAACTTGATTGATGGTAAAATCTTATCCTCTCAGCTGCAATTTTTATAGATGATTTTGAATATTTGACTGTAAATCTTTGTTGTAATTACCCTTGAAATTGATATAAGATAAGAAAATCACATTTATATGTCATTGAGATGGGTACTATAAGATTGGATTGTTTTGGTATTCGAGACCATTAATGATGATGAGATCCTCTTTCTCTCTCCACTCACTCTCTCTTTCTACAGTTGGTGATGGAGCTGATTCTTGTGAAACAAAATCAAACTTTCTTCTAGGATTTAGCAAAATACGTATGAATTCCTCCTTACCCATTGAAGTAAATTACACAGAAAAAAGAAAAGTTGAAGAAACTCGATCAAAATCAATTTTTGGATGCAGCCCTCTTGAGGAAAGAGGAAGATTTGGTGATTTCTCTCAAGGGTTTGTCAGTGAATCTGATGATGTTGTAGACACATGCACCGGATATTGCCCCAAGAATTGGACCCACTATGTATATCCATAATCCTCTGTAGTGGCTGTAAACCAGAGCTGGCCCGAAGCTTCTTGCTGGATTCATCGATGCTCCTGTAATTGGCCTGTAAAATGATTGTATTTATAAGTCTGTTGTTCAGAATATTTGATTTCATCGTGAGAAGAAATGAATACCCTGCAAACAACACGTTTAGAAGCACCGTTGACCCTACTGCAATACCGGCAAGCTCCCCAATCTGAACCAAATCGAACTTTCAGCGTTACAAATGAACAATTCTTGAATTAATCATTATCTACGCTTGCTGAGCTGGGGTTGTTAAACTCACCGCTCGATTGTCGGTGGCGACGCCAGAGACGACGAACATGAGGTAAAAAGTTATTATGAATTCAATGATGAGTGACTGCATATTTGATCCAGAAGGAGCCGTTCCCACAAAATGGTCTGGTTTGTCGCTGAATATTAGTTTAATGGTCCCACTTGCTAGGGTTGATCCGAGGATCTGAGCTAATACATATGGCCCTACCTGAAAATAAATATTCATTAAAAGCATAAACAATCTTATAAGTCCTACCCAAATGTTGGAAATCACTCTCTCTCTCTCTCTCTAGAAGATAATAAAAGGGGTGGCTCTCTTGTTTCAAAGGAAAGAGAGAGAGAGAGAGGACTGAAAGTCTTACCAAAATACAACAAACGAAATGAAATTCTCTCTCTCTCTAGAATTGAGAAATCAGGAAAATGGTTGCGAGAGTAGAGAGAGAGAGAGAGAGAGAGAGAGAGGACGATGATGATGACCTGTATCCATGGAAATCTTTTAGTGGAAGCGAAGGCAATGGTGACAGCGGGGTTGAAATGAGCGCCGGAGATATGGCCGAGAGAGTAGATCATCACCATCACGACAAGCCCCCAAACGATCGAAATACCAGGAAGAGTCACCACTTTGTCCTCATTCAGATTCACCGCCACAGACGAACACCCTGCAAATATCAGAAAATACGTCCCCAACACCTCTGCAATTATCTGTTTCAAATCCAACCCACGAACAAAGTTACAGATTTTTTGAGAATATATCATGAGAAAAGAGTTGTTCGGTGGGATTAGAGCGGAGTTATATCAACCTTCTGGATGAAAGGTACAGATAAAATCGAGGAGGATGGCCAGTCGGCCTTCTCTACTTCGTCTTTCACGTTCAAAACCACTGCATGGTCTGAATTTTCCGCCATTAGTGATGGATTAAGCAACACCCGAGCAGAGAGAGTAAAAGAGACAAGAAGGAGACGAAGAGATCAGGGTCGAAACTCACAGCTCGTATCTCAATTTATGGATACCCAGAACTCAAAAAAGGCAAGAAAAGAGCAAATATAGAAAGAGGAAGAGAGAGAAAGGCAGAGGGGAGAGAGAGATTTTTAGAAAGAGAAACAGATAAACCACGAGGATTTTTATGTATTTTCAAGAATTAAACACTGAAGATATGGTTGAAAAAAGTGATTTCGTTTCATGGGTGGATGATGGAAGAGAAAAGGACTTGAAGGCTTCTGCTGCAACTACCCACCGGAAAGACAGACAGACAGAGAAGCATGAATGCTCAACCATAATTATTTAATTAAGATTAACATCCAGTTAAAATTCTCATTATTACCTGGATTACAGGTCAGCAGATCACGCTGGGCAGAATCAAATTATAATATATCTTTGATTTAGATAACAAGGAAAAGTCTATTTTTGGTGAACAAGAAATGATAAGTTTGATTTTATTTTTATCTCTCCAGACTCCAATTGGTAGGATAAGATATAATTACCATTTTACCCTTTCCTCAAAACTAATTTCCACATTTGCATAATTTTACATTTTAGTGCTCTCCATGCCACAAGCAAATTGGAAAAAACAATGAAAAATAAATAAATCATAAAACTAAATTGGAGAATAAAATAAATTAAAATATTAAAAAAAATTCTTATTATTTTGCATGCAATATAATTTATATAGATTGAACTTGAGTATATTGACAAGGCACCACTCTATTCTTTTGGGTTTATCAAATTCTTTCTCTATTGGTCGGTTGAGCTATGAAACTGTTAGATCAATTTAATAACAAGGGTCATGAGTGGACGGAGACAAATATTTTTTCAATAAGATATTAATTTTTAATAATATTACGTTTAATTTTTAATTTTATATCTTGACGTTAAAAATATTAATTAATATAATAAAATATATTATAAATAATTAATAAATAGCACCGATTCATATTTGTCACCTTAGATGTAAGATTAAAAAATAAACGTAACATTATTCTTAATTTTTTCTTGTTAGATATAAGTAATTAGAATAAATTTTAATAATTTCTGTTTAGTCAAGGTAATAATCAAAGTAGATTTTCTTATTTAGAAATTGATTAAATCTTTATTATTATATTTGAAATAAATGGTTAAGATTGGTCAACAATGCCACGAAAATGTGATGATGTTTTACCTTTCTAATGGCCTTTTTTTTTCTCTTCCTAGTTTAGATTCTACCTCAATTTTAATTGTTTAATTATTGGTTGATTAAATCTAACTATTATATTTAACGTCAAAGGTGTAGATTTAACTATTAGATGTATCATTTTGACATTATTTATTTATCAACTACAATTGGGTGCATCGATGCGACCAATTCGGTTGGAACGTACCAAATGCGAACAAAGTAATACTATCAATTTGATTCGCTTTGGTTCCAAATCTAGAAGAATTGAATTTTCAACCGATGAAATTAAAGGTTCTTGTTCGGGTTTCGATTCTAAAAAAACAGGTTGAAGCTACACCGAATTGGTATCTCGGTCATGCAAGTTTTTTTTCTTTTTTATATAATTTTTGAAACATATTACAAGTTAATCCCAACAAAAACCAAGCCAAAACTATAAAGAAATTATAGGTAAACTCAAATCTATAGAACATAACTTATTTTATAAGTTTACCAAAAGTAGATCAACAAAAACACCAAATAGCAGATTATTAGCTGTTCGTGTATGATTTTGTTTATTTTATTGAAATACACAAAGATAAGTGTTTTATTAAATAAAATAGCATTTTTTTGTATTTTTTATTTTTTTTATAAAAGTTTAATGTCTTTCCAATAATGTTTGTTGTTGTTTTTGACGACATTGTACTAGGTACGGAGTATAATTATTTTGTATTCTCAAATATTTACTATGTTTAATATCTCAAAAACGTGAGAGTTTCTTCACATGACTCGTCGTATCCACGTGATTAGGGCATCAGCATAGTGCGAGTCAATTCAATCCAACTTGGACTCGACCAAACCGAACCAACCCATATCAGTTTAAAAAAATGTGAAATTAAAATCAATCTGTCGTGCATGGAGATGATCTCGACATGGCTCGATAGAAAGAAGAAGAAGCTTGAGTGGTGGAAAGACTAGTTCTTAACCGAAAATAACTAAGGTTGTAATGAACAATAATTTTAGGAAAGAAGTTGAAGTTAGTTACTCCACTCTGTTACTCGTAAGCTACTAACAATTGGTGCTCTCATTGATTTTTTTTGCTGCGGTTAAAGTGATTTTGGATAAATTTGCTACGGTTTTGCACCAGCCACATGGTTGACCTCCACAATGGATATAATGGAGTTTCCACCATAAAATTTGTCTAAAACCTTCAGCCACTCTAGTAAGCATCTGACCTTTTTTTTTTGTCTTTTTTCAGAAAAGTAAAATTGAAGCAATCAAGTAGAAGTCCCTTTTCATCACCTGTTTTACTTGTTAAAAAATATAGTTCTTGGCAAATTTTGTGTGAATTTATAGGGCTTTGAGACAGGGATATCCTATTTTTATGAGTACCTTTTGGAAAGAATTACTAAAACTCTCAGTGGAACATCGTTATTATACAATAGTACATATCATCAACAAATGGATGGCTAGACCCAAGTAACTAATCGTATTTTGGAACATTATCTACGCCGTATTGTTATGGATTTTCTGACTTCTTAAGTTAAGTTTTTACATTGGACGAAATATTCTTATAATGGTTCGTCTCATTCTTCAATTGGAGAATCACCTTTTGAAGTGGTATATCATTTTGGTATCGCTAGTTGTGAAGCAGTGGAGTTGAATTTGCCGTCACCGGATACTGTTTTGCGTGCTTTGAAAGATCATTTGTCACGATCACAACTTGGTATGAAGCAGCAGTTTGATATAAAATCATAGAGATATTCAGTTCGAGGAAGATTATTTAGTTTGGGTAAAGTTGCAGTCTTATATATATGTATATATAAATGCATATAAGTTTTTTTTATAATATGCTTCGTAAAAAATAGGGTAATGTTTTACTTGATTCGACTCAATAGAGTGCAAATACTGCTCGTTAGTGTTTGGGAACTTTTGTCTACCGCTAAAAATATTCCTCTTTATTAATATATAAAATTTCTAATTACATCTAAACTTAACGGCCATGCCTAATTCTTTCACCTTCTAACTCCATTGAATTTATTTTTCGACAATCTTAATATAACCGTTCATAAATAATTAAGCTAGAAATTTTGAGAGAGATAACCTTGGTCAGTTCCGAATATCTGATCTATTTATAGGGGAGTTTACAAAACTTGGATTTAAATGGCAAGTTTTTATCAAAATAAACGTGCAACTTTTTTTTTTTCCATTAAACCAAAGATGTTTAACGGGCAGGGGGACTCGGTAGCTAGCCCGCCCAACAGCAACGGTCATTTGACCGTCTCCAAGGACTGAGACCGAATATACTTGATACCATGCCACCATGGGATCATTATTCACAAAAGTTAATGAGCATCACGAGAAATTGATTTGAGACTTGTTTCGTTAAAATCAGATCTCGATTGGCCGATTTCTTCTCTCCTCACTCACTTACTCATCGTTTTTCTCTCCTCACCCCTCTTTAGTTCTCCCTATTCGCGGCACCCAGTAGGAAAGAAAGAAAAGATTTTTTTTCTTCCTTTCATTTTCTTTTCGTATTTTAATATATTAAATTTTATTTTTTAGAATATTATATTATTTTAATTAATAAACACACACAGCTGCATATACTCTCAAATTAAGAATTGTTTACAATTAGATGTTATTCGTAGTTTTCTTTTTCACATGAAATGTGTATATCATATTTTAAATTTAGTTGTTAAAGATGATATGTTATATATTAACCTCACATTGAATTAATTAGGTCCACAATTTCTTATATTATTAGGTCTAATTCGAGACAATAAGAATATAAAATTTTTTTGTGTAGTTGCCCAACTTAAAATAAGAAAACTAAAAATCGACGTAGATAATAGGTAGAATTCAACTTTTTTGATATTGCAAAATATTATTTCATATTGGCAAGTTATTTATGTTTTTATTAGCGATAAGACGTAAAGTATTAACCTTAACAAATTTAATTGTGATATTGCTAATATATTTTTTTAATTTTTTAAATCCTTTTTGTGATAATTGAAGTAATTTTTTTTAAAATTTGTAATTTTTTTCGAAATTGTAATTTCTTTTTATATATCAAAATATTTTTAATAATATTTATGTAATATTTTTTATTGGATAGTCTCAAATAATTTTTTTATTAATACATTTAATTTTATATATTTAAGATTTAATATAACTAATTTTTAAATTAAATGAGTAAATATCGTTGGCATTTAATTTTTAATACTTATTATAATCTTAATGAAGATTTTTAAAAAATTTATATTATATTAATATAAGTTGAAAATATTTATATATGTTCGGCTCATTAACATCGGCTCGTTGAGCCGGCTCAACTCAACTCAACTCAACTCAACTCATTTAATTCGTGGATCATGAGGCGGCTTAGGTTGAAATTTTTCAGACTATTAGTCTCGGCTCGTTGAGCCGACTCAACTCAACTCAACTCGTTTAACTCGTGGATCATGAGGCGGCTCAGGTTGAAATTTTTCAGACTATTAGTCTCGGCTCATTGAGCCGACTCAACTCAACTCAACTCGTTTAACTCGTGGATCATGAAGCGGCTCAGGTGGAAATTTTTCAGCTTGCCTCGCTAGGCTCGGCTAGTTTAACTCGTTAGTATTAGTGAAGCAGACTACTTCTGGCTATGCTCGGTTCGACCGGCTCCTTTGTCATCTCTATTTTAAACTCATGTAATTTTAAATGTCATTTTGGTTTCATTCCATCTTGTTTAAAAAAACCTAACAATCACTGGTTATCTTTATTCACTTTCTCCAAAACTCTTTGAAATCCTTAATTTCCTTCTCATAAGCTTTCAAATCCTAAAGGCATCACATATTGACTCGGTTGTTTTTCACTATTACCACTGCACAGAGAAACTTATGAGATATGTTTTTCATGTAATGAAATTTTTGTTTTCATACCCGTAATTTTTTCAGTAAAGGTATTCACATAAAACTCAGTGTTCGTTCTTCTTTTTTTTTTTTCTCACTTACCGCAGATTCTCGTTTAAGAACATTAGTTTACAAGTATGTGCGATAATTCCGTGAGTTATAAGCTTGAAACACGCATTTTGATTGTGGTTGTTCTAACTCAAATAATGAGCTTCTCATCCTAGCAAATTTTGATTCTTTTGCTCCTGCTTGTAAATAGGACCAAACAACGACCCTCATAAACATTAGTCTTTCCTCTCTCTTGGGCTTAGTCCAACCCATAATGAGCTTCCTCAAACCATTGAATCCAACATCCTCGAAATGCAAGTTCTTCTAGCGTAAAGGCCCAGTCATTAGATTAAGATTTGGCAAAGATAGATTATTTTCATTATTTATAATTGATTATAATTATTTTATTAGGGAACATGTATACATCATCGCGTAAAGCTAGAATTAAGAATCATCAGCTGTCTATACTGGAGGTTTCAAAGGAGGTGTAGATTTAAATCATGCAAGAACAGCTTTTCATTTAATAAACCCAGAAGGAATCAAATAAAAAGGCCAAATCCCATCTCAAAAATGACGTCTTTATTGAATTTCCAAACACCCTTTTAAATGAAATAACAATTACTAAAGCAAATCTACCATTAACTAGCCAAAAGAACTGCAAAAGCTATGAACAATAATATCAACAACATATGAAGGCCAAACAGTTTAAAAAAAAAACCTGTAGGTAGAGTTACCTGCTCCAGAAATTGTCTTATGAGCAAGAAATTTCAAGTTCGAAACTGCATGAAGCTCACAGAACTTAAAAGAGTAGTTACTCGTAAACGAAAATATTATAAACCGGATAATTAACTGAGCGATGAAGGCCTATTGGCATAAGAATAGTTGAAAAAAGAATCAAAAGCTCCTGCATTTTGATTTTCTAAACATAATAAACTTATTTGATAAAAATAATATGTTCAGCCAATAATAAACATTAAAATGACTAAATACATTTCCTAAAGAAGATGAAGATATTCAATTATCAGAACCATGTCTAAATTTTCCGTGTATTACCTAGGAGAATTGACAGAAAGACACTTTCCACAACAGATGAGTTTTAGCAGGGGCCGTGGTTTTTGCTTTTGGATTTTCAACCTCGAAAGCTGCAGAAGAAATTGGTCAAACAAACATCAGAAAATTGATCATGACTAGAGCCATTAGTATGTACAACAAACAGAGGGTTCAATCTAAAATGAAACACCATAGCCAATAATGTCAGTAATGTCTTTAAGTGCCTTTATACCAATCCATTTTATGTCTAGCCACTTTCTCGAGAGACTAGCTATGTCACATCTAAGCATAACATCATCGAAAGTGATTCATATTTTATTTAGTACAATAGAACCAACTCAGCCTCATCAGCGGGTCAGCCCAGCCTGGCCGGCTGATCAGAACCCAGGTTGGGCCCAAGTTGGACATGACGAGCCCACCCTAAACAGGGTGGTTTGAGGTCGAGCCCGCAGGCCTTGGACCCATGAGCCAGCATCCCAGCCTACTTTTTTTAACCAATTCTAGCAAAATTTTGCTTTAGTGTCGTGGCTCCGGGGAACTAGAGCGAAAATTTGCCATAATTGTTTAAAAGGAAACGTCTCGTAGGGCAGCTCAGCTATTGAAAAAGAGGTCTGGGCCCAACCTGAAATTTTTTTTTCTGGCCGCCCTGGAGGCCTTGAGAACCAACCTTTGACAAAAAGATAAAATGGAAAATAGATGGTCCATTAATGTTTTCATCATTGCTTGAGCGAGATTTGTTATTAAAACATCAAAGATATTTCCACACGAATAAAACAACCTGAGGATGGTTCATAAGAAAATCAGCATTGAATTGATAATGCATTACCTTCCTACGAGTTGCTCTACATGCTTTCCAGCAAATTAAGCTTCTTGATTGAGGTTCGAGTCTCCTGAAAATTCAAACCAACTCTGAGTTTAAAACAAAATATCCGGAACGAAGTCTCTGGATAGTATGACCAATGATAATTATAAAACTTCTTCAAGATTTCAATGGAGCGTGCAAACATTTTATCTTGACTTGTAGTTCAGTGCAGTTTAATCTGTGTCCATTTTCAACTAAGGCAAAACTAATAATCAAATTGGAACACATACAAGTTCTCTTGTTCGAGTTTTTCAGCTATCGAAACGGCTTTACGTTTTGACCATCTGCTACGTTGTGAATATCCTTCTGCCTGCTGAATAACATGAGCAAGGGAAACCTTCCCTCTCACTATGCTCTGACTATGGCTTAGATTCCCAAATTTATTCCTTTCTTGAATTGAAGGTGCGTTGGATTTCTTACTAGAACCAGCTGCTTCTCCCGCATGGTTATGAGCATGATTGTAGACATTATTTTCTGCAGGCGAAGCTGGTACTTCAACAATTTCACTATTTCTGATTTCTCGATCAGGGTGCAAGAACTGGGGCTGGGGAGTGATGTTATTTGTAAGTTTACCATGTGATAAACTGTTCTTGGAAGCTGATAAAATGAGAGGTGCTGGATCTTTTGATTCACATCTGATTTCAATTGTCACTGGAGACCTTAAAACTGCCTCAAATGCTCGTAAGATTTGCCCTCTGCACCTCTCTGCCATTGATTTTGCCAGATGTGAACTGAACATCAACTGCACAGTGGGAGCTGAAAGAAATAAATGGTGGGAATATGTAAGAATTTGTTGACAAAAACAGGAAGCAATGCTCATCAAAGGACAGAACAAAGAGATATATTATATTCTTCTATTACATCCAGGCATTAAAAATGTTGTTTTTTTTCTTTATAGGAGTTGAGAGGTAGAACTTCAAAAAAATATATAAAATCTACCGGCACCGAAAGTGACTGATATCAGCTTTCCTTCTTGGCTTAGAAACTCTTTAGTTCCACTTATCTGAATTTGTTGCAAAAAGTCCAACCATATTTCTTCAATTTCATGATGACTTTTACTGTAGATCTGCTTTGCAGCAATCCTCGTATTTTCAGAAGATAATGTCGACGTCTCTTTAGGTACCAAAACATCTGCAACTTGTCTTCTTCTGTCCAAACTAACACTCTTTTTCATTCCATTCTCACATAAGTTAGACTGTCGAGTATGGCTACCACTCCTTGCCTTACCAGCCATCTCAGCCTTCTCACCAGATCTCCTCAAATCTAGTCCATTAACATTATTCAGAGCCAAGGGACTGTGATTAAAACTAGCCTCTGCAGAACTAGACAGCATATACTGTTGATCTGGAGCAAGTTGAAGCAATGCTGCTGTTAACCAAGTTAATTTGTCACTTGACATCCTTAATTGCTTTTCAGCTTCTGATAATATTCTTAGTGCTTGACGCAACTTCTCCATATCATCTTTTGATACTGAAACAAAAAAAAATGTACTTCTAATCAAACAAATATTAGAGAGAAAATCTGTAACCAACAAAGAAAATGGCATGAAGGATCAGAAAGATAAATTAATTTGATAGTAAAAACTGAATATTATCATAATAAATACATCCTTATGTGATTCTCATTATTTACCAGTTGATAAAATCATCGACTTACATGGTTGACGTCGAAAGAACTTCCTTCTGGGTCTTTCTTTAGTTAAATCATAACTGCCAGCAAGTATATCGGTAATTACAGTCGCAAGTTGTGACATCAAGGCCAAAGGTTCAACACCAGTTTCCATTATCGTCCTCAAATTCTTTACAGTGTTTACCGTGTCGGCAGATAACGCTAAATCAAGAAGATCTACCAATTTCTCATCAGAGATAAGGCCAACCTACAAGTAAAGATTTGTGACAACTGAACACCAAGTAACATCTTAAAAAAAAAAAAGTAACAATAATGATTATAAAAGAACATAAACTTCATAATAATAAAATAAAACAAAACAGAGCAGCTGGAGGCATCTTGCAGTAATCCCCAACCACAAAAATTACTTGCAGAAAGGTAACAATCCTCAGAGCAGAAAATTTTAAATCCATATTGTTTCAATAAAAAATGTTGTTTCATTTTATCGCAGCCAAAATCCAGACAATAAAGATTTAAATGTACATGAACGGACAATGACATCACAACTTATCGAATCCATCAAAGCAAAGAACTTCCTTCCTCAAAAATGATAAACATTAGTGCAAAATGAAACGACAAATTGCAGAAAAGAAGGATTATTGATGAAGATGTTAAAAGAAGCAGAGATAAAGATCAAAACATCTCATGACATTGAATAATGTTTGCATGAAAAACCATCCGCAAAGCTCTCAGTGTGTAGACCAAAAGTGATTAAAATGTTAGGGGATAAAATCATAAAGAACAAAGAGGACACAACTATTATTTGAGAGGGTGACAAGTAAAACACTGGATTAAGGAAGCCCCACAATTCAGACTGAGCATACAAGGTTTCTACCTCTAATAATGTCATTTATTAGTGAATTATTATAATTCTCCATACCAAAGATATGTATTTGTAAAAATGAATTCTTCCAAAGTAACAAGCCCGAACAGCATTAAATATTTCAACATTTACCGACATGGATAATTCTAGATATACATTCAAACTCAGAGAAAAAATCTAACATGTCATTTTTCATTTCTCCAATTTTTTATAAATATAGTTAAATGTTAAACAAATGAAAAAGCCCTCTCAGCATCACTTAATATACTACATATGCAATATATTACCATAAACTCAAATGCAACTTTAAAGTGAGGGAGAGGGAAGAGAAGGGAGAACTAACCAATTCTTGAACTAGAGGCACAGAAATTCTTTGACCAAGCAAACTCAGCTGCTCAAGAGTCATCTCAGCATCCCTTAATGATCCATCTGATCTTGATGCAATAAGTTTCAGAGCATCCTTATCGATTTCAAAATCTTCTTTGGTTGCAATCCATTGTAAGGTATAGATAATATCAGCATCTTTCAGTTTTGGAAAAAAGAATTTCTGGCAACGTGATATGATTATGTGAGGCAAAACATCAAGGCTTGAACTGACAAGGACAATAACAATTCGTCTGGGTGCTCGATCTATAACCTTCGAGATAGAACTCCAACAATTAGCCGGTAACGAATCACAGTCATCGAAAATAAACACCCTATATTGCAATGGAAGATGGGAAACATTCATATTGTCTAGTAGTTCCGTAATGCTCTCCAAATCAACATCACTAACTGGGCCTACTTCCCTTATGGCTCCACTTTTACCCACATCATATGCAATGCAAGAATTGCAAAAACCACAAGGTTTGGGAGGTTCCAAAGACTGACAATTTAAAGCTCTAGCGAATATTCGAGCACAAGAAGTTTTTCCTGTACCGTGAGGTCCGTAAAACACATAAAGCAACCCGACTTTCTTTTTTGACACTGCATTGGAAAGAGCTTGGGCAACCAAATTCTGTCCAACCAGATCTCTAAAGGTTTTCGGCATGTATTTTTGGTTCAAACTTTGGTGCCTAATATGATGTCTGCTTAACTTTCTCTGATTGCCAGATCTTACTTCAGAGTCGACATCAAATTCGACATCATGTTCAAATAAATTATCTGCGAAGATTCCCAGTTCGCCAGAATAATCATGCACCCAGCCATTATTATCACAGCTTTCCTGCGATCCAGATGCTTCAACTAGTAGAGGTAGAGCATCACCATCAAATTTTGCACGTGAATTAGACTGATCAGACGGTATTGGAATGTCATAAGTTTGTCTAACATGAGGAATCGGACCATCTTTTCTTAGTCTGGTATCCGACGAACCACAAGCAAAGCTTCTACCAGCCAAGTCTAGAAAATTTTTACCCCTGTCGTGTATTCTTGACCAATTCCAAGGAATTCCACACCCATTTCCAGGACCTCTACTAACATTTTGCTTACTATACTCTTCTTTCTCTTCTTCCATATGACACTTTGGACAAGATGTACCTGGTGCCAATGAATTAGAATCTACAGATAATTCATTCTGAGTTCCCATATCTCTGGAAGTCGAAGAAACTCGATTTTTTCTTGGTCCTCGAAATTTACGTCTTTTGGTTCTATTCGATCCATTGCAGTGGCTACGCATGCTAGTTTCTGGTTCATCGATAATTTTCTCCTGTCGAGAGTGACTTCCTCGCTGACCAACATTACAAGATGACACACCATCACTATCCATTGGAACTTCTTCTAACTGCTCTGACAAGGTTTTTGTCTGAACTTCCTGGACATGTTTTCCCTTTTGCTTACTCCTCTTACCTTTAGGTTCAGAATTTCCAGAAAAAACTTCATGACCCATATGACTAACACATTGATCTAGCAGAGACTCCACATAGGCACCAACAACACCATTTCCATCACTTCTATGAGTTGATTCTTCTCTTTGAATTCTTCTACTATCCAAAGTTTCACCTTTGCTACCAACCTCACTAGGAGCAACTTTTGATGTTGCATTGATACCTAATTGTGGAGAACTTCCCGACAACTTCCTTCCTTTCCTTCCAGGCGCTATCCCAAGAGAACTTCTTCGCTCTCGGACCGTTGTATCCCTATCACCTTTCTTAGGAAGTAGATCAACGATCTGGGGAGACTGCCATGAGGGAGGACTCGCAGATGGATCTCGAAGAGATCGAGATTTCTGAAGGACAATTAGGTCCCTCATAAGAGACCTATCAGCCAAAACAGGACTTTGCTTGTGCATATGATTCTTCAAGTGAATACAATTTGTCAAATGGATGTGATTGCGAAGATGATCGCTAATATTACCATTTGCTTCCTTTAGTATTCTATCTTCTATGACTCTAGTCATGATCAGAACATGAGTGCATTCGATTGTAAAATTTCTGGAAGACGAAGGAAACAAATCAAAATGTGTTGCATTCTCAGTGAAATAATAATGTCTTAATAGCTGAAATTTACAGCAAAACCAACGCAATTAAATTGCTCGATAGTATTTAGAGCAAACATATAATTTCAATATATAAAAAGAAAAAAAATCAACGGCGCCATTTTTGGAAAAGTCTGCTACTATCCTTTTGAAAGAAATGGTATAAAACACAGAAAAAAAGTAACCATTAATCATTAAAAAAAAAAAACAGAAGAAGAAAACAAACTCAAATGCCAAGAAAATTAAAAAAAAAAAAAAAAAAGAGGTACTGCACCAGAAGCAGCATTAGAAGCGGCGAAGAAACCATGAAAACTCCAACGCATAGGCGACCCTGCTTCAGCTTCTGAACTTCAACGAACAAAAGACTAGAGAGAAAGGAAAAGGAAAACTTCGATAAGCAATCAGAATTTTTTCTTCAAATACCACAGCCCTCGACAAAAACAGGGGAAGTAAAATTAAGGGCAGAAAGCAAGCAGAAGTATGTGTATGAGACAGAGAGAGAGAGAGAAGCAAAAAAAGAAAGCAGCCGAATCACCTGAACGACAAAAAAAGAAGTGACCCGTTTGAACCATCGAAGTTCAGATCTCGAAGCAAGGTTTTCATGCACTATCACGAGACCCTCTGGGGAAGAAAGTGAGGGGTCCCCCACGAACCAACAGAAAAAAACATAGAGAAAGAAGGAAAGACGTTCAAAGGAAGGAGATGAAGAGACTGGACACGGGAGGAGGGGCGAGATCCGTTGCAGAGAGATTCACAGACAGGTCTGGTGGGCAACACAGGACATAGTGGCAATAAAGCGGTGCTGTATCAGCATATTTTTTATTTAATACTATTACATTTTTAGTTATTTTAATTACATTAATTGTTTATTATTTCAAATTAAAAATAATTTATATTCTGCTTTTGGGCAACCCTCCAAACAACTAGAACGCCTTTCAAGTGTTTTCTTAGTTATTTTGGTGCTTAACTTTTTCAAATCTTCTTGTCTATCTCTCAACCTATTCCCTATTCCCTATTCTTCTTCTTCTTCTTCTTCTTCAAAGATAAGAAAGTAACTGAGATTCAGTGTGGTCCCAAACACTGGGTCAGAGCTCATATTGGACTCTATGGATGACGCTCAAACTTAGAAAACATAAATGAGAGATGGGTTTTCCTCCATCTCACAAAGTTCTTGGTTCGATTTCACTCCTAATAATTTGTTATACGAACAACCGCCGGCACGAGAACATGTTTATTAGTCTATTAACATATTAAATTCCACAGTTAAGGATGGTAAATGCATCTTTCAAATCTTGGGGGAATCTGGGGTGGAGAGAGGTGATGGTGACATTATTCTATACTGTGACAAAGCCATGGTCTCTAAACCACAAAAATGTCATAATCCGTGTACAGAGAGAGAGAGAGAGAGAGAGAGCGAGAGAGAGAGAGAAGGATAGAGCACCATTAGGAAAGTCTTTTGGGAAAATATGGTTTCCTTGAGAAATGGTTTGAGCCCTAGTGTGGAACTCAGTAGTGGTATGACTTGGGGAAGAAAGCGGTCTAAAGCCAATCCCTCTTATTTTGATTCGACGAAAAAACCATTACGCAACAAAAGTAATGGGACAAAATAATAGATTTTTCTCAAAAAGTCTGCATTAGTGACAAAGAAATTAGGTCGATAATCATATATATTTTATTTCTAAATCGTAGAACTCATGTTGTGCTACAATTTTGATGAATGAACTTTTCTTATCTACCTATAATTTTTTACTGATTACTATTTTTTCACATTTATTTTAGTGATCTAACTTTTCCCATTATTATTTGTTAGTGACAAGGAAACTACATGAATTATTGAATATATACTTTCATTCATGTATAATGATTATAAGAATGAATGATTCATAATTAAAATTTTATTTCTGGCTTAGTGCATTGTATTTTTAGATAAAATCTGAAAGCATAATTGCATGAATTTTTTCATAAAATGGACAATATCGTACTAGTAATATCGAACGAGCACAATAGGTCAAATCAATGCACCAATTCAATTTCACATGATCATGATTATTTTAGGGTAAAATGCAATTTAAATTCTGAAATATGAGTTTTTAAAAAAAAAACTTTAAAATAAAATTTGTAACAATTCAAAATTTAAAATATAAAAAAAAAAAAAACAATTTAAATCTTGTCGGTCGACAGGTCTATCCAGTGCTTACGTATACTAGATGACTAGAACAGTCGATCGGTTTCACGTACCGGTCGACTGTTCTCCTCTCTTATTTAAGAAGAAATTCTCTATTTTCACTTAACAACTCTCAAAAACTCTAAAATCTCTCTATTATTTTCTTGTTTCGGCAAAATTTCTCTTACTTGACCAGGCAATGCGAGATTTAAATTTTTTTTTTTTATAGTTTAAAGTTTTATTAACCTTTATTTTTTCTAAGATAATTTTTTTTTCTAATGTAATATTTATCGTTTAATTCTTTTACAATTTCTCATAAATTCATAATTAACTTTAATTTAAAAAAGTTACGTGGTTTATTTAAATAATATTTATTTATTTTAAATTATTTAGCATTACAATTATACATTTTTTTTAGTTTATATAATTATTCAAATTAAAAATTTCATTAAAAAAAACTCTACTATAAAATAATTTAAATACATTAATTAATATAACTAATTTAAAAAAGAATTAGTTATGTTATTTTTGTATAGAAATATATATTTAAATAATTACGTATATAAGTTTGCAAAATTACCAAGTAATTTTTTCTAATTAAATTTCATTATGAATCTATGAAGTGATTGTAAAAGTATTAAACGATAAAGATTACATTAGAAAAAAAATTGTCTTAGAAAAAATAAAAGTTAATAAAACCTTAAACTATCAAAAAATAACAATTCAAATTTTGTCTTACAGGCAACCAAAAAACATTTTGCCAGAGCAAGAAAATAGTAGAGATATTTTAAAGTTTTCGAGAATTATAGAGTAAAAATAGAAAACCTCTGGAGAATAGTCAACCGGTCCATGAGACCAGTCAACCATTCTGGCCATCCAGTGCCACATAAGCACTGGATAGACCGGTCGACTGGTCTACAGTAACCGATCAACTACAAGATTTAAATTACTCTTTTTTTATAATTTAAGTTTTGAATTATTCTAAATTTTACTTTAAAATACTCATGTTTTAGGGATTAAATTGAATTTACTCATTATTTTATAATTCTACCAATTATTCCATTTCTTGGATTCCCAATAGTTTTAACATCATTTAACAAGACCACATGAACTTTAGTGGTTTTGTTCATTACTTTCTAACCTAATTAGGTCACGTTAGTTTATTTTGGACCAATTCTCACTCACATGGGTTGGTGTTGAAATTTATGCGGACTATCGTGACTCACATGGAGTTGAAGAAAAACATACTTTTAATATATTATTTTACTTGTAAAGTGCGACAAATAAGTCACATGCACATATATAGTAGACATGTAGTTGGATAGCATCCATATTTTATTTTCACCTATTTTTGTTTTTGTTTTGTGTTTAATGGTTAAGCTTTTTTGAGGGTAAGTGGCCTATCTATCTATAGATAGCTTCACATGGAAATTAATTGCTTCAATGTTGATGACTCAACAAAATGTTGTATCTAAGTAGCTATTTATCATCGCTTCCAGCTTGACTTTATTGTAATTGGACACACAAACATATATATATATACACACACATATGAGTGTGTGTGTGTTTTTCCTTTTTATATAACATAGACTTAAAGATTTACACAAATTTAAATCATCGATACACATATTTGAACATTGTGCATTTGAACATTGTGCATTTGAACATTGTGCATTTGCCCCATATGGTAGGCATTAATTATTATTTCTGATTAGATTATATATTTCTAGGTGCTATTCTTATTAAAAAAAATAAAGTTTGTAAGTATTTTTTATGGATAATTCACTTATAATTGTATGCATATTCATCGTTACATATATTATAATTATTCTATTAATTAATCAACTACCGTAAAAGTGACATTGCATAGAGATATAAGGTAGTGAACATTGAAATATAAATTTATGTCCTAAATAGAGAGTTGTCTTACGGAAAAGGCAAGCGGATTTTTTTTTAGGCGACTTTTCAAGAAATATTTATTTTTCTAATAATGAAATATAGAATTAAATAAAATAAAATTTTTAATAAATGAGTTTTAGTTTATAGTGCATATGAAAAATTAATTAAAGAATAATTGCACATTGGACTTTTTAAACTAAAAATTTTAACAATTAAAACCTTAAACTATCTAAAATGTAATAAATCAAACTCTAATGCGAGGCCGATTATCCTCGTTCTAAATTTACACTGAGAACGGAGCATCGATCACTCCTGTTCTACTAAGTGCTTACGTGGCACTGGATATATTGGGTTGAAAAGACTCCCATTCAAAATGCACTATATGCGCCCCAAATTTAGAGGTGATCGAGAAAGGGGGATCCGCTCCTTAGAACGGCTCCCCGCTTCTGCCCCTCCCATTTCAAGAGCCGAAATGGCCGTCCGTTTCTTGCCTCTCCATTGTAGAGAATGGTTGGGAACTAGGGTCCCCACCCTGCATTAGGGCTCCGTTCTCAAGCATAATGTTTATGAAAAAAGAGTTGTTTCGAGGTGGTGACTCCCTGTTTTGTGTCCTAATTTTGAGAATGGTGAGAATGAGGGGTCTTTACTCCGAAACAAGCCTCTGTTCTTAAACATTATGTTTGAGAATGAGGCCTCGATCTGGGGTGGTGACCTTACGTTTTCAGCCCTAATTTTGAGAACAAGAGGCCGATCCCCAACAGTATATAAATAATCGGTCCCCCATTTTTAGAAAAACCAATTTTCTTTCGTCCTCCCATGATTCCAACCCAAAATCCGACCAGTTCACGCCCCCATCGTGTTGATTTATCCATTCCCAATCATTTCCTTAAAATATCATAAAAAATCCCACAAATCCGAGCCCTAAATAGTCCAAATCCCCAATTCAATCTAAATCACATAATTCCCTCAAATGGCTCATAAATTGACGATTAAACGAAAGATTGCCTCGTCAAAAAGAGGTCCATCACAAGGTGGCTCGAAAAAATATGTTCCACTAAATCGCTCATCGTTGTCACAAAGATGATCATCTCAAGGGGGTCTAACAAACAGGACACCGTCGTCATAAGGTGCTCCAGCTTAAGCGTGACGACCGCCAACTAGGTATTTTTCTATTGAATTTTGAAATCAAATGTTCAAGAGTAGTTTAAATGAATTACGTAAAATCGCTCGGTTATACATTCCAAGACCGTCAACTTTAGAGATTGGGAATCATCGGAGATGTTCGATAGAATCACCCTACACGGGTTCTACGGATTGATAGGCAATAACTGCGATAGAATTGTTTGTTTGTTTTATGCGAACTTGAGCTCTACAAGGAGGGCAGAGTGTTTGAAGATGTACATTCTTGGTACAAAGATTGTTATACCTCTAGAGACAATAGAAAGATGCTACCATATTTCTTGAGATTGTGATTTTTCAGATCGGCCAAGGGACTAGAGTTCTTTATGGAAATTCATTGCAATCTCAACATCGCAAGGTTCGTGAAGCTAAGATCCATGGATTTTAACGTTAGAGCTCAAGTTGTTCACAATTTGATAACCCACACCATTCTATCTCAAGATGGACATAGAGATCTCGTGAGCTGCATTGGATTTTTATGTAATGGAGAAGTTGTACAACAAGAAAATGTTCGACCCTAGTTACGTGATTTTATGTCACATGCACGAAATTAGTCGGACATGCAACAAGAATCTGTCGTACTACACCTTGATTAAGAAGATCGTTGAGCAAGCTCGAATTCAGCTACAAATTGGAGAGCATATGAGAGCAATGAGATTCGGCGATGTATTTGATAAACTTCATTTGATTAAGATAAGACTAGTTGAAGTCGACGAAATTTGGGTATTCAACGGAGATCAAGAGGCCTCCACCCCAGTAAATCTTCTTATAAAGGAGGCCACCGCGTGGCCGTTGTCCCCCCCACACAGCTAGTAAGTGTGATAGAATGAAATAGAGACTTAAGTTCCTCATATACAAAGTAGAGGAGCTCACCGTGACACACAGAAAGCTAGCTGAGTCCCTCTGAGCTGCGAAAAACCTTCATGGATTGGTGGAGCGAGATGATAACAATGTCCCACCGTAGTTTAGTTTATGTTTTGTATTTAATTATGTACTTCACTTTATGTTTGTAACTTTAGTTTATGTTTGTACTTTAGATTATGGTTGTGCTTAATTATCTGGATCATGCTTTGTATTATACAATTGTGATTTGAATATGTAGGAATTATTTGAAACTATCTATGTGGGAGTCATAAGACAAATGAAACTCGTCCTAAATTTACAACTTTATCTTATTATAATAAATTACAACCCGAATAGTCATAAATTTCTGCTTTGGTCGTGTATAGAAGATTCATGCACGTAAATGAAAAACTTTATTAGAAAATAATTATAGTATATTTATAAGCAAAATATGTTGAAATGTACATGTGTCTTATGAAGCAGAAGTGGAAGCGGAAGCAGCACCTGAAGTGGATTCCCTGTTAGGACAATTGCAACTATTATGCTCTTGATGTCAAAGTATACCACACGACATAGTTGAACTTTTTCTAGTAATTGTTATACTTAACGGCTCATCGACATCTCACGCTTTTTTTTTCTTCAGCGTACCAAATTGACGCTTTATTATGGGCGGAAGGATTTACTTCATATTTTCTATGGGCAGCCACATGTATTGGTCACTAAGTGGATAAATGAAGTGTGAGTATATATCTGCAAATAAGTTCCACAGTGATAGTATTAATGAACGTAATTCTTTGATGCTAATCTTCTCAAAATGAATGCAGAGAATGAAATTGACACATATGATTCTAATAAACTCATGCGTGTAACAGTTGCATACACATGTATTTTTTTCGACAACATATTGTTCGTTGTCATTATTGACCTCAAATCGTGCAGCTCTCGTAAACATAACACTCCAATTTCGAGCTGCACGTTCTAGCTTTATAATCTTTTTTCTTATCTAGGGAAACAAGACATCTGTTGACGAGACAACTTCTCATATTTTTTCACAATCCTAGTTGTCAAGCACTTTTAGATCATTTCGAGCATGGTCAAAATTGGTTTGTCTTTTATAGGTAATAGAAGTGCATTGAATGACTCACATGCATTATTCAATCTTAATTCACACTTGGAGATCGAAGAAAATGCTTGACTAGTCTAATATCCAGAGTTTGCGCCTTGAAGATATGCATATGCATAAGAGTTAATCTAATGTAGGCTTATCATTTCTTTCTCGAAATGAAAAGTTGCGGTTGCCCTGACTGCATTTTACATTGGATCTATGTATATTCTGCCACAAAATTTATTTTTGAAATTTGCGTGCATATGCAGAGGCAGTAGTGATGTTCGGCTGATAGTAATTCTTGTTGCACAGCAAGCAACAACCCTTGATATTTAAAAAAATAATAGAGACAACATAAAACAATTGACTCTCAAGATGCCACAATATTTAAAAGAACAATTAAAAATGCATTATACCTTTTGTCGATGTGAAATAAATGTCTATTTGTATCCTGATTGAGTCTTTAAGCTTCCTTCAAAAATTTCAAAAACTATGTTCATAAGTCCATACACTTTGATTCCACATTGGTAACAACAACGAGATATATTCCGTTGTTGCCATTAATGCTGATGACTGTCAATAATTGGTTGGGACAATGACTCTTTAGATAACAACCATCCAAACAGATAATAGGTCTATCACATTGCAACAAACCTGCCTTGGAAGCAGCCATACATATATACATTCTTTCGAATCTACATGACTCATTATCAGCAGAGTCCAGCAAGTACGTCTGTAGGCTCAATGTGCTATCCAGATTTGATCTACGTATTTCTTCTACGTACGACCATAATAGATTGTATGATTCGCTGCTTTTCCCTTTATTAAGTTTTCGAGATTTGTTTCTTACTCTTCTGGCAGGACTTGATGTAATGTTTATATTCAAATTCTTAGTATCTCGATAATGGAAGGAATTTTTCACGTAGGTTGACTTTTGAACCTATCTAAATAATGATTCGCTACCTATTTTGCAGTAGCGTATCAATTCTCAATTTTCCTTGATTAATTGTAAAAATCGTTGAAACTCTTTATTTAAAACGTAAACTCATTTTGCATGTTCGAACCATATAGTGTCAATCACATTTGTCTTCATACACTGCCGTCAATCATCGAAATTCACTGTTAATGAATTTGATTTCATAACCATTATTCAAAGTATATTATACTATTTCTTATTTAATTGCTTTTAAAGAAATATACTTTTTCTTCAGATAAAATTTTATCAAAATTTCTTCCTCTCATCGATATGCTTTCCACATCATCATCTTTTGAGTCGACTGCTGTTAGAAACTCATTGTCTAGAGTTTTCGAGGTTGATTGCACATCTATTTCTTCATTACATTCTAAGTGTGGAGTAGAAATACTAGTCCATACTGACATAACAAATTGTTGTCTCGTCTAAATCAACTGATTTACTTGAATCAAAATCTATCGACGTTGCTAATTTAAAAAAGTTTGTTAGAGAATAGAGAAAATAGTGTAAAATAGAAGTTTTAGGGTTTTCGCGAGCCAAGGGATGAGACTGGAGAGCCATTTCTTATATATTATCGGGAATTGACCTTTCAAAAATAGAGAGGCATGAAACAGAAGGTCGTTCAGAGGAGGGGACCCCCCGTTCTCGAGCACCCTTAAAATTGGGGTGCAAGACCTTATGTCTATAATTAACATGATCAAAATAATTGGACTTTAGGTTAAATTGAATAATTTAGAGAAGAAAGATAGAGAATAGTAGGTCTCCCATATCACAACATATAACTATCCATCACCCATTTCTGCAAGGGTTGATATCCTGCCGCTCTCGTAAATTCAAAAAATGAACCACAAAAGGACGTGTTAGTAGCCAAACAACGCCTTGCGCTTGATAACAAAAGCAAGAAATTAAAATCTTAGCACGGCAACAAGTACAAGGAAAAAATCAAGAGAGAAAGTGCGGGAAAAAACAACTTATTTAATGATTATAATGAAATGTTTAAATCAATGATAGTTTCAGAATACAAAAATTAAATTGACGAAGTTTAAACTCCGTAATATTGATTGCATGATTGCAAGTACCCTAGAAAGGAAGGATTTGAATTAATTATTTCCTTTTACCGAAGATAGTATTTATGGATCATATGGAATTCATATGAATCTAGGTTAGAGACAACAAACGTTAGGACAGAAGAGTCAGAGAGAATTTAAATTACTTAAGAGGGAAAACAACATTAGAATTCCTAGTTGTTTGTACTTTTATTATCCCTTTCAAAAGCTTTGAAGAAGGAGACAAAAGCGAGTGTCATTTTCTACTTCTCATCCATCTTCTTTAATTTAGATGGACCAGCCAAGGATATTATTGAGCTTATTACTTCAATATATTATTATTATTATTATTATTAATAAGATAAAAATCGAAAATATTGTCAATTTATATGAAATTAAAAATCTTTAAGCTCTTCTTTCTCTGGAGATCGACATGTTTAGCCAAGTTCTCTCGATTCGCGTTTGGAGACTTTGTCTAATAAACTTCCTGCTCGTTAGACTTTTTATCAATTAATTGAAAACCTAATTCGATCTGTGACAAATTTTTATCAATTTGAACTCAAAAACCTCTCTCTCTCTCTCTCTCTCTCTGTTATTTTCTAATCATTAAGGATCATATGGGTATGAGAGATATGATTCAAACGATGGAAGGGTCAAGTTCCAAAGAGACAGTAGCATAGACTTGTGGTGCATGCCCTATTCTCTTTCTGCTTTTAGGGTAAACTCATTATCATCTCTATATCTTTAACTTAACCTTTTTTCTTTGCCTTTGTCTTTTTCAATGCCCAACTTTGCGGCTGCTCTACATGGCTACTCAAGGGGCCTGTCTTGTTTAGCCTTATAATCTAATATCTTTCTTAATTAAGATTAGTTCAAGTCATTATTGCCTGTCCACTTCAGTTAAAGTTCCCAATTTAAAAGTTCATCTTCACAATCCGATTTCACTAGGCAAAGCTCATGTTGCACTGATGCATGTCACGCATTTCGGGGTTAAGTTTCTCCCGCTCGAGTAGACTCCATGATGTCGACGAAAAAAATTGTGGTTGACATCATTCTATGCTTTGAGATTGCATGATGTTCATATGCATTCACGAGTTTAGCATATCAACTTGAAAAATAAAATTAGGAGTGGAGGAAAGCAGACCCAAAAACTTAACCAAACTTTTGCTTCGATTTAGGTACTTAACATTGAGGAACCAAGCTCAGTTCCAATTTTCAAGAACCGAAAGTTTCTTAGGTTTTCGGTTCTAAAGACTGAGAACCGAGCTGAACCATAACAACTGGAAATTAATTATTTTTGATGAAAATCGGTAATCTAGTGGAAGGACAATCATGTAATGACCTTGACCTTTGTTTCTAAGTTCAAGTTCCAGCAACTATATTCTTGGTTTTTGTTTATTTATTTATGTTTTCATTTATGGAATATTTATTTTTTTTAATATCTAAAAATCGTGTAAAATCCATGTTAAGTTAAAATTGCTTAAATAGTTATTGATATCTATTATCCAATTAGTAATTAGATACCTAATTAGTAATTGAATTACACTAATTATCAATTGGGTTGTGATTGAACTATTGACTAACAAGTTATTAATTTATTTAGTTGTCTGTTTAGAAATAACTAAATTATTGAATTGCATCAACTATTAATTGATTGCCTAATTAGCGATTGAACTATTACAGTAATTCAGTTATTAGATAACATTAAATATTAATTGATTGCATAATAAGTAATTAGATTAATACCTAATTAATAATTTGATTATTGGATTGCATGGAATGATAAGTGAGCTGTCGATTTAATAATTAGATTAGATTGCCAGATAGTAATTAGATTACCCGATTGATTATGCATTTTTACTATGATATTTATAATTGTCCTCTAAAGCAAAAGCAAGACAATAGTTAAAATAATATCAAAACTCAAGTACAAATGGAAGTGCTAACGATAGAGATATTAGGCATGAAACGTGGGATATTTGTGACTGCACAAACCCTGGGATAAAATTCCAAAATTATGCAGAGAAGAATCAAAATCAGTTCGCCCAATTTGCTGGCGGAGGGAAAGTCGACAGGGGCGATGAAGAGGTGTGAGATGAGGATCCTCTTCCTTAAATCCCGAAAATTCTTCCCTTGTGCGTTTAATTTGCCACGGTTACCGTGGGTTGAGCTTGATTAGTAGAAGCTATCTTTCAATCAGGTTGGCAGTGACACTTCCTCCACTGTCGTGTCCAATGGAGAGTTGCTAAGTGGTTAGTGATTGATTCAAATGATTGGGGTAAAATATTTGTCTTACTTCGAACAATCACGAGCACCATCACATGGTCTTTGATGAATACTGTTAGAAACTGAAACAACCATTACTACTTTGCTGAATTCAGGTAGCTTAAGTTGAATGAAACTTAGAAGTTAGAACAAAACTGTGTACAGACAGCAAAAACAAAGTTTTTTGGAAGAGTAAACATACTAGATTGTTTGAAACACGTATGAGGGACATTTTTGTCAAAGAGTTTACTACACGTTTTAGAAAGTCATCAAGTGTTATTTAGTCTAAATTGTTGCCAATTGACATTCTCCAAAAGATTCAAGAGAAAAGACATCAACGCGTCATTGTTGCCGATGCCACAAATTTTAATGAGTTTAGTTTAATAAATACTTAGGTTATGGTTCTTACCTGTTTAAGGTACGCAACTAATTTACATAGATGGTCCATGCTAAACTGAAAATACAAGAAAGAAATAAAAAGCTCAAGCCACTAATGACCTAAACAGTGTTGAGATTTTTAATCTTTCTTGACTTTACTTTTTACTCTTGAGCTCCTACCACCCTTTGTTTCTGAAAAATTGAAAGAAACGATGATTTGAATTTTTTAAATTCCTTATAAAAATTCTATTCTAGGGATTCACCAAACTAAACTATATCATCTAATCATGTGCTATTCGGTTGTTAGCAAAAGCAACAAAATAGTGAGATCATTGAAGGTACATTTGCTCCATTTAACTCACAAATAAGAGTACTATTTGATTTTGGAGCCACACATTGCTTCCTTTTTGTATCATTAGTAGATGCATTGAGTTCATAAGCTGCAGTACTAAGACGTTGTTGGAGTGTATGCCAGGGCCGAGCCTCGATCACTAGATTCTCAAGGGGGGAACACAAATGTATATAATTAACTGAAAATCACAATTATAAATCATTCATGCTTACATGAAAATTTAACCCACGAATATACAAAATTTTCATTACATACAATGATTTTGTCCTAAAATTTATTTATTTTTCATACATAGGTTATATTATCATTTATTCTATACAAAAAGTAACAAAATAACTCTATTGTTATGTATTGTTGAACTTATCAAACTATTGGGCTTTGCCTTCGCCTTTATCTGCAGAGTTGTCGGGTCCAAACTTATAAATAAAGAGGATCCACATAATGAGCTTTTATAAAGTTCAGTAAGTTATATCTTACTCTAACCATTTACAAATATACAAATATTAATGTTTTATAATCAAAGTTAATATTTTTTCTTAACCTTGTTCACTTAAAAGATGTATTATTGATATTTTATTATCTTATTTTTCGAGTCATTATAAAGTTTATTATTTATCTTACAATTGTACTTTATTCAGACAAGTCAATTGAACGATAGTTAGCACTCACATACACTCATAACCTTAATACATTTTATTTAATGCCTAGTATTTAATATATATTATCTAATCATGTATATTGCCCTACATGATTAGTTCTCACAACCGTCAATTTAATTATTGATCTTGTATTGTTTCCTTTCCCAATTCAAATATGACTTCTACTTGTAATATTCGTTATTTTTCTATTCATTATTTTTCTGAGTAAATTTTTTTGCAAGATTTGAGGTGACTTGAATTGTTTTGCTTTGTTGGGATTTAGCAACTTGTAATTTTTAGGCCAAATTGGTCAAGCCGTCAGTTTTGCAGTCCTGCATAGTGAAATTTTGAAATTTCGCATTGAATAAATTAGTATTTTTGTCATCAGGTTGTTAGGAGAAACATTCGGAAGCCTTTGAGCTTTTAGTGAATTTCGAGGTTTTAGTTTAGTAATGTTGTGCGTGAAATCTTGTTCAAAGTTGAAATTTTTCTTAAGGGTAAAGTGTGCTTTGATCCCCACTGTAACACTCGGAATTTTCGTTTAAATTAATTTCAGATTTTTGTAATTATAATCGGTGGAGTTTTAATCCGAATTAATAACGGAGAATTTCTGCCCTAAGTAAAAGATTATTTTGAAGCTAAAGGTGGAGAGAAAAATTTAAGAATTTAACCGGAATTGGACGATATCACAGATTTATGAAACGGTTAAAAGTGGAGGGTAGTTTAGTAATTAGGTAATATTATTATTAAAATAAAAAAAAATTATATATATAAAAAAAAAAAGGGAGAACACTCCCTCCCGGAGTTTTTCCCCTCCCCCAGCGTTCTTCCATTCTCTCCCTATTTCCCCGCCTGAAGCTTCAACGATTCTCATCTGTTTTGCCGCGAATCTTCAAATCTACGGTATGTTTTAGCTAGTCCTTGGTAGATGGTTAGTATGCTGGTGGTTTTAGTGACAAAAACAGATGTAGTAAGTATATCGGAGGATTTAGCGATAACCTAAGAGGGTAATACGAGAAGTTGAATATAGAGTCGATTTCTATCCGCATATTGGCGCTTAAGATATAGATAAGAGTAGATTTTGAGAATTTGTGAGAAAGATTGGATGGTGGATTGGCCGAATATACGAATGTCGGAATGGTGTCCGCTCGGCCACGTTCGGTCAAGTTGTGGATGTCTAAATAGGAAATGGATGAGACGATAGGAAACTAGACGTTCTCAAGAACTCGTAGTACTTTGTATCAACCAGTTCGGACGAGCATTGGAGAAGTTGTGAATTTCCGAATTTGATCGGAAATTGTGCGGGATTTAAAGTTTAGTGGAGAGTTTCGGTTTTGGTATGAGTTAGGACTTTCAAGTTAGGAAATTATGAATTTGACGAGTTGGAATTGATGGATGTATAATTTTATATGTATTCCAGTTAGAGCACGAAGTTACGAAGCACGAAAGATTTTGAGAACGCCAGGTAAGTGATGGATCGTTTGTGAATTGCTTTCGGGCGTACACCATGGAATGGTAGGATTGTTTGTTTGCTTGACTGTTTTTTTTGTTGTTTGGGTTGATGGTTGTGGATATGTGCTGTCATGCATCATGGTTTTGAACCACGAAAGAACGAGTTTTAAGCATGTTTTGAATTGTGCATATGAAATGTAATCAGATAAGAAAAGATTTGCAACGCATGGGCAATGTCTCGTCGTTAACGTGCTAGTGAGAAAGCACTAGAGGGTTCCCATGGATGAAAGTACGTAAGATAACACGGTTTGTGAACGCGTCGTCGTTAACGTGCTAGCGAGAAAGCATTAGAGGGTTATATGATCGATGTTGGGAGGAGATTATGTATGGCCGTCCCGTATGCGAACATGATGTGTACCTCTAATCTCAATCCGTGGGTCATGGTTTGGCCGTCCTGAGTGTGATAGGATGGGTGCCAGCTTGACTCACACGTGAAAGTGGAAGATGAAAACAACAAAATGAAAAGAAAACGAAACCGAGTATAGAAACTGCATGTGTTAGGGGTTGAGTTGTGCATTAGTTTTAAATTCATATTCCATACTTGCTAAGCATTAGGCTTACGTTTTGTGTTCCGTGGTATAGGTGACGAACATGCCTAGGATGGGGTTGGAGGCGTACGCTACATGCCGGTGCAGGCAGTTGTTGGGGCGACATGACCATGGCGAGTTAGATGGTGGGATTTTCGTAAGCGTTTTGAGTTAAACGTCGATGTATAGATTTTTGAGGTTATAGATTGTGTGGTTTGGGAATAGTTGAAAAACCGAAGTAGAACTATGTTGTTTTGAAATTTAGTTGGAGAAATTTCGTTTTTAAAATATAGGTTTTACTTCGTGAGTTTAATCGAGGAGTATTTGTCGTGCGTTTTTAAATGAACTGGTGCTGTTGTTTTTACTGATTCTTGTGTAAGGTGTCGATCGAAGTCGATATGTGTCGACCGATCAGTGAAAAATGGAAGGAGAGTGTCGACCGTGAGGTTCGACCGACATGGGCAGAGCCGAAGTAAGTGTCGACCCCTGGTTATAGGTGTCGACCAGACAGTGTAAAAATGGCAGCAGTGTTGACCGCGAAGGTCGACCTGCGCGGACAGAGAAGATCATGGTGTCGACCTGTGGGAGCAGGTGTTGACTCCTCTCTGTGTTGAACGCAGGAGTGTCGACTGGTGTTCCCCGTGTCGACCGACGAAAAGACTAGAGAGAAAGGTAGTGTCGACCGGTGTTCCCGGTGTCGACCGATGAAAAACCCGAGACAACCCAGGGGTCGACCGGTGCATACAGGGGTCGACCGGGTGACTCCGTTTTATGTGAAATGTAACGAAGTGTTGTTCGAACTGATTTTTATCGATTTTTCCACTGCAATGTCGTTTAAAAATATTTTCCAAAATGTTGTTTTAGGTCGAGAAATAAAAGTTTTAAAGTTTTACGTGAATTTTACGATGCGAGTGAAATAAGGAGTAAGTGTCAAACCGATCCAAGATGGACCAAGGGATGAGAAGAGTTGGTATCAAAGCAGTGAACGTACCAGGAATCGAGTAGGGTTCCTGGGGCGTTACACCTACAACTAGGTGAAAAGGATAATTTACACTGTAAATTCGGATAATGGGCAAAACCAACCTCAATGTATGGATAATGGGCAATTCAGCCCCTAATGTATCATTTTTCGTTAAAATAGCATGTTTTTTTCACGTGTTTATTTTTTCTTTCCAAAATGCCCCTTCCTAGAGTAAGAATCAGACTGGACCGGTTCGGCTAATTCCATTTGTTTTTCTATTCCTCTGTCTTCACTTCACTCTTCTTTTTTCCACTATCCAAAATCCCAAACCTAAGGCGAACCCCGATCCCGAGCCCTCGACGGCCTACTAGCGAAGTGCGAACACCCAAACTAGACCACAACCTGCGACCTTGACCTCAATTCCTGACGTTCCTGCTCAGCTGCTCCCGACCCCAACCGATTAACACTCGAAACTTTTGCAATGTTTTGTTTGCATAACCAAAAAATGGTGATAAATAATTGAGAACAACTTTTACAAATCTGATTTGAAAAACTATTTCTCCTTCTCCTTAAAATTGATCAAATCAGGGAGTTAATTTTCTTACTTTTATTACACAAAACAGAGGATTATAGTTTCATATATCATTGAATTTGCAAAAGGAGTGGAATTCATCAAAATTAAAAACCAAAAGAGTGGGCCAAAGATTATTACCCATTTAAGAAATCAATCCTCAATTGAAACACTAAAGCAAAAATGTAAAAATACGAGTATAATCAAGAAATGTGTGATTGATGAAGCTTAGAGATAACCGATGGCAAGTGATTACTAGCCAAGAACATCAAAGACAACTAAAGCAAAGCTTGTAATCAACAACATTAGCTCTAATTTCAGCAACCAAGCGAGCCGATGAACAGAGGACAAAGCATACAGAAAGCCTGTGCGAATCGGAGCAGGAAGCACAGAGAATAGGAGCTTAGCAGCTAGAGAATAGAGCACAGACGAGGGAACTGGGGAATGCAACTTGCAAGTCGAGAGTCGGAGAACGCATCTCGCAAGTCTGAAGTGGATAATGGGCAAGTCTTTCACCTATAAGCAGGGGCATTTTGGGTAGGAAAATAGGACACGTGACTAAAACGTGCTATTTTAACAAAAAATAGCACAGTTGGGGCTGAATTGCCCATTATCCATACATTGAGGTTGTTTTTGCCCATTATTTGAGTTTTTGATGTAAATTATTATTTTTACTTAGTTGTAGAGGCCAAATTGCACTTTATCCTTTTCTTAATTTTGGTTTGAGGATTTTTTGTTGGCATTTTAGATTGTCGGAATGTCAGGATTTGATAATTTTTTTATATAGAAAATGTAATAATTTATATTATGTTTTATATATTAAATAAATTAAATTATTTTATTTAATTTTAATTTTTTTTTTCCTTTTTTTTATAAGGGAATGAAGGAAACCTTCCTTCCTTTGTTGGTGTCGCACGCGCAGAGAGAGAGAGAGAGAGAGAGAGAGAGAGATATTGCACGGAGGAAGGGTTTCAACGCCTAGGTTAAGTTTTTGTCTCACCGATCTCCAAGGTATAAAAGAATATGAAATGTGTTCTGAAATCGACAAGTTTCAACACTTGGGTTAAGTTTTCGTCGCACTGATCTCCAAGGTATAAGAGAATATGAAATGTGTTCTAAAATCGTCAGGTTTCAACACCTAGGTTAAGTTCTCATTGCTCTTTATCTCCTAGGTATAAGAGAATATGAAATGTGTTCTGAAATTGACATATAATTTACAATTGAAAAAAAAGAAACGACATGTTTACTCTATAATATAGCTGTAAACTCACTCTATTACAGATAATTATTGAACTACAAACTAAAAATTGTGAGATGATCAATCAAAGATCCAAAATATTAGTCGATGAAATTGAAGGATTTTATGTCAAAAATGGAGAAGAAATATGAACGTGTGTAGATTGGAGATCCCAAATATTATGGAATGAAAGGATGAGATACTAAAAGAGTATCATTGCTCCAAATTTACTATTCAACCGAACAATAATAAAATGTATTAGAATATAAAGAAATAGTTGTGGTGGAAAGGGATGATGGGTGACCAAATGTCTAGCTTGTCAAAGGGTAAAGACATAACATAAAAGATCACTTGGACGGCTAAAACCTTTACCATTTGCAAAATGGAAATAAGAATATGTAACTATGAATTTTGTAATGGATTTGGCAAGATCTACTAAAGGTAATGATGTGATATGGGTTGTGGAGGAAAGACTTACTAAATCGAGACATATCATACCCATGTTAAGTAGTCATTCGGTAGATTATTTGAGACAACTATATATGTGAAATACAATGAAATTATATGGAGTACTCATTGGTATTATTTTTAGCAAAGATATTACGTTTAATTTAAAAGTTTTGCAGAGTTTATATAAAGAAATAGGAACAAGATTGAATCTCAATACTGCATATCATCCTCAAACAAATGTCAATCTAAGAGGATTGTACAGATTTTAAAAGATGTGCTAAGAGCATGTGTTATTGATTTTGAAGAAAGTTGGGAGGATAATTTGCACCTAGTAGAATTTATTACAATTACAATTATCACTCCTCCACTGACATGACACCATTTGAGACATTATATGGTAAACTATGCAGATCTCCATTATGGTGGTTCAAGGCTAGAGAAAAATAGCTGGTATATATTAGAGAAACTAATGAGCAAATTAAGTGAATCAAACAACTCACAACTGCTCAAAGTCGCGAGAAGAGTTATGTTGATCAACAGAGAAGACCATTGAAATTTAATGAAGATGATCATGTATTCATTAAAGTAAGGTCTTATAAAAGTTATGATGACCTTAGTTAAAATTAACAATAATAATCTCAATTAGAATAATTAAATGTGATTAGAGGGATATTAGACACTTTGTGTTTATTAAAGTGACAATTGTTCATTAGAACATATGAATTCAATAACAAATATTGTAGTGATCTTATAATTTTGAATTTTTACAATAATAAATCAGACACATAAACGAAGAGATTAATTTGAAAACGGAAGCAATGAAAGTTATCCATGTTTGAAATTATTTCATTGAGTTTTATTAAAAAAAACTACACTATTTTGGAAAATTACTCTAAATTAGATTTTATGATGAAAATTTAGAGAAAGTTATTGAAAGAAAAATATTTCTAATATCTTGAAATATGGGGGCATATATTAAATTGGACAACCAATTATGTGGTGTCATATGTCACTATTGGATTAGTGATTAATATGTGATTAAAATGTAATTAGTAGATGATTAAGGTCATGATTAATTAAGTTAATCTTGATAATTAGCTTAATACTAATGTAAATTAATTATTTTAAACTAATTATGTCTAAAGGATAATTAATATGGTATTTTTGCAAATATATGCAAATAAAATGATGAAATGATAATTTTACATTGACAAAAAGAATAAAATAGTAAATTGACCCCAAGACCTATCTAGAAATTAAGAGAAATGGGTGAGTTTTCAGTCATTTGGTGCTTTCAAGGTGAAGAACTAGAGAAAAAGCGAGAGGTGGGAAAATAGGAGATGAAAGGAAAATATAAAAATTGAAGGGGAATGTGTTGAAACTGACATTCCATCTTTTTGAGAAGAAGTGTTCTTCTCGTGAAGAGGAATCTTTGGAGTTAAGATTCAAGGATTGAAATTGAAGAAATAAGGATTTCAAAGAGCTAAGAATTCTATTCTTGGTGATTTTCTACATTATTGATTTTCTACGTTATGCTAAAATTACATAGTTTATATGGAGAAAAGGGTAGCTTGAGAATTACATGTGAAATATATGGAACTTCATGTACTCAATCTTTTATGATGCGAGGGTTCTTTGATTGATATTGATTTAAAGAAATATTGGTTATGCTTTGGCAACATTGGTAGATAACACGCTAGATATTGATTTGTTATGGTTGAGGTTGAATTTTAATAGTTCAAAATAAGCATGAAATGAATATGCTTTGATAATTAAAGATTAAATGCAAAAAATACTAGTAAAATAGATTGAAATTGTCTATTTGAGGTTAAGTGTAATGTTAAAATAATAGTTGTGTTTTGATATGGTTTGGATTAGTAAATGAGTTAAAGTTTGTGTGAAAATGAGAATTAGATGTATGTATGGTTGACCTATTTTGTACATTGGTTGACCAAACCAATGAATAGATCTTATGAAAAATATTGCGGATTGGTCAAGGTGTCGACTGGCACTTAGGGCACTGACCGATTTTGATAAATTAAGTATTATAGAGAGTTCAAAGTGTTGATAGATTCATAGAGGTGCTAACTGGACTTGTTAACTCCAATTGTTATAGAGATCTCAAGGTGTCGATCAGACACTAAGAAGTGTCAATCGGTCTTCGATTATAAGTTGAAAATTGTGTAAAATTTACTACATTTAATTAGATAGCTAATGATTGAGCTTTCATTTGAGACATAATAGAGGATATCTAAAAAGAGATGAGAGACATCCTCATAGAGTGTCTAGATAGTTGCATAACCACTATTTATGTATATCATGTTTCTTGTCATTTAACAAAAATTGCATGTTCATTTCACATGCATATTAGAATGTATTAGCTTGTGTTATGATTTTGTTAGGACTTTGTCTCCCTTTTGTTATCTTTCACTCCCCTTGTATAGGTTGGGGAAGGGCCAGGCAGATTCCCTTTGGGAGCTAAGTCGAACATTGGAGCTTAAGCGGGTTGGGTTTTGTGAGGATAAACCACGATTGCAGTTTGATTTAGGAAGTCCTATAACTGTGAGGCTTAACAAACAAAGAAAATGGTGGATACTTCCACTAGTTGGGTAGAAGGTGACGACCCTAATGAATCGACTATGAAGGTGGCTGTTAGCTACATTAGCGCTCAAATTCCTTCATCGTTGTTGCCCTGGCTTCGATGATCAACCTTTGGTTAAAGCACATTTAGGTTTTGATCTTCGAACATCCCGGTCTTCAATACCCAACACAATTCATATTATTCATAGAAATTTTCTTTAAAAGATGCAAAAAATGGTGATACGTTCTATCCACATAGAAAGCTCACCCTCTTCCACACATTACCTGTAGATGCTACAACCACTATCACTTTGGCTGCAGGAGAGGGGAATGGTTATGTGAAATTATCGATGTTTTGTTTGGTAAACAAACAAGATTTTGACCCAGGCGCCGTAGTCTTGCCTAACCGTTCGGTCTAAAAATAGGGGCTCGCTTTTTCTCAGCCACTAGGGGCTTCTTTATGTAGTGGTCTCATGCATCTCAACATTCACATTATATATCTATATGGATCACACATATTAACATTCACATAACATATTAATATGGTACTTGATAATTTTGAGATCAAGTAAATAATATTGTGCAAAAACTTGCATCGATTCACTTATTATGTCACAACTGTTGTGTGAGAGTTGTATTTCATACTCATTACATATAGTTGAGTATAAAATGGCTAATTGGTAAGTTGAAGTATCTAAGTAATTATCTATATATCATGCGTCTAAGTATATTCACTTATATGTATTAAATAATTCCTACATATAGAGGAATGTGATCAATGTAAAATGAAATTAGACATTAAATAAAATGTTTCGATAACATTAATGAAATATAAATAATAAAAATATTTGTACATAGGAAATGGACATTTAATAATTAAAATATAAATGTTATGTAACACCTAGAAATTTTTGCTAAATACTTAGTTTTGGATTTACGTAATTGTCATCGACGAAGTTTTGGTCGGAATTGAAAGCGGAGAATTTCTACCATTATGTATAAGATTATTTTGAGATTAATGGAGAGCAGAAGATTTTAAGAATCTAATCGGAATCAAACCGAATAACAGATTTATTAAACGGTTAAGGGTGAAATGATAATTAGTATTAATTATATTAAATAATATAATATATTTTATAAAGAAAAGAGAGAAGAGGCAGAAAACACCCCTCTCTCTGTTCTTTTCCTTTTCCTACGCGAGAAACCCTCAGTCTCTGCAAGTTCTTCCTTCCAGCAACGACAATCAGCCATCTCCTTCGTCAATCTTCAATTCACAGTAAGTTTTAGTTAGTTCTTAGTAGATAGCTAGTGTTTTAGTTGTTTTGAGTGTTAAAAATGAAGTTAGTAAGAAGATTGGATAGTTTTGGTGGAAACCTAGGAGGGAGATACAAAAATTTGAAGTTAGAGTTGATTTTATCCATATGTTGGTGTTTAAGCTGTAAGTAGGAGTAGATTACGAGATTTTATGGGAAAGATTGAGCATTTGGATAGCCAAATGCTTGAATTATGGAATGATTTCCATTCATCCACATTCGGCCAAGCCATAGGGGTTGAATTAGGAATTTAATTAGACCTTTAGAAATTAGACGTCTTCAGAAATTCGTAGCATTTTGAATCGTTCAAATCTGACGAGTATTGGATAAGTTATGTAATTCCGAATTTGGTCGAAAATTGTGTAGGATTTTGGGTTTAGTTAGATTAGTTGTTAGAGTGTTGTTTTCTCTCAGAGTTTTATAAGTTGGACAGATAAGAATTAATGAGTGTGTGGTTTTATAGATTCTCCCGTTAGCAAGCCGTATATGGAGTACGAAGTTGTTAGGACGCCAGATGAATAGTGTAGTAGAACAGTAGGTGTTTTGCCTTCTGGCCTACATCACAGTTCGATATGATGCATGCACGTTTACTATATCTTATGTTTTAGTTGATTATGCATTCATGGTTTTAAAGTACGAGAATGAAACGAAAATGAATTTTTCATGTTTTTACGAAGTGATGAGACGAATGAAATGAGAAGATACGTAAGAAGATAATAAAGGAAGGGTTGAGTGGTTTTGTCCCTAGAGGTGGACCGCAAGGTGTATTATTCTTCTCCCGCTTTACGTGGTGGCCTTGTCCCGAGAGGTGGACCATGAGGTGTGTCACTTTACTAGATTGGGGTTGGTCTTGTCCTGAGAGATGGACCACAAGGTGTGTCACCTCAATCTAGCACGTAAAGAAGAATCCAGTAGTAAAAAGATAAAAAAGATGTAATAAAGAGACAAAAACGAAAGTAGAGACGAAACTGTAGAAACTGCATATGTTAGGATGTGTTTGTTACAATGTTATGTTTTTATGCATTACTTACTTAGCATTAGGCTAATACATGAATTCTATGATGTAGGTGACGACGCTATAACTGATGAGTACTCAGAGCAAGCCCAGAACTAAGAGGCGGTTAGAGGAGTGCACTCGTGGACGACCCGGCCGGCTGTTAAGGCGTTTTGACCATGGTGGGCGTAGGTACAGGTTTTGGAATGTAGTCAAAATGGTTTTGAGTCGTTTTAAGTTGTTTTGAGTCATTTGGATGTATAGACGGATTTCAAACTTTAGTAGTCGTCTTGTTTAGGTAAATAATGATTTCGAGTTGAGGAAAAAGTGTATGTTGTATGGTTTTTAGCGTTGAGTCGAAGTTCGATTGTTTTTGGAAAGTTTTAAGGTTTTTAGGCAGAATTCTGTAAAGGAGGTGTCGACCTATAGGCTGAGTGGTCGACCAAACCTAGTAAGTGTCGACCAGTATACTGCAGGTGTCAACCGGTAGTATAAGATTGGACGGGAGTGTCGACCTCCAAGATCGACCGACGTGGACAGAGAGAAATGAAGTATTGACGGGTGCACGCAAGTGTCACCGGTAGTGTAGAAGGGACATAGGTGTCGACCTCAGGGATCGACCGACACGGATAGAGAGAAACATACTGTCGACTGGTACACGCAAGTGTTGACCAGTAGTGAAAAAAATTAATGGAAGTGTCGACTGGTGTTTACAGTGGTCGACCAACGATGATTTTTTTTATATTTAGAAAACTTAAATTTTATTTAAACTAATTTTAGTTAAGTTTTCCGCTTCTACGATTTCAAATATTTTCAAAATATCGTCTTAAGTCGAAGAACAAAGTTTAAAATTTTTACGCGAATTTTTTCGAGAGTGCTTGTAGGAGTAGTAGTAGGGAGCGTACCGAAAACCAGCAAGTCTGTTTTGAGTCGCTACAGTTGTGGTATCAGAGCAGTGAATGAACCGGAAACGGGTAGGTTTTCGAGGCGTTACAATATGTTGTGAATTTAGATTAAAGCGTAAGTTATAAGTTACACATATAGTTAGGTTGTGTATAAAGATAAGTTGTACTAGAGAATGAAAAAAGACTTTAGTTAGACTAAGATTACCTAAATCATATGTCTAAGCATCCCCTTATATGCAATATACACTTCTTAAATAAAGAGTTGTGACATATTGTTAAACATTAATAGGAAATGTTTAAAGAATCAACATAAATAACTTGGGATGTATAATTACTAGACTTGATCGATGTTGATAAATGGAAGTGATGGTTGTGAAGACTAATCATATATGAAAATTAGTAAATGATTAGATATGATTTCAGTTTGGTTGGTGAATTTTTATATTAGAATTCTTACTGAGTTTTATAAAGCTCACTTTATTGTTTCCTTCAATTTTCTAGAAACAGGTCGTGACAGCTCACGAGATAAATGTAAAGTCATAATAGATTGAAGAGTTCAGTACTACTTAGACCCAGTAGAATTTTACTTTGAGTTTTCTTCTTTCATGTGTTAGTTTAGTATGACCCATGTTTGTAAAATAAAATGTGTATTAAACTGTGCTTTGGTTTTTATATATCTTGTGTAGCTCATTGTGCTTGAATGGTTAAAATTGTGATTTTCACCAATTAAAGTGGTTTGTTTGGTTATCTGGGCGTGGGCCCTAACAAAAGTTTTTGAAAATTTGGTAAGGGTGAAAAATTAGCACCAAGGTACGTCGGACCTTTTGAAATCCCAGAATGAATTGGTGTATTAGCTTATAAAGTGGCATTACCACCTCAGTTGGCTAGTATACATAATGATTTTCATGTATAGAAGCTATGAAAATATGAGTTGAGATCCATCACATGTAATTTGCTAGAGAGAACTGGGTAGGATGATGGAAGAGGAACCAATTGAAATTCTAGACATGCAAGATAAAATGCTCAAGAATAAAGTAATTCTTATCCTTAAAGTTTAATGGTTGCGTTGAGAGCAACATGAGAGCTTTGATTCTAGATAGAAGTAAGATATTGCTGGCAATTTAAGAGGTAAATAACTTTAAATTTTGGAATAAAAATTTTTTAAGGGAAGTAGAGTGTAATGGTTTAGAAAGGCGCATACGTACGAATGATGTAAATGTGATGTAAGATAGTACGAAAGTGATAAATATGTATAGTTAAAAGTAAAATTATTTAACCATGCATAAGATTGATTAAAAGATAAACACTTCTGATGAACAATTTTAATATTTTGGTTCCGTTGAATAGCTAAATTTACAAGGAGTTTTATGAAATTTTAGGACGTCAAAGTAAACTTCCTAATTAAGAAATTGGCACTAAAATTATGGAATTTAGAGTTTTGTAGCTAAATTTGTATGGTATTGAAATTGAATTAAGTGTATTAAACGCTTGAAAACAATTCTCGATAAATGCTCAATTAGGATAAATCAACTGAGAATTTGAGAATGTTTAATAAGGATGAAAGTGTTATAAGGATTTTATCTGTGATATAATGCAATAAAATATGGTCACCAATAGGATGCAGCCACATGTCAAATTGAAAACGTAAAAATGTGTTGTTTGAAATATTAATTAAGTTAATTTATTTAGATTAACTTCATTGACTGGGATTAGCTCAATCAATTTCTAATAGTTTAAATTCTACTGTTTCAAATTAATATGAGTGAAGTTGTATGATTTGTACCGAATAAGTAGCTTAAATGGTTTTTTGACCACAATTATTGATTGTAAATTTGTAATTTTATATGCAAGACTCCAGAGAACCTCATCCTTAGCCAGAAAGAAGGAGGAGAGTGGTGCCTTGACATTGGAAAAGAGAGAGAGAAGAGGGAGAGAAGAAGAAACTCTCGAGAGAGGTGGAAAATTAATGTAAGAAAGTGAGTTTGTGAAGAATGAACTTGAAGGAAAGTTGTAGAGAATTTTAAGAGAATCCAAAAGCATCTAAAATTGCGAATCAAATCCCAGCTTGGAGGATTAAACAAAGAGATCGGTTATTCTGGTTCTTAAAGAGTTAGAATTTTATGAAATTAATTGCTAATTTTGATATCTAAACAAATTTGGTATGGAAATTTTATGGATTATGGTTTATTTCGGTGTATATGTAAGAAAGAATTAATGAAATTGTGGGAAATTAGAGTTTTGGGGTCAGGTCCAAACTTTTGAGGTTCGATGGGGACACCGCGAGATGCAAAAACAAGAAAAATACAATGGGATCATACTTTTAAGGGTCCAAAGCGGGTGCCTGCGGATGTTAAAAAGGAAAAATGTCTCAGGACCAAATTTCTGGGGTTAGTGGTGGATGCTAGGAAGAGAAATTGGTGAAAAAGTAATGTTCATGATTTTCACTCGTCTGGAGTCCTTAGTAGTGGACAGGACATCCACACCCTGTTAATTTATAACAATTTTGATTAGTTTTTAAACCATTCCTAATGCAATCAACCCCTTCCCTTGAGCATAACTTGAGACATAAATAGAGAATATTTAGATAGATGTGTGACCATAATTCATGCATCGTTTTGCATATTAAATAAAAAGATTTGCATGGTTTATATTATATGCATTATTAGTATGTATTATATGCATTCAATGCATGCGTAAAGTAGACTATCAAATCATACATTATGAAATTATTTATATGTATGCACGGTATTACGAGAGGTATGGTTAGTCACGTTTAAACGCAATATATCTCGAAGGCTATGTATTGTGTGACGTACGTAAAATATGAAAAATAGAAGAGTAGAGACGGCGAGTCCTCCTTGAATTGTTTCCTAGCCCTCTTGAGGTATATTAACTTAGATGTATGCACTTATTGGAAACATCACCGATAAGGTGCTACATGGTTTTATTTGTATTTATTTATATACAGTAGATTATGATCACGCTTATTAACATTCACAAAAATATGTTAATATAGTATTTGATAAAGTAAAATTTCTTAAATAAGTATAACGTAATTAATGCATTGATTCACAAAATTATGGTATTGAAGAGTGAAAATGACTCATCTTATATTATTCATATCATATGTGATCAAGAGATAGATAGCAGTCTATAATCTAGGTGGTGGGCGTTGGTCATGTACTTGTGAAGTATAAGATTTACTTAATGAACTTCATTAGCTCACTTTGTTGTGGTTTCCTATTTTTTAAATACGGGTGACAACAAAAAGTGCAAAAATAAAGACAGATTAGGGGACCAAGAGACATAACGCTAAGGATAGGTTTGGGTTTAAAACTCTTAGATCTTGTTTGTGTGGGTCTATTTCAGTTGTGTGGATTGTGTTTTTAGTATTTGTGATGGTCAACATTTAGTGGCTCAAGTGTTTAAGTAAGTTAAGACTGTGCTACGTCGTAAATGGCAAATTTTAAATAAATTGTATATACATGTCATCTCCAATTGTGAGAATTTTTATTATTATCTCAATTTTTTAGAAGATTAGAAACTGGTTTGTGACAATATTTTAGTTGCGTTAGAAGAAAATTGAAAGGTTCGCTATGATTGCATTGCGGATTCAGCTTGTACGTTTTATGTGTCTCCATCAAAATTAACTTTTTAATACAGAAGATTATTTCCAACAGTGTTGCCTTGATGAGTAATAACACATCTTATAAGATAATTGGTAATATAAACAGTTAATATCAAAATATTCGATGGAGTTATCAAAACACTTGTACCGTGCGACAAATACTTGATTTGAAGAAAAAATTGATCTCTTTGAATAATATTGATTCAAAAGAACGCAAATGTAATTAGAGTTGTAAAGATCGGCAAGGGCTCTTGCTGAGTTGAAAGAATGCAAAAACTCTGTTAATTTATATATTTTATAGGTTCTATTTTTATATATTGTTAAGTTGGTCAACTTACTTTCTCTAAAATATTTTGAGAAAATTCAACATAAATTGAGTACACCAATAACATTTAAGTTGAAATCAGAATCTATATTAAAGTCTACACGTTAGTATATCTCAAATGTTCAAGGTAATGTCATTTCTGCATCATCACCAGATTTAGTATCACGTCGATATTCTATCACTAAAGACAAATCTAAAAGAGGGATTAATTCTCCACAGTGATATATGTTAAAATTTAGTTGCTTATGCATCGAAGTTATTGATTCTAATGAAAAGTCTTCTACGTATTAAGATGAAAATTGTTGTGAAGATTCTAAGAATTTGATGATGTTTATTATTACAATTGCTTGAAGTTAGCTAGTGTCAAAGTTCATTCAAAGCTTTACAAAAAAAATGAATAATTTGTTGTTTAAAGATTGAACGTTGTGCATTCAAATTCGCGTGAAGAACAAGAGTAATTAGAACTCGAGAGCAATTATCTTTACTTATTTCTAGTCGAGTGTTTATTATGTTATAATCATATATAATATTATAAATATATCATTATTTAACTCCAAGATTTACACACTATAATTGAAACTATTTTTAAGTAAAAATTTTAAGCAATTATAGTTTCTTTTAATCACCAAAATTAGCCTCAAATGATTTTTCTTTATTTGGATAGTTTTTTTTGCCTAATTAACTCTTCCTATTTGTTAAATATTTTTTTTTATGTGTTTCAATGTTTCAACCTTTAGTGTCCCTAAAACTATTGCTTTTGATACTTAATTTTATTATGGTAGATACAAAGAAAGATTTGTTCCTCCTATTCTTAACTTTTACCGTACATTTTACAATATTGTAAAAAAATATAACGTTATATTATCCGTTATTGTCATGGTAATCAAACTTTCATCACTGCAGAGATGTTGTCGCGAAATGTACATAAACGGTGTATGAGAATGTCCAAGTGACCTATAAAGAAATAAATTTGGCTAGTCATCACAATTAATTATCTAATCTCGATTTTTTATTAATAATAAATTATATTCTACAAAGATAAATAAAATTTGCAAATGATTATTTGATTTGATCAAACTAAGAAGTGCAATTAATGGATTGAGATTAGATTATAGAAAGACAAGGTAGATCCCTTCTTCACCTAACTTCAAGTCTTCTTTATATATTATAGGAAAAATCCAAGAAATTGGACAACTACCAGCCATGGCCAATTGATATGCTTTGACCTATGACAATCTGTATTTCAATCATAATCACTGATTCACTCTCGGATGTCCAACTAAATATCACAAAAAATCTCCAAAATCTAATAGATAAAAACAATATAATTTCAACTCTAAAAATCACAAAAATTTAGGACGATCTTACTTGGTGAATGAATAAGAATCTCTAAAAATTTTAGAGATTAAATTGAAGTGAAGGAGAAAATATTATCGGAACAATTAGATTTGCACAATCTGTTCAAAAATAGCGATAAACGACCGCACGAGGATGAAATTCAGGATGTCATAACTTCAGTTGTAAAACTCTAATTGACGTAACACATTCTTACCCTTATTGTGGAAGAAATACCAACTCGCTGTGATTGAAAAGTTATGATGAAAATACAGACGATCGCTAGAACTTGTTCTACTACTCCGATCGAGGACAGAATATCAACTTCGGGAATACGTGACTCTCTGGTCCGAAATTGAAAGATACGATTCTTGTTGCAGATCAAAATTGTGGATGTAATGTCAGTTATATTTTTCGTGAAAAATATTTGTTATAATAAAATTGGCAAGATTATCGAATATGTTCATTACTGGTAAGAGATCAATTTTACGATAAATTTTTTGTAAAATCTAATAATCTTTGAAGGTGAGATTCATCTTCTATATATATGCTTCTCGAGATCATGCCCACCAAATATTATCTATATAATTTTATGTATTTAATGGTTTCAATACCAATATTCTTACAAAATAGAAATTTAAAAATATATCACCCTTCTCGGAAAAGTAGCTTATTTGTGTTACATCATCATTTGTTGGATTCCTGTCACATCAACATTTGTTTAGAGACGCTGATTTTCCTTTCTATCTCGAGTAGACGGCTCTTCGCTCAGCCGATTCCCACTTTTTTATTGCCTCTTTCCTCTTTCCTGGAACTTGTATGGCTTTCTTTTTTTAGTTGCTTGACTCTTTCTCTTCGAGATTTTGGTTGAAATTTGGGTTCTGGGTTTTTGGGCAATTTCAATGAAGTGATGGATCGGCTGGAGCGCGATTCTGAAAAGGAAGATGTGATTAGGAGCGATACTGTTGTTACGATTAATCCAGATCGATCGGGTTTTCTCGGAGAAGAAAACAGGGATTTGGGGAATTCAAATTCGAATTCTGTGTTGAATAGTCGAATCGAAGGGGATGTGTTGGAGACTGTGATTGTGATTGATTCTGATGAATCCGCGCGTGTTAATGGAGAAACTGGGGGATCAGAATCGAAACCTAATGAAGGACTGGAAAAGGAAAAGGAAACTGTGACACCAGAGACGCCGAGTTCATTACTTACGAAGAGTTTGAGCTCCGTCGATGTGAAGTGCAGAGATGGTAAAGGGGGAGGTGAGAATCTGGAAGTGGAGAGAATTTGTAGGATCTGCCATTTAAGTTCTGGGCAGAGCTCGGAGGCTGCAACAATGACGAAAACTGCTGCAGCAGATTTGATTCACCTTGGTTGTTGCTGCAAAGATGAACTGGGGATTGCTCATAGTCACTGTGCTGAGGCCTGGTTTAAGTTCAAAGGAAATAGGTACTTTGGATTGAAATTTGACTGTCTTTTACGTGTCTGAATCATATCCATTGTTGATGAATTAAGGCCATGTTCAGACACTTTCAATTCGAAAAGAACTGGCCTATCCATTCCAAACTGCATCTAATAACTCTAAGACTCATAATCTTACAAGTTTTCTTTCTGCTAAATATCGTAGAATTTGCGAGATTTGCGGGGAGACGGCGACGAACGTGGCGGGGGTTGGAGACAGTAGATTCATGGAGGAGTGGAACGAGGGGAGGGCGAGCGATGGCAGTAGATTGTCCTCAGAGAGAAGTAGAAGTGTTTGGAGAGGACAGTCGTTCTGCAATTTCTTGATGGCGTGTCTGGTCATAGCTTTTGTTCTCCCATGGTTTTTTCGCATCGATGTTTTCTAGTAAAGTTTGTTCTGAAAGTTTAAGGATCAATGCTATTGAGTGAGTGAAATGTCCTTTTTGTTTTTTTCTAAAATATGAAAGTTGTATTTTCTGGTGAGTAAATTTACATTCTTGTACAAAACATTCTTTCAAATGTTTACGTAAATTTGAATTTTTGTTGTTTTTTAGCGATGGTTTTGACGCACATTTTTTTATAAGGAACTTTATATTAAAGCAAAAAAATTACAAACAATTTGGAGAGAAAAATACACTCGAACAAGAATCAGCTGGTGACTCACTTAAATGAATATGCTTAGTTCTAAAGAAGTTTCCAAACGAGCCGACATCAATAAATATACATCATTAAACCTAACCAGTAGTCTTACGAGCAAGGAGACAGGGGTTGGGCCAAACGAGCCTACAAGCAAGATCGATAGCCAGCTTATTAATGGGACTCTTCTGACCAGTGCAGTTGACAACTCTACTTAGATTATATGAGATAGGTTGAAATTTTGACATTTATGTGCGTGTGCATATCAACCATGAAGAGTAGTGTTATTGTGTGAAAAAAAATTATGTGACAATGTGAGTTGGCGACGAGGCTGAGCAACGAGTGACGAGGCTGATTAATCACAAAAAACTTGCAGAAATCAAAGAAAAGAAAAGAAAGGCTTTTTTTATAATTTGCCTAATATTATTGAGTAATAAAAAAAACTTGAAGAACAAAATATTTATTAAGAGGAATTCCTAATTATTTAAAACTTAATCGAATCGTACATTTGGTCTTGTAATCTCATATATTCTTCAAATTTCCGAGTGTATTCTGATTAATTGGCAAAGAGCGAAGAATTGATTCATAGTCACAAAATGTCGTTTCTTTATTCCAAAATTTTCAGAAATAGATGCAAAAATCGATAATGTTCACGATTAGCGAATTAAAAAGGAAATAAAATACAAAATCTGAAAGAGTTAGAGAGCTTACCTTTGGGCTACGTCAGTCACAGGTTGACAAAGGAAATGCCGAAAAGGGAGTCGAAGAGAGAGTGCGACGGTAGTGTCTAAAATAATCGATAGACGTTTGTCGAAGTCGAGGACGAAGGGTCACTGTCGAAGAGGAGTAAACTGTCTGTGTAGAGAACTAACGACGATAGAATAAACTTTAAAGAATAGGATTAGTAAATTAGGATTTAAATGGCCGGTTTAGTTTTCGTGGTTTTGTGTCATTAAACGAACTTCGGTTCTAGTAAAGCGAAACAAAAATTCATGTCTTTTATGTGCAAAACCGACTAGAACTAGAGAAAATATATCGGTTCCATTCTGGTTCTTTAGTTGGGATTAGTTTTGCTCACCCCTAAGCATGGTCGGTGCGTGGTTTCACTCCGAATTGGAACTGTGAGGTTTCAGAACCGATTTTGACCAAATTTAGTTTAACAGTTCAATTCCAGTTCCATTAATTTTAAAAAAAAATTTATTACGATTAAATGAAAATAATTGAAAAAAGGGGAAAATTCTTGGAAAAGGAAACCTAATTTGATTGATTAGTGGATTTCTTCAAAAATAGCTGAAAACACAATTCGTTAGACCCAAAATGCTTTTGATTTCATAGACTAATTGGAGAACAAATTCTAGAAAAGATAATATCATAAGAACAAAACCTGATTTTTTGAAGAAAAATAACATTTTCAATGTTAAAATTTAGGGTAAAAACCATTTTAACTATCAAAGTACCTATTTTTTTAAAAATAATTCTTAAAATATTAACCATAACAAAAAAAAAACATCAAACTATAAAAAACTTAATAAATTAAACTCCGGCAGACAGCCGATCATCCTAACACCGCACTGTACAAAGGAAAATGGGGCCCCTGTGCAGGTGCATTTCATGTGGACAACACGTGCAACGCACGTGCATCGGGGGGTCTACACCCCCTGCGTCCTCGACACCCTTTTAAAACGTTCGTGACGCGGGGGCCCTTGTTCTAGATGCAGGGGACCGTTGTCAGTTCTAGAGTTGACAACGTGGGGCGCTCTCCCTCACGTGGGGGGCCAATCTTGCCCTAGTATAAATAAGATCGGCTCCATGTGCACCCTCCGCCTTTTAAAACCGAGAGAGAATCACAAAAAATGTCGAATCAGTCATTTTTTTGGCCGAACATCCTCAAATCGCAGCTCTCACCACCCAAAATCCCAAACCCTAGCCCTCTATTGTCAAAAATCCAAAATCACATATGAAATTTGCAAAAAACCGAAAGTCAATCTTCTAAATTTGTCCAAAATTCAAAAATCTGAAACGATACTCTGTTCAATAAGCCCAAAAATGATTTTTAAATGAAAGGCTACTCATCGAACCAGGCACCTTCATTGCAAGGTGCTCCAGATCAAGAACCGTGACCGCCGCCTGGTTATTTGTCAATGAAATTTTGACATCAGGTGTGTCAACAACAGTACTAGCGTGATATTTCATTGCACTTAATTATTTATGGAAAGACTACCAACTTCAGCGGCTGGGAGTCGTTAGAGATCAAAGAAATGTTCGACAACATCGGATCGCACGGCTCTACAACTTGCGGAGAGACAGCTAAGATAGAGTTGTTCTGTTATTTTACGTGAACTTGACCATGACAGGTCGAGATGGAAACTTGAAGACGTACCTATTCGGTACGGATATGATCATATGTGCAAGTAATGTGAACGAAGTACTGGAATTTGCCGTATAAGACGCAGTTAGATACTATTACGCTTCTCGAGAGTGTGATTTTGCAAGATCAGCAGATGGCCTGCAGTTCCCTATGAAGATTCACCGGAATGCGCACATTACAGCCTCGTCAAATCGAAGTCAAAGGACTTGAATGTCAAAACTCAGATTGTTCACAACCTCATCACCCACACCCTGTTTGCTTTTCATTACCATTTGTCACAAAATAATCAATTATTTCGTCTTTAATTTCATGTAAATAATTATATTCTTTCCCCCAATATAAACCAATTGAGATTTCTTCTCTTACTTGTTTACTTTCCACCTCATCATCTCCCGAACAGGTTAGTGTTCAAAGCTTATCGTTAAGAGATCTGGAGGTCGAATGTACCTTTATTTCTTTATTTCCATGTAAGTGATCAAATGTTCAAAGATCACTATATACAGTCGTGTCGTACGAATACCAATTCATATTGGCATCGCAAATTTTTGTCTCGTCTAAATCAGCTGATTAACTTGAATCAGAATCCATCGTCGTCACTATTATAGAAAAAATTTACCAGAACAAGAAAATATTTGCGAGGTTTTAGAGTTTTAAAAAGATGTGGAGTGAGAGTGTAAGGCTGATCTCCTTAGATAACCAAGGAGATCGACCCCCCACGCATCGAGGACTCGAGAGGCCGTTCCAAACCTCCGCCCCCCACGTCCTCGGCCTGTGGTCAATTATTGATCCCAGGCCGAGGACACAGGGGGCCGCACATTTAGAATGGCCCCCTGTGTCCTCACCCTGCCTTATCAAATAATAAACATGCACATCATGAATAATTGTTGAATTAGTAACTAAAGATAGTCAAAGACGAAGATATAATATAAGACATTAAAGAATTATATACCTAATGTTATTATGAATATAAATAAAGCATCAATACATATATAATAACTATATCAATGAAAATTTTAAGCGAATATACTCTATAATTTTGAGAGTGTTATTCTAACCATTTAGTGAAATTACTTTGGAGTTAATTAATTATGTTAGTTAATATAAAAAGTTATGTTAGTTAATATAAAAAGTTCAAATTAATTGACGATTATTGGTGTTTAAAGACTATAGGTTCATCAGTTCGTTTATCATTTTATATTAGAGGTGACAAACGGACGAGCTGGCGAGCCTGGCCCGATCCCAATAGGCAGGCTGGGCCTAGCCCAGTCTTTGGGCTTGCAAGCCTGCTGGGACTGAGCCAAGCTTGCAAGCCCACTCCGTGGTCTGCACCCCCTCTCTCTCTCTGGCCCTACGACCGGCATTGCAAATCTCGTCCATCTTCCGATGAGCTTCCTTCCCATCTCCATAGCTTCTCTGTCTCGCTTTCGATCTCTTCGCTAAATGAATCAATCGACCAAACCCTCTCCTCGCACTCGCTGGAATCTATCTCCTTCTTGAAAAAATCGGTCAAATTCAACACAACTGTGGATTGAACAGAACTAGAAAATTAGAAATGTGGGAATAAAAGATGACTTGAAACCTGAAGGAATTCCAACCCCACTCACCGGCCACTGTAGGAATTCCAAAGATCGCCTAACATAAAATACTCTATCGACTTTTTTCTCTCCTATTGGACTGGAGTTGGACAATTGGCGTCATGCAGTGAAGAAAGCAATCCAGAGTTTCTTTGAAGAAATATTCAGAGTTTCTCCCCTATCCTAAGCGCTAAGGCCAACTAGAAGAAAACTAAAAAAATGAAGTTTAGGGAAGATGAAGAGAAAATGAAAGAGAGAGAAGTCTACACTCTACAAAAGACTGAAATCCCCTTCATTGACGCGAGAAAAACTATTTTCACGGGAAACAGTTTATGATCGTTGCTGCTAAGTGCTTAGCTCTCTCTCTCTCTCTCTCTCTCTCTCTCTCTCTCTCTCTCTCTCTCTCCCTCCGTTGTAACAGCAGTAACGGTCATAAGACCATTGTCTTGCTTTTGTGCTTCCTCCTCGGCCCGCACCCTTATTATTTAGAATGGCCTCACATGTCCTCAAGCATACGTTTCAAATAAAGAGTTTTATCGATTCTCACAGCTGTTCGAGAAAAATTAAAATCGGAAACGTTAGATGGGTGAGCTAATCATTATCTGAATAGTTTCAAAAGTTAACCTACGTGGGACATCTTTTCCATTATCAAGATAGTGAGGAAAGATATCAATGTCAACATTACACATAGTCTTGCCAGAAGAGCAATAAACGTAGCTCAAACACTGAACGAAGGCAAGAGCGATGAATAGTACAATCTAGTTTGGTCGTACACAGTAGAAATACAAAGATCAAATCCAAGTGGCATAATAAAAATACATACTTATGAGATGAGGTCTGATTCATTGATATACCAAAGAATGTATATGAGCATGACTGCGTACAAAGCAAGATTGCTGCAGTATGATCGCCATGTTATATGTTTGGATAGTTATCATCTGAAGGGTTTGTGTCCCAGCGAATTACTCACAGCCATCAGTATTGATGGCAACGATGTAATTTATTCTATTGTTGTTGCTCATGTCAAAAAATAGTGCACGGACACATGGACATGTATTGTTTGTTTTATTACTCTTCCATAGCTATCTTCAAACAGTTCCTACAAATTCAAACCATACATATATACCCAACAGCCAAAATCCAGTACAAATAATAAACGGATTGACATAAAATTAAAGTACATCAAATCCAAAGACAAAAAGTAAAGTACATAATATGCAATACAAAATCTAAACTATCGTACTAGGGGGGGAGATCGTCTTCAAGCGTCATCCAATCTGTCATCTTCTTACTGAGTTCTCTAAGGGACTCACTGAGATAGTCATGCAACTCAACCACCTTTTGTTGCATCTCATACATATGCTGCATCTGCTGCTGCACCTCATACATATGCTACATTTGTTGGTGCATCTGCTGCTATATCTCGTGCATCTGTTGCTATATCTCGTACATCTGCTGCATCATGTCACAACTAATATCAGCCTGAGGGAAACTTGGCAGCACGGTTGCAGTTACAAGGTCATCCTCCTCCATCAGAACATCCCTCGATATAGAGGCAGCGGGATCTCCCTTCAGCATCAAAGACCTGTCGAATTCGACAAGGCCCATCCGGGTCAAATAAAGTCTGTCAAATAGATCGAGGGATCTTGGAGCTCTCCGTTGCTTTACAGTGGGCACATGAACATGAGCTCGCTACACGATCTTCCAAATTAGTGTCCTGTACGGCAGATTTCTGTTCTTTGTTCGATCGATCTCTTCCATGTAACCTATGATCAAGTATCCCGAGTCGAACATCGTACTGCTGTAGAGTTTCTCTAATATATAAAGATCCATCTATCTCACCAGATCTCTATGTCCATCCCTAGGCAACAGAGAATGGGTGATCAAGTTCTGAATAATTTGAGATTTGACATTCAAGTCCTTCGACTTTGATTTGACGAAGGCTGCGATTTGCGCATTCCGGTGAATCTTCCTAGGGAACTGCAGGCCATCTGCTAATCCTGCAAAATACACTCTTGGGAACCATAATAGTATCTGACTGCGTCTTCTACGGCAAATCCAAGTACTTCGTTCACATCGCTTGCATGTATGATCCTATCCGTACTGAATAGGTATATCTTCAAGTTTCCATCTCGGTCGGTCGTAGTCAAGTTCGCGTAAAATAATTGAAATACTATGTTGTAGTTGTCTCCCCGCAAGTAGTAGACCCCGTGCAATACGATGTTGTTGAACATTTCTTTGATCTCCAATGACTCTCAGCCGTTGAATTTGGTAGTCTTTACATAAATAACTGAGCGCAATGAAATATTGTGCTCGTACTGCTGTTGACACATCTGGTTTCAAAATTTCATTGACAAATAACCAGGCGGCAGTCGCGGCCCTTAATCTGGAGTACCTTGTGAGGAAGGTGCCCGGTTTGATGGGCCAACTTTGGTCGGGAGGGAGCCTTTCATTTAAAAATCATTTTCGGGCCAATTGAAAAGAGTGTGGTTTTGGATTTTTGAATTTTGGACAATTTTAGAAGATCGGCTTTCCGATTTTTACAAATTTTAGGGGCGGTTTCAGATTTTTGACAGTGGAGGACTCAGGTTTGGGATTTTGGGCGGTGAGGGCTGAGATTTGTGAATGTTCGGCGACAAAAATGACGGATTCAGCAATTCTCTTTCGATTTCAGAAGGTAGAGGGTGCGCCAGGGGCCGATCTTATTTATACTAGGGCGAGGTCGACCCCCCGCATGAGGGAGAACGCTCCACGTTGCAGCCCTAGGGCTGACAACGGTCCCCCGTGTGAGAGCAAACGCCCCTGCATCTAGAACGCGGCCCCTCGCATCATGGATGTTTTAAAAGAGTGCCGAGGACGTGGGGGGTGTAGACCCCTTGGCGCACGTGCGTTGCACGTGTTGTCCATGTGAAATGCACTTGCGTGGGGGGTCTATAACCCCTTGCCCACCCCTAAACTAGAACGGGGGCTACACTTTTTAAACGGCCCCCCCTTCTCCTTGTACAATGCGGCACAGGGGGACACTAAGGCTAAACGACAAGCGCCGAGCAACGAGGCTGAACGACGAATGACAAGGCTTACTAGCCGAATGACGAGCAATGATAGACGCAGCCGAACGACGAGACCGAGGGCTGAGGGCCGAGGGCTGAAGATCAACAAGTGCTAAGGAGTGGCTGAAGACCTAAACTTAATGTGAAATTGATTTGGGGATTAGGATTAGCCAATGGTCTTAGGCGATTACTTTTCTTTCGGTCATGGGTCCATGCTTTGGGCGGCTATTTGATTTTTGGGTCGGTTTCAATCTAAATTTTAGCTGGTTGACCAACAGTTTGTTTTCGACAGTTTGAATGATTTTTTTATCTCCAAAATCGTTATCCGAACTGTGAACCGCAATTTTGTACATAGGAGAACCGTTAACTGTTATTCTTATTAGCAAACTTGATCCAGACTAGATCACAAGGATTGATTTTACCCACGAGTCCGAGTTGGTTTTTCCCACCCCTATTGAACATGGTTTAATTTTAAATATAGAGTTTAATTTGTTTACTATGCAAATATAAAGATTCATTTTGATAAAAAAAAAAATTAGGATCCAAGTTAAAGGAACTTCTAACTTGAAACTTTAATTTGTACTTTATCTAATATTTTCACTGTGTATAATGTTAAACACCCACAATTATATAATATAAAATTTAGAAGTGAATCAAACAAATATTACACACAATGGTCACGTAAAATGTGTTATTGCTTGTGTTCAGTTGCACTAGAGGGAGGCTTGCTTGGCCGTGGTGAAGACCAATGCAATGTCCAAAAAATCCAAGATTTATTCATATTTAAACAAATACATGTGAGGGCTAAAAAGTCTTTTTCTACCATTCGTTATCTGTATGGAAGGAGTTGGTTGATTTACAATTATACCTCCAAATCTTCTTTCTTATCTTCGTAATTTAAAGCCCAATAATGTCTTTTTCATTATAAGTATTACATAATAGCAAAATTAAGCTTAGATCTTCTATGAAATTCTGTTTCAGATGAGAATATTCTTGTCATTTCACTCTACAATTCTCTCTTATCGTCCATTCGACGATCATTGGACCCTCCCTTTCCAATTCCAATCTTTCTGGTTCTCACCCTTTCTGTCCACCCTCTCTCTCCAATGGCTCTCCACCTATCTTTCTTTTCGCTCTCCACCTTCTTTACCCTGCTCTGTCACGTCACGTCTGTCTCCGACCACAGCAGCCTATTCTTCAAGTTGAAGAGCTTTAGCAGTGGAAGAAGTTGTAGGAGCAGCCGACCTTCAAAGTGGCTCTATACGGTCAAGTCCAGCTTGCATACAGTGGTTAGTTTGGATTGTTAGCAATGAAATCTTATTTCCATTCAATCAAGATAAAAAAAAAAATCACACACACACTGATTTTCAGTGGTTAATTCTCGTTGAAAGCGCTCAGATAAGAGAGACAAAAACTTTTTCATTTTTTTTCTTTTACAATCGACTACTACGTGAGTGAAATCTTGAAGTTTTGCAGGTTTTAGGCATACATTGTTTCCTTTAATCACTTAGAAGTTGGAATGCTCTTTGTTGTTTGTTCTTGATAATTGAATTACAACAGTCTGCTGAGTGAAATCTTGAAATTTTTCTGGTTTTAGAGATCCATTGCTTCCCTCTAATCACTTAGAAGTTTAAAGTCTCCTTGATGTTTTTTTCCTACAAAAAACAAATTACTTCAAATCGGCCATGGGGGATTTGGAGAAATATTGTTATTTAGTACCAAATGTTTAATCACATTGAACTTTTATGCTTGTTTAATTTCTAGTTGGTTCTTTTTGTTTTCTATTTATTTGTTAACATTTCTCTTCAATTCTGGGTTTTTTCTTACAATATGCAGGTGTGGTCCTTGCAAGGTAATGGCTCCCAAATTTCAAAAATTGTCTAAAAAATATCTTGATATTGGGTTCTTGAAGCTTGATTGCAACCAAGAAAACAAAGATTGCACTCAATACTTGTGCGTAATGGATCCATATGAACAATAAAATTACTAAGAAGATTGAGTAGGTTCAGAGTTATGCTCTCCGACATGGTCCGACTGTTCATAGGAAAATACTGCATCTCTCTTGTCAGCTACTACTTTTGAGAAATCCCTTTTCTCTTTACTTCTATCTCTTTTCTCTCATAGTTGCTTAATGGAAAATCTAAGTTTGCAATTCTGTATTATAAAGGGTTGTAACACTCCATGTGGTATCGATAATTAATACGATATTAGACAATATTAAACTGCAAAAAATAAAGAGACATGAGGTTGGTAACACGGTTTAGCAATTGCCTACGTCTGCGGAGTCACGCCCAGATTTAAAAACAATTCACAGAGTTAACAAAGTTGCAAGACACCCAGTCTAATACAAAGTAAGACTTCCTCTTCTCTTTGTCGGCGCATCTTCTTAACTTCTCTAATGAATTTGTTTTTGCAACCTCCTCTCGTCTTGAAATAGATCCCTCCCGGAATCTGAACGTAACAAGATCCCCTTGTTGATGATGGCTCTTCTTGGAATCTAAATGTGACAAGCTCCCCTTGTCAATGATGACTCCTTCCGGAATCCATGTGTGACAAGCTCCCCTTGTCGATGATGACTTCTTCTAGAATCCGTATATGGCAAGATCTCATTGCACACGATCAGAATGACAAGCTCCCCTTGTCAATAAACAGAACTCCTCCCGAGTTTCAAAGTAGCTTTCTCCCAAGACTGAGCTTCAATGAAGAATATCAAGGAATGCACCTATGACACTTGCAGCGACAACAACCGTGGTCTTTGGATGCACTCAAACAACACACTCATAAAATAACAAAAATTAATAAGAGCCAAGTGTGTAGAACAGTCAATCACGGACCAAAAGAATAATAACTTACACTACATGAAACCATGGGTGAAGAAAGAAGAATAAATCGAGGCACAAAAATTGTAAAACAAAGAATTAATCCGCACACACTATTTTGTGAGAGAAGAATGCTTAATATACTGTCCATCAAATATTTCTATTTTTGATCTTCAATATTTTCTCCAAACAAATCGCACAAAATAAGGAAACCGAATCCTATGAAAATCGGATCTGTGACATTTGGTGTGACATTTATAAAAAGTGCTGTCTACTCAATATGAATAGGTCCCAACGAATTAGGAATGTATCCCACAATTATTGTAATCATATATGTTGCATATAATCCAGCAAGCAGTTATCAAATCAACTTTCTAAAACCAATTTTCAAAAATAACACATATGGAAAATCTTAGCAACCAATGAGCAAATGAATCGAGATCAAATTTCTTAGATGTTGTGATCTTGAATCTCGCTGTAATCTAACTTAACAAACTCGTAATCTTCAAATCAGCTTTCCAAAATATAATATCATGATAACTTGTTCTCCAAATAACATCCTTCCAAAAAGATTTAATCTTCTAAAAATAACAAGCTTCCAAAATTCAAAATATTCCAAATTTAACTTCCATGGATATCATTTTGAACTCCAAAAAACTACTTTTCAAAATATAACTAGATAATTTTTTTGATTTCCAAGAAACCGCCTTCCAATTATGAGATCTCGTATTTAGAATAAAATCTAAATTTGCTTAATTGTTATTTGCCAAAAAATTAATGGCAACCATATTTGCATTTACAATCTCCCCCTTTAGTACTTTTTACAAAATCAAAAGCTCCCCCTGCATGTTGGCTATTAACCGAGACTGCCCCTTAATTAAAAATCACTTATTACATTTCAAATAACACAAACAACACATATACATATGTATATGCAAACTACTCCCTACTTTTTGCCATAAAAAGACAAAAGAGTATAAAAGAAGGTCAATCATCATATAGTCACCATAGAGAGATATCCATCCTTAAGTAGAAATATCATCAGAAGAAAGACCAACCTGATTGTAGTTATTGGCAACTGTTCACTAGCATCATTTTCCTTGGACAGATTCTCCTTCAACATGAAATACTGGAGCTTCCTCCTCTGCTACCCCAGGAACATCTTCAATGACATCTTCAGTGACATCAGCAGTTATATCAGGTGTAACACTTGATTTTTCAATAACATCGTCCTCTTTAAAACATTCATTCAAATTTGTAGCACATCTTCAAGTACCTTTTATTCTTGCAATCGGCATGATTTACAATTAATTCCAATAGAGCCACACACGTCTAACACAACCAGTGACATCAGTAATTATCTTGTTGAAATTAGAAGTAAACTCCTCATAATCAATCCAGTGACTGCTCAAATGTGAATTGATCATAATAGGGGAGAATTCAAACAAATGACCCTTTAAAAAAACATGTCCTTGAAAGTCGGCATCAGAAAACTCTGCAAGTGACATCTCCAATATTGGGGGCACTTAACCCTAATTGCTTCCAAGATTCGGCTCAGAAACCTTTTTCACAGGTACTTTTTCAATAATCGCCATGGAATCAAAAAACTCAAATCTTGATAAGGAGAAGAGCCGTTTGAGTTTATGAGAATAAACCATAAATTCTCATTTAAATTTAGAAATAAATCCAAAATCCCACTCAATGTGGAAAATAAATCGAAATCTTCAAATAAGTTGGGAAATAAACCCAAGGATGTAATCACGATCATGCAGGAAGTTATAGACCAAAAAGCTGAAAAGAAATATTAATAATAAAATAAATCTCCTAAAACAAGTAGTGATTTTTTTTTAAATAAACAAAAAAACTTATAACACAGAAGAACTTCTTTACATGACACAAAGGCCTAAGACAGATCTCAATTCTTCAAATCTCACACTATCTAAAGCTTTGGTAAAAATATCGGCGATTTGTTTTTCCATCGCCATATGCTCCAAAGTAATAATTTTGTCTTCTACAAGATATCGAATGAATTGATATCGAATATCAATATGCTTGGTCCGATAATGTTGAACCAGATTTTTGGAAATATTGATAACACTCAAGTTGTCACAATAGAGTGTCATGAGATCCTATGTGACACCATAGTCATTCAGCATTTGTTTCATCCAAAGAAGCTGTGTACTACTACTACCAACTGCAATATATTCTGTCTCGGGAATAGACAGAAAAATAGAATTTTGCTTCTTGCTGAACCACGATACTAAATCATTTCCCAAAAAACATTCACCTGATGTACTTTTTCTGTCATTAGCACTTCCAGCCCAATCAGCAACACAATATTCTACTAGATTTGCATTAGTGTCAAAAGAATACCAGATTCCATAATCGGTTGTCCCGCAAATATATTTTAGAACACATTTTACTAATGCTAGGTGTGACGCTTTAGGATTTGCTTGAAAACGTGCGCATAATCCAACGCTATAACAAATATCAGGTCGACTGACTGTAAGATATAAGAGACTCCCAATCATACTTCTGTATAACCAACTGTCAACTGAGATCCCTTTCTCATCTTTAGAAAGTTTTTCATTCGTCCCTATTGGAGTTCTCCTCGGTCGAGCTTTTTCCAATAAAATTTTTTTTAAGAAACTCTTGGCATATTTGCTTTGAGAAATAAAAATACCTTTATTTCTTTGTTGAATCTAGAGTCCAAGAAAGTAATTGAGATCACCTACCACACTCATTTCAAATAAATCAATTCCTTCAATCTGTAAATATACTTGAGCAACTAGTCAAACTTTGTTGCAAATGATGTTTCCATACTCATCACTTTTGTTTTTGTCTTCTTGCATAACATCAATCCAATATTCATCAAGCAGGGCTTCTGTGACATTTTTAGGCTCAAACGTCGAAGTGAAGCATGTCATTTGGATAATTTCTCGATAATTTACTCTTGGTTTGTATCTGGTTCTAATACCATCGTTCAGATCTCCAATAACTTTATCTGTAGGATGATTCTTTTGGACACGTGTAGATGGTTGTCTATTGTCACGATTAACTTTCTCCTCAGTATCAATTGAAGCAACCTGGTCAGAGACACTTTTAGTGACATTGTATGGAACGCTGGAAATTTCTTCGTTTGAAACCTGATTTAAATCCTCGATGGAGATATCTGCTGATTCCAGGGAATCATCTACTTGAACATTAACAGATTCAATTACACTTCGAACGTCGAAGTGAAGCATGCCATTTAGATCATTTCTCGATAATTTACTCTTGGCTTGTATCTGGTTCTAATACCATCGTTTATATCTCCAATAACTTCATCTATAGGATGATTCTTTTGGACACGAGTTGTAACACCCAAAAATTTTACCGTATATTTTGATAAATGTGCATAGGATCCTATATACGTGTATGTATATATATATATATTTGAAGAAGGAAAAAATAGAAGAAATGAAGTAAGAAGAAAGAAGAATAAGAATAAGAAGGAGGTTGAAAAGTCAAAGCATAGAGTGAGTGTCTGTAAGAGTGGTTTGGCTGGCAGAAGGGAGAAAAGAAAAGAGGAAAAGAAGAGAGTGGGACAAAGAAAAAGTTGAAGTTTGAACAAGTCAAACTTCTTTGTAATTTATGAGAATCACGTTGATGTAATGAAGAGTAATTTTGGAATGAACTTCTTAGCTTAGTTTGTTCATACTTATCCTTAAAGCATCATTGTCTGAAGTTTTTTTCTCTTCCTCCATTCCATAGCCGGTTGTTCCTTCTGTTCTTCTCGTCTTCTTTCTCAAGCTTTCTCCAAGGTAAAACAATTTGAGTTAAGTTACTGATGCAAGTTTGTAGGATAAGTACTTGATACTTGATGAAATAGTTCGGTTTTATTGAGGTTAATGAACCCTAACGTGTGATGCATGAAAATTGTTGGGGTTTCTTTATTTCCAGATTGTTTAGGTGTTTAATTGGATTTGAGTATTTGTTGGTAGACTTAAATGAGGAAACCATGGAATTTTACAATTTGGCTAAAAATAAATGGTGAATTACAGAGCAGTTCAGCATTTTGTAATTTTGACGTATTGAATTGGTTTTATTTGATAAATTGAATTAAGCATGTTAGAGTAGACCCTTCAAGAAGTCCATAACCTTTGGAAATTTTGAATTTGGATATGTATAGGTAAAGTTATGCGATTTTCAAATTCATAGCCAATTTAAAAGAGATTCTAAGATTTAGGTTATTAGATATGTTTTGATGCACGTTGTTTGATTCCTATGTCTTAGGTTTGCAAATCAAAAAGAAAGTTGATCAATTGCCTAATTTCGAACTCCGGACACAAGGTAAGTGCATATTTGCATGTGTTTTGGCCGATTGGCCTACACCATAAAGTGTTAGGAGGTTGATGGCTAAATAAGGGACTTGGAGACTTTAATTCGAGAGTTTTGGTTGGGTAGAAATTTTAGGTTGTGAGTTTATTACGATAGGTTCTTGTTTATTGATGGATGTGTTTATATGTTATGTTACTTTACGTTTACAACCTTAAGGATATGTGTACGTCGCATACATTCATGCACCATGGTTTTCCAAATAATGGAAAACGGTTTTTATACATACGTTTCATGTAACTAGAACAGAAAGAATATCGTATAGTAAAACACGTATATAGTTATTGTGGGTAGAGAACTGAGTATGGTAGTTCGGTCAGAGGAACCGGTTCTGTCAGAGGAACCGTCAGATATGCCATTCCACTTCCCCTAAAGCGAGTTGGTCATTCCGCTAGACAATTAGTTAGGTCATCTCTCCTCTAGAAGCAGTACCCTAATAACTCATGTTATGTAAAAAAATAAGGAACAAATTCAGCTGCATATTTTACGAACAACATAGCATAGTCATGAGCATGCATTTTATTTAATTCTACATCACTTACTGGGCATTAGGCTCATTACTTACTTTGTGGTGTAGGTGATATCACAGGTGGGGACGTGAATCCTCAGTATGATAAATGAAGCAGTTAGTGAAGGACGTCCATGGTGTGTGCTTGTAGCTGTTGGGGCGATTTTGACCTATGGGCCGTTCTCGGAAGTTTTGGGGTAAAATGCATGCATGTATTGTTTGAGGGTTCAAACAAAGAACTTGGATAGTTAGACTGTTAAACGAAAGAATTTACTTTATTATGTTAGTATGAGAAACATTTTATTTTAGTCATTTTATGAGGAAGTAGATGAGGTGTAAGTTAAAGAAGAGAAGAGAAAGTGAAGTGGAGTAAGGCTGGCATTCTTCCTTAAAGTGTCGACCTGTGTCTGTTAGTGTCGACCATTGTATGAAAAACAATAACAGAGTGTCGACCAGTATGCTTAGGGGTCGACCAAACTCAGCAAGTGTCAACCGCGCAGGTCGACCTACTCGAATAGAGAGTAATCAGGTGTCCACCTATGTCGGTAAGTGTCGACCACTGCATGAAAAATGTTAATAGAGTGTTGACTAGTATGGTTAGGTGTCGACCAAACTTAAAAAGTGTCGACCGCGTGAGTCGACCTACTCGGACAGAGAGTAATCAGGTGTCGATTTGTGTCAATAAGTGTAACAACCGGAACTTTATGCTAAAACTAATTTTTTAGTTTTACGTAATTGTGATCGGCTGGGTTGTGGTCGGACTTGAGAGCGGAGAATCTCTACCATTAAGTATAACATTATTTTGAGGTTAATGGAGAAGAAAAAACTTTAAGAATTCAACCGGAATTGAACCAAATAATAGATTTATTAAACGGTGAGGGTTGAGGACGAAAATGTAATTTGGTTTAATTATTAAAAAACTTCCCCGCGTGAAACCTCTTCTCTTCGGCATTTTCCTTCGTTCCAGTGACGTTCAGCGACGATTCTCCTCCGTTCTCCTTCTATCTTTCGATTTAAGGTAAATTTTCAGTTAGTTCTTAATAGATAGTTAGTATTTTAGTTGTTTTGTTTAGTTGTTTTGAGTGTTAAAAATGAAGTTAGAAAGGGTATTAGATGGTTTGGTGAAAACGTAGGAAGGTGCTGTGGGAAATTGAAGTTAGAATTGATTTCTATCAGTATGTTGGTGTTTAAACTAGAAGTAGAAGTAGGTTACGAGATTTTATAGAAAAGATTGAGTGTCTGGGTAGCCGAGTGGTAGAATGGTGGAACGGTTTCCGTTCGGCCATATTTGGCCAGCCTATAGGTGTTGGACTAAGAGTTTGTTTAGACCATTAGAAATTAGACGTACTCAGAAGCTTGTAGCATTTTGAATCGTGCAAATCGGATGAGTATTGGAGAAGTTATGAATTTCCGAATTTGGTCAGAAATTGAGTTGGAGTTCGGGTTTAGTAGTGAGTTTGGTTTTGTACGAATTATGACTTTCGAGCTAGGAATTTATGAGTTAAATGAAGTAGAATTGATGAATGTGTGATTTTATAAGTATTCTAGTTAGCGAGCTAACTACGAGTTTTGGTATACGAATTGCTAAGGACGCTAGGTAAGTAATGTAGTAGGAGTTTTGCCTTCGGGCCTACATCACAGTTCAGTAGGATGCATTGCACGTTTATTTTATGTTATGTTTTCATGGTTGTGCATCATTGTTTTAAAGTAGAAGAACGAGACGAAAATGAATTTTCATGTATTTATGAGATGAAAAGAGTAGGATGTGAGCAGTGTAGAATGAAATTGAGAAGATAGGTAAGTAGATAATGAAGGTGGGGTTGAGTGGCATGGTCCTATGAGGGGGGCCGTGAGGTATGTCATTTCTTCTCCCGCTTTACGTGGTGGCCCTGGTCCTATGAGGGGGATTGCGAGGAGTACCACTTTACTAGGCCAAGGTTGGCTCTGTCCTATGAGGGGGACAGTGAAATGGGTCACCTTGGTCTATCGCGTAAAGAAGAACCCAGTAGTAAGAAGATAAAGAAGATGTAAGAAAGAGACGAAAACGAACATAGAGAGGAAATTGTAGAAACTGCATGTGTTAGGGGGTATTTGATTTAGTGTGTGTTTAGGTACATTACTTACTTAGCATTAGGCTAATAGCTGAGTTCTGTGATGTAGGTGACGAAACGATAGCTGGTGAGTACTCAGAGCGAGCCGAGAACTAGGAGGCATTTGGAGGAGCACGCTCGTTCTAGCCGGCTGTTAGGGCAATTCTAACGCAGTATTCAAAGGTACTGGTGTAGAGGTTAAATTGGAGTCGTTTTGAGTCATTTTATAAAGAAAATAGATTTTAAAGGTTCAGTAGTAGACTGGATGCATTTAACGATTTTTAGTTGATTGTAAAAATAATAGTTTTTGTTGTTTTTAACGTCGAGTCGAAATTGATCGTGTTGAGAAAAATTGTGGGTTAATTGAGGTTATGTGAAAGAAGTGCCGACCAGTAGGCTTAGTGGTCGACCAGACTCTGCATGTGTTGACCGCGAGGATCGACCTGCGCGGGCAGAGTTGAAGTAAGTGTCAACCTATGGTTGTAGGTTTTGACCAGTAGTGTGAAAAATGGCAGCGGTGTCGACTGCGAAGGTCGACCTGCGTGGACAGAGAGAATAGGTGTCAACCTACGGCTGTAGGTGTCGACTGGAAATGAAAGAGATGGTGGAGGTGTCGACTGCGAGGGTCGACCGATGGGGACAGAAAGGATTGAAGTGTCAACCGCTAAAGAAAAGTGTCGACTGATTTGAGGGTGAGTAGAAGGAGGTCGACCATGAGGGTCGACCTATGCCGGTAGAGACGAACGAAGTGTCGACCGGTGACGATAGGGGTCGACCGAAAATGTCTTTTAATATTTTAAAGATTTGATATTCTATTTAAAATAATTTTTAACCAAAAGTCTTCCACTGTGAGGTTTTCAGTCGATTTTAAAAAGTGTTGTTTCAAGTCAAAAAACAGGTTTCAAATTTTTTTAAACGAATTTCATCAGTGGATCATGAGTAAGAGGAGTGAGTAGTAGAGGTCAACGAATCAGGAATCGTAATGGATTTTCGGGGCGTGACAGTAAGTATCGACCGCTGCATGAAAAAAATGTTAATAGTATCGACCAGTATTCTTAAGGGTCGACCAAACTTAGTAAGTGTCGACCTTTGTTAGCTAGTGTCGACCGCTGCATGAAAAATGATAACAGAGTGTCGACCGCACGGGTCGACCTATTCGGTCAAAGAGTGAGCAAGTGTCGACCGGCGTATGTAAGTGTCGACCGGTCTGTTCAAATCTGTTTAAGGTGTCGATCGACGCTTGCAGGTGTCGACCGAAGGCTTGTTCTATTGCTTTAAAGTTGAAGTTTGTTTAGTATTTTGTGTAACGAGCTTTCCACGCCGAACTGTTTTCTGCTGTCGAGTTTTAAATTCAAGGTAAAGCCGTTTTAGGGAAATGATAAATTTTAAAGGACTTTCTTACGATGGTTTACAAAAAAGTTAAATCGGTAATGATCGAGTTACAGATCATTACATTTTCAACCTTTAAAAAAAATGTAATATAATTACAAAGCATTTTCTTATAAGTTTATGAACAATCAAGTTAATAATGACCGAATTAGGGGTCGTTACAGTTGTGGTATTAGAACCCAGGTCAAAAATCGTTTCTGCAAACTGTCTAACAGCACGAGCCATAACATGGATGTTTTTCATCAATTGTAAGTATGTTATGTATTTAATTATTGTTTTAGAAATTAATATTTTATAGATTTGTTTAGGATTAACAGTATGGAAGGAAGGCGACCACGGAAAGAAATGGATAATAGAGATCATGCTATCAACCGACTAACCGAATTGTGTGATCGCCAATCTCAGTTATTGGAAAGACTTATAAATAGAGAAGAGTAAAGGGGAAATCATAACAATGGAGGTTCAAGCAATCAGAGTGGAGACCGGTTCAGGCAGCTCAGGCCTCTAACCTTTGACGGACAGGTTTCAGATCCGGCTTATGCTGAGAAATGAACTCGGACCATTGAAGGGATGTTTAACTATGCAAAGGTGGACGAAGCAGATAAAGTCACGTGTGTCGTGTTCCATCTTGCTAAGGATGCCAGGATTTGGTGGGATACCATCAAGGCTACAACGAATGTCACAGGAATGGAGTGGGAACGGTTCAAGGGGACATACAAAAAGTACTTCAACCGTGCTGTCAGAACAAGCAAAATGGTGGAATTTGTACAGCTGCGCCAGACTGGCTCCGTAGATGACTATGTTCGCCAATTTGAATCCCTATCTAAATTTACTGTACATTTGGGGAACAACAACGAAAATAAAGTTTACCAGTTTGTTCAAGGTCTAAAGATGGAAATTTACCGGGGAGTAAAGATAGTAGGGACGGAAGACGTTTCCTATTCCAAGGTTGTAGCCAAGGCCTTGGAGATAGAAGAAGCAGAACAAAAATTTTATAAGCAAAAGGAGTCCACCAGGAAATCTTTTTTAGAAGTCCAGCCCCAATAACAACAAAATAGGGGATGACAACGACAACCACAGTAGCAACAACAGCAATAGCAGCAACAACACCATAGAGGAGTGAAGATGCCAAATGATGGGAAGAATGAGCAGGGCAAAGGAAAGTAACTTCAAAGGCCTCTATTTCCACAGTATCCTCAGTGCCCTAAGTGCCAGAAACGCCATCCTGGTGAATGCAAACTCAGTTCAGACGGGTGCTTCAATTACAATGAAGTCGGTCATTTTGTGAGAAATTGCCTGAAGGGGAACCAGAGTCAAACAAAGTTGAACATAACGCCTAGGGTGTTTGCTCTAATTGAAGCTGACGATGATGAACAACCTTTAGTTGTCTCAGGTACAATTCTATTGAATGATGTCGATACTTACACGTTGATTAACTCTGGTGCTATGCACTCATTTATTTCTATGGCTTTCGTGGTCAAGTTAAATTTATTGCCCTTGCCTATTGAGCATTTTTATGATATTATACTACCGTTTGGAGAAAACTTGCATTCAGATCAAGTAGTCTGTAATTGTATTATGTTTGTGGGAGACTATAGGATGCTTGCTGATTTAATAATCATCAGTATAAAGGGATATGATGTTATATTGAGAATGAATTGGTTGTTTAGGCATTTTGCCACTATTGACTGTAGATCAAGAACAATCTACTTCCAACCTCCGAATGGTGTAAAATACTCTTTCCGAACAGTGAGGAATACTAGCACTATGCTAGTGACATCCTCTATCAGAGCTCATCAATTATTGAAGAATGGATGTACTGGATATCTGGTTAGTATGGTGGATACCGAGAGGCAGAAGAAAGTGAAACTTCAGGAAGTACCAATTGTTCAGGATTTTCTAGAAGTTTTCCTACACGACTTGCTCGGGTTACCTCCAGACCAGGAAATAGAGTTTGTAATTGACGTAATTCTGAGGGCTACACCAGTATCAAAGAACCCGTACCGTATGGATCCTACGAAATTGAAAGAATTAAAATCACAGTTGACGGATTTGGCAAACAAAGGTGTTTTTCGCCTTGGTGTGCACCAGTGTTATTTGTGAAGAAGAAGGATGGGTCACTATGAATGTGCATAGATTATAGAGAGTTGAACAAGTTGACGATAAAGAACAAGTATCCTTTGCCACGTATTGATGATTTATTAGATTAACTTCAAGGCGCACGTGTGTTTTCGAAGATAGATTTGAGATCAGGGTACAATCAGTTGAAAATTAAACCAGAAGATGTACCTAAAACTGCTTTTCGGACTCGGTATGGACATTATGAGTTTCTAGTTATGTCATTTGGTTTAACTAACGTTCCTGCAGCTTTTATGGACCTCATGAACAGGGTATTTCACAAATATTTGGACAAGTTCGTGATCGTTTTTATTGACGATATATTGGTTTATTCTAAGACCAGGAAGAACATGAGAAACATTTAACTGTGGTTCTAACAACTCTGAAGTTTCATCAACTGTATGTAAAATTTTCAAAGTGTAAATTTTGGCTAGATCGAGTCAATTTTCTGGGTCATGTTATCTCGAAGGAAGGAGTTTCTGCTAATCCTTCAAATATTCAAGCTATTATTGATTGGCGACAGCCTAAAAATGTTGGTGATGTATGAAGTTTTCTTGGTTTAGCGGGCTACTACAGGAGATTTATTGAGAGTTTCTCCAAAATAGCCCTTCCTCTATCATGCCTGACTAGGAAAAGTATAAAATTCTAGTGGTCCGAAGATTGTGAGAATAGTTTTCAGAAACTTAAGCAGAGATTGACAACGGCTCCTGTATTGACGCTGGCAATAGAGAATGGAATTTTCAGCATTTATTGCGATGCTTGTAAGATTAGGTTAGGTGTTTTTTAATGCAAGACGGAAAAGTTGTAGCGTATGCATCAAGATTGCTCAAAACCTATGAACAGAACTATCCTACACATGATTTAGAATTAGCAGTTATGGTTTTCGCATTAAAGATATAGAGACACTACCTATATGGCCAGAAATGCAAAGTCTTTTCGGACGACAAAAGTTTGAAATACATATTCACGCAGAAGGATTTGAATTTGAGACAGAGGCGGTGGTTGGAATTCGTGATGGACTTTGATATTGAAATCAAGTACCACCCAGGAAAAGCCAACAAGGTAGCTTATGCTTTGAGTTAGAAAACCGCAATGAAGCAACCTGAGATGTCAGCTATGTCAGTTGAGCTTAAATCAGAGATTCAAAGATTTCATATGGAGATCATTCAGATTTGGCAGCCATGCTCTCGGCTATATCATTGAAACTAACTCTTCTGAAGAGAATTAAAGAAGCTCAACAGAATGATCTAGAGTGTAAAAGCTACAAATCAAGCATGCCATCTATTGATTCTTCGGATTTCAATTTTTCTAATGATGGAATATTAAAATTTAGGAGTTAGTGGTATGTACCTAAGAACCTCAGATTACGAACAGAAATTTTATTTGAGGCCCATTCATCTACTTTCTCTTTACATCCTGGAAGTACAAAAATGTATAGAGACTTGAAGCAGTACTTCTGGTGGCCAAACATGAAGAGAGATGTAGCAAAGCACGTCGAGACATGCATTATTTGTTAGCAAGTTAAGGCAAAACATCAAAGGCTGGCTGGGACTTTTACAGCCACTACCAATTCCATGATGGAAATGAGAGCAAATTTCTATGGAACAAATTCCTAGAAACATACTCTCATCACTCTTGGGGTCCAGCTTCCCTCTATGCTCCCTATCATTACGCACATAACATGTACTACCGAAGGGATGAAAATAATTAAGATTTGGAGTTTTACCTTTCTATATCTCATAGAGAGTCATTGTAGTTCCTCCACGTAGATACAACTGATTGATAGTGTAGCAAGCTGTGCTCATATCTTTAGCCCAGAATCTCTTAGGAACATTTTTTTCGTGTAACACTACGCGTGACATTTTTGCTATAGTTTGATTTTTACGCCCAACTACTCCTTTTTCCTGAGGAGTTTTAGGTGCAGAGAATTCATGAGAGATTCCAAGTTGATTGCAGAAGTTTGGGAAATCTGAGTTCTGAAATTCTCTCCCATGATCACTACGAATTCGAATAACCATCACATTAACACAATCTTTCTCACGTTGGAGTCGACGACATAAGGCTTGAAAGCGTTGAAGGTGTCAGATTTTTCTCTAAGAAACTCCACCCAAGTATACCTTGAAAAATCATCAACCACTACATAAGCATATCATTTTCCTCCAATACTTTTCACAGCCATTGGACCAATTAGATCCATTTACAGTAACTCAAGAACACAATTAGTTGCTCGTGTCTGAGACATTTGGTGTGACTTTTTGGTTTGCTTCCCAATCTGACATGGACTACTCAATCTGTCTTCATCAAGTTTATCATGGGAATTTCACGGACAGCTCCTTTTGAAATAATCTGCTTTAACATCCTAATATTAACATGATCCAATTTTCAATTCCATAAAATAGAATCTTCCATGCTTGATCGAACACATGTAGATAAAGATGAGATGAGATAGCAATTGTCAGAAGACCTTACTCCTTCGATGATGCATTTGTTCTTATGATTCGAAACAACACATTTACCGCTAGTGAAATGAACCTTCAGATGTTGATCACATAACTAACTAATGCTAATCAGATTCGTTTTTAGATCTTTTACTAGAAGAACATTTTCCAATGTTGGCAACCTTGGAAAATTTAGTGTTCCTTTTTCCAATGACATTTACTATAACACTATTGCCAAACATTACTTTTTCCAATCCTCCTGATATAATGTTCTTTAAAAATTTTTCTTCACCACTCATATGTGTAGAGCACCCGCTGTCAAAGTACCATGCATCAATCGTAGTGGTCTTTAAAGAAAATTTAGTGTTCCTTTTTCTAATGACATTTGCTGTAACACTATTGCCAAACGTTACTTTTCCCAATTCTCCTGATATAATGTTCTTTAAAAGTTTTTCTTCACCAATCATATGTGTAGAGCACTCGCTGTCAAAGTACCATGCATCAATCCTAGTGGTCTTTAGAGAAGTATGTGCAACATTGCACTTTAAGTTGATTTTCTTCATTCATTTCTGTTGGGAAAATCTGTAGGAAGAGATAAGTCTAGGAGTACCTTTTCTCAAGTCATTAAGATATGCAAAGCATCTAGGACAAATTTGACCTTGACGAAAACAGTAGTGAAAAATTGGAATAAATCTATTACCTTTTGCACTGGTAGTACTAGAGTTTGACTTCTTCTGATAACAGTCTTTAGAATTTGGATTCTGTTTAGTTTTTACAATAGACATAGTACATTACTTCCCTTTATTGTCAACATTGGTTACTGACACGTTTTGTGACATTGAACATTCTTCTTTGTAACCAATCCCAAAGTTATCATCACTTGATCTACTGGCCATTAGAATATCATCCAGGATAGAGGAACTTGAATTTAGCATTCTGACATTTTTCTTAATGTGATTCAGTTCGTTTGACAGATGCTTTATCTCAATCTAATGTGTTTTCAGTTTGGCTTCTAAATCAGCAACAGAATTTTGAAGATTTCCTTTTTCATTTTTCCACCAATCTGATTTCGAAGATGTTGGTTTATTCCAACCAATTCAGTCCATTTTTCATGAAGCGTCTCATATTCAACGATGAGATCTTCTTTTGTGACTTCTTCTTGATCTTCATTGCTAATTTCAGATATACTTGCAGAGACATTTTGAGTGACGCCATAACTTGTATGTTCAGCTTTAGCAACAAACGCGACATTTTGGTTTGAGATTTCATCTTCTTTATCTGAATCACTCTCATTCCAGGTTGTGTTGAGAGTGTTCTTTTTCTTCTTCAAGGTATTTGCACATTCAGCCTGAATATGCCCAAAACCATCACATTCTCTGCATTGAATTTCTTTGTTCATAAAGGGTGATCTGAGGGATGATTTTCTTTTCTGTCATTCTTATTGCTTGAAAAATCATTCTTGGTGTTAGTGACATTTTGTCTGACACCACGATTATTTCTACCAAATTTCTTCATAACTCTACTGAAATTTCTTGATAACAGTGCTAAAGATTCTTTTAGATCATCTTCATCACATTCTTCAGGTTTCTGTATCTCTGCTTTTAAACCCATGCTTTTCACCTTCTTTGTTTCTATGTTTACATCGAGATTCATCTCAAATGTTCTGAGAGAACTCATCAGTTCTTTTAACTTCATCTTGGTGATATCTTTTGCTTTTTCAATTGTAATAACTTTGTAAGCAAAACGTTGGGGCAAAGATCTTAGAGTTTTTCTCACAAGCTTCTCTTCAGAAAAAGTTTCACCAAGAACGAATGCCTTATTGGCAATGTCACAGAGTTTTGCATTGAACTCTGCAATGTTCTCATCGTCATGCATCTTCAGATTTTTAAATTTTGTTGTTAATATTTCCATTTTTGATAGCTTTACCACTAACGTCCCTTCATAGTAGTCTGAAGAATGTCCCATGCCTTTTTAGCTGACTCACTCGTTGAAAGAAGTCTTAATTGAGTTGGATCAACACCATTGAAAATAGCATTAAGAGCCTTTGAGTTACTATTTGCTAGAACATCTTCAGCAACGGATCAGTTATCTTCAGGTTTGAGAGATTTGACGCCTGTTTCACTTGTAGTCATTGGAGAATTCCAACCTGTTAGAATAGATTTCCAGACTTTTTCATCAATAGCCTTAACAAATGCTTTCATTCTAACCTTCTAATAAGCATAGTTGTTTCCATTTAGCAAAGGTGGACGCATTGTTGAACCTTCTTCCTTCGTAGAATCCATCGGAGAAATAACACACGATCAAGTCCCCCGAATCTCGCTTAAGAAACAGAAGCAACCCGCTCTGATACCAATTGACAAATCTAGGTTAACAAGTCTGTATTACAAAGAGTTGTAACACTTCGTGTGACATCAATAATAATCGATATTAGACAATATTAAACTGCGAAAAGTAAAGAGCCAAAAGGTTGGTAACGCAGTTCGGCAATTGCTAACATCTGCGGGGCCACGCCCAGATTTAAAAACAATTCACAGAATTGACAAAGTTACAAGACACTCGGTCTCACACAAAGTAAGACTCTCTCTTCTCTTTGTCACCGCCTTTTCCTAACTTCTCTAATGATTCTGTTTTTGCGAGCTCGCATTGTCTTGAAATTGATCCCACCCAAAATTTGAACACAACAAGATCCCCTTGTTGATGATGACTTCTCCCGAAATCCAAATGTGACAAGCTCCCCTTGTCGATGATGACTCCTCCCAGAATCCGTCTGTGACAAGCTTCCCTTGTCGATGATGATTTCTCTCGGAATCTGTGTATGGCAAGATCCCCTTGCTCACGATCAGAATGACAAGCACCCCTTGTCAATAAATAGAACTCCTCCAGAGTTCTAAGGCAGCCTCCTCTCGAGACTGAGCTCCAGCGAAGAATATCAAGGAATGCACCTATGACACTTTCAGCGACACCAACCATGGTCTTTGGATGCACTTAAATAACACACTCATAAAATAACGAAAATCAATCAGAACCGAGTGTGTAGAACAATCTATCACAGACCAAAGGAATAAAAATGTACACCACATGAAACATTGGGTGAAGAAAGAAGAATAACTCGCGGCACAAAAATTGTCAAACAAAGAATTAATCCTCGCACACATTCTGCGAGAGAAGAATGCTTAATGTACTGTCCATCAAATATTTCTATTTTTTATCTTCAATATTCTCTTCAAACAAATTGCACAGAATAAGGAAATCGAATCCCATTAAAATCGAATCTATGACACTTGATGTGACATTAGATATGACATTTATGAAAAGTGTTGCATACTCAATAAGACTGGATCCCAACGAATTAGAAATGTATCCCACAATTGTTGTGATCATATATCTTGGATATAATCCAGCAAACAGTTATTAAATCAACTTTCCAAAACCGATTTTCAAAAATAACACACGTGAAAAATCTGAACAACCAATGAGCAAATGAATCGAGATCAAATCCCTTAGATATTGTGATCTTTAATCTCGCTGTAATCCAGCTTAACAAACTCGTAATCTTCAAATAAGTTTCCAAAATATAATATCATGATAACTTGTTTTCCAAGTAACATCCTTCTAAAAAGATTTAATCTTTTAAAAATAACAAACTTCCAAAATTCAAAATAGTCTAAGTTTAACTTCCATAGATATTTTCTTGATCTCTAAGAAACTACCTTTCAAAATATAACTAGATAATTTCTTGATTTTCAAGAAACTGTCTATCAATATGAGATCTCATATTTAGAATAAAATCTAAATTTACTTAATTTTTATATGTCAAAAAATTAATGACAACCACATTTTCATTTACACTTAATATCTTTGGTAGCCATTGGCAAAGGAGCTCAAAATAAGAGTGGTGCCGACTTTCAAAATTTTGAAAGACAACAATGTTGTTAAAGAAGTAACCGGAGCCAAGTTTGACGATTTGGTGGTCGCAATTGAAGTCGTACGATCAAATTTCTGTCTATTCTGTTACCTTTTAATATCGAACTCTAGGATGAAATATCCACTAAATGTATTTTTGCAATTTGATGAGAAGAAGGGGAAAAGTGAAATGAGAAAATAGTGTAAGATCAATGGTGTAACGACCCGAAAATCCTTTATGATTCTCGGTTCGCTACCAATTACTACTCGTCACCATCCCTCATATCCTCTACTAAATATTTTCTAGAAATTGGAAAGCTTTTTTTTTTTTTTTTTTAACTAAAAACGACTCTTTTTTTTTTACTCAAAACGACTTCCAAATGAATATGCATAAATGTCGCAGCGGAAACTCGTTTAAAATCAGTTTAAAGAAACTTTGCTTTTAAAACATAAAAAAAAGAAAGAGACTGGTCGACACCTGCAAGAGCCGGTCGACACTTGAGTGGTCTCGGGTTTTTCATCGGTCGACACTGACAAACGCCGGTCGACACTACCTTTCTCTCGGGTCTTTTCATCGGTTGATACCGGAGACACTGGTCGACACTTCTACACTCATTTTAGAGAGGGGTCGACACCCGCTGTCGCAGGTCGACTCCTTGATCCTCTCTGTCCGCGCAGGTCGACCCTCGCGGTCGACACTACTGCCAATTTTATACGGACCGGTCGACACTTATAACCAGGGGTCGACACCTACTTCGACCCTGCTCTACACTGGTCGAGCCTCGCGGTCGACACTCACCCTCTATTTTACATTGACTGGTCGACACCTATGGATTTCGGTCGACATTTTGCAACACAGAAACTTTAATAGAATTCATTAAAACAACACGGATTTTGACTAAACGTTTATAAAACATAAATCCACTTCTCGACTCAATTTACAACCTGTTACTCACGCCAAAATACTCAACTCAAATTCAATTATCTCTTTTACATTAAAATAACTAAGTACGACTCAGAATACCTCACCACTCATATTTACACATGCCATAGTCAAAATGCCTCAACAGCTGGCCCAGTCGTCCCGCGAGCGTTCTCCTCCAACTACCTCCTAGTCTTAGGTATGTTCGGGATACTCACTAACTGCTGCGTCGTCACCTACATCACAAAACTCAACTATTATCTTAATGCTAAGTAAGTAACGCATATATACATAAAAAAACAAACATTTCCTACACATGCAGTTTCTACAGTTTCGTCTCTACTTTTGTTTTCGTCTCTTTCTTACATCTTCTTTATCTTCTTACTACTGAGTTGCTCTTTACGCGCTAGACTGAGGTGACTCCATAGTTCACCTCACTGGATAAGGCCAACCCCGATCTAGTAAAGTGACACACATCATAGTCCACCTCACTGGACTGGTCCACCTCACTGTACTGGTCCACCTCACTAGACAAGGCCACCACGTAAAGCGGAGGAAGAGTAATACCCCTTGCAGTCCATCTCACTGAACCGGTCCACCTCACTGGACAAGGTAACTCAACCCCACTTTTATTATCTTCTTACGAATCTTTTCGTTTCATCTCATCCTACTATTTTACTTCGTAAAAACATAAAAATTCATTTTCATTTCGTCTTGTAATTTAAAACTATGATGCACAATCGATAAAGTATAACATAAAATAAACGTGCAATGCATCATACTGTAATGTGATGTAGGCCCGAGGGCAAAACTCCTACTACATTACTTACTTGGCATTCTTAGCACTCGTAATCCAAATCTCGTATGTTAACTGGAAAACCTATAAAACCACAAACATCTATTAGCTCTACCTTCCGTTAACTTCATAAAACTTTAAAGGAATCAACCACTAAATCTCCACTCAGCCTAAACCAAAATTCTAACTAACGCTCCGACTAACCTTTAAAAATTCCTAACTCCGCCAATATTCGTCCGATTTGAACGATTCGAAATGCTACGGGTTTCTTGTGACATCAAATTTCTAATGGTTTCATCAATTTTCTAATCCCACTCATATAGCTTGGCCAAATGTGGCCAAACAGAACCCATTTTGTAACCCGGGTTATTTGGTTATCTACACACTCAATCTTTTCCACAAAAGCTTATAATTCACTCTTATTCCTAACTTAAACATCAACATACGCACAAAAATCGACTAAAACCTCCAAACTTCGTATCTCCTTCCTAGGGTTCACCCGAAACTCTTTCTAACTCTACTTTTACCGCTTAAAATAACTAAAACACTAATTATCTACCAAGAACTAACTAAAACTTACCAAAAATTTGAAGAACGAAGGGGAAACAGTTGATCGTTGGCTGCTGAAAGGAAAAGCCGAGCTTCTCGTGCAGGAGAAGCAGAAGAAGAAGAAGAAGAAGAACTGGGGGGAGGGGGAATCCGCTCCTCCCCTCTATTTTATTATTATTTTATTTTCTTTATTTTTTATTTTTTATTTTTTATTTTTTGTTTTTATTTTTAAATTATTTAATATAATTAGTTCAAATTTATTATTTCGCCCTCAACTATAAATCTTTCGATAAATGTACTATACGGTCAGTGCTCGGATAAAATCTTAAAATTTCTCTTTCACCATTATTCTTGAAATAATCCTTTACTTAATGTTACAAACTTTCTGGCCTCGATTCCGACTCAAACCTTGCCGTTGATCGACACGAAATTCTAAAAAATTGAATTAACTGAAATTTTTTGGGTATTACAAATGGTGCCATTCATTTCTCTTATTTTTCATGGGTTTTTGACAGCGAAAAAGCTCTTTGAGGTAAGCTCATCTTAGAGTTGAGCAGAAGCGGATCAAAATGTTGGAGTTTGGACCCGTTCTTATGCTTGTGTAAACTCACATCAGTTTGCAACGGAGGAGAATGTCATCGATGATTCAATTAAGGATTTTTAAAATTTAACCTTAAATTATGAGATGTTTTTTTAAAAAAAAAACTTTAAATTATCAATCTTAACAATTCAAATCTTAAACTACCTAAAATTTAACAAATTAAACCCTGGCGGATGACCGATCACCGTCTGTTCATTGAGAACGGACGTTCGTTCTAAAAAATTCTAAAATTAATTATTAATTTAAAAAAAATACCAAATTTTTTTAAAAATGTTACCACATGTTCATTATCTCATGGAAAGATAATCAGAAATTTTTGTAATTTTCTAACACGTGTATGATTTTTTATAATTTTTTTACATCTTTTTTATAAAATAATTAATTAAAATTACAATAAATTATACGAGTTTTATAAAATTACAAAAAATTTTAGATTATCATTTGTTGAACAAATGATAAAAGTTTCAAGTAAATCTAATATAATTTGGTATATTTGTAAAATTAATTTATAAAAAAAATAATTTAAAACAACATGAAAAGATATTTTACTTACTTAAAAATTTTACCACACATTTAACAAGTCATAAGACAGTAATTTAAAATATTTTCTAATTTTCTAACACTTGTACGATTTATTGTAATTTTAATAAAATATTCTATAAAATAATTATAATAAAGCATACAAATGTTAGAAAACTACGAACATTTTAAGGATATTTCTCATGACTTGGTAAACATGGGCTTAAATTTTCAAATAAAATCAATATTGTTTGATATTTGTTTTAAATTACTTTTTTATTTTATAAATTAATTTTACAAATATACCAAATGATATTTGATTTATTTGAAAATTTTATTACATGTTCCCCAAATTATAGAAAGATAATGTAGAAATGTTCGTGATTTTATAAAACTCGTATGATTTATTGTAATTTTGATTAATTATTTATAAGATAGATATAAAAAAATTATAATAAATCGTACAAGTGTTAAAAAAATTACAAAAATTTCAAAATTATCTTTTCATAATGTGGGAAATAGGTGATAAAATTTGTAAAAATAAATAAATATCGTTTGGTATTTTTTTTAAAATTAATAATTAATTTTAAAATTTTTTAAGAACGGATGTTTGTTCTTTTAGATTGGCCGTCCGTTCTTAGTGAACGTACGTCCATTCTTTTAGATCAGCGGTCCGTTCTCAGTGAACGGACGATGATCAATTATCTGCTAGGCTTTGATTTGTTAAGTTTTAGATAGTTTAATATTTGAAGTGTTAGACTTAATAATTTAAGGTTTGTTTTAAAAAAATCTCATAGTTTAAAGTTTAAATTTAAAAAAAATCCTTCAATTAATGGTTTTAATATATTTTATTTTTAATCTAGTCCGATTGCACAGTTTGATTCGGTTTCTTTGATTACCATCTTCTAATTTGGTTTTCTTTTTTTAAACTATTTTGTGGTTGGCCTTGGTTCAATTCGAGCTCGAATTCATATGAAATCAAATTGTACCTACCCTAGCCTGGGTGTCAATTTGTCGTATGTCTTCATGCGTTCTTTTTAGTAGTGATAAAAGTGCAAATGGTACACCTGGTCACAAAAATTATGAATAGTATGTTTAAATTGAAAAAAATAATATGCAAGATTTAGGTGAAAATTTTTTAGAGGAAAAAAAAAAGACAATTTATTGGCATTTTTTTATGTCTATACTTATGTTGTTGCTCATTTACTAGATTACTCGATGACAACACACGCGATGCACATGCGCGTCTTGGTTATAATAAAACAATGAGTACAACAATTTTAATAATAATAATAAATATGTATATAACAAAGTAAATTCGAATTCAAACATAAGTATAAATAAAGTTAAACAAAAAAACATAAAAATCTGTAAGAGTCAAACGAGACATAAGTTGGTTAAAAACAAAAAACAAATAGAACCTAGTCACCAAGTAATAACATATGAAGTGTATATGCTTTCGTACTGATTTTTCTTGGTAAATATACATTTGTCATTGGATCGAATTTGATTTGCAGAACAAAAAGACGACCAATTATTTGTTAGTTCTTCAGATATTCCAATGTTCAGATCATGGAATAAAGATGACTTGACCCTGCATAGGTCGGCTGATGCCGTTGATCTGTCTTAAATTAAGGGGTCATTTGAAAAATCTCGAGAGTAATAAATTTTTGAAAATCTACTGAAGAACTCGACCATACCTTGCGTGGATCGACCGATGCAGTTGACCAATCAGAATTGAAGTCATCTTGAAAACTTACCAAGAGCATCTAGTTTCTGAAATATGATGAATATGTCAACTTCAGAGTATATGTGGTCAACTCGAGAGTATATTCGGTTGACTCAAGCAGTAGATCAAAAGTTCTTAGTGGTCGATTTGACCTGCTCAAAAATTTCAAAAATGTCGTGAAAGGATCAACGGATTTAAATAAGTGATCAATCAAGGCTCTAAGGTTTTGAAGACATCTACAAATAGAGGCAACTTTTGTTGTGCAAACTACCAAGTACGATATTTACGACAAAGTCCTTTCAATTTTATTTGAGATATTTGAGTTATTTAAATTTGAGCAAAAAACTTAACTTTTCTTATTTTAAAGATTTCCATTTGTGAAAGTTAGATTATTGTTATTTAACTTTCAAAACTTCTACGCAAATTGTTTGTGGAAATATTAAAGAGTAATGCCCAAGAAGAGTCTCTGGAAAGCTTGATTGACACTTTCAATCAATCATAACACAGATGATTATAGTGGAAAAAATTTTCAAGGAAGAGCTTTGAAACAGACAAACAAGATTGATCGAAGCGCGTTAACAAATTATTTACATTTTCTTTTCCTTCTCTCTTTACTTTTGACTAGGTATTATTTTAGTTTAAACTTATCTATATAAGAGAGAAAATATAGATTGAGATAGCAAACAAAAGTATTAACTTAATCCCACGAAAAATTTTAAATAACCTAATTTACTCTCATTTCCTCTCTTAGGTTATTATCGATCCTACAACACACAAATATGTAAGGTAATCACAATAATTATATTAAACATAATCAAATATATAGATTTTGTATTTATGCTACGACCAAAATTAGTAAAAGTTACAATATTTGGTTACATGAATATTGAGAAATGTTGTGGCTTGTAGAATGTTTGTGGACTCCTTACTTTTACTAAATATTTTTTTATTGATATATAGCTCATGAATTTGACAATAGATAGATATAACATTCTCAATCAAGTTATGTTCGATCTAATTAAGAATGTTTCTTTTCCAATTCATCTAATCGAATTATATTGCAGTTCTTTTCCTATTAAATCGATATAGATCTTGGTTTTATCCATTTGGGTCAATTTCAACATGGTTCAACTTGATGGGTAGGTTTTATTTACTTTGGGCCTAATTCTCAATCAGTCCACAGTTGTTTGCTTATTTTTGTCCCCCCTCCTTTCGCCTCCATGGTTTGTTTGCTGGAACGGTGGACGGAAAACCCATCTTGGCGGTCGCTTGGTGGAACCATTTTTGAGAATCTCGGAGATCAACACCCTTGCAGAACAAACAGCAGGTAGGAAAAGTCCCAATTCAGCACAAGTCACGCGATTCACCAGAAACCTCCAAAGTCAAAAGCTGAAAACTGAAACTTAAAAAGGCACAGTGCAGAAGAACTTCAAAACTTCAACAATTGCCGGAAACCAAATAAAATCACAGAAAAGAAGCTCGAAAAGCTGGAACTTCAAAGCAACAGAGACAGAACGAGAAATATTCCGGTTGTCAAAGAGTCCAACCGAAGAATCAAACCAAGCTGACTGGGAATTCGAACTCAGAGAGCGAAAGAGATGGGAGAAGAAGATTTGATGAAGCGCCTTTTGTTCAGAGTTCAAAGATTTTCGAAGACGGTATATGTGCGTCATACCATTGACATAAACGTGGCGACATATTAATGGAGAAATGTTGAGTGCAGGCTGCACTTTCTACCTAATTGGTCAATCGTCATATTATATTTTGACGCATCGAGTAGATTGTTTAAGAACCAGGCCCGCATTCTTAGGAAGTATTAAATAATGATTCTTTTTTAAAAAAAGACCTTTTTCAAGTAAAAGTAAAAATAAATTTTTTATTTATTTTTAAATAAATTTCAAACTCATTTAATTTAAATTTAAGTCTTAATTTTTTTAATAAAATGAATCTTGAATATGATACCTTAAACAAATTGACCCTACTATTTGATTAAGAACATTGTCGGCCAACTCTAAACTAACTAGATTCGACTAAAAATCATGTTTTAGAAGTCTCAAACTGAGTCAAATCACTCAATTATTGTGCAATTATTATTCTCGAGAACGGAGGGCCAATCTCTGACATTATGTAAGTAAACAACCTTCCATTCTTATCTGCAGCTCGCGAAAATTCTAAAACTTCTTCACTATTTTCTTGTTCTAGCGAATTTTTTCTGTATTACTGACATAGATGAATTCTGATTCAAGTAAATCGATTGATTTAGATGAGACAACAATTTGTGATGCAAATACGGACTGGTATGCATACTCCACACCCATATATGATGATCTTTGAGCACTCGATCACTTAAAAGGCAATGAAAAAATAGAGGTGCATTTGACATCGAATGCAAAGAATGTATAAGTGTATAACTGCTTGTAAGGCAAGTTAACTGCAGCGCGGTAGACTTATTATCTATTTGGATGATTGTCATCCGAATGGCTCATATCCCAACCAATTACTTACAGTTGTCAGTATTGATGACGATGATGAAATATACCCTGTTGTTGTTGCCAACGTCGAATCAGAGTATATGGACTCATGAACATGGTTTTTGCAAGTATTGAAGCAGACCTAGACACTGAACGGATGGACAATTGTTTCGGATCGACAAAATGTACAATGCATTTCCAATTGTTATTTCAAATATTGGAGCGTTGTGGGAGTTATATTGTTTTATGTTGATTCTGTTTTTCTTTCAAATATCAAGGGTTGTTCCCTGCCATGCAATAGGAATTAGCGTTAGCCGAACACCTCTACTGCCTTTTGCATATGTACGTAAATTTCAATAACCAATTTTGGGGCAGAGTATACAGAGATACAATATGAATGCGACCAAGGCAACCACAAGTTTTCATTTTGAGATAAAAATGAAGAAGTTATATTAGATTAACCAGGATGCTCACACGTATCTTTGAGGCACAGAGCCTAGATATTGGGTTAGTCATGCATTTTCTTTGATTCCCAAGTGTGAAATGAGCTTAAATATTTTATGTGAGTCATTCAATGCAGTTATATTACCTATCAAGGACAAACTGATTCTAACAATGTTTGCAATGATCTGAAAGTGCTTGATGACTAGAATTGTCAAAAATTCTGAAAAATTGACCCAATCAACAGACATTTTATGTCTGCAGATAAGAAAGAAGCTTGGGAAGGTAGAACGTGCAGCTCAAAATTAGAGTGTTATGTTTGCCAGAGTTGTACCATTTAAGGTCAGCAACGGTAATGAATAATATGTTGTCGACATGAATACGTGTATGTACAACTATTACAAGTTGGAGCTTACTGGAATTCTGTGTGTTCATTCCATTCCCTATATGCATTTCATGATAGTAACACTGAAAAATTATGTGCATCCATACTATCACAAAAGAACTTATCTGCAGATGTACTCACACTTTATTCAATCTCTTAGCGGCCAACAAATATGGCCACCCATAGAAAATATGAACAAAATCTTTCTATCCAGAAGAAAGTGCTAACCTAGTAGGCCGAAAGAAAACAAGAGTGTGAGATGTTGATGAGCCGTCAAGTTCGATAATTAGTAGGAAGAATGCAACGATGTCGTGTCATATATGTCGGCAACAAAGGCATAATAGTTGTACTTGTTCTCATAAAGGATGTACTTCAGGCACTGCTTCCGTTTTTGCTTCACAATACACATTTATGAGTTTCCACACATTTGACTGGACGCAAATACATTTCAATACATTTTGCTCATAACACGCTGTCATTCTTTTTTAATATAGTTTTTATTATATGCAAGAATCTTTGATACACGGCTGTAGTAGAAGTGAATTACTATTCAGACTGTAATTTATATACTTATTGTAATATGTCATTAATGTATTTATTGTAATGTGTAATTTATGGATTTATTATAATATGTAATTTAGTAAGATAAAGTTTAAAAAATAGACATAGTTTCGTTTGTTTTATAACTTTTCCATACCTTGCTTCAAACAATTTCTACAAATACAAATCACAAATTTATAACCAAATGCCAGATCCAGTACAAACATAAACTAACGACTATTATAGTACAAACATAAACTAAACTAAAGTTACAAACATAAACTAATGATACTATATTATAAAAATGAACTACAATACATAAACACGTAAAGTAAAGTACATAAAATTAAATACAAAATAAACATAAATTAAACATCGTCATCTGAGGCCATCATCTAATCCCTGAGGACTTTCGTTAGGTCTCTCTGGGACTCAACCACCTCTCTTTAGGATACAGATGGCAAACGAGTCAGTCGAGCCAAGCCAGAAGTAGTACAACTCATCGAGTGTAACGAGTTAAATGAGCCGAGCTTAACGAGCCAGTCTGAAAAAATTTTAATTCGAGTCGGCTCGTGAGCCACGAGTTAAATGAGCCGAGCTGAGGCTCAACAAACCTTAATGAGTCGAGATTAATGAGTCGAACGTATATAAATATTATCGCTCGGCATGTCAAATTTTTGAATAAGTACCAGAGTTGAGAAAGGTCACGATTTTAAATTAAAGTGAGTTAGTATAAGAATTTTATTAAAATATATTATTATTTTATTAAGACAAATAATATAATAATTTGATAAAATATTTTATAAATTAAAATGAGGAAGATTGCCATGTGGATTAGTTTAGAAACCTTTTTACCCTTCCCCTTCCTTTCGCCGCAACATACAGAGAGAGAGAGAGAGAAAGAGAGAGAACTCCGATCAACACGCTTTTGGTGTCCAATTGTTCGTCTCGAAGAGATCTACAACATTGTTGAAGGGAGTTTTAAAGGTTTACGAATTTTTGGCATGTTTTTTGTCGATAAAAACTTAGGATTTCAGGGTCAATTTTGTGGCCTTAAAATCCCGTTTCAACTGAAGTTTTGGGTATAAACGTGTAGGAAATGTTGTTATGAGTGCGATAGAATAAAAATTTTGGGAAAGTAGTGGATGAAGGCAACATATTGCCTTGACCGTAGCAGCACTGGGGGGAGGCGAGCTTGGCTCGCTGAGCCGGCCAACGAGCTGGCTGATTTGGCTCGGTCCTTAGCGGGCTTGTGAACCCTGCCTTTAGACTCAGCCCGACCTACCTCTTGGGACCGGGCTGAGTAGGCAGGCTGGCGTGCCAGCCCGCCCATTAAATAACACTACTCTAGGACTCAGTCAAGTCTCTCTGGGCCTCA
>CM039517.1:7996621-8236245 GCA_022433055.1 Begonia peltatifolia | reverse complement strand
CTTCTTTCCATCACATCCCAAGCTTCAGAAAGGTATGGTCTAGCAATGGCCGCCGATTCCTCTTCCATCTCTTCTTCGTCGTCTTCATCTTCTTTACCTAATCTCTGCAATCCAGGAATAATGGATACCAGGCTTGAATCTTTATCTTCCTCCGTAAAAACAAACCCTAGATCCATAAACCCTTTTAGCTCTTCGAATTCCAGCTCCGATAAACTCTTACTTGTCGTCCTTAACCTTCTTCTCTTCCTGGAAACATTTTTCTTCGGCAAAACTTCTTCTTTGTTCACCTCTTTACCGGAGAGTATGGTCTGGAACTTCCCCCGGAAAAGCACAGAGTCCGGCAAGTGAGAATCTCTGATGAAGTTTGTTTCCAAGCTCATATCTTCGCTCACACACCTTCTATGGATGGTCGAACTTCCATCAATTATAAGGTTTGATGCTGCTTCTTGAAATTTAAGATCTGGGTTTTCTTCAGAAACTGATGAATTTCTCATTCTCGAGTTCATCTTGAAGATTTCGCGCTCGAACCAGCACAAATCATAAAGCTCAAAAACTTGCGCAGAGTCCATCAATGACGGCCGGAGATCACTAATCTCTTTCTTGCAGTCTGCTTTGAATTAACGCACATAGCCCTGGCCGAATATTTAAGCCGAACTGATTACAAAAAATAAATAATTTCAAGTGGGTTTGACCGCACGTTTTTAATCTGCATCACTGTCTATTATTTTCTCATAATTAGGTTTGAAATTTGCGGAGTAATAATAGTTTCCTGGAAAGTAAAGAAACTTGGAACGTGGCAAACGTTGAGAACTTTAAGACGATTGTTTGAATGGAGAATTTTTAATTATAAGCGAACTCAACAACACCTAAATATTCAATTCAATTAGGTGTACTTGGTTCAACCCCACATGTTCCCACCCTTGATAATTTATGTTGATTCAAGTAAAACCAATGTCCAAACAGTCTCTGATTATTCTAAAACTTAGATTGAATAGATGGCGATGGGTTCACGTGGGAATTAACATCTTAGCAGTCAACTATGAAAATAAATAGCTTTATTAATTAATAAGTTTACACGGTTCAATCAACGTGATATTGATTTATAGTTTTATTATTTTAATAACTTTACTGCACATTTTCATACTAAAGGACCGTGAATGAGAGAGAATGATTTTCTGTATTCTCGTTGATTGAATAAATTTATATATAATTGTGTTTATATACTAGAGCTTTAGATGAAATATGTAAAGTTTTAATCTTGCCAAGCTGAATTTGTTGGTGCACAACATGACAATTAATCTCGAGGTGTTTTGTATGCTCATGAAACACCACATTTGCAGCAATGTGAAGTGCTGCTAGATTGTCACAAAAGAGTAATAATGGTCTACTATAAATATGAATTGGCGTTAAAGGTTGGTTCTATAGTTTTTTGAATTAAACTTGCAACTAGTATTGCGGATATTTTTTATTCTTTTCAAATTGTATTATTCTATTTCAAATAGATAGTGAGAGAGTTGAAGGGGATAAGAAGAAATAGAGAGAAAATCATATATGTAATTTTAAGAGAGAGAGATAGAGAGAAAATAAGAGAGAGAGAAAAGAAGTGCGGAGATAGTTAGAGAAAAAGTTACTTTTCTAGTAATATCAAGTAATATTGCGCGCGAGATTATAAAAACACTTATTTTCTTGATTCTCTAATAAAATTTAATATTGAAACCCTCGTTGTGGACTTAGGACTATTTTGTCTAAAGTACGTAAATTTTTGTTCTTGATTTCTTTTTTATTCTTCTTGATTAATTCTCTTTTCTCAAGAATTAACAAGCGACCTTTAGATCGGGTTTCAGTCAATCAGTCCAAGACTTTGAAGTTGACAAGTTAATGAGCGAGAATGATTTCAATGGCGAGTTAAGATGAAGGCTTTCCTAGTTCATCAAGGATTGTCCATTTCTATTGGTCCCAAGGCGTTGGGGAAGCTTCAATTATCTAACGGGAATAAAGCTATTGAAATGGAATCCAAAGCGCATAACGCTATTTTGCTAAGTTTAGGGGATGAGGTGATAAGGGAAGTCATCAAAGAAGGCTCAAATATCTTAGTATGGTCCAAGCTTTGCGAATCGTCTGTATTTAAAAAAGAAATTGTACACAATCGTAATGGAGAACTCCAATGAGATGCGAAAAGATGTTGATAATTTCAACGAAATAATTTTGGACTTGAATAGCATTGACGTCAAGATAGAAGAGAATGATCAATTCATTATCTTGTTGTTTTCTGCTGAAGCAGTACGAACACTCCGTCGACACTATGCTCTGCGAGAATTAAACCCTAACCATGTCAGAGGTGAATGTTGCACTCAATTTTAAGGAGCTCTAGATGAGAATTTGAATAATAACGCGTGATCAAAATCTAGGCAATGTAAGGCAAGAAGTGCCTCTTTCGTAATAAAGAATGTCACTTCAAGAAAGAATGCTATAAACGCAAGAAAAGGATCCTAGTAAGTAGTGAGTCTTGGACTCAGGGTGTTCTTTTCATATGACTCGGCAACAACAAATCATGCTTCATACAAGGTACTTCTTCAATGTAGATTATGATGTTCGATGGATACGTTCAAAAAATCTAGAACAGTAAGGTATATTTCTCAACTTAAACATAACCTTCTATTAATTGGAATGATTGATGATTCTAGTTGCATGGTGAAAGTTGAGAATCAATGCATGATGATCAATTAAGGGTCAATGGTTGTGATGAAGGGGGTTGAGGAAAATGGTTTATATTTTTTGGATGGTAAGACTATCATTAGCGGGTCTGTAAATATTGTTGAAAATTGGGAAGAGAAAGCTTGACTGTGGCATTTGAGGCTTGGACATACGAGAAAGGGGTTTGCATGAATTATCCAGACAAAAATTGTTGAGTAATGATGTCGTGTCATTGTTAGATTTTCATGAGAATTATGTTCTTGGAAAATCCAGAAGGGTGAAGTTCAATGTTGCAGTGCACAAATCACTTGGAATGATGGATTATGTACACTCTAATCTTTGGGGCCAGCTAGGGTTCTTTCAAAGGAAGAAGCTCAATATTTTAAGTTTATTATTCATGACTATTCACAGAGACTCTAAGTATATTATCTGAAGTCAACGGATCAGGTGTTTGATACCTTCAAAATTTGGAAAACAATGTTGTAACTCAGGCCAACTGGGGTGAAGAAGCTGAGAATAGATAATGGGATGGAGTATTACTGCTCAGATTTTGAGATCTACTGTAAAAAGGATAGCATTGTGAGACACTGCACTGTAAGGCACACTCCACGGTAGAATGACCTTGCTAAGAGGATAAATCGAACGATCTTGGAGAGAGTAAGATGCATGCTCCTTACATTGATTTTATTCAAGTTGTTTTGGGCAGAAGCTGCCAAAACTGCAAGTTATCTTATTAATATATATCTTTCCACAATATTGGAATTCGAGACACTATATAAGTTATGACAAGGGAAACTGGCAAAATATAAGGAGCTGAAGGTGTTTGGGTGTGCGATTTTTGCACATGTAAAACAGGGGAAACTAAAGCCAAGGGGCAAGGAGTGTGTTTTCTTGGAGTATCCGAACAATGTAAAAGTGTACAAGTTGTGATGTATTAAACTTGGCACTACCTGAGCGGGATCGCGCATGCACTTCCTCAGCATCGAGACATGAAAAACATCATGGATGACATCCATCGACGCAGGCAACTGAAGCTGGTATGCAGTTCTCCCAATCCGTTTAACAATCGGGAACGGTCCCACAAACCGAGGGTTGAGCTTCCCCCGCTTTCCGAACCTTACCACTCCCTTGAACGGCGAGACCTTTAGAAAAACCTCGTCGCCCTCATTAAACTTCAGCTCCCGGCGTCTCTGGTCAGCATAACTCTTCTGTCGACTATGGGCCGCTTCAATTCTCTTCCGTATCACAGAAATCTTGTCGACAGTCTGCTGCAAAATCTCAGGGCCTATCAATCGGGCCTCCCCAACCTCATCCCAATATAATGGCGACTTGCACTTCCTTCCATGGAGGGCCTCGTATGGTGCCATACCGATGGTGGACTGAAAACTGTTATTATACGAGAACTCCACTAGCGGTAAAAACTTGCTCCAAGTCGCCGAAAACTCCAACACACACGCCCTGAGCATATCCTCCAAAATCTGTATAGTCCGCTCCGACTGCCCATCGGTCTGAGGATGAAAGGCCGTACTGAAATCTAATCTGGTGCCCATAGCCTTATGCAGACTCCTCCAAAACTTAGACGTGAACCTGGGATCTCGGTCTGAAACAATCGACACCGGAATCCCATGAAGTCTGACTATCTCCTGAATATACAACTGGGCAAACTGATCCATTGTATAGGTCATCCTCACCGGCAAAAAGTGAGACGACTTCATCAACCTGTCCAAAATCACCCAGATCGCGTCGTGGCCCTAGCAGTCCTCGGTAGCCCCACCACAAAATCCATGGTGATTTGCTCCCACTTCCACTCCGGTGTAGGCAATGGTTGGAGCATTTCTGACGGTCGCTGATGCTCCGCCTTCACCTGCTGGCAGACCATGCAGGCCTCAACATACTCAGCCACTGCTCGTTTCATGTTAGGCCACCAATAGTGCTGCTTCAAATCTCAGTACATCTTAGTGCTTCCCGGATGCACAGAGAAAGAAGATGAATGAGCCTCAGATAATATATCCCTCCTCAGCTTCTCATCCTTCGGGACGTACCACCTATCCTGAAATTTCAGAATCCCGTCCTCTGAATAGCTGAACTCAGAATCAAGCCTGGCCTCCATACTCGCCTTCAGCTCGCTACACTCTGAATCAGTCTCCTGAGTCTGCCTGATCCTGTCCAGAATAGTCGGCCTCAACGACAAGGCAGAAAGAGTGGCTGCCAGATCAGAAACTACCTCCAGACCAAAACTCTGCATCTCTGTCACCAACTCAACAGGTCGTACAATAGTCATGGCAGAAGTCGAAGCTATCACCCTACTCAAGGCATCTGCCACCACATTTGCCTTCCCCGGGTGGTACCTAATCTCCACATTGTAGTCCTTGACCAGCTCGAGCCACCTTCTCTGTCTCAAATTTAGCTCCTTCTGCGTGAAAATGTACCTCAAGGTCTGATGGTCCTAGTAAATTTCGCACTGCTGTCCATATAGATAATGCCTCCAAATCTTGCGTGCAAATACAACCGCCGCCAGTTCCAAATCGTGAGTGGAATAATTCTGCTCGTAAGCCTTCAACTGCCTAGAAGCATAGGCAATGACTCTCCCACTCTGCATCAAAACACAACCCAAACCGATCCTGCAGGCATCACAATAAACAGAACTTCTCTCCTTCCACGGGCAGCGTCAGTACAGGAACCGTAGTCAACCTCTGCTTCAATGTCTGGAAGCTGTCCTCACACCTGTCGGTCCATTCATACTTTGCTTTCTTCCTGGTCAGCCGGGTCAAGGGGGCCGAGATCTTAGAGAACCCCTCAATGAATCTCTGATAATATCCAGCCAACCCCAGAAAGCTGCGTATCTCGCTAGCATTGGTCGGCCACAGCCACTCCTTTACAGCCTGAACCTTCACCGGATCAATTGAAATACCCTCCGAGGAGATAACATGCCCCAAGAAGTGAATCCTGTCCAACCAAAACTCGCACTTCGAGAACTTAGCATACAGCTGATGCTGGCTCAAAATGGTCAATACAATCCTCAGGTGCTTCCTGTGCTCCTTCTTACTCCGCGAGTAGATCAGGATGTCATCGATAAACACAATCACAAACTTGTCCAGGTACTCCCTGAACACCCGGTGCATCAGATCCATGAATGCTGCAGGGGCATTGGTCAGCCCTAAAGACATAACCAGAAACTTGAAATGCCCGTACCTCGTTCTGAAGGCCGTCTTTGGTACATCCCTCTCCTTCACCTTTAACTGGTGATAGCCGGACCTCAGGTCGATCTTAGAAAATACACGGGCACCCTGCAGCTAATCAAACAAATCGTCAATCCTTGACAATGGATATCTGTTCTTCACCGTCAACGTATTCAGCTCCCGGTAGTCAATACACATGCGTAGGGATCCGTCCTTCTTCTTGACATATAGAAATGGCGCTCCCCAGGGTGAAAAACTAGGGCGTATAAATCTCTTATCTGTCAGCTCCTCCAACTGAGCTTTCAGCTCCTTAAGTTCAGTAGGTGCTAATCTGTAGGGGTTCTTGCACACCGGCTCGGCACCTGGGAAAACATCTATCTCAAATTCAATCTCCCTATCAGGGGGCAACCCTGGCAATTCATCACGGAACACCTCTGAGAACTCCTGCACAATAAGAATATCATGTATCCGAGCATTGCAGGTGACTGTGCATCCTCAACACTTGCCAAAAATCCCTGGCAACCCATGCCTAACACCCGTGGAGCCTGACGAGAAAATATAGCAGAAATCCTGGCAAGACCCTTACCTGCTTTAAATGTGTAGCTTTCCTCACCCGGGGGCCGGAAATGAACCTCTCTGGTCCTGCAGTCAATCTCCGCATGATGTCTGAACAGCCAGTTCATTCCCAAGATCACCTCATAACCGTTCATATGGAGAATGACTAGCTCGGCATATAACTGCTTGCTCCCCACTGTCACAACATTACCCCGCACCACCTATTCTGAATACAAATGCTCTCCGGATGGCAAGGTGACATCATAATGTCGCTCGGCGGGACTGAACTCCAAGTTGGCCTTAACCACAAAGCCCGTCGACACAAACGAGTGCGTAGCGCCCGTATCAATCAAAGTATAAGCTGCCACACCATAGACAAAAATATTACCTGCTATCACTAATGGCTGGGCAGCATCATCTGGCTCAAACAGGGCAAAGACCCGCGGTGTAACTCTGGCTGACGACCTGCTCGCCACTAGGCATCTGCTGGCAAAGTGTCCCACCTCATTGCAGTTGAAACAGCGGTTCTGACGCGGTTTCGGGCACTCTCTGGACATGTGGCCCACCTCGCCACAGTTATAACACCTCACTGGCCCCGTCATGCACTCGCCCGGGTGGCTCCTCTGACACTTCAGGCACACTGGAAACTGTCCCGACCCCTGCGGCCTCTTAGTGCACCCCTGGCTGCTAGAACTATCACTAGGCCTCTTCAGGCCTTTCTGCACGGACACCTCCCCACTGCCCTGTGACAGCGACTGTCTAAATGATCTACGAGGCTGCTCTTTGGGTACCTCCCGATAACTAGGAAGCTTCGCCCGAGCCTCCTCAATGTCAAGGGCCTTCGCTACCACCTCCTCGTACGGCATGTCTCGGGTCCCCGCAATCCGCATGCCCATATAAATATCTGGCTTCAGGCCCTGCACAAACTGGTGTACCTTATTCTCATCGAGGCTCACCAAATGTCCTGCAAACAGCGACAAGGCCTCGAACTGCCGTACATACTCAGCCACAGTGCTGGTCTGCTTCAACTGTGCAAACTCCACCATCTTCTATGTCCTGACTGAATGACTGAAATACTTGCCGAAAAATACTGACCTGAACTCCTCCCAGGTCATGGCCCCCACATCTATCGTGGCCATCACAGTGTCCCACCAATGGCTCGCATCCTTGGCAAGATAGAACGCCGCACTAGAAACTCTGTCCTGCTCCTCTACCTTGGCAAAACTCATCATCCTCTCCATACTCCGCATCCACTTCTCAGCACTGAGAGGATCCGGAGATGATCCGTCAAAGGTCGGGGGTCTAAGTCTGTGCAGCCTGTCACCCCCTCTGTTGGACGAAACCTGGGCACTAGACTGACCCTGGTCGTCCCTGCTCATAAACCTCTCCAACTGTTGAGACTGACGGTGGACCAACTCGGTAAGCTGCCGGACGGTATCATCCATGTCGCCAACAGCTCTAGGAGGCGCCTCTCATCATGGCCGCCCTCTACCTCTACCTCTCGCCTCTCCTGACATTTTCTACCTTTAACAAAAGTATAAAGCTCACATTAGTACTACAATAAATTCAAATCTAAACACTTACAGTTGGTGGAGTGCTCCCGTGCAGCGGCTGACGGAGTTAGGTAATCCTCTGAACGACGTCGACCCCGTGGCTCTGATACCATAACTGTGACACCCCGAGAACCCACACCATCCCGGTGCGCTACAGTACGTCTACACACTACACGCACACTAACACTTGACACAACTCACTCAATTTAAAACCCCTTTCGTTTTCAAATCATTTTCAAAAGAACATTTGTGAGTATGAAAAGTTTTCGACTTGACTCGAAAACAACTCGCGTCCCGAAAAGGGAACACGAAGTTCTCAACATAAAAACTAAGCAGCGGAAAAGAAAACCATTTAAAACAGTTTAAGATAAAACAGTAAGACTTGAAATCTTATAAAAGAATCCAACGCACCCCACGCGCAATCTCACAGTGCTGAACGTGCCAACTGCACGTCACTATGTCTCGCGCACGCTCACAGTGCCGCGTGCCCAACGCACCCTGCCATTGTACAGCACGTCCGCGCGCACGCCCTCACTCGGCGCCGCACAACCCGTGAGCACCCGCAGGGCCGTGTGCCCCGCGCACCTGCGATCACGCCGCACTCCCACGCTCATCTACCCTTCTCTAGGATTCACTACTCACATCTCAACTCATTCCATATTATCTCGACTCCCTACCTCTCTCCCGAAATTTCGGTAGAGTAATGGCTAAAAACTGACTATCCCAAAATTTAAAAAAAAACCTGCACACTGCTCACCAAACTAACAGTGTCTATCTATCCATCATCCAGAAAAATCACCATAATCAAATCAGAGTATGAAGACGACGAAAATCCATCAAATACAAATGAAGAAAATCCCTAGTATAGAGTAATATCATACTCTAACATGAAAAATATCTGCGTACGTCACCAAAATCACACGCACTCCATATACCTATACACTGACACATATACAACTTATCTCATCGACTGTACAAAATCATCACAAGGAAAAAGAAAAAAAAAACCTCCAAAACCAACCATGCCACAACCTACCAACTTCACGGGTCGGGTCGCCCTAACAAAAATCCGTCATCCGATACTGCGGTCGCACGCCGCCAACCATCCTACGCCTCTGGACTAGGTACTCGAGGCTCACCAGCAGTATCGTCAGCACCTACACCACAGAACACACAACATAAGCCTAACGCTTAGTAAGTAGTGCGATATGAAAGTAAAAGCCGACAATGCAATCCTAGCACATGCAGTCCCTACACTCACACTCATGTTGTCACATCTGCGACGCGTAGTGCAGCCACACCAGGGTAAGGAGGAACCTCATGCCACCCTACACCCTGACACGTCGCCACCGTCCTGGACTCCCCAGCAACGAGGCCCACAAGCTACACACACACATCATCACACCAGGGTAAGGGTGTACCTCACGTCACTCTACACCCTGACACGTCGCCTCCGTCCCAGCCTCCCCAGCACAGGGCCACAGTTGCCACACACACACGTTTCACGACAGCCCAGCCGGCCCACCCCTCGAGTAAGATACACGACTGGTGTTGCATCGGCCCACACACTAGTAGGATCCGCGATACCACTGCCCATATCCTCACCGTCAACACATTCACGCCGCATGACGGCCCAGCCGACCCAACCCTCGAGTAGGATCCGCGACTGGTGAAGCACCGGCCCGCACACTAGCGAGATCTGTGGTACCACCGCCACACGTCTCACCTCATACATCAAAACATACTAAAAATCATTTTCGTTCACATTTTTTTTTTTTTTTAAATATGATGCATGTCAAACAATACGCACGCACATCACAATCAATCACATAAACCCTAAAGTTCTACAGTGTAGGCCCACTTGGGCAAAACACATGCACATTACTTACCTGGCGTCCTAAGCTCGCTCGAGGCACAGCTTCGCCAAATAGTGTCTCAACCTAAAACACAACCAATCTCTCATCAGTATTTATCTCAAAATTCACCAAATAGCTAAAAATAACCTTCCTTAACTACACTCATGAAATTCCAACTAAAACGTTCCATTGATTTGGTTTGGTCGAAAACCAGCGCAAAGTTTGGACGTGCATAACTTTTGCGTCCATCAACGGAATCAAACGATTTAAGTGGCTAAACGTCCCCTTAGGAACCTAGTTTAACATACTAAGACGGATTTTAAGATGGTAAGCCGCAGACAGGCGAAAAATGCCAAAAACCAAATCTGCCATTTTTTTATAGAATTTCAACCTTTGTTTTTCTCCGACCAAAACTCACTCGATTCAGCTTTTACGCACCAAAACAGACATGCCACTGTCACACGTCGAAATTCCATGAAAAATGGTCACAAATTTTACTTGGACCAAAATCTGGCCTAAACTTCCGACGCGCATAATTTTTGCGTCGGATATCGGAATTGAGCGATTCCAGCGGCCACACATTCCTCTAACAACCTATTTTTAACCCACAAAACAAAATTTAAAATGATCAACCTAAGCCTAGCCAAAACAGCCAAAAACAGAATCTGTTTTTATACGAAAAGTAGCCGAAATTCATCTTTGATCCAAATCTCGCAAATTCTTTCACCAAACAATCACATTTCGATCTACCAATGCACACATCAACAATTTGGTGAGTTCCTACTCAGAAGACAGCATGGCAACACCAACAAACTTCACGGTGTTCTCCCCAAAAACTGAGAATTTCCAATCGATCCATTGAACCAGGCACCGCCTCCCTCATTCCTTCTAATTTTGTCCCCTACTCCCTTGAAATGTAGAGGGTAACACGATCCCACACTCGGCCATCAGAGCAGGACAAAAACTGAAGGGAAACTCCCTGTTTCCGGTCGGATTTTGTCGCGGAAGAGCCGAGCCACACACTGGCTCTAGCACCCGCACACATTACACCCTAATGCTCCGACGACCGAGTCCTACTGTCGGGAAAAATCCAAGAACAACCGAGGCCCCCGCGCTCGGTCGACAGAACAAACAAAAACAGGGGAGAACTCACCTTCGATTTTTCCCAGTGCAGGAAGGCAAGGTAGCTCCTCACTTCAGCCCACCGGAGTACCCTGAGCACCGGCGTCTTTTCCTCGGCGGTCGGTCGTCGGCGATTGCTCCTCCTCAGCCTCTCTCTTGCTCTCGCTCTCGGCCGTGCGACACTCGGTGGAATGGCTTCCACCCGAAGCCATTCCACCACATACCCCTTTTTTTTTTTTTCATAAAAATACAAATTACAAAACTGCCCTCACGTGTTTTAATCTTCCGTGATTTTCGTTAATTTCCCGACCTCCCGACTTTAAATTCTGAAAACCATCGCAAAAGTAGGCTCCGAGTCTTACATTTTAAATCTTTCCCGTTGAAACATTTCTCAAAACTCCTACCGGGATTAAACTAAAAATTCTGGAAATTAAAAGTTAAAATTCAAAATTTCTGGGTTATTACATAGTTGGCATGTTGCAAGTTGTTTATCGGCATTAGGAAATAGCCGGTTCTTTCTTTTTTGTGTTATTTTCTTTTGTTTAAACATTTTTACCTAATTATGGGGCTATTTAATTCCTCTCTATTACTGATGTTCAACAATCTATTTTGAATCAAAATCCTTAGAAGTTGTCTTCTTCAAAACCGAAGCTCTTGAGCCTCAAACCAGCGCTCCTATTGTGAGTGATATCCGTAAGAGTGTTGTGCAATTGTCTTCCATTTTTGTAAGTATTTTAGAAGGTCTCATTACTACAATTTTTCCTACCTTTTCAATAGGTAGTATTCATTGTAAAAGAGTATAAAACTCTCTTCCTTGGCAAAGTTAGAGTGCTCTTCTTCAAAGAGGAAGCCAAATCTGATAAGGTGTTGATTATCACCTATTCGACCAGCAATGTTATTTTCTCCATATCTTTTTAATCTCAATGATTCATCCTCTCATTTTTACACACAACTACCATCACATCCACATCTTTAATTTGCCACCAGTTTTGCGTTATTTCATTTTCAGAGGACAGAGTTACGGCTCTCCAAAATTGGCATTATGTTTTCGACCAGAGTAGTAACCCGATCTTCGGTGACCTTCAGTATTTCAACCATAACATTTTCATCTTTACAGGTTAGCACTTAAAATTTTAGGGGCATTCTATCAACATTCCCAGCACGGTCTAGTTAAATTTTCAGGTCATTTGGTTTAAAAACGTAAAAGATACATGTTTTGAAATTGACCCATTTTCAGACCAGATTCCGCTTCATGCGAGAACGAATTTTCTATTTTGTTTGGCCAATATCTTTTTGGCTATAACAATTATGGATCTGAAATTTTGAGGACATCTCATTTACATGTTGAGTAAGCTTCTATTAAAATTTCATAGCATTTGAATTTAAATTGTCATAGTTGTACTTGTTGGAATGTAGGGATCTTTGGTAATTGCCAGTTGGAAATCCGAAGTGAACTAGTGTTTGTGTTATCACACAAGGCAAAGCACGTCATGTGTTGACACTTCAAAAGATGTGTTGACAGCTAGGCCATTTGATTATTTAACTTGAGAGATATGAAGTGTCAACCACTAATTCATTTTGATGTAAAACGCGAGATCTATAAAATGTCAACTAATAGGATTAAGTGTTGACCGCGGCCAAACCTGATTGTTCTAAGTGTCAACCGCATAGATTTTAATTAAAGGAAATTTTGTCGTCTTGCCAAAATTTATGGCCATTTATGATGTCATTGATTGTGTTCCTAGTCTGAGTTTAGGACCAATCTTTATATGTCCCTTAGTGTTGAACGAGATAATTATTATGTTGATTTCGTTTTAGGCTAGATGACTTTTAGGTTTTCGAGCTAGTAGCTGAAGTAGCACCTCTAGTTGAAAGAAAGAGCACTCGACGTAAAAGACTTTTATATTATTTGCACTGCGTTGGGGATTTTTATGAAAACTCTATTTTTGTGAGCTATTACCCATAAAAACTTGACAACGTCTGGTTGCCAGCACATTAGTATTTTTTGTGTATATATGTACGTATAATTTACACGTTTATGATTGATGCATGGTTTTTATATTGTTGCGATGAAGGATTTGATCCTCGTGATATTTTGGACGGTCTTAGTGTCAAAGTATCAAGAGGACTCCCCAGTACTCCTGCTGCTACGTGAATGCTGTTATGTTTGCACTTTACGAAATGGGTAGTAGGGCGGTGATGACGCGCTCCTTGGGTTTCGAATCTCTAAACCTGATTAAAATATTATATGTTGATTATCAGTTATACATATTACTTCGTAGATGACTATTGTTCACTGACAACCCAGGTAATAGGGCTAGATCTATGAATTGCACGTTGCTTACTTCGTGGGTAGACTTCAGCTACTACCTTTTCTTTGTTAGTGTACTAGAGGGGTTTTTGAGTTACCTTCATTTTTCACTGAGGTAAAATTTTATAATATAAGTATGATGATGATATATTTTTGTATAGTCATCTCTGCATGTGATAAATATTTAATTTAATGTCTCATCTGTGGCCTGTGGAGCTTGTTTTTGGTCAAACGTTGAAAATGAATTTTCATGAGACGATGTTTGATAATCATTTTGATATCGCATCATCTTTTGAAAGAAAAGATAAAAGAAATTTTACATCTATTTAATATAACATTTCTACTGAGTTAGTTACTAACCCTTAACGACCCCCTTCCATTTCAAGGAAAGAACAAGAATACTGAGTAGCTAGAACTCAGAAGCAGTTAGAACTCGGAAGCAGTTAGCTTTACTTATTTCTAGTTGAGTATTTAGTTCCTAGAGATGACTTATTATCTTACATTTGGATCTGTATAAGATTAATTGTCTGGATTTGGATATATAAACCATTTGAACTACTTTTACATTATCGCACTATTATATCCATATCATTGAACGGATCTTGGCTTTTGATTTAATTTTCAAAGTCTTACACTGCAAACTAAGTCCTTGGCTAGGTGATCAAGTCCTCCCTGAGAATCAGCTCTCCCGACCTGGCATTTTGTTTGGCCCGCCTTTGAGTCATGATACTAAGTGAGTCTTTAAGCAAAAGAAGAATGTTAACAACAATGGAAGACCAATGTTCAATGCAAGATTGATTGCCAGGGGCTTCACGCAAAGAGAAAGAATAAATTTCAACGAAACATTCTCTCCGGTCGTGAAACTGACTTTGACCAAGTTGGTTTTATAGATTGTGGCAGCTCAGAATCTAGAATTGGAGAAAATAGACACAGACAACAATCTTACATGATGATTTGGAAGAGACTATTTTCATGGTTCAATTCGAGGGGTTTGAAAATGGATATTTGAATCAAGTATGTCTTCTAAAGAAGTCACTCTATTGCCTTAAGCAGTCACCGAGGTAGTTGAATTTAAAATTTGATGCTTTTATATCTAGGTTTATAAAAAGTAAGTATGATAGTTTTGTTTGTGTGAAAGTCCCACCATCAGGAGAAGCTTTGTATCCATTGCTATATGTAGATGATATTCTGATTGCAAGAAGAGACAAACTAGAGATTCGTAATTTGAAGGAGAAACTCAAAAATTAGTTTGACTTAAAAGATTTGGGCATGGTAAAGAAAATTCTTGTGATTCTGATTTTGAGGAATAGATAAAGAGATACTCTAGAACTTTCTCAAGGACAATACTTAAAGCGTGTTCTCGGTCCTTTCAATCTGCAATACTTGAAGTATGTTAGCATGCCATTAGGTGCTCACTTCAAATTGTCGAAGTTGTAAGCACTTAAGAATGAATCGGAAAAACAGTTTATGACAAAATTCCTTATGCAAACATCATCAAGTGTTTCATCTTCCTTATGTTGTAAGTGTAGCTAGGCGATTTATGTCAAATCTTGGAAAATTTCACCAAAATGCTTTAAAGTGGGTGATGAGATACATATTGGGTTCCTTGGATATGAAATTGACGTATGAAAAGAATGATGCATCATTGACATTAACATCAACAGCAAAATTTGTAATCGGGTATGTTGATTTTGATTTTACTAGATGTGTGGACTCAACATGTTCTACTTTGGATATGTATTTACAGCTTATGCAAGAGCTATAAGCTAGAAGTCTCAACTACAAAAAGAAAGTAGCTTTTTCTACTACGCAAGCAGGGTATATTTTAGTGATGGAATGTGTTAAGAAAGCTCTCTGGCTAAGATGGTTGGCTTCGAAGCACATTATATCAGTGTGTTGGTAGTTGTTCCAACGATTTTCTGTGATAGTTAGAGTGGACTATATCAAAAAACCCAACATTATATGATCGATCAAATCACATTGATGTGAAGTTTCATTTTATTCGAGAGGTTGTTGATTAGGGTGAAATGAAAATTTAGAAAATTGATACTGAAGAGAATCCTATAGATGTTCTAAAGAAAGTTCTTTCTGCTGCCAAGTTTAAGTTTTGTTTAAGTTTGGTTGGAGTGAAGGAAGGATAACTTGTGCAGGAGGAAGCTCCAACTCCGGATAACGACATGAAGATTTTCAAAGTCGGAACTAAGGAAGAGATTGTAAGGATTAATTCTATAGTTTTTTTTAATTAGATTTGCAACTACTATTGCAAATATTTTATCATTTTTAAAATTTTATTACTTTATTTCAAATAGACGAGGGAGAGAGTTGGAGGAAATAAGAAGAAAGAGAGAGAAAATCACATCTGCAATTTTCGAGAGTGAGTTAAGAGAAAAAAAAAAAGAGATGAAAAGAAGATAGTTAGATAAAAAGTTATTTTTCTTATAATATCAGGCGATGCTACTTGCAATGCTATAGCTTTCCAGAAACAATTGTTTTCTTGATTCTCTAATAAAATTTGTTATCAGAGTTTGTGTCGTAGACGTAGGACGATTTTGTTTGAATCACTTAAATTTGTTTTCTTGATCAATTCTTATGCGTTTCAAAATATTTGCAAATATGTATACAGAGATTGCAAACATGTTCATTTACAAGTAGTATGAAACATGGTTCTATACAGCTCTAGAACGAAATATAGTTTGCTCTTTCTTGGATCACCATGAAATAAAGAAGTCACCAAGAAAAATACAAAATCCTGTGATAGATCGTCTTGAATTAGGACATGCAGCTCAATCGGAATCACAAGAAGCCTTCATTTGAAGAAAAGATTTATTGGGACAGAACAACCGATGACATATAGTTAACTTTAAGTAACAAAAACATGTAAATGACATGTTTTTACTTAGCAAGAATCTGACCAAATGTATTGACAATAAGAAGTTAGTACATTTTCAGAAATATAAGTTGATCAAAGAAATATTGAGAACTTAAAGTTCAAATTTATATTCGGGTGTCGATATGAATTGATTATTGTTATAGAGATGTATGGAGTTACATTATAGTGGAGTAATTATTAACAACTTTTGAGGATATGAAATTCAACAAATTGAGGATTAGAATAATCTTTGTTTGAGGAGACATAGAAATGAAGTTATATTAGATGATTTTGAAAAATGATGCTATAGTTGATTGAATTAAAGTTAACGTATCTAGGAACAATTAAGTGTTCAAGTGTATAGTTTAGAATGATTTAATTTGAAAACATAGAAATTAGATAGTACTCGATAAATAATCGAAGCTATAATTGATCAAATTGAATGTAGTGAACTTCTGAGAATTATATTCGAGTATGTAGTTAGAGAGATTATTGTTTTGGGAACATAGAGATTAAATCTTAGTTGATGAATTACAAAATTTTGAGCATATAGTTTATCAAATAGAAATCAAGATCATTAAATAAATTTGAAGAAGTAGTTGATTGAAATAGTTTTGAAGATATATAGAGAAATTATTATATTTATAAGCATGAAAGTTATATTGATTGTCATGAATAATTAAATTTTAAAGATATAATTGGTCGAGATTAAATTCAGGTTTTAAATATAAAATTTATATTTAGAAATTTGATTTATATAAACATTGTTCGAGGAATTTTATAGTTTAGACTCCCCTTAAGAAATTCTTGAAATTTTGAGGATATGTCTACGAGGTAGTTGATTAAAATGACATTAAGGTTTATAGGTATGAAATTTATATATTCAATTTAGAAAATTCATTACTCTACAAAATTTAGAGTTTATATTTTATTGATGACTATTAAATTGTTGAGGAGATAAATGAATCAAAGAAACACCAATTTGAGGATCTCAAGGATAAAATCTATATTTGAGTATATAAATTAAAATAATTGTTGCTTAAAGAAACATGAATGTTAGATTTTATTGAAGCAATTGATATTAAATTTGGATGATAAATAAATATTTAAGAATCACAACTATTATATCAATTTTGAGATAGAGTTTTAATGATAGATAGAAGTTAAAATTAATTCATGACAAAATAAGAGAATCCTAAATATATGGATGAGAATATTTAGGAATAAATAAATACATTTATAAATCAAAGTGACACAACAAAAGTTTAATGAGCATTAAACTACAAATTCGAAGATGACATAAGGATTAGTGTTATTGAATATATAAAAAGAATCCAAAGAAAGAGAATTAAGGAATAAGAAGACCTCACTTGTCAGAGTGCTATGGAAAAATCGAAATATTTAGAAAACAACTTGAGAAAGAGAAGAGGATATGAGAAAAATCTACTCATAATTATTTAAGTAATAATTTAAATTTCAAGGATAAAATTTCTTTTAAGTAAGGGAGATTGTAACAATCCAAAGTTCAAATTCAAATTTAAAATTTAAAATCCTCAAATCAATTCAAAAATAAAAAATCTAATCTTCGATTTGATTCATAAAATCCTTAAAATTCACATTGATATCGATTTTATTCAGCATTAAGATGAACTTAGTCTCAAAATCATCCAGATTCAGGCGAAGTTCAGATTTACCCTTCCCTAACCTCTAAACCACAAGATAACACACCAGAACGAGCTTTCCCTCTCCCTCTCTCTCTCGAGTTCTTTAAATCAGAGGACTTACTTCAGTTCACAGCTTTAGGCCTCCACACTTAGGAGGCAGCAACTTCGAAGGCGAGCTCCTCGGCGAACATTCTCCGAGGGGAAGAATGACCACCATCGGCGTAAGATTTTTCTCCCTCCTCGCTTTGCCTTCATTTCTCTCACTCACACTATCACTCTCTCTCTCCGTTCGCAGTTTGGGTGAGCAACGAAGAAAAGGGAGGTTGGTTTTATTAAACCAGAATTAGATCATTTTAAGGAGGTCCAACCGAACCGGTCCATCAAAACCAAACTAGCCCAGCAAAATTGAACTAGCTCAGCTGAACCAAACTAGATAGTCAAACCAGATCCGATTCCATTGAACTGGACCCGAACCAAATTTCGACCCCAATTATATCGAATTGATCTAAAATTTTACAAGTAAGGAAGTTCTACTTAAATCATTATGAAATAGATTTATCGAAACAGAAAATTAATATCCAAAATTTTGTTTAGGTAGAAGATTCTGAAAGTCATTCTAATCGATCAAATCCAACATGATCCGACTTAAGAGCACACGTAAGAAAATTCTGCCAAACTCTTCTGAAATTGGATTGATTTAAATGTGGATTTAATACCAAATATTTTTTAGGTAGGACATTATTGAAATATTAGAAAATCCTGATAGACCCAAATCGCTCGGAATCCAAGTAAGTGAAAATATCACGTTTTCGACGTTTTGGCTACTGCACTGCATCATAAAATCTATGTTATTTTCTTATAATTATTTTGTTACACATTTTCAATATTTGAGCATGCATGTTTAGACATTGACATAGAATTATATAAAGATAAAATTGGTAGAATATTTCGTAAGTGTATGAATATGATGAAATTGATGGAAAATATGTGATAGCAAAAGTCTGAACAATAATGAGATGACTAAGTCTAAGGTTGGGAAATGAGTTTCAACCAGTCTATAATTGTTAAATCAGGATTTGACAAAAGTTAATGTTAATTTTGACACTTGCACGTATTTTTGCTTGTTGATTTAAATCTCATAGTTTATATAATTTTGTGATTTAGGTGTGTTTTTATCTGAGAAAGAAATTGTTGTGATCGAGAACCTCCCAGAGGCAAATGAGCATACAGAAGAAAAAAATATTTCGAGGTCAAATGAAAGAATTTAAATTCGTATGTTTCAGATTTATGAAGACATTTCATATTTTTATTTACGTTAAAACTTGGAATAAATTATGTTGAATTTTATTGTTGAATAAAGTTTTAAGAATTGTTTTAAATTTTGCATTTATTTCAAGTTTCTTACAAAGTTACTTAAAGATAAAAATTTTGATAAAGATTCTGCGCATTTAAGTTTTCAGTTATTATTTAAAAAAATTTTAATATTATGAAATTAGAGTTTTTAATGCTCGAATTTAATCATAAATCAATTTGAAAAATTTTAAGGATTTTCATATTAGGGAAATTAAATTAAAAATTTAAAAATTGCGGCATTACACAAGGTTTCCATAATGGGTTGGATCGTGTAATATGGACATAATTTGCTTAGTCAAACGCACCAATTACAGATAGGTTTTTTCTCACCAAAAAATCAAGATCAAGACCCAATCCAAGAACTACTCTTTTATTTCCTAATTATAGTTTTAGAAAATTTTACTAATTATAGTTTTAGAAAGGTTTTCTAATTATATTTTTAAAAAATTTTCCTAATTATATCTTTAGTAAGGTTTCGTAATTATTATTTTAGAGAGGTGCTATTTAAGCATGTTTATGTACTGACATTTGGAAAAAGTTGAATTTGATTAATATTATTGAAGCTTTTTGCTCTCAAATCCCGAAGCTCTCAAGCACCGTGCGGCACACACATCCGAGTATTTCTTCTTCACAATTATTTTCTAATCTTGTGAGTTTTGTGGAATATTTTTATTAGTGCTACCTTTTTACACTCTTAGTTAATAGTAGGCATCCCCATAAGGCAGTAAAAACTCTCATATTCATATCATTATAGTATTCATCGCTCCAACCAACTAAGTATTGCTAGATGCCCCAAATTAGTGTCTATCAAACCAACATCGGTGTTTACTTCATAACTTTATCAATTCCAAGAATTTACCTTTGAAATTTTCAGAAATTTTATTCACATCCAGAGCTTTAATCTGCTACAAGAATTGATCATTTCGATTTCAAACAAGGCAGTTCCACATTTCTGAAGTTGGTACACAATTTCCTGCCGGAACAATTACCTGGGTTTTTCGATGACCTTTGGTATTTCGACCATGACTTTCCATTTTCAGCGAGTTAGGCCTTGAAATTTGGAGGGTATTTCATCCTCACTCTGAGTAAGCTTTATTTAAAATTTTAGCACATTTGGTTCAGAATCGTAAAAATTACGCTTTTAGCAAGTTGCTGCATTTTCTTTTCATAATCTGTTTAATCCGAGAAGTAGATAAAGAAGCTTATTGGCAATTGTTACTAGAGACATGAATTCGTTCATACATGTCAGTTTAGGCAAATGCGTCCATAAGATTTATACTCGTTATCACCAAGTAAAAAAGCTAGCCAATGAATTGCCTTAGTCAAAAACTTTGATGCTGCATCCATTGGAATGGACAAAGTTTTGCACCCTAAATACCTAGAATAAGAAAGCAACTCTACAGTATAATGCATTTGATTCAATGAAAATCCTGTTATTCACCGTACAACTTCCATGCTAAGAAAAAAAAAAACGTAAATAATCCAAAATCTTTAATATTGAATTTGCTGTGTAAATGTATTTGAATTTCTCCATTTCAATGGTTGAATTTACTACCAAAGATAATGTCATCGACTTACACAAGAACAACTAAAATAGCATTAGTGGAATGTTTGATGAATAATGAAATATCGACATGGGATTGTAGAAAACCATTGGCAAGTAGTTTACTCAATAACTTTGAAAACTATTGTGGTGATGCTTTTTTGAAACCATACACAAACTTGTTTAATCGGCGCATTGGATCGTGCTCCTCCTCTTTAGGATATCCTTTAGGTATCTCCATGTATACTTCTTCATGTAAATTCCGATGCAAAAAATAAAGCATTGAGTTACAAACCAGCCTTTAGTGGATGCCATAGCAAGCAAAAGTTTGACCGTCAGCAATTTAGCTAAGGGAGAAAAAGTATTCATGTAATTTACTTCTTGTTTTAAAATCTTTAGCTACTAATTTAACCTTGTATCTGTCCATGGACCTGAGTATTATATTTGATCTTAGATAATCATTTACATCCGATAGGATATTTTGCTATCAGTAAAGTTGTCAAAGTCCACGTGGAATTGCTTTCAAGAGCTTGAAGCTCAAGTTTCATTGCCTCTCTACATTAAGAAAATTTATTAGCTTGACAATATGATTGTATGACAGAACCTAAGATAAAAGACATTTGGATTTTGAAAAAAAGAGAAGATTTAGGTAAAAAAAGAATTAGAATTCTGGACTATTTCTCAATCTGGTTTAATGGATTCACAAAAAAGAAAAATCAAGATCTGATTTGCGATTAGTTTGTACAAAAGGAAAAATGTCTCCATGAAAGATGACATTGCTGGAAATGAGAACCTTGTTTGATTCAAATCAAGCAATTTGTAACTTTTAAATCCTTGTATATCACCAATACAAAGAGAAGCTTTTGCTCTCGGTGGAGAGAATTTATGTCGACCATTTGTTAAGGTAGAAACAAAACAGAGACAGCCAAAACTCTAATGTAGGAAGACTTGAGATCTATTTCAATATAACTTGATAATAATATTTACTATAAACACTATCGTTTTACATTGCCTACGTGGCTAGTTTGTTAGACTGCGGATAAACAGGGAAAGAGGAGAATTGTCTAACATCCTCTCTCTCTCTCTCTCTCTCTCTCTCTCTCCTATTCTGCAACGAATATATACACAATTAATAGCAGCAGATTATGGATAGATAATGCTAGTTCTATTTCTCCGTTTTCTTAACAGGAGTTTTATTTGACAACAAAGGAGAAGGATTTTGATTTAGCAAATATACAGCTCTTAACATGCAATCACCCCAATATTTTAGTAGAATATTGGATTGAAAAAGTAGACTCTGAGCGACCTTCAGAATATGTTGATATTTTCTCTCCGCCACTGAGTTTTGTCGAGGAGTTCAACAAAATGTAAGAGCTTGATTATGAGTTTAACAAAATGTTTGATTAGATGAGTAATGAGATGATGGAAGGTTTGTTTTGATGAAGTTATGTTTACCGAGGACATAGTTACAATGTCTAAGGATATTGGTTGAAGCAGGTAATTTGTGATGAATGTCATCAATTAAAGATTTAATTTTTTTTAAAGTTGTCTGGGTAGTTCTAAAATATAACATGGATTGTATGTCGGCGTTGATAGACTGGCATGGAGCTGAATGTGGTGTGGTATGGTATGTGGTTGGACTCTTAACTTATCTATAGTTTGGAGCTGGTGGTTAGAAATGTGCTAGATTATTTAACTTTATATGTTTGTAAGAGGAAATTAGATACAATTTTGATGGATTTTGTTACTAGGTTGATGGAGACTCTGGGGTATGTTACTGTTGAGGTTGTTGTTAATTGAATCGCTAACCTACACATTTTGTCTATGTGAGAATAAATTTGGAGGGTTGTTCATTTACATGCATTCCGTTCAGTGTTGTAATTTTCTGAGAGTCAAGTTATTGTTCAAGTTTTGGAAAATCATATCTTGATTATGACGGAATCTGTGAATGACTATATTTTTATCGAGATTTTCTTTTTTGATAGTATAGATCTATTTTTTGTATGTATTATATTATAATAAAAATGTTGATATGCTGGTCTGTAACCAATTGTTGTGGAAGAGTAACTAACGTAATCCAAAAAAAAAAAAAAAAATTAAGAGCTAAGTTAAGACCAAAGACCAAGATCCATTGCAAGACATCATCGGACCAAAGACAAGATAAAAAACAAAGAATATGTATAAGAAACTACAAGACTTGATCAAAGAAATTCAAGATAGAGTTCTCACACCACGAGCAAAGAACCATAATGATGTCAGCTGTTAGTGAGGAAGCAATGAAGAATCAAGGAAGCAAGGTGATGTGCCTTGGACCCATGTGATATCTCGTTGAAATTCCTCAAGGAGCATGCGAAAGCAACAAACAAATTAGCAGAACTCGTTGTTCTCGGTTTTAACTGAAAACAACCAAAAATAGAGAAGAAGCGAACAAAAATAACGTGAGAGATGGAATGGAGATGGGTGTGAGTATAGTAGAAATCTCTTAAGGGAGATGAAGCAGGTGAAGAAGATGAAGGATGAGAGGAACAACAGTAACACCCCGTATTTTCGCAGTACCAATTTTCTGGTTGTCGGGACGATAAAAGACAGGATTCAGGTTGGAAAGGAGAGCGGAAAATTTGTAAGGATAGGTGGGAGATTATTTCGAGGCTAACGGGCAAGAAAAGCTTGTAAGATTCTAGCTGAGCGCAACTCGAATGATAGTTTAATTAAACGGCTAAAGGTGAGGGTAAAAAGATAAATTGGAATAAATTATATTAATATTATAAATTATATAATTGAAGGGAGGGAAGTAGAGGCTCCACCCTTCCCTTCTTCGGCTCTTTTCTCCTCCCGCATGTGTGTTGCCCTTCCTCTTCTTCGGCTATCGTTCTTCCAGCCGTTTAGCCAATAGTGCTCTCCGTTCCTTCTCCTCTTCAGTGATTCCAAGTAAGTTGTGTAGTTATAATCTAGTTTTGGGATTGAAGTTAGAGTTGAGGAGGGATTTATGGATATAAATTTAGGGTTCATGATGTGGGGATGCTCATCGGATTGTTTCCGATTGTTGCGGGTTTATTAGTGATAAATACGATAGATGGGTGAGGAAGTGAAAAAATTTGAACGAAGAACCGAGAATGTAAGATTTTAAGCACTAATACGGAACTGGCTGTGAATTTTTGGCCTAACTATAAACGTTCATTTTAGATTCTGTTTTGGTATGTTAAACTAGGTTATAATTGGAGCGTTTGGTCACGGGAATCGTGTGATTTCGATAACCGACGCAAAAGTTATGCGCGTCGGAAGTTAGGTTGAATTTGGAGCCGAGGTAGGTTAGTGAGCGATTTTGGTGAGTTCGTGAAATATTGTGCTAGTATGGTGATTTTAGTGCACAATTAGAATAGTGAGATGAATTTTGATGGGAAATCGGTTTCGTTGTAGGTTGAGCAGGTTTCGGGTGAAACGAGCGCCACGGAAAGCTAGGACACCAGGTAAGTAGTGTATGCATATGTTTTGCCCAAGTGGGCCTACACCGACGAACGTTAGGTTTGTGATGGTTGATTGTGATGTGCGCGTGTATTGTTTGACATGCATCATGTTTTTGAAATGAGAACGAAAATGAATTTGAGCATGGTTTTATGTGCGAATGTGAAGTGCGATGTGTGGTGGTGAGGACGATGTGTGTGTGGGCAACTAGGCCCCGTTGTTGGAGGAACTGGGACGGTGGCGACGTGCCAGGGTGTGGTTAGCGAGTGCGTCCAGCCTCACCCTGGGATGGCTGCTGCGGTGTACGTATGGTGGTGTGCAACTATGGCCTCATTGCTGGAGGAACCGGGACGATGGCGACGTGTCAGGGGGTGGTGTGACGAGTGCGTCCAACCTCACCTTAGAATGGTTGCGGTACGTAGAGTGACGTGTGGGTACGGTTTGAGGGCCTCGTTGCTAGAGAAACTGGGACAATGGCGACGTGTCAGGGTGTGAGGTGGCGAGAAAGTCCAGTCTCACCATGGTGCTGTCGTACCACGCAACACCGGTTGTGACAACATGAGCGAGAACGTAGAGACTGCATGTGATAGGATTGCATTGTCGTTTTACGTTTCATATTGCACTACTTACTGAGCGTTAGAATAATGTTGTGTGTTCCGTGGTGTAGTTGTAGAGTTACCAGCGGGTGAGTTGCCAGAGCCTAGACAGCATGAGTAGGCGGTTGGCGGCGTGCTACCGTGTGCCGGCAAGTGAAGTTGGTCAAGGCAACCCGACCCGTGGGGCGAGATTAGATGGTGGTCCTTTTTACTGAGTTTTGAGGAGTCTATGTTGAGTGTATAGGTTTTGAGGCATAGTTGGGTTTGAATGTTCACAGTCAGAATCGATGTATAGGTGTATGTTGAAATTTTTTGGAAGTGTTTGATGAATGATTCAGGTTTTCAATCGGCAGTTTTAATTCGGTAATATTTTTGTGTTCGTTTTCTTTTGAACTGCTGTTGTTTTTAGGCTGCTGGTGTAAAGTGTCGACCGAAGTCCATAGGTGTTGACTGGTCAATGTAAATTGGAAGGTGAGTGTCAACCGCAGGGTTCGACCAGTGCGGACAGAGAGAAGTGAGATGTCGACCGGCGACCATGGGTGTCGACCAGTTAGTGTAAAATTAGTGGGAGCGTCGACCGCGGGGATCCATCTACGCGGGCAGAGAGGATCAAGGTGTCGACCTGTGAAATCAGGTGTCCACCGCTCTCTGAATTAAGTGTCTAAGTGTCGATAGATGTTCTCGGTGTTGACCGATGAGAAAACCCGAGAGAAATGCAGTGTCGTCTAGCGTTCACTAGTCTCGACCGCTGAAAAATCCGAGACAACCCAAGTGTCGACCGGCGCTTGCAGGTGTCGACCTGTCTCGTTATTTTCATGTTTTAAAAGGTTAAGTTTATTTAAACCAATTTTAAATGAGTTTTCCGCTGCGGCTTTCTTATATAGTTCTCAAAGAGTACTGATTTATGTCAAGGAACGTAAGTTTCAAATTTTATATGAATTATGTCGAGGGGAGAAGTGTACGGTTGGCAACCCGAGTCTGAAGACGACTCGGGGGCGTTAAAGATGTGGTATCGGAGCAGTGGACGTACCAGAAACGAGTAGGTTCTCGGGGCGTTATAGATATGATATCAGAGCTTTTACCCAACCAGAAGTGTGGCCGACGAGGATGTCGGGCCCCTCGGAGTAGGGGTGAGATTGTGAAGGCAAGAGAGCCTGTCAGAATTCCCACACCGCTTGGGGGAAAGGTAGAGGGGACGGTTAATAGATGGGAAGAGTGCATGTTACGAGTGTAAGAGCCACTAGGTCAAAGTCGTTAGATGGATCTCCGAATACCACCAGCCGATGCATGGGAGTGCTCCATCAACTGTAAGTATTTCTTAGAGCCCTAGTAGTTTCGTTTTAGACTCACTACATGTTGTGGTGATAGGTTTAACATTATGGTTAGAGAGACGCGTAGAGCTGTAGGCGATATAGATGACGTCATTAGACAGCTTACCGAGTTGGTCAACTGCCAATCGCAACAGCTGAAGCGGTTTATGAGTAGGGAGGACCAAGGACAGTCTAGTGCCCAAACTTCGACGGATCATGAGGGTGATAAGTTGCACAGGCTAAGACCCCTAGTGTTCGACGGATCATCTTCGGATCCACTCAGTGCTGAGGAGTGGATTCGAAGTATGGAAGACATGATGGATTACGCCAAGGTAAATGAGCAAGACAGGGTATCCAGTGCGGTATTCCACCTTGCCAAGGATGCCCGATTTTAGTGGGATTCAGTGAAGGCGACCACCGATGTGAAGTCCATGACTTGGGAGGAATTTAAGACGACGTTCTTCGGCAAATATTTTAGCCACTCAGCCAGAACCCAGAAGATGGTGGAGTTTGCCAAGTTGAGGCAGACAGGTACAGTGGCCGAATATGTGAGACTGTTTGAGGTGCTATCTCGGTTTACTAGTCATCTGGTGAGCTTGAACGAGAACAATGTGCATCAATTCATACAGGGCCTGAAGCCGGACATATACATGGGTATACGGATAGCTGGAACACAAGGGGTGCCTTACGAGGAGGTGGTGACAAAGGCGCTAGACATTGAGGAGGCTAGGACGAAGCTTCCCAATTACCGAGAGCTGCCTAAGGAATAGCCTAGGAGGTATTTCAAAGAATTGTTGTTGCAATCGAGCGGAGAGGAGTCGTCTCAGCAAAAAGGCCTGAAGAGGTCCAGTGACAGCTCCAGCAGCCGGGGGAGCAACAAGCGACCTCAGGGACTAGGACAGTTTCAAATATGCCCTAAGTGCCAAAGGAGTCACCCCGGTGAGTGCAAGGGAGGTGCAGGGAGATGCTACAACTGTGGTGAGGCGGGCCACTTGTCAAGAGATTGTCAGAAGTCATGACAAAATCGATGCTTCAACTGCAACGAAGTGGGGCATTTTGTTAGGAGTTGCCCGAATTTGAGCAAGGCCCCAACGAGAGTGGCACCAAGAGTCTTCGCCCTCATTGAGTCGGACGATGCCGCCCAGTCATCGGTGATTTCAGGTAGTATTCTTATTTCGAGCATGGCGGCTTATACCCTTGTCGATACGGGTGCTACTCACTCGTTTGTGTCCACTTCCTTCGTGGTCAAGGCAAATCTGGTGTCCAACTACTCTGGGCAATTCTATAATGTATTGTTGCCATCGAGGGAATGCCTATACTCAGATCAAGTGGTACAAGGTGATATTGTGACAGTGGGAGAAAATCGGTTGTACGCGGATCTGATCATACTCGACATGAAGGGGTATGAAGCTATTTTGGGGATGGATTGGCTGTCTAGGCATTTTGCCACGATAGATTGCAGGACCAAAGAGATCCACTTTCGACTCCCGAGTGGAGAGGGTTGTTCCTTTAGGGCGGGAAAGAGTTTGAGTAGAATCTCGGTGGTGTCGTCTATGAGAGCCCAACAGTTGTTACGAGGTGGATGCATGGGCTTCTTTGCTAGTGTTATGGACGTGCAGCTTTAGGGCAAGACTCAATTCCAGGACATCTCCATTGTGCAGGATTTTTCGGGGGTATTTCTTGAGGATCTGTCAGGTTTGCCCCCTGACAAGGAAATTGAGTTTGTTATCGACGTGTACCCTGGGGCTGAGCCAGTGTGCAAGAACCCGTACAGGTTGACACCTACCGAGTTGAAAGAGTTAAGGACACAATTAGAGGAATTGACGGATAAGGGCTTCATACGCCCTAGTTTTTTGCCGTGGGGTGCACTGGTGCTTTTTGTTAAAAAGAAGGATGGATCTCTACGCATGTATGTTGACTACAGGGATCTGAACAAGTTGATGGTGAAGAATAAGTATCTGTTGTCAAGGATAGATAACCTGTTTGATCAACTTCAGGGGGCACGGGTGTTCTCAAAAATTGATTTGAGGTCCAGTTACTATCAGTTGAAGATTAGGGAGGAAGATGTCCCGAAAACAGCTTTACAGACGCGGGACAGACGCTATGAGTTTTTAGTGATTTCATTCGGACTGACTAATGCCCCAGCTGCCTTTATGGACCTGATGAACCGAGTATTCAGGGAGCAACTGGATAGATTCGTGATAGTATTCATTGATAACATCCAGATATACTCTCGAAGTGAAGATGAGCACAGAGAGCACTTGAAGATCGTGCTGACGACTCTGTGGCAGCATCAACTATATGCTAAATTCTCCAAGTGCGAATTTTGGTTGGATAAGATCAAATTTTTGGGGCACGTTATCTCTCGTGATGGTATTTTCGTGGGCCCGGCAAAGGTTCAGTCTATGAAGGAATGGCCACGACCGACCAGTGCCAGCGAGATACACAGTTTTCTGGGGCTGGCAGGATATTACCGGAGGTTCATTGAGGGATTTTCCAAGATCGCAGCCCCTTTGACTCGATTGACCATGAAGAACATGATGTATAGTTAGTTCGATGAGTGCGAGGACAGCTTTCAGGCATTGAACCGAGGTTGACTACAGCCCCTTTGCTAGTACTGCCGGTAGAAGGGGAGAAGTTCAGCATTTATTGCGACGCCTCTAGGGTAGGCTTGGATTGCGTGCTGATGCAGAATAGAAGGGTGATTGCCTATGCTTCAAGGCAACTGAAGCCCTATGAGCAGAATTATCCCACGCATGACTTGGAGTTGGCAGCGGTGGTCTTTGCATTTAAGATCTGAAAGCATTATTTATATGGACAACAATGCGAAATCTTCTCGGACCACCAGAGTTTGAAGTACATCTTCATGCAGAAGAGGCTAAACTTGAGACAAAGGAGGTGGCTTGAGCTGGTTAAAGACTACGACATGAAAATCAAGTATCATCCGCGGAAAGCGAACGTGGTAGCAGACGTCTTGAGCCGAGTGTCAACTTCGATGTCTACTATGGTTTTAGCAATGCCGACCGAGCTAAAGACTGAGGACAAGAGTTCGACCTAGAAGTGATTTATGATTTGGCGGCCATGCTGTCGGCGATATCGTTGAGGCCGATCATCCTAGACAGAATTAAGCAAGCTCAAGAGACTGACCTCGAGTGCGACGAACTTAAGGCAGGAATGGAGGCCAATGCTAGCACGGAGCTCAGCCATTCGGAGGATGGGATTTTGAAGTTTCGGGATAGGTGATATGTCCCGAAGGATGAAAAGTTGAAAAGAGAGATATTGTCCTAGGCTCACTCGTCTCCCTTCTCTATGCATCCTGGAAGCACTAAGATGTACAGAGATTTGAAACAACACTATTGGTGGCCCAATATGAAGCGAGAGATAGCCAAGCACGTTGAGACTTGTGTGGTTAAGGCAGAGCATCAGAGACCGTTGGGTATGCTTCAGCCACTGCCTATACTTGAGTGGAAGTGGGAGCGGGTTACTATGGATTTTGTGGTCGAACGGCCGAAGACTGCTAAGGGCCACGATGCAATTTGGTTGATTGTGGACAGACTAACAAAGTTGTCTTACTTTTTACCGGTGAGAATGACTTACTTGATGGATCAGTTCGCTCAATTGTACATGCAGGAGATAGACAGACTTCATGGGTCCCAGTGCCGATAGTGTCAAACCGAGACCCCAGGTTTACGTCTAAGTTTTGGAAGAGTCTGCATAAGGCCATGGGTACCAAGTTGGAATTCAGCACGGCCTTCCACCCTCGGAAAATCAGAGCGAACTATTCAGATACTGGAAGACATGCTCAGAGCCTGTGTGTTGGAGTTCCAGGTGACTTGGAGCAGGTTCTTACCGTTAGTAGAATGCTCATATAATAACAGTTACCAGTCTACCATTGACATGGCGCCGTACGAGGCTTGGTATGGGAGAAAGTACAGGTCACCATTGTACTAGGACGAGGTTGGAGAAGCAAGACTTATAGGCCCAGAAATACTAAACAAAACGGTCGACAAGATTCCTATTATAAAGAAGAGGGTCGAGCTAGCACAAAGTCAGTAAAAGAGCTATGCCGATCGGAGGAGGCGGGAACTGGAGTTTGGCGTGGGTGATGAGGTATTCCTGAAGATCTCCCCATTCAAGGGAGTGGTCAGGCTCGGGAAGCGAGGAAAGCTCAACCCTCGTTTTGTTGGACCGTTCCCTGTTACGGAAAGGATTGGGAAGACCGCCTACAAGCTTCAGCTGCCTTCCTCAATGGATGCCATACATAATGTTTTCCATGTCTCCATGCTGAGGAAGTGCATGCATGATCCTTCTCAGGTGGTTACACAACAGGATATAGAGATACAACCGATGTTATCTTATGAGAAGAAGCCAGTGGTCATACTAGGATCAGGGGTGAAAGTATTGCGAAACAAGGAGATTCCCTTGGTCAAAGTTTTACGGCGCAATCACAATGTCGAGGAGACCACTTGGGAAAGGCAGCAGGACATGGAGCAATAGTACCCAGAGCTATTTGGTACATAAAATTTTGGGGACAAAATTTCTTTTAAGGTGGGGAGGACGTAACACCCTGTATTTTCGCAGTACCAATTTTTGGGTTGTCGGGACGATAAACGGTGGGATTCGGGTCGGAATGGAGAGCGAAAAATTTGTAAGGATAGGTGGGAGATTATTTCGAGGATAACAGGCAAGAAAAGTTTGTAAGATTCTGGCTGAGCGCAACCCGAATGATAGTTTAATTAAACGGCTAAAGGTGAGCGTAAAATGGTAAATTAGAATAAATTATATTAATGTTATAAATTATATAATTGAAGGGAGGGAAGCAGAGGCTCCACCCTTCCCTTCTTCGGCTCTTTTCCCCTCCCACGTGTGTGTTGCCCTTCCTTTTCTTCGGCGATCGTTCTTCCAACCGTTCAACCGATAGTGCTCTCCATTCCTTCTCCTCTTCAGTGATTTCAAGTAAGTTGTCTAGTTATAATCTAGTTTTGCAATTGAAGTTAGAGTTGAGGAGGGATTTATGGATAGAAATTTAGGGTTCATGATGTGGGGATGCTCATCAGGTTGTTTCCGATTGTTGTGGGGTTATTAGTGATAAATGTGATAGATGAGTGAGGAAGTGAGCGAATTTGAACGAAGAACCGAGAATGTAGGATGTTAAGCACTAATATAGAACTGTTTGTGAATTTTCGGCCTAACTACAGATGTTCATTTTAGATTCTGTTTTGGTATGTTAAACTAGGTTATGATTGGAGCATTTGGCCACGGGAATCCTGTAATTTTGATAACCGACGCAAAAGTTATACGCGTCGAAAGTTACGTTGAATTTGGAGCCGAGGTAGGTTAGTGAGCGATTTTGGTGAGTTCGTGAAATATTGTGCTAGTATGGTGATTTTAGTGCATAAGTAGAATAGTGGGATGAATTTTGATGGGAAATCGGTTTCGTTGTAGGTTGAGCAGGTTTCGGGTGAAACGAGCGCCACGGAAAGCTAGGACACCAGGTAAGTAGTGTATGCATGTGTTTTGCCCAAGTGGGCCTACACCGACGAACGTTAGATTTGTGATGGTTGATTGTGATGTGCGCGTGTATTGTTTGACATGCATCATGTTTTTGAAATGGGAACGAAAATGAATTTGAGCATGGTTTTATGTGCGAATGTGAAGTGCGATGTGCGGTGGTGAGGACGATGTATGTGTGGGCAGCTAGGCCCCGTTGGTGAAGGAACCAGGACGGTGGTGACGTGCCAGAGTGTGGTGTGGCGAGTGCGTCAAGTCTCACCCTGGGATGGTTGCTGCGGTGTGCGTATGGTGGTGTGTAACTATGGCCTCGTTGCTGGAGGAATTGGGATGATGGCGACGTGTCAAGGGGTGGTGTGGCGAGTGCGTCCAGCTTCACCTTGAAATGGTTGCGGTGCGTAGAGTGACGTGTGGGTACGGTTTGAGGGCCTCGTTGCTGGAAAAATCGGGACGATGGCGACGTGTCAGGGTGTAAGGTGGCGAGAGAGTCCAGTCTCACAATGTTGCGGCCGTACCACGCTGCACCTGTTGTGACAACATGAGCGAGAACGTAAAGACTACATGTGATAGGATTGCATTGTCGTTTACGTTTCATATTGCACTGCTTACTATGCTTTAGGTTTATGTTGTGTGTTCCGTGGTGTAAGTGCAGAGTTACCAGCGGATGAGTTGTCAGAGCCTAGACATGATGAGTAGGCGGTTGGCGGCGTGCTACCGTGTGCCGGCAGGTGGAGTTCGTCAAGGTGACCCGACCCGTGAGGCGAGGTTAGATGGTGGTCCTTTTTAGTGTGTTTTGAGGAGTTTATGTTGAGTGTATAGGTTTTAAAGCATAGTTGGGTTTGAATGTTCACAGTCGGAATTAATGTATAGGTGTATGTTGAAATTTGTTGAAAGTGTTTGATGAATGATTCAGGTTTTCAATCGGCAGTTTTAATTCGGTGATGTTTTTGTGTCCGTTTCTTTTGAACTGCTGTTGTTTTTAGGCTGCTGGTGTGAATTGTCGACCGAAATCCATAGGCGTCGACCGGTCAATATAAATTGGAAGGTGAGTGTCGACCGCAAAGTTCAAGCTGTGCGAGCAAAGAGAAGTGAGGTATCGATCGGCGACCGTGGGTGTCAACCGGTTAGTATAAAATTAGTGGGAGTGTCGACCACGGGGTTCCACCTGTGCGGGTAGAGAGTATCAAGGTGTCGACCAGTGAAATCAGGTGTCGACCGCTCTCTGAATTGAGTGTCTAAGTGTCGACCGATAAGAAAACCTGATAGAAATGTAGTGTCATCCGGCGTTCACCAGTGTCGACCACTGAAAAATTTGAGACAACCCAAGTGTCGACCGGCACTTGCATGTGTCGACCGGTCTCATTATTTTCATGTTTTAAAAAGTGAAGTTTATTTAAACCCATTTAAAATTAGTTTTCCGCTGCGGCTTTCTTATATAGTTCTCAAAGAGTACTGATTTATGTCAAGGAACGTAAGTTTCAAGTTTTATACAAATTCTGTCGAGAGGAGAAGTAAGTGTACAGTTTGCGACTCGGGTCTGGAGACGACTCGGGGGCATTAAAGATGTGGTATTGGAGCAATGGACGTACCAGAAAAGGGTAGATTTTTGGGGTGGTACAACAACGACAGAGAGAGAAACTATTTGAAATCTTTTAGAGGGCTCCGATAAGGTGGATGGAGCGCGAAAGTACCTGTGGCTGGCTGAACGCAACTTGAGAACGTTCTGGTGATGATGCTTTCTATGGAGAGCAACAACAGCACTTGGGCATTTGGTTATCACCGTTCCTACTATTTTCCAACCTTCCATGAGGTTTGGAGAGAAAGGATATTGATGAGAGCCTACAACCAACCAATAGATTGAAACAATCTAAAGAACAACTCAGTGCCGATGCACCGAGGCTTCTCAGACGAACCAAGAACGCAATGTTTAAAAACCAAGCGTTGAAAATAACTTCTATATTTCAATTGTATCAAAAGTCCTTTCATAGTGTTCTGAAAGTGCTTATAAAGATTCAGAAACAATCGATGAAGAAATTTATAAAAGGAAATAAACAGAAAATAGCCATTGTGAATATAGTCGTTGGTGGCCATGTCAGCACACGCATCTCGGCGTTGATGCCGCTCGCTCTGGCTGCTTGGTCTGTGCGCGGGCAAGTGCGCCTGGTGCCTTCCGTCGTGCGTGCGCTCGGATAGTGTTGCGCCGACCACTAATGACTGATGCTCGCGTGCGCCTGATGATGTTGTGCAAGCATTGGCTTCCTTCGTGCATAGGATGATGCTGCACACCAACTGTTTGATGCCTCAATGAGCACCTATGGTCCATCCTCTTGTGCTTGCTCGATCCGATCACGACTCTTTGCCTTTCGTGCCAACTTCGGTCAGCGCCTTCATGCCTTGCTCGCCAATTAAACATAATGCTGGTGTTGCACCATTCCTTTGTCAAGCATATCCTTTCTTTAGGACATGTGTTGTTGCTCCTAATCCATGCTCCTATGTGGCCGATAGCTACAAAATCTACAAACCTGTTAGTGAAGAGACACGTTGCAATACTTACCTTGGTTTGTGATCGTCCGATAGAGGCCCATGACATATCATCCTTTCCAAATGATTAAGGATTTGTCCTTAAATCAAGAGATTTGTCACTCTTGAAGTCGCCATGATAGTTGAGCTTTAATCTTCAGTAGACTCCACCTGAGAGATTTGTCACTCTTGAAGTCGCCATGATAGTTGAGCTTTAATCTTCAGTAGACTCCGCCCTACCTTCCTACAAAACGAACAAACGAATAAACTTCGGCCATGGATCTGGCCTATCTTCTGCTATGGTAACCCATATCATATCATCCTCCTAGGACGATTGAGAATTTAACCTCAAATCTTGGAGGGGGCCTCCTTGCATGATGTCTTCTTTCCCTGGATCAAAGGGAAAGGATTCTTCCACGTGATGAGCTTCCAACTGATGGAAGTGATCGTCAGGCCTTACAAAATAGATGCTCATATTAGCTAACGGGTTGGGCCATGGGTTTGGTCGAAGATGATGGCCTGTTTGATCAAAGGAAATTTTTTTTTTTCTAAATGATCCACTTGCGTTTTGAGACCTTCAAGACATATATAAACATCCAAAGGATCGGGTCATGGGTTAGGCCGAGGATGATAGCTCGCTTGGTCATCCTTAGTAGGCAAGAGTATGATACCATTTTCCTTTGGTATCGAAGAAGTCCATATCTCCTTGGACTTAAAGGGGTTAGGCCCTACTTTTTCTCTTTCTTTGAGCCTCCAAAAATGTTGATGCAGTAGATTCTTCATGGAAAGGTCTATGGTTAATTGGGGCACATGATCATTATTAAGTTTGGGAACAATTCTTTGGCTAATGATCATGTGACCAACATCAAAAATACTTTCCTTTTGAAAATCCAATTTTTAATTTGAAGGGACTCTTTGAACCATGAAGAGAAATGGTTCTTCTTGGGTGTTCACCAAACTTATGATTTCAGTTCCTCCTTTGATGGTGGTTGTTACAAGCTCATCTTTATATCCATCTATGGTTAATTCTTCTTATTGGAAAATTTCATCATCACCTTTCATAATTGTTTGCTCTTCGTACAATATTAATGTATGGCTCTAAGGTCTTTTCTTCTTGTACCATATTGGTCGAGATGAACTCCTGTTCATCAACCTTCTTCGAGGTCACTTTGCTCAATGCTTGTGAGTGCAAGGTGGCATTCTCTACCACTTTGTTGTCTTCAACAATGGTAATTGCACAAGATTCTTTTCCATGCTCTACTATGACGGTTTGTTCCAAATGTTTGGGTTCGTTTAGGCATGGAGAGGTGGTAAATGTACTATTCTCCCAAAAATGGTTGTCACTTAATTTTGAAGGTTTGTTCTCTTGAAAGTTGGTCATTTCCTCATGATCACTTTCTTCTCTGTCTGTTTGTTCATTCATCTCAAGTAATGGACCTACTTCGGGTAGCAAATTATTATCTCCTCTTCTTGTAATGTGTCATTTTTACTTGGGGAAAACTTTTCTTCCATTAGCCCTTTTAATAATTTCCAAGTGCTCACTTCTTCCTCGTTATTCAACTTTCTTTTTATCTTAAGTTCTTCCCACCACACAATAACTTTTCCGGTGAAACGCCAATAGGTCAATTCGATTCCTCTTAATTCTATCAAATCATGACGTCCCAACAGCTCCTCCACTCTTTCCATCCAATTGTTATAACCCTTTTGAGTGACCATAAAAAATAGGCAATATAATATCATGAGGTCTCACAATGCCAAAGTGGTTAGGGGGAATCTTTTGGTTCGGTTTAATATAACCGGTTTCATCCTTTGAGTTTTTATCCAACCCCTATCTCCACTTATGGGTTTTGATTCTTCCTTCATCCATAGTCTCTAAAGGAAGGGATGTATTTTCCGTCATTCTCTAAGTTTTCATCCTTAGTAAATTTATCTTTTAACGTTTGATAATTTCTTTTTCCATTAAGGTGATTTGAATGATAACAATTATCATAAAGATCTTGATTAATCATTAAAATAACTATGCTCAGTTTCATTTAATTTATGCTGATTTTGGTAATATGAGGATTGAATTTCATTTATCCTATCCCTATAATCATTAAAATAATTATGGTTGGTTTCATTTAATTTAGGCTGATTTTGGTAATATGGAGATTAAATTTTCTTAGGAGGTTCTTCATAATACTTGTTATCATTTTTCCTACCCTCATAATTATCAAAATAACCTGGTTTGGTTCATCAGGATACTGATTATAGTTATAGTATGTTTCTCTTTTAGTGGTTATTTTAAGGGAAACAACATAGTTCTAATGTCCTAAAAGTACAATTTAACAAAGAGACAAGTCAAGGACTTTAGGAACAAGGAAAAGGATTCTCCATTGGTTGTTTAATCTTAATGAACAAATTTAAATTTATAAACACAAACAACACAACAAATACCTTTATCAACGGTGTTCATCGATGCAGTTTAACTTTAGTGTTTGCCACAATAACAGGAACGAAGTAACACAGTGACTTAAAAGATGCACAACAAGAAAAATTTACAAACTTAAGCATCCTCGGTAACTAGCAGAATATGCGTTGATTATGCATGGGAATTACTTCAGTTACTAATAGAAACATAATAATTTTAAGCAAACATAACATCACAAATGGAACAAACTGTTGACTGAAACAGATAATAGTTCTTGGGTCTTCAGCTTAGCAAAAGAGTTAGAAACAGATTCGATAAAACAGCAAAACAGTGTTAGATGTCCAATTCAGAATGCTGGTTTTAGTTCACTAACTTTCAGATTGTTCCCCAAAAACTTACATAATAACAACTTAAAATGACCAGCAATTATAGTAAGGAAGTATTCTATTTTCTAACAGAAAACACAATGAAAAATTGATGAAAAACAGATTAGATACAAAGCAGAATAAAGGGTTAGCGGTTAGCTCATTTATTAAACTGTTCAACAGAATGATATAGATTTATCCTAATAGAAGTAACCAAATAATGGCTCAAAATGTTCAGCAACACAGCAATCAATATCCAAGAGTTTATTCAAGATAAGCATGGCATAATAAGGATGATAATAATGGAAAATACTACAACAGTGCTTACCTGTAGAAGTTAAAGTAATAGACTGAAACAATAATCATCCAGCGCGGGCAATTTTGGGTTAGCTTTTAACAGAAACTAATGCAAGTATAAGATGATCTTACTTCAACAAGAGTATTAGCACAAAATAGCTTAATAACAATCAAACAGAACACAGAAATATTCTTTTCAAATGATGTATATATTAGATACTAATCAGAAGAATATGCTGTTTCAAACGATGGAGTGCTTTTGTCAAACGATGTAAAAATAAAGTTCATGCAATTTGAACAACTTCAGTTTAGCAACAATCAGATTAGAAAGTCATCGAAGACAACCAAATAACAAAAACATTTTTTTGATGTTTATGCATACAAATTTTCTTCTGTTACGTGAAGAAAACATATTTAAATTCTCATGCAAGCTTGAAGTACCTTGGTTTAGCAAAACAGAAACATTATTACATACTCGCAGCAAAGCAACTCTCAACTCAGACAACCAACAAATAAACAGAAAAACACAATGTTGAGTTAAACATGTTGATTACTAAACGTAATTCACAATGATTATGCATGATAAATTCCATCAGTTAGAACAAGAAAGTAGGACACATATCATGCAACGATAAGACAGATCAACGTTTGATATTCAACGAGACTTGCATGCAACAGACAGACACAAAGATATGACATAAACATTAAGAAGATATGATGGAAAAACAGATCAATAATTTTGCTAACGAGATATCCTGCATGCAAGTTATAATTAGAATTGAGTTCAAGTAGTCAAAGGTTATTTTAGTTAGCAAAAACACATACAGACTTAACAAAGCATTAACAGAAAAACAGAATATCCCAGCGAAATATGCATATGTGGTTTTAATAAGCGGAGTATCGTTCATGTAAATGTGCTATAATCTGAAAAACTAAAACTAAAACTAAACGCAAGAAAAACAGACACGGACACAAAACACAAACACAGACCACAAAACAGAACAGCAAACTCAAACGCACAGGAAACACAAAAACTAACCTTTCACTCGAAACTTTCAGACCTGCTGTTCAACAGAGAGCAACTCCAGCTCTGATACCAGATGATGTGCCTTGGACCTGTGTGATATCTCATTCGAATTCTTCAAGGAGCATGCGGAAGCAATAAACAAATCAGCAGAACTAGTTGTTCTCGATTTTAACCGAAAACAACCAAAAACAGAGAAGAAGCGAACGAAAATGGCGTGAGAGATGGAACGAAGATGGGTGTGAGTATAGTAGAAATCTCATCCTGGAGATGAAGCACAGAAGGATGAAGCAGGTGAAGAAGATGGATGATGAGAGGAACGACGACAGAGAGAAAAACTATTCGAAATCTTTCAGAGGCCTCTGATGAGGTGGATGGAGCGTGAAAGGACCTGTGGCTACCCTGAATGCAACTTGAGCACATTCTGGTGATGATGCTTTCCGTGGAGAGTAACAACAATGCTTGGGCATTTGGTTATTACCGTTCCTATTGTTTTCCAACCTTCTGTGAGGTTTGGAGATGAAGGATGTTGATGAGAGCTTACAACCAACCAATAGATTGAAGCAATCTGAAGAACAACTTAGTGCCTATGCACCGAGGCTTCTCGAACAAACCAAGAATGCGAAGTTTAAAAACCAAGCTTTGAAAATAACTTTTATATTTCAATTTGATCAAAGGTCCTTTCATAGTGTTCTAAAAGTGCTTATAAAGATTTAGAAATTCATAAATGGAAATAAACAAAAAATAGCCATTGCGAATATAGCCGTTGACGGCCATGTCAACACGCGCATCTCGGCTGATGCCTTGCACATTGACTGCTTAGTTTGTGCCCGTGTGTCACGCCTCATTTCCCATGATGCATGAAGGCAGGAGCCAATGGCCCAGAGGAGAGGAGCAGCGGGGCTACTCCTCAGGAGCGCGAGGTGCACAGCTCACATCGGGCGCGCGACCCACTAAGTCGCACAAGGTGCACAATCCATGGAGCAAACATTGGCCGAAAGTCAAATCCGTGAAGCTACGCAAGTAAGTGCTAAAATGGCTAAGTGTTGGGCGCAGCATTGGGCAAGCAGCAGTTACACGTACGAGGTGCGCACACAGGGCACACACAGCACGCGGCTGGCGCACGTGGTGCGCGCAGCCGGGGCGTTACAAACCAGCTGAGCACAGTTGGCGGACACGGAGCACACACGGATTGGACACAGAGTGGAAATGACCGTTGGAGCATTAAGGCACACGGACATGACCGTTGGCGGGGAGTTATTCCTCGGCAACTAGCCGTTGGCACGGGCGTTACGAATGCGCGCACAACGCGGGCACGCGGGATGGACACGGCGAGCCAAGAGGGAACTGAGCGCAGGAAGCTATCTTCAGACAAGGCACGCACGGCAAAATGGCAACCGAGCCTAACGCACGCAGCAGACATTGATGGCATGTGGCGGACATCAATGCTGCGCGCAACAGGCGCGCGACGAGCATTCATGGCGCGGGCGTGGCCGGCATTGAAGATGAGCATCCGAGGACATTAAGTGAGGAGCTGTACATTGATGTCACATGTAACTTATGGCTCGGTCATAAGATGTATATAAACCCCTTGAGACACCAAGCCGAGGTATCCGATAAAGGCGTTCCTAAGGCATTGTGTGGTGTTCCTTGAGTGAGTGTTCCTAGTCTTTTATATTTGGAATAGGAAAGAAGGTTGGGAGGTTTTGCTCTCGTAAACACTTGTGTCAATTTCTACTTATTTCCGCGGGCACCAACGAAGAGGGAGGTTGGTCAAGTCGGGGGTTTGGTACCGCACATCTTAAAGGTAAAAATTCTAGGTGCGAATTTGGGGGTGTGACAACTGGTATCAGAGCAAGGCAGCCACAAAACAAGCATGGAATCTCTAGAGCAAAGAACCTTGGAGGCAATTCTTGCGAGGCTCGACATGTTGGAGAGCCGTGTCGGCACATCAATGGCAACCTCGGAGGATCGGCCATTGTTGGTAGATGTCCGGATGATGAAGAAGGAAATAGGCGATTTCCAAGCATCAGTTGGTGCGGACAACTTAACTATTGAGCAACGTGTCGCGGACACGGTTGATCGGATAGACAAGGAACTTGTCCGGATAGGCAAGAATGCGGTTGGAGGCTCGAGCCGGAGATTAGCTACCTCGACGGCACAATTCAAGGTACCGGAGCCTAAACCCTACAATGGCAACCGCAATGCAAAGGAATTGGAGAATTTCCTTTGGGACATGAAGCAATACTTCATGGCCGCAAGCATCGAGGAGGAGAGCCAAGTCATGATTGCAAGCATGTACTTGGGAGGCGATGCAAAACTATGGTGGCGCCAAAACCAGAACCGGGAGCCACTTATCGACACCTTTGAGGCATTAGAGGGCGAGCTCAAAGACCGATTCTTATCGCTCAATTCGGAATGGACCGCGAATGAGGCGATAAGAAAGCTACGACAAACGGGCACGATACGTGACTATGTCCGATAGTATAGCTCACTTTTACTCGACATTTCAACTATGTATGAGGACAACGAGCTATTCAACTTCATGGTGGGGCTTCAACCGTGGGCACAAGCAGAGTTGAGGTGCCATGGTGTGAAGGATGTGCGGACAGCAATCTCCATTGCCAAGAGTCTTGTGGACTACAAGACCGCACCTTCAACCGAGCGAAGGAAAGGCAAGGATGTCAAGCGCGGAAATAAGGTAAGTGGAGGGAGTTCGTACAAGGGAAAGGCAACTCACAAGGCTTCAAGTTCTAAGGGACCTGACCACTCCCAAAAGAAGAAGACAGGGTGCTTTCTATGTGGCGGCTCACACTATACAAGGGAATGCCCGAGGAACGAGGCATTGTCCGCGGTGCTCGCACAAGGGGGTGAATCCGAGGAGGAGGCGCAGGTGAACCCCATTCAGCTAGTCAATGCAATATCAAGTGGAGGCGCGGGGCCAACACAAAAGGAGTTAATGTATGTCGAAGTAAAGATCCAAGGGAGACGGATCCGAGCAATGTTGGACACCGGGGCGACCAACAACTTCATCTCGAGCGAGAAGGCCAGAGAGCTTGGCTTGGAGCTAGCCAAGTGTGACACAAAGATAAAGGCTGTCAATTCAGGGGCACAACATATTAAAGGTACTACTAAACCTTTGATGACCGTGGGAGAGTGGCGACGGGAGTGTCCACTCATGGTAGTCCCACTAGACGATTTTGAGCTCATTTTGGGGTTCGAATTCTTCCGGCAAGCCAAGGCGATGGTTTTGCCACATCCTGGCGTATTGGTGATCCAAGATGACCTATCACCGTGCATGGTGAAAGCGGAGACACGCGGAGGAAATATTATGCAGTCATCTCTTCAACTAAAGGCGGGCCTCAAGAAGGGAGAGACCACCTTTTTGGCAACGTTGAGGGAGGTCAAGGCGGATCAGACTAGCGAGGTGCCGAGGGAAGTGCTACAAGTACTCGAGGAGTACGAGGATGTGATGCCATCGGAGCTACCAAAGAAGCTTCCACCAAGGCGTAGTGTGGATCACAAAATTGAGTTAGAATCCAGGGTGGTTCCACCAGCACAAGCACCTTACCGCATGTCACCTCCGGAGTTGGCGGAACTACAGAGACAATTGGACGAGTTGTTGGAGTCGGGTTACATCCAGCCGTCCAAAGCACCATATGGGGCACCGGTACTATTTCAGTGTAAGAAGGATGGGGTGCTGCGGATGTGTGTTGACTACCGGGCATTAAACAAGGTGATCATCAAAAACAAATACCCTATTCCTCATGCGGGTGACTTATTTGATAGATTGGCGAAGGCTTCTTACTTCACCAAGCTGGACCTATGATCGGACTATTGGCAGGTGCGTATTGCGCGCGGTGATGAAGCCAAGACGGCCATGGTGTCACGCTATGGGTCGTATGAGTTTTTGGTGATGCCATTCGGGCTAACCAATGCACCCGTCACCTTTTGCAACCTGATGAACGAGGTACTTTATGACTTATTGGATCATCACGTAGTGGTATACTTGGATGACATTGTCATATATTTGGAGTCACTCGAGGAGCATGTGCGGCACTTACGGGAAGTGTTTGAGAGGCTGAGGCAGCACTCTCTATATGTCAAAAGGGAGAAATGCGAATTTGATGTGGAGGAGATCAATTTCCTCGGCCATTATATCAAGCGGGGCTCAATTCGCAATCACGGTCGCAAAGTGGCCGTAATCGACAGATGAATTGCGCCAACTAAGGTAACCGAGCTACGATCTTTCTTGGGTCTAGCTAACTATTACCGCAGGTTTATTGCGAATTACTCAAGGATTGTAAGTTCATTGACGGACTTATTGCGGAAGGAACAACCTTAGCATTGGACGGATGCATGCCAAGAAGCATTTATGCGGCTAAAGGAGGCGGTTTCCTCCGAGCCCGTGCTAAAGTTGCCGAATTTTGCAGCACCATTCGAGGTGCATACCGATGCTTCGGACCGAGCGATATGCGGAGTCCTTACACAAGAGGGGCATCCAGTGGAATACGAGAGCCGCAAGCTCAAGGGGGCGGAAGAAAGGTATTCGGCCCACGAGAAGGAAATGGTTGCGGTGATCCATTGCCTCACTACATGGAGGCACTACTTGTTGGGCACCAAGTTCGTAGTGGTAACGGACAATGTTGCCAACACCTATTTCCGGACACAAAAGAAGTTGTCAGCCAAGCAAGCAAGATGGCAAGAGTTCTTGGCCGAGTATGACTTCACATGGGTGCACAAGCCGGGCACCGAGAACAAGGTGGCCGATGAACTTAGCCGGAAGGCATGCGGGGAGATAGTGGCGGCATTGACCAAGGTACGTTCTAACTTTTTGGAAGAGATTAGAACTGTAGCAAAAGAATATCAAGACTACATCCAGATGGTGAAACAAGTCGAGTAGGGCTTGATCCGGAGGTATTGGCTTGAAAATGGCCTATTGAGGGACCACGGCAACAGGATGTTTGTTTCAAGCGTTGGCGGCCTATGCCAGAAAATCTTGAGGGATACCCACGACACTCGGTGGGCGGGCTATCCAGGCGTGGAGCGCATGGTGGCACTTTTGAGCCGTAGCTACATATGGCCCAAAATGAAGGAGGACGTGAAGTTACATGTCAAGACTTGTCTCATTTGCCAAATGGACAAGACGGAGAGAAAGAAGCAAGCGGGGCTACTTCAACCTCTCTCAATTCTGGAGAAGCCGTGGGACTCTGTTTCTATGGATTTTATCACGGGTCTACCGCCTATCGGGAGGATAGGCACCATAATGGTCGTGGTGGATCGGTTATCCAAGTATGCAGTGTTCATAGGAGTACCAAAGGAGTGCTCAGCACACGACGCGGCCGAGCATTTTCTTAAAGGAGTGGTGAAATACTTTGGCCTCCCCCGTGAGATCATAAGCAATCGGGATTCGAGGTTCACAGGCAGATTTTGGACAGCCTTGTTCAAATATCTGGGGACGGAGCTCAAATTTTCCACCGCATTTCATCCTCAAACCGATAGCCAAACAGAGCGCATCAACGCATTGCTCGAGGAGTACTTGCGGCACTATGTATTGGCAACACAAAGGAATTGGCTCGAACTACTTGAGTCGGCCCAATTCTCTTACAACATTCATAAGTCCTCATCGACCGAGATGAGCCCAGCAAAGCTTACACTCGGCTTTCATCCCAGCACACCATTGGATATGGGGCAGCGAGGGGAAGGACGGGGTTCTTGCCCAGCGGCATATCGATTTGTGCTGGACCGAAAGGAACTGCTCGAGCAGGCCCGAGACAGCCTTGCCAAGGCGCAGCACCGATTGAGGAAGTATGCCGATCCAAGGAGGAGGATGTTGGAGTTCAAGGAAGGAAACCAAGTTGACTCCACAATTATGGAAGAAGGCCAAGGACCGATGGTTCCACAAGGGGCTACTTCCAAAATATGAGGGACCATTCGTGGTCACAAAAAAGGTTGGGTCGGTTGCCTACCGATTGCAACTTCCCTAGAGGCTCAAATTGCACCCAACTTTGCATGTAAGTTTTCTTAAACCTTATCATCAGGGGGAGCGGGTGCAAGTGCAAAGAGCACCACCCGGGGTGCGGGTGGAATTCTCGAAGAAGATCGCCGAAATTCTTGACCACCGAACTATGTTGGGCAGCAAGAAAGATAGGAGGCGAGAGTTCTTAGTGCAGTGGAAAAATGAAGAGGAGGCCACATGGGAGAAAGATGTCAACCTATGGCAATTCGAAGGACAAGTCAACGACTACCTAGCTTGGGTGTCGACGAGGCCGTCGACTTCATCTAGTGGGGGTGGATTGCCATACCTCATTTCCCATGATGCATGAAGGCAGGGGCCAATCGCCCAGAGGAGAGGAGCATCGGGGCTACTCCTCGGGAGCGCGAGGCGCGCGGCCCACATCGGGCGCACATTGGAGGTGTGACACCGTGCCAGTGTGTTTGGTCCCTTCCGTCGTGCATGCGCTCGGATAGTGTTGCGTCGACCACTAATGACTGATGCTCGCATGCGCTTAATGATGTTGTGCGAGTGTTGGCTTCCTTCGTGCATCGGATACTGTTGCACACCAATTGTTTGATGAAATGCCTCAATGAACGCCCATGGTCTCTTGTGCTTGCTCAATCCGATCACGACTTTTTGCCTTTTTGTGCCAACTGCAATCAGCACCTTCATGCCTTGCTCGCCATTTGAACATAATGCTTGTGTTGCACCATTGCTTTGTCAAGCGTGTCCTTTCTTCAAGACATGTGTTGTTTCTCCTAATCCATACTCCTAGGTGGCCTTTACTTGCAAAATCCACAAACCTGTCAGTGAAGAGACCCGTTAAAATACTTACCTTAGTTTGTGATCGTCTGGTAGAAGTCTATGACATATCACAAGGAAGGCAGTACTTATTGTTAAATGGGAAAAGAAGTTTCAATGTGCAAACACAACCACCTGCGTGCGCACCACGCTAAACCCTAGTCATGACCCTTCTTTTATTTTTTAGGTTATTTTACTGTTTTGTTTTGAACTTCGTTTTGCCTATTTAAACAAAATTGTAAGACCCTCTTAGAACAATTGAATTTTTATGAAAATTGAGTTTATATGTTTTGGTAAAATTCTTTGAATTTTCTTTTTAAGTTCTTATTGAGCAACTTGATCTTCTTCTAATGATTGCTTGAGAAAATCAAACTTGATAATTTTCAATTCAACCAACAAATTTGGTTTGGGATAAGATTTTTTAATTTGATAGTTTTCGATTCAACCAACAACATTGGTTTGGGTCAAGCTTCTTTCCTCTTTAATCATAAAGGCGTTTATGTGATTATTCTGCATTGTTGTTGGGTCTTAGATTCTCTAAAATCCTACTTCACATTATCTGTTATTAGAACAAAGGCTCCTACGATTCAATGTGCTATCTTTACTGTTCTTCTATCTTTCGTATTCTTCTTCTCTTAGAAATTCTCAAGTTTTCGAGATTTCTTTTAATTTAAAAAATGTGGTTAGAAACTTTCGCAAAATAGATACTATTGTGTATCTCAATTTCTAAAATCCAAATATCTAATAGGTTTTTTATTTTTGCAAGTTTTGAAAATCCTTTGAGAAAAATTTTCTATCCAATATTACCTTGATTTTTCTAGTTGGAAACTTTCAAAAGGTAGATACTCTTGTTCGTCTCGATCTCTAGAATTCGAATATCTAATTGGTTTTCTATTTCTGCAAGTTTCATATTTTTTTGGAAAAAATTTCGATTCATTAAATCTTGAGTTTCCTAAGGATTCTTGAGTTGATTTTTGCATAATTGATTTCTCGTACTCCTTAGAGATCATATTGTGCCGAATATCTAACAATTATACTATTTCTGTAAGTTTCTGCATCTTACCGAAAATTTCTATTCTTGCAAATACCTTAATTGTTTCAAGGTATTGTCACTAGTGATTGCTTCGTATACTTATTGAGCATGAAATTCTTCAAAACATGACATCCAAAAGATTGATTTTAGTAAAAGCCTTAGTGGCTTGATTCTAATCATTCTTGAACGTTGGATTTAAGGTTTGAAAATTTGAAATCTTCTAGTTGCATTTGTTGAATTGTCTCTTGATTGAATTCTCAACTTAGAAACCAAAAGAGGAGATTGAGTGGTAAAAGACAAAAGGACGAGTTTATTTTATAAAAGCCAAATTTTAAGAGAAACACGAGTGAAGTGATTATCGAATGAGTGTAAATATGTGAGGGAAAGGAAAAGTCCATTATATCACTTGTTATTTATTGGTTTAAGATTTGCTTATATTGCTATTTTCTTTTAGGCGTGAGGGAAAGGAAAAGTAAATTCGTTGTTTGAATTTCAAAATTATATGGAAGATAAAAAGATTAAGTTGGTTACAAAAGAATTCACCGATTATGGTAGTATTTGGTGAGACAAAATTGGTAAAGAATTTGAGGGGTAATGGAGAGCCCTTAATTTGCACATGGGAAAGTGTGAAGGCAATTATGAGAAAAAGATATATTTGACACTACTATAGAGATTTGTGTTGAAAGCTCCAAAGTTTGACTCAAATATTTAGAAGTGTGGAAGAATATTACAAAGCAATGGAAGTTGCAATGATGAGGATGTGGTAACAACAATGGCAAGATTTTTGGGAGGATTAAATCAAGAAGTTGCAAATATAGTGGATTTACAACATCATATGGATATGGAAAAGTTACTACACAAGACAATAAAAATAGAATGACAACCAAAAGCAAAAAGAAGTGTAAAGGTAGGTTCGGTTTCGAATAATTCTTGAAAATCAAGTTAAAATGAAAAGTCAAACCCAAAGGAAGATCTCAAGGGTAAGCCTGCGACCACTAATGTTATGCCACAAAAAGGTAAGATTGAAATTCCAACATCTACCCGAACTAGAGAAATCAAGTGTTTTTGGTGCCAAAGATTTAGACATATCGTTTCTAATTGTCCGAACAAACAAGCAATGGTTTTATTGGATAATGGAGATGTGGATAACGAGATGCCACCACTAGAGGATTGTAGTGATAAGGATGTGAAAGAACCAGTTAAGGGAGAGTTAAGGATGCTAAACCCTAGCCGCGATCCTTCTTTTATTTTTAGGTTATTTTACTATGTTTTGTCTTTAACCTAGTTTTGCCTATTTAAAAAAAGTTCTAAGACCCGTTGAGAACAATTTAATGTTTATGAAAATTGAGCTTATATTTTTTGGTGAGATTCTGTGAATTTTGCTTCTTAAGTTCTTACTAAGAAACTTGATCTTATTTTAAGTTCTTGCTTTAAAATGTCGAACTTGATAGGCTTCAATTCAACCAACAAGTCTTGTTCGGGTCACACTTCTTTAATTTGATAGCTTTCAATTCAAACAAGTTTTGTTTGTGTCAAACGTTTTTCCTCTTGAATCATAAAGCCGTTTATGTGATTATTTTGCGTTGTTGTTGGGTCTCGAATTCTCTAAAATCCTCGATGTCATCAGTAAAGGTATGTGATTCAAAATAAGTATGTTGAACTTGTCGAGAAAAACCTCTATCAACTCCAAAACAAGGTTTAGAGCAAGTTGTCATTGTAGGTGCTGAATTAGTTTGGTAAGGTCTCTAATTCACTAGGTAGTTTCTTTTCAAATGTCAAGACTATACGTCCACCAGTATAAGGTGCTCAATTGGACGGTCTACTAAAATAGGCCTTAGTATATACTGTAAAATAGGCCTTAGTATATACTGTAAAAATCTCGGTGCAAAAATAGGAATTCACGGACTCTAGGCATACATGCCAAACATAAAAAGTAACTGCGATACTCAACGATTGCAAAAGTTACGAAAGATTATCACCAGGTTTAGGTTTTTGCACCCAACGACACGACACATACAACTATTTCATTACTATAGTGAAAAACAAAAGAGATATCCTTCAACAGTCGAATGTGGGAAACAAAAACTAAACCCCTACATAGATCAATCAAACTTTGTTCACACGACCAAGATGACCAATATATTGAAATGTTCATGCTCAGAGAATAACATGTTCAGTGAAAATTACATAGATAATATAAAGCTTAAAGAGCCATAAAAATAGACTCGTCATTTATTATGAGAAAACATGTTTCATAATATTATTTAGAAAATGATACTATATTAAACATAAAATTAAACGCCTACCTCCAAATGGGAAAAGTCCAAAATCTCGTTCTAAGTTTTGTTACCTAATTATCATAGCATTATCAATACTATAACTAAAATATGAAATTTTAAAGCCTAAAACAACCGAAGAACAATTGGGTTGCAAACTCAAAATATGGCTAGAAGCAAGACATAGGCCGCAGCATAAACAAACCGGAGCCGCGATACAAAAAAGAGCTTGAACCGCAGCCAACAGGGCCTGAGCCACGACCCAACCATGTCGAGCCAGGCTACGGTCAAAACAGGGTCTACACTGTGAAAACCAAGGCCTGATCTACAACCCAACCAAACCAAGTCGTGGCCTCAAGGCATGCTGAGCCACAACTCAGCACCTTCTTAGTTGCAACTTAGCGTCGTCTTCCCCAATGTTGATTTCTGTTTTTTACCTTATATGATGCAGCAGTTTTCATAAAAGATATGGGGAATTAAGATAAAGAAAATTTCTTATTAGATTATGTAGAAATTTTAAGTTGCAAAAAATAAAATCTTATCATTCCTCATGATAACAAACAAAAAGGTTCTTATCACGCTAATTTGTACTAATTGTTTGGTATAATGGGTTCAACAAACAAATGTTATGAACATTTTTTATTGTCTATAATTAATAAATAATTTTTACAATTAATTTTATATTTGCATTATACGATATGCTTTATAAATTAAAAAAAATCGTTGATTATTTGTGCAATTTTAAATTTACATATATGTTGAAATATGTGAGATTAAATTTAAAAAAAAATAATTGCATTAGTTTATGACTTACATATAAAGTATATGATCTTCAAATTAATAAAATTATAAATACAGTTCACTTCGTTGAGAACGTATAGTCATATTCCGACTATATATGTAGTGACATAAAGTGATTGCATTTTATATAATATGATTATATAGAACTGGATCAGATTAAATTATGTTTTCTTATAATATCTGTTAAATAAAAAGCAATTAATTTTATCATAATGATAGTCATATATGTATGATTTTAATTCATTGTATTTAGTAGACTCTTATTTCGTTTCAATTTATTATTTGATTTATTCAGTATAGTTTTGTACGAGCTACATTACACAAACTTTGTATTTTAGGAATAAATTAAATAACTAAGTATGAATGCTAACATTGATACAATGAAATCCATAATACAATATTCACTTATTTGTTACTTTTGGAATTGAATAATTAGCGCACATATTCATAAATGTTATTAATTAATTATTCAATTAAAAACTAATGATGGTCAATGATAAAGATGTAATATGAGAGGTGAACGAATTTTATATCTAGCTCTATTATGAATCTTAATGGAGGATTAATACATACATAATGACTATATCAATGAACATTATTTTTAGTAAATATATTTTATAGTTCTAATAGTGTAACTTTAGGTATTTAGTGGAATTACTCTAGAGTTAATAATTGTGTTAATTAATATAAAGAGTTTATATTAATTAACAAATATTATTAGAACTTAGAACTATAAGTCAATCAGTCCCTCTGTCATCTTATATCACTATTCAAATTTCAATGTTACGAGAATAAATATATAAATGATTAATTGTGATTAATCATTTATAAACACTTAAAAGAATGTTTATGATTCGAAATATATAAGTAATTTTTATATTTTGAATTCAAAATAAAATATATCATTAGATGAGATTATTTTAAGGGATTTAAATTAGATTTGATAAATTTCATCAGATGAGATTTTATTTTCAAATTTAAATTGAAGTTTGTTATTTAACGAGCTGTTAAATCAATTTTTTTGAAATTTAATTTAAAAAGTAGATCAGAAAAATATGACAAGATGATATTTGATTAGATAAAATTTATTTTTAAAATTAATTTTTACTAAAATAAATTTGAAAAATTATTTTTAAATAGATCTATAAAAAATGTCACATGAGATTTGAAAGAGAGAGAGAGAGAGAAAAAGAAAAATCTAATCCTTTAGAGGAAAAAGATGTGACATTTCTCATATTTAGTTTTATGAAAATATTTACTAAAATCGAATAGAGACGTCTTATATATTGAGAACACGTCTCTTCACAAATATAAAAATGTGTTATTCTCGTAAGTTTGATGTCACACGTTAAGAATTTTAGTGAAAAGATTTTTAGAGAAGATTCGATCAAAGTACTTGATCCATCAGACGAGAGTACCTGAGTAAAAATATTTTCAAAAAGTTATTTTTCTTTTACATATTTCTTAAAAATATTTTTATTTTAGATTAACAATTCAATTTATGGTTATTTGTGATTTTTAAAATAATTTTAAGATTACAAAAATAACGCATGTCATTGTTATTATGAATGCGAGTGAATTCCGTTATGCGTGGGGCCATCAAAATAAACACTAATATATGTCTAAGCTTACTCCATACTATATAGACATATAAGCTCGTGGATCCATACATATTTATGCCAGGATTTGGAATCCATTGATGATCAGATAAAATGCAGCCAGCTTTGAAGAAGCAGATAAACAGTTGACACTATTCAGACTTTCATATGATACTTTACGGAGAGACGTCAAGCACAAACGGACAGTCAGACAGATTGGAAATGCAGATAGAAGAAGTTGCTTTTTCATTTAGTGTTGAAATATATTAAACATAAAAAAAAGAAAAGCCTAGTTTTTAGCATAAGCAGCAGAAAAATAGGGTATATTTATCGATTACTATTGTTGCCGTTTTACTAGGACAGCAGTGGCAGCGATTCAGTTGAAAAATATGGAAGAAATCAATATAAATGTGAAGTTCTCTCGACCCAAAACAAATCCATGAATCTCGATCCAAACCAGATAAATATTTTTTTGGCGCCAAGGGAGCTCCGCGTTTATGGACTACCGATGAATTAATATGTAGTTTTGATACGGAGATTTAAAGAGATGAATTTAGCCAATGAACCTGATATCCTTGTTTTTAGTGGAAGAAAGTAGATTCTCTAATACATACAAAAAAACATAAAATAAAACTACCAAATCTCAAGGAAATAGTATAATAAATTTTCTCCGATCTCCGCGAAATAATATTTCTTAAAATTTCAAAAGCAAATGATTAAAAAATAATACAAAAACAATTAAAAAAACCAATGAAAAGTAGGCAAAAATGCAAAAATATCGTAAGGTTTGAATGTTTAGCGGAGGGTGAGTGTTGATCTCTAAACAGTTTAGACTGAAAAGATTTCGAAGAAGACAAGGGTGAAGTATGTATGTATGTATAGTCATAAAAAGGAAAAGGGAAAGAAGAGCGCAGGAGGATTTGATGTAAAGGCAAAAAGTGGAATTCATAGACCACATTTGGGTGTGTGTCGATCTCCAACTAGAAACAACCCAAGGGAATAAAACACAAAGTTCTGCGTCAGTGCATGTGACCTATCTAACCCCACTGCCAATCCTGGAGAGAGAGAGAGAGAGAGACAGAGAGACCCGTGAAACTCTTAATGGATGTCCTGTTATCCGTGCAACCTCTGCTGATACATGGCCTTGTTATCACTCTGCATCTCTTGTCCACCAATTATATTCCTTAATGGCTACGCTGTTCAGCCATGCAAGCTCTGATACATAGCTTTATTATCATTCTCTGTATTCCCTATGCACTGAATATTTCTTTTTTTTTTCTTGTATTTTTGGTATATTCTTGGGGTGCACTTGGATGAATTTTGGTGGATTCTCTTATTATTCTTAATATAATATCGTCTGTTTTGAACTTATACAAATTTATTATTGAAATTAATTTAAAACGTATTGTACTAAATAGATAACAAAATAATACTTAATTTTTATTCTTTAAAGTAATAAAATTATGGATCGTTACTAAGTACGCTTGTCATCAAACAAAATTAAAATTTTATTTTAGGTATTCTTTGGCTTCAGACGATGATGGCTGCCACAATTTTTAGTTTTTGTGTAGATTTCTACCTAAATCTCCATATTTAATTGTTCTTGTGTCTTTACTTTTAACTTGCCTTGGAATCTACGACGTGAATGTATATATGTACGGATGTGTGCTCTTAGTGTGGAAGACTGCCCGTCTGATACGACCACTCATTCCCCAGTCACTGACTTCTTTACACGTTGTCTCTTTTGTATTATCTTTTATTCTTTTGGCCCATTCCTTTTCTTTTCTGCACTAACAAATTTGTTTTTCTTTTCATTTCTATTTTTGTATTTTTCTTATTTAGCTTCTGCTCATTCCCCATCATTAATAAGTGGCCCAATCTTGATTATTTCATCAAAATCAAAAAATTAGCTTAACCCTTCTAAGTTTACTTAATTTATTTTGCTTTGGATACATCCGAATTAATTTTTAAATTAAAAATTTTAATAACTAAATGTATGAATTAGATAAAATGTATAAATTAAATCTTGACGGATCTACCATTGTTCACGCCCGATCTCAATATTTGAGATTAGGGGACCGATCATTTTAGATCGACCCTTTGATCTGTATAGTGTTTACGTGACACTAAAAATTTCATTTTCTCTCGACCCTTTTCGATTTCAACCGAAAATCTGACTATTTTCGTGTTGATTTCTCTAATTCTAAATGTTTTCGTCAAATATCAACTAAAAAATTTCACAAATTCAAACTCTAAAATTTTCAAATTTTCAAATCCTCAATTCAAATGATTCGTCTCACGATCTCAGCTTAAAATTGAGATGGGATGGTTAACCTTCCAGATTTTAATTTCTACGTTTTAGATACTTTAAGATTGTAATTGTTAAAAATGTTAGTCTAAGAGTTAATTCAAATTAAACCTCATCATTTTTGGGTTTAATTTGAATTTAACGGTTTTGCTTTTCTTGACCTTCAATCTCACTGCAAACGAGAAAAATCAGCTCTTTCCATCATCATATTCTCTCTCTCTCACGCTATAAAAGTCCCTCGACCCTTGCCAAATCTACTAAATCTAAACTAGACAGGCACTTCAGGGAGGGAGAGAGAGAGAGAGAGAGAGAGAGATGGTTTCAAGGCATCCGAGGAGAGTAGCTCTGCGTCGAAAGTCCCACGTTCTACGATCCCTTTCCAGCTCCAAATCTGTAATATGAAAACGTTGTGATTATAATAGTGTTTTTATATTCAAGTATATAGATTTCACAGTAGTTTTGCAGAACCTTGCTTAAATTCTTTGGAACTACTTATGAAGGTTAAAACGAGAGCAGACATGATAGATGCCTTCCTCTGCATTCAGAAACTTAAACTTAAGCTGGAGGGAATTGAAAGAGAATATTCAAACTTATTGTCCATCAAAACAAAGTACCCAAACGAGATGAAACAATGTTTACATATCCCTACGGTATTCTCTCCCCCTCTCTCTCTCTCACCTGTTTCTCTCTACACTCTCTAATGGAGGGCTATAATCATCGCAGGAAGTGAAGGTAGAAAAGTATGGTGAAGAGTTCTTAGTGAAAGTAAGATGTGAAAAGGATGGGGACAAGCTGGTTTCAGTACTGAGAACCTTTGATGAAATGGGTCTTGATGTAGTTCAAGCTAGAGTTTTCTGCAATAGCTTTTTCGCCATGGAAGCCACGGTCAAAGCTGAGGATCAAGAGCTTAACGAGAAGATTCTATCTCAGGCTATCAACGAAGCCATTGGGAATTTAGCTGGACGAAACGGAACCAAAAGTCCAGAATAGTTGACATTATTTAATAAATCATGTAGAATTGTACTGTAAAAAGTGAACCATATCTCCGACTACCATTACTATGAAGCACAAAGTAGTTCTTTAAGATATCACTTGAGTTTACCTGTAACGGAAAGGAAAATTATTTTCTGTTGAAATTAGTGCTCAAATAAAAGTAAGAAACCAATAAGACCACGTAATTTGGAGAAGTTTATAAATTTGTTTCGTTGAAATGAAGGTAGATAGAGCGTTTACAATTGTAGAGTTACAGTAGTTAGCCCTACTTCACCAATTCCCAACATCTTCAATATTGACATTGGCACGAGAGTAATCCTAGCACAAAGATGCACAAATGCTTTTCCAAAGTAATAATTTTCAATTGCTCATAGAATTGAGAAGCTGTGAGGATCCTTCAATTTTTGCTGAAAATATGCTTCTCACTATTGCACTGGTCTCTTTTATCATTGCTACAGTTTCAAATTTACCTCATTTCCTCTTCTTCAAAAGTATATCCTTAGTAAATTTCGAGAATTGGATTATTTAGTGCATGTGTAAAACAATGCATGAACTACCTATTTAATCTAACACGTGCTAATACTTCAAAAGTCATTTAAGTACATAAACTAATGTACCTACATATATATGAATCTTAACTCTCTAAATGACTCTTTACAAATAGATGGACTTTAACTCAAATCATATTAAAAACATATATTAACAAAAAAACATATTTATTGAATTAAGTTTATAATTTCAGCATCCTCCTTTAAGCTTATTAACTTGTAACTTCGAGCATTATCTTTATCTTGCTGAAAGTGGCATACTTGAGAGGCTTCGTAAAAATATCAGCAACTTGATTGTCGGTCTTCACATGCTTTACTTGCACTTCACTCTTTGCAATGCAGTCACGAAGGAAATGATATATCATACCTATATGTTTTCTTCTATCATGAAACATAAGATCTTTTGCCAATGCAATTGCTGACTTATTGTAAACAAAAATCTCTGTAGCTACTTCTTGTTGCATCTGTAACTCATTCAATAGTCTTTTCAGTCGAATAGCATGATATACACAAGATGTAGCTGCAACATATTTAGTTTCACAGGTGGATATAGTCATAATTTATTATTTCTTCAAACTCTAGGTAAAAGTTGTAACACCCATGTAGAAAACAAAACTTATTGTGCTCTTTCGATCATGTATAGATCCACCCCAATGTTATAGGTATATCCGACAAGATTAAATTTATCAAAAAATGAATAAAGTATATCAAAATTAATTGTACAGTTGATATATCGAAAAATCCGCTTTGTCGTTAGAAAATGTGTCATGGTTGGTGATTCCACGAATTAGTTAACCAATCCAACTCCAAACTTCTACCGAGACTCTTGAAAGTTATAGAATCAACTTTCTCTCATTTGTCATTCTTTGATAATTTTACTCCCAATGGTACGAGAGTATTCATAGACTGACAATTCTTTATGTTGAACTTTTTGAGAATTTCTTTAGCAAAGTCTTCTAGGGATACGAAAATACTATCATCTCTTTGATTGATCTCCATACCAGGATAATAGAACATTAGACCAATATCAGTCATCTCAAACTCCTTAGTCATTGCTTGCATGAATTCTTTGTACATACTCAGATTATTCCCTATAAATATCAAATTATCAACATACAAACAAACAAATAAGATATCTCCATTTTTAAACAACTTAGCATAAAGAGAATATTCATACGGGCATTTTATAAACTCATTTTGAAGGAAGTACTTGTCGATTAGACTATTCCTAACTCTTGGAGCTTACTTCAGGTCATACAATACTCTCTTCAATTTCAATACTATCTCTTCATAACCCTTTACAACATAGTGTTGAACTTGTTCAACATAAACCTCTGTTTTGAGAACTTCATTCAAGAATTTGACATTCATTTGAAAAATCTTACATCTCTTTTGAGCTGCTAGTGAAATAATCAACCTGATAGTTTTCAAGTAAGCAACATAAGTAAATACTTCACTATAGTTGATACTTGAACACTGACTATATTCTTTCGCTACTAACGGCTCTGTATTTCTCCATTTCTCCCTTTGCATTGTTCTTTGCTTCGAAGACCCACTTCATGCCAATAGGGTTCTGGCTTTCTATTATTGTTGCTAGCTCCTATGTCTCGTTCTTCTTAATTGAAGCAATCTCTTCAGCTATAGTAATCCTCCATTTTTTATCTTTCACAGCTTTTTCAAATACTAAAGATTCACAATCGACAAAATGACAAAAGAGAGTTAGATCTTCACTTAGATTTTGTGTTACCTTATAAAAATCTTGAAGACTTCTCATACGAAGCCCTCTTTCACTTGAGTTTCAACATGAAGAAGATGAAGGTGTATATAATATTGTTAATGATCAAGGAGGTATAGCGGACTTTTGAACTTCGTTTCTTTGCTCATCCTCAAAGAAAGGAAAGAATTCATACATCCTTTTGTCTTCATCAATCTAATCCTAAGAATCTTTTTCATCAAACTCCATGTCGCTACTAATAATTCTCTTCCCAAAACTTGGGCATAGAGCTTGTAGCCTTTGAATCTTTGATTATAAGCGATAAATATGTACTTCTTGCTTTTATCATCAAGGTTTGACCTCTCTTGGTTTAAGATATGCACATAACTGATGCTTCTAAATACTCTCAAATAGGAAGGAGTTGATTTTTTGTAGTTTATGGTTCTTGAGATGTTTTATCCTACAAGCTTCTTGTTAGGAACCTATTTAATAGGTATACACCACAATCAACTACTTTTGCCCAAAATGCTTTCGACATCTTCTTTGTTTTTAGCATACTTTGAGTCATATTGAGAATGATTCGATTCTTCCTTTCAATAATAACATTTTGTTGAGGAGATATTGGAGCAATGGAATGGCCGAATATCATATGCTTCACAAAACTCATTAGCTCGTTAGAAGTAGACTAATCTCTTCTATCTGATTTCAAAACTTTAATGAAATACTCATTTTGCCTTTTTACATATGCTTTAAATTTTTTGAAAGCACCAAAAATTTGAGATTTCCTTTTCAAAAAGTAAACCTAAGTTTTTCTCCTAAAATCATGATGAAGAGAAGAAAGTACCAATTTTTACTGAATGAGAGAGGTTTAATTGGTCCACATGCTGACATCAGCATAAACAAGTTGAAGCGGTTTACTTGCTCTTGTTGTTGTCTGCTTTAGAAAACTCTTTTGAAAATGTTTACTAACAAGACACCATTTGCATAATTGGTCCAGTTGCTCTATAGACGGCAAGACCTTCAACGTCTTTTTTTGACCCAAAAACTTCAAGCCACCAAAATTGAAATGATCAAGTCTCAAGTACCAAAGCCATAAGGTGTCATTCACACAAGCCTTCAGATATCGAGCAACGTCAGCTTGAATATCTAGTAGGAACATTCTATTTTTTGTCATTGGTACTTTACGATCACATTTCTTCTATCATCTTGAAGTAGCAAACTACAATGCTTCATATGAACTTCGTAGTTTTTCTCCAAGAATTGTCTCAAGTTCAAAATGTTGCTCTTCATACTCGAAACATAGTAAACATTGCTAATGAGTTGATGATCGCCATTTTCCATACGAATTAAAATCAAACCCTTGCCTTCGATTTGAATTTTGGAGCTATCTCCAAATTTGACTAATCTGGTCATCGAGTTGTTGATCTCCATAAATTTGCTATTGTCGTCACACATATGATTGTTTACCACATTGTGAAGATACCACATGTTTCTCTAGCTTCTTCTTTGTAAGAAAGAAACAAATTTTCTTCTATCTCTTTGTTTTGAGCATAATTTGTCATTTCTTTGACATTTTGAGGACTCCAACAGTCACGAGCATAGTGTCTGTGCTTTTAGAAATTGTAGCATTGACCATTTGATCCATCATTTTGTCTTAAGTGGCTTTCTCTGCCATGCTCTTTCACGAAACGACTCTTCTCTTCATTGTTGAGATTTTGTCGTTTTAGACTTTTTCTTCTACCTTGTCCATATTCCCTTCCTCTTCCTCATTGGCTTCTCCTACATTCATTCTCTCTCGCCAAGAGCTTGGTAGCCAAAACTTGCTCGATCGACTCCTCATTCTTCTTGTTGATTTTCTCTTCATGAACTTGTAAATAACCTATGAGTTGGTTAATAGACATGGTAGCTAAATCTTTAGACTCCTCGATAGCTACGGCTAGGTAATCAAACTTAGAATGCAGTGAGGGAAGAACCTTTTCATTGACGCGAACATCTTCCATTCTTTCTCTAGATCTCTTCATTTGGTTTATGATCGCCAAAACCCTTGAAAAGAAATCCACTATGGACACGGATTCTTGCATTTGTAATGATTCAAATTCTCCTCGTAGGATTTGAAGATGTACCTTATTTACCTTATAAACTCCTTGATAATAATTTTGTAAAACTCCCATGCTTGCTTGGCGGTTGTTGCATTTGATAATCTCTTGAACATGACTTTATCCAAACATTGATGAATAAGGTCAAGAGCTTATTGATCTCTCTTACGCGTTCATTGGAGAGTCTCCATTTGGTTAGGAGTCATGGTAGAATCATCACGAGGCTCTTCATAGCCTCTATCGACAATCTACCATACATCTTGCGAGCCAAGCAAAACCTTCATACGAATGCACCAATTCTCATAATCGCCTTTAGTAAATTGATGGAAATGGAATGGAAATGTTGAATTTGACATTTTTACAAGATTAAAAAAACCTAACTATGATACAATTTATTGGAATAAGGAAAACAGATTTTTTAAGAAAGAAAAAAATATAAAGTGAAGAAGACAGTATTTGAGAGAAAACTCTCATTGAAATTCTTTGGCTATTGCTTGATTGTAAATGTTTTCACACATTATTTATGGGATTATTTAGTACAGGTATAAAACAATATATGAACTACCTATTTAATCTAATATATATAGTAATACTAAATGAGTCACCTAAGTACATAAACTAATATACCTACACATACATAAATCTTAACTTTCTAGGTGACTTTTCACAAATACATAGAATTTTACCAAAATCATATTAAAAACATACATTAAGCAAAAATATATTTATTGAATAAGCTTTTTCTATTCAGATTTCAACTTGGATCAATTTATAAAACTTATTCTTATGAAAATACACCTAAAATAACTACAATGGACATTAGAAACTTTCCAACATTCGAAATTCATAATTGAAATTATTTGATTCCTCTTAATAAAATTAACTCATCATTGGCATGTCTTTGTTAAGTTGGTCAAAGAAGATTCATATATCTATCTTTTTATCTATGTTGATGACATGTTTATCTCACTTTGACATGTAACAAATTAAATCATTAAAAACTCTCAAAGTATGTTTATGATAAAAAAAAAAACCTTCAAGTATTGAAAACTTATCAAAAAAATCTCCAACGGGTGGCTGATAATCCCCCGTGTTGAATTTTACACATAGAACAGGAAACCGTCCCCCGTTTTGTCAGGACATTCTCCACGTACGGAGCATCGGGGTATTCCCTCCTACCTTACCCCCCTATTCTCCCCGTGCCCCATACGAGCATACTGTTCTAAGAATGGTTTGTTGTGTTCTTATAACGGTCCCTCATTCTAAGAACATGCCTCAAATGGTCCCCTAGTATATAAGAAAACAATCAGGTTTTCTTCAAAAAATCTGATTTTTCTCTCGACCAAACCCTCAGATCCGTGCGTTTTGCCACTGAACTCAGTATTTTTTACCCTTTTTTTGCCAAAATCTATAAAAAAAGCTACACAGAAATCAATAAATTAAGACAAAACCCTAACCCGAGCTAAAAATCGACAAAACTGAGAGCTTATTTGTGAAAATCCAAAAATTGAGGATATTTTCGCATTGAAATCTTGCTAAAAATCCCAAAAAACCTGAAAATTAAAAAAAAAAACCATCAAACCCAAAAATCCCCCTCCCCCCCCTCTAAAAGAATATTTTTTGGTTGAAAGGTTCCCCGGATGGCACAAGATAACCCATCAAACAGGGTGACGGATCAAGTGCGGCAACCGCCTCTTGGTTATTTGTCCATGGAGTATTGTAATCAAGAGTGTTAAGAGCAATTCAAGCGGCATACGAGAATCCACTTGATTATTCATGGGAAGACTACCAACTTTAGCGGTTGGGAGTATTTGGAGATCAAGTAGATGTTTGACAATATCTCCTTGCATGCGGTGTACAATATGAGAGGCGACAACTGCGATAGAGTTGTTCGCCTATTCTATGCAAACACGAGTGGTAGCAAGAGGTCGGGCTGCCTTTAGACGTACTTATTCAGTACATAAATTGTCGTCTCTCCAGCTATTATTAACAAATTGTTGGGATTTGTGGTAAGACGCAGAATGATACTACCACAGTTCCCGCAAGTGTGATTTTGCCAGAACAGTAAAGAGACTAGAGTTCCTTAGGCGAATTCACTGGAATTCGGGCATTGTAGGGTTCGTTAAGCCGAGATTGAATGCCTTGAAAGCCAAATGATGGTCATAGAGATCTCGTCAGCTAGATGGATCTTTACGTCATGGAGAAGCTCTGCAACTGCACAATGTTTAACTTGGAATACATGATTATAGGTCAAATGCTTGAGGTCGGTCGAACCAAGAATAAGAACTTGCCGTTTGAGACTTTGATTCGGAAAATCCTCTAGCGATATTAGGTTCAGGTGCCATGAGGAGAGCATATAAGATCACACAGATCTACTGATGTATTTGATAAGATCCATTGGACTCGGATGAGCTTAGTCAAAGTCGACAGGTCTTGGATGCTCAAGGGAGATCCTGGAGCCTCCAAATCTCGCGTTGTTCTGATGGAGGACGCCACTGCCATCAAGGATGCCACTGCCACCAAGGATGCCACAACATAGTAATTGGGACATGATGCAGCACATGTATGAGATGCAGCAGCAGATGCAGCCAGTGTAGCAACAGTTGGATCAGAGGTATCAGATGCAACAGCAGTCGGAGCAGTAGAGGGAGAATATGATGGAGTCCCTTATAAGTAGGGTCAAAGAGCTCACTGCGAGCCAGAAAAAGGTGGTTCAGTCCCATGACTATCTTAGTGAGTCCCTTGGAGAGCTCACTAACAGTCTTACGAGTTGGATGGTGGATGGAGACGACGATATCCCACCGGACTAGGATAGTTTAGATTTTGTATTTTATTTACTTTTCGTCTATAATTATGATGTACTTTAATGATATTGTATGTCTTGATGTATAGTATTTGCACTGGAATCTGGTTGTTACATATCTATATATTTATTATTTAAACTTGCAGCAACTGTGTGAAGATAACTATAGAGGACTCATAAAACAAACAAAACTCTGTCTATTTTTTCAATTTTATTTTTAATTTTTTAAATAAACTAAAACAAATAAATAGTTATAATTTGAATAATCTATAATAAATAATTATTATTAAAATAAACTATAAAAAAATTAGTTTAAATAAACAAAAAGAAATAATTATAATTTGAAATATCTTCGGGCTGTAATTTGTTATATCGGCTTCTTCGGACTATAAGAAAATCACAAACCTTAATGCTTGCAGGGCAGGTTTGAGTACTCCAATTTTTTCAATAATTATATAAATTAAAAGAAAAATATAGTTATAATTTTGAATAACCTAATATAAATAAATGTTATTTAAATAAACAAAAAAAATTATAATTTGAATGACCTTCGAAATTATATGAAAATGAAATAAATAGTAATATTTTTGAAAATAAAAAATGGGTGAAATCGAATAGGAAGGTGTTCGTTGGTTGAGGATCGAGTGATTCCTGCACATAATGAAAACTAAAATAACCTTCTTATTCGATTTCACCATTCTTTTCATTTTCAAACATAAAAATAAAAGTCAATAATTTCTGCCTCGGCTGTGTGTCAAGATTTCTGCACATAATGAAAAGTAAAATAAAAAAAATTGACGGTGTGTTTATGAGTGAAATGTAGTGAATTGTACCCGCATCCCGTCAAATATATTGAAACCTACAAACATGTCTTGAGAAACAGCATCTTAAGTGGATCTCTAGTGAGGATAAGTGTGACTATTGTGCCTCAGCTGCTGACATATACCGCACAACATCTTTGAGTTCTACCTACTCATTGTGGAACTTGACGGCTCATCGACATCTCGCACTCTTGTCTTCTTCAGCCTACTAGGTTGACGATATCTTCTAGGCATGATGATGTCCTTCATATTTGGTATCTAAGGCCACATTTGGGGGCTGCTGGGTTGAATAAACTGTGAGTACATCTGTAGGTAAGTTGCCCGATGATAGATCGATGCGCGTAATTTTATTGTGTCAGTATCATGAAATTAACGCATGGAATGGAATGAACACACAAAATTCTAGTAAGCTGCCACCTGGTGCAATTGCAATCACCTGTATTCATGTCGACCACGTATTATTTGTGGTTGTTGCTTATCTCAAATCGTGCACCTCCCTCTAACTGAGCACTCCAATTTCGAGCTGCACTTTGTATCTTCTCAAGTTTATTCTTTATCTGGTGATTGAGCTACTTTCTCAAATTTCTTTACAATGCGAGTCATCAAATATTTTCAGATCATCTCAAACATGGCCAGGATCGGATTGTTCTTGACTGGCAATAGAAGTGCATTGAATGACTTGCATAAATTATTCAATTCCAGTTCGCACTTGGGATTCAAAGAAAAGACATGACTAGTTCAATATTTAGGCTCTTCTACTTGAAGTCATACGTGGGCATCTGGACTAAGTTGGTGTAATTTTCTCATTTTTATTTCAAAATGTCACCTTGTGTTTTCCTTTGCCGCATTCCACATCGCATCTCTGTATGCTCTGCCCGAAATTGACCTTTGAAATTTGCGTACATGGCGGACACAGTAGCGGTGTTCGGCTTCTTAAAATTCCTCTTCCACAACCTTCCGCAAACCTTAATATTTGAAAGAAAAATATATTCAAGATAAAACAATATACCATGTAGAGTATTGAACAGAATAATTTCTAAGAAATACTGTACTGGACAATCTCCTAAACAAAATTATCTTTCCAAGTAAGTTTTCAGAAAAAACTGAAAGGATCATAAACGATCCCACTTAAATTTCAGTCTCCTAGACAGAACTTAATTATACAGTACAATTACACCACTAATATTTGAAAATAACAATTGAAAATGTAATATACCTTTTATCGATAGAAAATAATTATCTATCCGGCTTCCGATTTAGTGTTCAAGTCTCGTTTCAAATATTGCAAGAATCACGTCCATGTGTCTGTGCATTCTTTTTTTTTTATTGTGGGCAACAACAACGGGATAGATTTCATCGTTGCCATTAATACTGACGACTATAAGTAATTGGCCGAGACATAAGTCCTTTAGATGACAACCATTCAAATATATAACAAGGCGACCGTACTGCAGCAAACCTGCCTTGCAAGCAGCCATGCACATATACGTTTTTTGGCATACCAAAATATCAACCCTCATCTCGTAAGTGTGTATTTTTTATGTGCTAACCGGATTTGAGCTAAATATTTCTGCTGCATACGACCAGATTAGTTTGTATTATTTGTCGCCCTTGTCTTCGTTAAATATTCGAGCTACGCTTCTTACTCTTTTGGCAATACTGGGTGTAATGTTGACAGTGAAATCCTTCATCACAGTCTCGATAATCGAAGAGATTTTCCATATAGGTTGACCTCTGAACCTATCCAGATAATGATCTGTCACTCATTTTGCTCTAACGTGTCGATTCTCAATTTTTCTCGAACAGTTGTGAGAATCGATCAAATTCTTTATTTGAAATGTCAACTTTGCTTGCTTCTGAGAAACATGCGGTCGCCATTCACACCCGTCTACACACTCAACCGTCAGTCACCACTTGTTACTTTTAATGAATTTTATCTCATAGTTATTTTCTAAAGAATATTGAACTATTTTCGTTTTAATATCTTTCAAATAACTATATTATTTTCAAAAAAAAAACTCGATTGAGATTTTTTTTCTTACCGATCTGCTTTTCACTTCATTATCTTTTGAACTGACTAGTGTTCAAAGCTGTTCGTCTAGAGTTATGGAGGTCAAATGCACCTTGATTTTTTTATTTCCATGTAAGTGATTGAATGTTCAAACATCACTATATGCAGGAGTGACGTGTGAATACCAATCAATATCGATATCAAAAGTTGTTGGCTCGTTTAAATAAACTGCTATAGGTGAATTAGAATTCATCGTCGCAGCTTATACAACAAAAATTTTCTAGAGCAAGATAATAGTAGAGAAGTTTTCGAAAGTTAAAAAACGTCGAGGTGGTGAGAATGAAGCGTGAAAAGTTCTTTAAATAGGGTGGGAGAATGAGGGACCTCTCCAATCTCCTACAGTGGTCCCCCGTTCTCGCGGGGGATGAGGTGGAGTGTAGAGACCTCCCGTGCGCTCGGGCGGCGAGTGCATGCATGCGGGGCAGTGCTCGCGAGAGGTCTCCACACCCCACCTCATCCCACGCACTGTTGTGCCCTGCACGTGGAGACGAGAACGGTCTCTCGTTTATGTGTAAAATTCAATACGAGAGGTTATCGACCATCTCGCCAGAGCCTTTTTTATAAATTTTTGATACTTTAAAATTTTTTTTAACATAAACATACTTTAAGAATTTTTTCTTACTAAACTCCTGCTCCGAGGGTTAAAATAATTTCAACCCTTCAAAATTTAACTAATCACTGAATTTGAAGTGAAGAATCTGAAGGACGTCTCGGTGTTGAGATAGGTCTGAGGAGGGTGACAGTTCACAGAGAAGAGAGATCCATAAAAACTAATCAACAAACTCAAATATTAACGCACAACTTTGCAATTATTCCACGGTAAGAAAGTCATAATTGTTTGTTCATTGGCAGGAAGTATGTGTAGAAAAGCAAGTTAAAGTGCATACTTTCAATTTTTAAATTATGCTTATCCATCACTTTAACTAAAAAAGTTTCAGAGCACCACACAAATCAAATTTGTTAAGCAGAGATAGAGTCAAGACTAAATACTCATATTTGTATCTTGTTTTTTACATCTTTCTTCTCATGAAGACAACATAGTACCAACTTTTCATTGAGATTTATATAATAAACATGCTAACACTACTACACAAAGCTACAAAAACAGAAAACAAAACTCAACCTTCAAAAGCGTGTCTTCTCCTTTGCACACACCTACACTTAAATTGTGCAGTGTCCTCACTGCACATACACCTGCATCAATCAGAGTTATCGTAGAAATTATCAGAATTAGAACGGTTAGAAAACTCCCCTCATGCTGGCTTGCTTGCTCAAGCTATCAATTTTGAAAATTAAAATGTAGGATTCCAACTTTTGGTGACTTCTCAAAATTGAGTTAAATGTTTCTGGGGGGTAAAAGTTTTGAAAAAATCAAAGCGATGAGGTGGCAGGTGAAAAAGGCACGGCACGTGTATCTGAACATGGTCTGAGTTGTAACTTCTACTCAGTGAGTATGATCTGAACATGCCTCGATTTGCTATAGCAATGTCTCGCATGACAAGTTTCAATGTCTCGAGCATGATTTTCCTTAAATCAACGTACACTCCCCCAAACTTCTACTTAAAGGTGTTGCTGAAATTGAAAACAAAACTATCAAACAATAAACTAGTTTACATGCACGCTACTAACTTAAATGAATTAAGATTAAAAATGAGAATTAAAAACCATAGGCACCTTCCGAGTAACATTAAATTTTAACTCTTTAGCCAAACTTCCTTCGTTACCGTTCATCTCAACTCGTGCAAGGAGATGGATGTTTTGTCCTTGGTGAAAATTCCTCTTTGATAAATTTTTAGCCTTTTACTATCGACCTTAAAAGTTTTCTTGGGTTTAATGTGAAGTGTTTCTACAGCTAAATGAGCATAGGTTCCAACTACTTGAAAGGGTTTTGAACAACATAATTTAAGTTTCCACAGAAATAATTTAAATCGTGATATTAATAATAGCATCGGTTGCCCAGTTTTGAAATTACATTGCAATTTTCAGCTGCCGTGCCATTTTTTGACTTTTTCCTTGTACAATTTTTCATTCTCATAACTCCCCTTTCTGAGTTCTTTCTGCTTACTCAGTTGTAACATTCTCTTTTCTCTAGCAGCTGGCATGTTAAAGTTGGGCTTTATTCTGACTTTATAATTAGATTGCAAGCATTACTGTAGTCTACTTTGTAAGGTGACATTTAAAGAGGTGACTTGTATGTTATTCTATTTGCACATAGTGAATCATCAAATTTCAAGACCCAATCATTTCTAGAGGGATTCAAAACTTGTTCTAAGATCTTTTTGATTTCTCAAGTTGAAATTTCAGCTAAGTCATATGACTGAGTATGATATATTGTAGCAACCTTATGTCTAACTCCGTAATTGCCTAACTGTTTTGTAACTTGTCTACTAAAGAAATGTGCTCCTCCGTCACTAATGAACGCTCTAGGCATGCCAAATCTTATAAATATATTCTTCTACATAAAACAAATGACAACTTTAGCTTCATTTTTTGGTAATGCAATAGTCTCAACCCACTTTGAAGCATAATCCGATGTTAAAAGAATGTACTAATTACTGAAAGAGAGTTGGAATGGTCCCAATAAGCCAATTCCCCGAACATCGAATAATATCACTTCCAAAATATTGTTAAGATGCATTTCATGCCTTAGTAAGATATTCCCAGCCTTTGCCATTTCTCACAATTCTTGGCAAATAATTGAGTATATTTAAACAATTTATGCTAGTGAAATCAAGATTGGAATACTTCTATTGTTGTTCTAGTTCTTCCATAATTTCCGCCGCAAGGTGATCAACGGCAATGCTGCATTATTCTTTCTTGTTCTTTATCAAGCACACATCTTCTCCATACCTTGTTCTTTATCAGGCACACAATTTTTTTGTTTTGTGAAGGAATTTCTTCTGTTGGATTGTCACGTCCAGTGAAAATGTTCCACTTACCAAATAATTCACTATATCCGCATACCATGTTTGTTTTTCATCTGAACTTCAAACAACTTCTCATCAAAAAAATTGTCAGAAATTTGTACCTAATCTCTACATCTGTTCCATATTCTAATATGGATAAATGGTTAGCCATTTGATTTACAATGTCTTTCTTGTCTCTGACCTCCACATCAAATTTATGCAGTAGAGGCACCTATCTTTTAAGTCTTTGTTTGACATGTTTCTTGGCTATAAGATCTTGATTGTTGAATGGTTAGTGTAGACTACGAATTTGGTCCCTACTAAGTAGCATGTGAATTTCTTGAATGCAAACACCACAACTAGCAGCTCTTCTACCATGGTTGTGCAGTTTAGTTAACATCGATTGAATTATTGTTTGCAAATAAATAGCACGAAGTACCTTATTCTTTCTTTGGCTGAAAACTACTCCAACAGTCTAATCACTTACAACACACAAGCTCCAAAGGTAGATTCCAATCTAGTGCCAAGATTATTGAAGCTGTGATCAATTTGTTTTTCAAATATGTAAAGGCAGTGTGGGAAGATACATCTAATTCAAACTTCATATTCGACTCTAGCAATGAGGACAATGGCTTTTGGAAAAATCATTTATGCACCTTCCACAAAAATCAGAATGACCTAAAAATCTTCTAATTCCCCTAATTGATGTAGGAGGTATCTTCTCGATTACTTCTATTTTTGCTCATTCAATCTCAATTCCTTTCTTTGCAACTTTATGAGTGGCATTTCTCCAAGTTCAATACGAGGTTGGTTTGTTCTCATTTCTAGAAGAACTTCTCCAACCAGTGAATGAATCATCCACAAAGATTTCCATGCACCTCTAGAATGTTGTTGGTACATTGAATGATGGCATGCTCCAAAATGCAAAAGTTCTATAAGGACATGTGAATGTGGTCTTCTCTTGGTATTCTGGCGCTATAGTAATCTTGTTTTACGTGACTAACCATCCAAAAAGTTGTAAAACTTCTTTCCAAACAATATGTCCAACATCAAATCTATAAAAGGTAGTAGAAAGTGATAATTTCTAGGGATTTGTTCAACTTCTTGTAATCCATGCATATTCTCCTACCAGTGACAGGTCTAGTTTGAATCAATTCATTGTTGTTGTTTTGAAGAACTGTAACAACCCCGCTCGAGGCCGCCACGTCACTTGACTTGACTTTATTTCACTTGGCACGTTTTTCACATAATATTTTTTTTTTCGTTTTCCCTTAAGACTTTAAAACGGGTTTTGAACCCTTGAACCCCTTTCTCTTCAAACTTCCTACAAACATTCTATAACATTAATCCTCTATATCAAACACCTTTTTTCCCCAACCAAAAACATATATGAAAAACCACTAAAAATTAACTCCTTTTTGCCCATACATACCTCCATCATGTGACTCAAAACAATTTGCAACATAAAACTTTGAAAGACTCAAAACTCACCAAAATATTCACCAAATGTATAAGTCCACTCGTTATCCACATATGTCCCAAAATAATTAGATTACAAGCTACTTAGACCTTTAAATTATGGACATTTACCAAAAGAATTTTACTTGACATGTTTCCACGGGTCAAATCACCTCGCCAAGCACAAAAACACCGCCACGAGCACTTGCCATTGATCGAGCCTAAACATCCTCGTGAAGTGGAGCTTCCTCGCCTTCAATATGATTACCTACATCACAAGGTTCACACTATAACCCTAATGCTTAATAAGAGGTGCACTAATGCATGTAAATATGCTCATGAATGCATGGTTTCATGCTCTTTTACATTACATTTCCGCTCACATAACATGGATTAAAGGGTATTTATGTGGAGAGTAGGCGCATATATACGTAGTCTACAGAAGCAGACAAACATGGTCCACCGAAATGGCCGAACATAACCACACCCACAACTTAACCACTACTACGTACATTTTACTTTCTTGTTCCATTTTTCATAAATGAAAATCATTTTGTATGCCCCTAAAAAAACACATGATGCATGGCATGATACATATATACAGGGACATAAGATGAGCATAAATCTCCACAATGTACATAACATATTTAAGGAAGAAAAACTTAACATTTGAACACGAAACAACCTACACATTCTACTCATAGCCCATACGACACAGTCAATTCGTAATACATCGAAATGTCCAACAAAAGTAACCTCCTAGTACCCTTGTGATGTAGGGCCGTAAAGGCTGAACACCTAACACCAACTTACATGAAAATCCTTAGCAAACTTGTATGCACCGTTCCTTCGGTCGTCACCGCCTAAAATATTGCACATTACGACATTAAATAGACCCTAACACAACACAACATAACTAACCTAATCCAATCCAAGCATCCACTAATCCTATCAAAGTTTCTAAGGCAATTCTCTAAAATTCGACAAGGTTTCCCCGTATTGTGCAGTTTCCCTCCAAAACTCCAAAAAAAAAAAAGCTAACAACAATGCACAATATATCACAATATGCCAACTCTCCATAATTGAACCTACAATTATCAAGCTAATATCTAAATTTGAATAAAAAGTTGCCCATTCCGTGCATAACCCATGAAATTCCAACAATCACTCCAATCAAACTCTCCAACAACTAGTCTCTCATCAATACATAGCATTCCACAGCAAAATTAGAGAAATAAACTAATCCAAAAAATTTAATTTATAAAACCCGGATTTTGCCTAAAATTTTGAGTAAACTTTGAAAATTCATAACTTTTCGTGTATTTATCCGAATTCGATGATTCAACATGCAATAGAATCCTTAGAGTGTCTACTTTATCATGGTGGAATCTATTTATCTAAAAATTCAACTCAATTAATGGCAGAAAAACAGAATTCGAAACTGCCCCTATAAATTTCGGTTTGCACATTTCAAAAAATCATCAATTCTCACTCCAATGCATCAAATGTCCATACAAAATCAACGTAAGAGCAACAATTTAGGGCAATTGGTCAACATTTTCGTGTATCACCCTCACACATCCAAAAACTACAAAAATTCTTATCCAATAACTCAAATTATCAACCTATTTACCAACCCAATCCATAAGTAATAGGTATAGGGAGTTGGCTTACATTCAATCTTTAAGAAAATGGAGGAAAATCGTGGGAACCTTCAAAAGGGAAGAATTTTCTTAGGAACCCGAGCACTTGACAAAAACTATATAAATCTCCTCAAAACATTTTTTGTATCATAAAACTCATTCACCAATAACTTAGCCCTTACCTTTAGTCTTCCAAAAAAACAAACCCTCGAGGAAAGGCAAGGAAATCGGCTAAGAGAGGAAAAGGAAGTGTGGCCGTGGATGAAAAACTGGAGTGGCCGAGAGGAGAAAAGCAAAGGGGAGGGAGAAACGAGGTGCTACGAAGCGACAAGGAGAACGCCCAGATCACCGCTCTTCTTTTGATTAAAACTGTTATTTAATTAAGAAGAAGTAGCTTCTCATGGAAGCTAGGTCACATGTCACGATATAAGTGGCTACTTCCAACTACCACCTTTCTTTTGTCCAATTTGCCCTTCCCTTGAATTCCAACCATTAGTTATGATTTATTTACGCTCTGGTTGGGCTCACTCACTAGCCCAATACCCATAATTTTAATTTACAACTTCCCAATTAATTAATTTCTACTTATGTAATTGAACAAAAATTCCTAAATCATCGAGTACGAGATTTCAAAACCGTAATATAAAAATCTTGGGTGTAACAAGAACAATAATTCCTCCCTTATTTGGCACACACTATACTTAGATTCATCTATAAATTGTATAAAATATATTAATAATCTTTACAGTCAGCTATTTAATTATTTCTTGTTTTAAATTTCTTTTTGTGATTGGATCGTGGTTTTTTTATGTTCAATAATTGATGAGTTGATCTCCTTGATTTCTGTCTAATCAATAGTGTCTTTGAATTAAAGAAGCACCACTAATAATTTCTCTCCCTTGTAGTATGAATGACTGCTAATGTATTATTTTGCGCAACATATGCATATTTCAAAGTGTACAGGTAGAATTTGCAGTTCCAAGTAAGGTGGTTCCTTAATTGAAGGTTCAAATTGCCTTAGCTCTGTTTCCATAAACTTGATTAGCTTCTTCAACCTCACCAAACTTTAACCCACAACAAACCAATATGAATTATAATATCAACAATGGATATGTTAATCAAATAATTCATTGTTCTCTATTCAACTCATCCAGCAGCTTTACCTCAAAATACCCAAAAACAATACTCATTAACATATATGAATATCTTTTCTCATTCAACCATTTTTCAACCTAATCCAAAAACTTCATCCCTTGTTCATTCAAGTTCTTCATATAAAAATGAACCATGAAAATTATCCGAATTATCCATGCACTAAATTCTACCTAAACCATGCAATATTCAATATACTTTAGAAAACCCTTGAATTAGAGATTCACACTTATTTAATGTCCTTTTTTTCTTCGTTTTCACCATTTGATGTTGAGCTCTAAAGTATCATTTTGATGAGAAAAGCAATTCTTCTTGATAGATTGAAAGGTAAATTCAAACTTCTTCCTTTGAATTTTTACACTTTCCTCTTCTTCTCTCTTCTTTTTCCCTTTTCCCTTCTCTGTCTCTAACTAGATCAGCACGAAAATGGCTGATTATCAACCGCTTCAACCTTTGTCTAGAGTTGTCCATGGGTAAAATTACCATTTTGCCCAATTTGTCATCCAAACTTTAACATTTTAACCACTCATCCATCCATGGATATTTTCAAATAATTAATTTTTTGACTGAACCCTAATCTAATTATTAAGATTAACTTAGTTTATCATTGTTAGGTAACCTAAATCCCTCTAAAATTAAACATTAACCATATAATTAGTTACTAATCCACAAGTGTCATATGGCACAATTTAATTGATTGTTCCATTTTATTGCATGACAACATACTTCAAAGTGTTAGAAATAATTATGTCTTTACAAGTTTCTCCAAGTTCCCCTTCTTTAATTTATTTTCGAATAATTTATCAAAAAGTGCAATTTTAAATAAAATTTAGTTCAACTAATTTCAAACTTACATAACTTTTGTTGAATACCTAAAAACCACAACTTAAATGTAATTATTAATTTTTAAATTGATTTTTTGCATTAAAGATAGTCACGAGTCATGAATTAACTTGTTTTGTCATTTATTGACCAAATTGAATTTTTGATTAACTCTTCAAAGTTGTTAATTTGAAAAATTACAGTGTAATTAAATTTAAGAAAATTAGTGTTCAGTTAATGAGATGAAATTTATGTTTGAAATTAGGGTTGTGAAGAATAGAATTGGAAGAAATTTTAAATTAGACATAATTTGGGGTAAAAATGTTAATAAAAGAAATTTAACTAAAGGTAATATTTTATAAGGGTTGGAAATCCTCATTTAGGCATAATGGCCACCACAAGAGAGGGAGAGGAGTAAAGTTGTTTTCATTCATGCAAATCGTTGATTTCTGAGACTTGGGTTACAATTAGCGGGATAATGTACAACATTATTCGTGAAGGAACTTCGAAGGTTAGTAGGTTTCTTTTCACCATTTTGAGGTCCAAAGTTTAGGATTTTAATGATAGTAGATTCGAGTTTGGAAACTCAAATCCATGAGTTGATTTTGGTTTATATGATTGGGTTTAAAGTTTAGATGATTTTATTTGTCGATTGAAAATGAGAAATAGGAAGGGAGGGCGTTTTCAAGACTTCCCATCGCTGAAAATCGTCCAAATGTTGAATGTTAGGGAAGTCGCTCGACACTTCAAACCTTGCTAGAAATAGGGACATCAAGTCTCAACTGTTTGAAGAAAGTGATGACCGCATACATATTTATTTTCAAAAGGTGTCGACACTTCAGAAGGAAGTGTTGATCATTAGTGTATTTGGGCTATAACGCGAAGGATATGAAGCATAGACCAGTAGGATAAAGTGTCGACCGCGGCCAAACCAGAGTGTTATAAGTGTCGACTGGTGGGTCGACCCCAACTTATAAGTGTCGACCGGTGCCTCCTAAAGTGTCGGTCACACGGTTTTGATATAAAGGAAATTTTGTCGTCTTGGTGAAGTTCGTGGCTGTTTACAGTGTTATGGATTGGGTTCCTAGTCTCAGTTTGAAATCCATCCTTATAGCTTCTCTTAGTTTTGAATTGAATAATTATAACTTTGATTTTGTTGTAGGCTTCGACGAATTTGAGAATTTCGAGCTAGTAGCTGAGATTGGACCTCTAGTTGAAAGAAAGAACGCTCTACATAAAGATATGAGTTTTATATTATCTGTATTACATTTGCATCAATATTTTCTAAAACTCCACTTTGGTGAGTTATCAACTATAGAAAACATGATGGGGTCTAGTCGTCAGCACGTTAGTATTTTTATATGTATATATGTATGATTTAAACGTTTACCATAAAGTGTATGGTTTTTATATGATTGTAAATGACAATTGATCCTCATGATACTTTGGATAGTATCTATCAAAGCATCATGAGGACATCTTGGTACATGTTCTTTTATGTGAAGGTTGTCTTATTTGTACGTAACGAAATGGGTCATAGAGCAGTGATGACGCGCTCCTTGAGTTTTTAATCCCTAAACTGAACCAGGGTATATTTGTTGTTTATAGTTTATACTCGTTGCTTTGAAGTTTACCATTGTTCACCGACAACACCAGGTAACGGGGCTCATGAGGTGTTGCTGGATTTCATTCGTCAGCTTTCTATGTTTATGTGTCAGAGGGGTTCTTGAGTGACCCTCCTTTTTCACTAAGGTGATTTTATATGATAAATATGATGATGATGTAACTTAATACCTCATTAGTGGCTTGTAGAGCATGTTTTTTAAAATAATGAAAATAAGTTTTTATGAGACAATGTTTTGAAAATCATTTGTCATCATCATAATGTTTTGAAATAAAAAGTAAAAGAAGTTTTACATGCATTTAGTATAACACTTCTACTGAATCAGTTTGCGGTCAAATGAGCAGAACGTGCGTCGAGTGCTGAAGACATCCCCACAATTTTGGTGTTGAGCTGCTCAACGAGAACGCCCTGATGCTCGGCAAACATGGCTAGGCTCCCCATTTTCTCGCTTGGTTCGCCCATCATAGTTTTCAACCGAAGCACTCTCTCCTTTAGGTCGTTCATCTTGGCCTCTTTGCTCGACAACCTTGTTGCACCCAACTCTACGTAACTTGGCTCTGAGGAAGGGAAGGCCAAAGGACGGGGTGATATGGAGCGGATATCAACTCTCCAACTTCTGGGGAAATAGTCGACATGACACCCTAAGTCGGCATAGGAGAGAGCAATGAGTCAAACTTGCTGCAGCATTTGGACTCGGCGTCAACAAAAGGGGCTGGCTATGTGCACATGGAGAAGGTGTGCACGACAACGAGGAACATGGGTTAGAGAATCCTTGTTCGAGAACTATTCTGAATTTTGCATTAAGAAAGAGGAAAAATTCAAGAGGTTATATAGGGAAATCAAACTGTAGTCGACGAGGGCGTCGACTCAAATCAAGTGGGGGTGGTTTGTTAGACCATTGAAGTGCTGTAGGCGAGAGCGCCATGTCATTAGGTCCGGCATAGCCCATTGACCGAAGCAATTCAAGTCGGTGGTTTCATTCACTCAAACAATCGGGCCACTATGCGGGTGTAGTGGGAAAATGGCATGGAAGAGTCCCGTGTCAAGAGAAGCTTGAGATTCGGAAGAACTTAGGCGGAGTAGAGGGCTTACTAGGCGGGAGCACATGGGCAGCAAGCTTCAGGCGCCAAGAATTTCGGAGACAAGCTATTCGGTTAAACAGACAAGGCCATATGGTGTTATGGGGTGCCAAAGGCGGGGTTGGCCACGCTACAAAGCCTAGACATGAGATGAGTGGCGCGTCAAGTTCAATTCAGGCCGTGTTGGACCAAGTCGAATTAACTGAGGTGCTAGACGTGGGCAGATCAGCACAACATGGCCGAGCAAGGGGCAGCGGTCATTGGCAGTTATCTCATGTACGTGACTGAATGTGGGTGTGCTAGGAGCAGCATTACTGGGCGCAACTGATGTGCTGGATCGTGGGCGATCACCTCGAACACGATCAACACTTCGTGGGGCAGCAACGTGCAAAGCCTCGAACAAGGCAGCTGAGACAAGTGAGCAGACGCTTAAGACAAGACCCGGGTTTCTCGGGCGCTGTCCAAAACGAGCGAGAAAGGCGGCCTAGCAGGCGGGCACGCTGGGAGCGTCGTGCGGGGAGTGGGCGGTTAGTGCGCGCACGACCCGCACTACTCAGCCAAACGATGCGCTGACAGGGGCAGTTACTTTGCACACAGAGCTGACGCACGACGTGGGCAGTTCGCGCACACATGATCTGCTGGATGTGGGTAGTCCAGCACAACCCGATGCAACTGATACACGACATGGGCAGAAGGCGCGCATACAAAGGGTCGAACGTGGGCAGTTCACAAATGGTTGGGCGTAGCGATTACGCGCAGCACATATTGGCCGAGGAGGACGGTATGCAACAAGTGGGTGGACATGTGCCACAGTCAAGCACCACTAAGAGTACCGATGAGCTGTGCAGGGGCAGTTCACAAATGGCTAGGCGCAGCAATTACGTGCAGCACATAGTGGCCGAGAAGAACGTTATGCACCAAGTGGGCGGACATGTGCCATGATCAAGCACCACTAAGAGTAACTGATGAGCTGTGCGGGGGTAATTCACAAGTAACTGGGTGCAGCGGTTGCGCAGCACATAGTGGCCAAGGAGGACACTAGTGGGCCAAGTGGACAGACACTTGGCAGGATCGAGGAGATCCACAAAACCCACGTAGTTTGGGTTGTTAACTACATTTTGTATGCTATAAATAGAGAGTTCTTCCAAGAGAAGGAGGAGGACGGTGTGTGTGGGTTAGCTTGGGGTGTTTCCTTTGTAAATTTATTGAGGAGTGTCAATACAAACAAAGGTTGGGCCATGCCCGTAAGTTGAATGGTGTTCGCTATAAATTCCGTTGCAAAGTGTTAGAGGATTGACAGTTCGAAATTAAGGAAGTGGAGTAGGCTGACTAAGTGCGAGTGCTTAGTGCCATCACAAGGGCGAAAAAGTTGAGGCAAGACTTGCTCCCGTGACAAATTACGTGATCAAATATAAGAAAGATAAAAAAAAAAAATGTAGTGGCCGATGTATTGCCATGAAGGTATATGTACTTTTAACTTCGTTACAGTCTAAATTACTTGGATTTGAACTTGTTATGAAATTATGTGAAGTAGATTCAGATTTTATTTGGAAATGATGTAAAAAGGTTGCATATAGTGATTATTATAAGCGTGACAGTTATCTATTTAAGAAAGATAGACTTTGTATTTCTAAGTGTTCTTTGAAAGAATTGTTTATTAGAGAAACTCATGGAGGTGGATTAATAAGGCATTTTGGAGTAAGCAAAACTTTGGATATTTTATATGAGCATTTTTATTGGCCTAAGATGAGACATGATGTGCGAATAATTTATGATAAATGTATTGAGTGTAGAAAAGCTAAATCGAATATCAAACCACATGGAATATATACTCCTCTTCCAATATCTACTCAACCTTGATTGATATATCTATGAATTACGTTATAGGTTTGCTGAGAACTCAAAGTGGAAAGGATAGTATTTTCTTTGTTGTTGATAGGTTTAGTAAGATGACATATTTTATTGCATGTTTAAAAACTAATGATGCTATACATATGTCAGATTTATTCTTTAAAGTGATTTTGTAGTTACATGACTTATCTAAAACTATTGTGAGTGATCGAGATGTTAAGTTTTTAAGTCACTTTTAAAGAACTTTGTGAAATGAGCTAGGCATTAAACTTTTATGCTCAACCGTAGCACACCCTCAAACGGATGGACAAACCGAGGTAGTAAATAGAAAATTTTCTACTTTGTTGAGAGCCAGAGAAGTGTTTACCACATGTTAAGTTTGCATATCATAGAGTTGTTCATTCTACTATATCTTATTCACCATTTGAAATTGTTTATGATTTTAATCCTTTAACTTCAAGGGATATGTTATATTTGTCTACTGACAAATTTGCTAATTTTGATGGAAAGAAGAGAGACAAATTTGTTAGGAAACTACATACAAGAGTAAGAGAAAACATAGAGAAAACGAATGAACATTTTGCAAAGCAAGCAAGCATGCAATGAGTAATAGTTATTTTTATCTTGGAGAGTGGGTTTGGATTCACTTAAAGAAAGAAAGATTTGCCAACAGAATAAATAACAAGTTACAACCTTGAGGAGATGATCTTTTTCAAGTGTTGGAATGCATCAATGACAACACTTACAAGATTGATTTACCTAGTGAATATGGTAATGTAAATGCTACTTTTAATGTCAGTGACTTATCTTTATATGATGCAGGGGATTCAAGGACGAACATTTTCGATGAGGAAGGGAATGATGTGAATCAATGAGCAACCAACTTCAAGCCCAAAGTTAAGGATCTATGTCAAGATCAAGAACCAAAAAAGTACATGAAGTCTTACATGGATTAATTCTAGAAATCCAAGAGAAAGATTCTTTTCAACAAGAGCTAAAATTAATAAATTTATTAAGTATTGAAGAGGATGCTTTGGAAACAAAAGAGGGTGAAATTATTTGAGTATTTAGAAGATACTTTTGTGACAAGAAAACATGCACATGCAAAATCCATGCACAGTTTCTTTTTCTCAATCAAATTAGCAAGCACTTATTTCCTAATTCTTAAATGAAGGTTGGGCACGAATTTAAGAAGGACAACTATGAATTTAATCAATCAAATTAGTCTAAGTTTTCTTTTATTATGTGGTCAAAGTTTATTTTTGTTTGGTTACCTAATTTGTCTTTGTTTTAGTCTAGTTTCCTTTTGTAATTTGTTAAGTCTCTTAATTTTTAAATATTTTTTAATTACTTTCTTATTACTTTATGATATTTTGATTAATTTTGTAGTCTATTTAAAGGCATAAACTCTACGATAATTTACAATCAATATACACGATTTTGAGTTACTCTTTGTGAGAATTTTTTCTTTGGTTCTTTGTGAAGATTAGATGTTCTTCAACTCAAAACTTGGAAGATCAACTTGATAGTTTTGGTTCTAGCTAAGAGTTCAGTTACGGGTTAAGCTCTTTGTTCGATAACTTTGGTTCTGTCGACAAGGTTCTATTGGAGTCAAGTTCCTTATACTTGATTTTAAAAATGTTTCTGAGTTTCTATTCTGCATTGTTGGGGGTCTAGGCTTGATATACTCGTGGTTCTCATCAACTATAACCTCTAGAATTAATGGAATTAGATAAGTATAATTAAAGTTAAGAATGTTTGAAATCGGGTCAAACAATGAGCATAAAAATAGTGAATGTAAATTGGAGTTTATGCATGGGAATATTATCATGTGAGTTCATGCATGGGAATGTTTTCATGTGCTAGGACAACCTATGATAACATTATAATGTGCTTGAGCATGCTAGTGGACTGTTTTATGCATGATATCATACGTGCAGGTGGGGCAGATGAGTACGCCGAGCAAATGGGCAAGCGCGGGGTGCGTGGGGCCAATGGGCATGCACGCTAGTAGTCCCAGGGTGCACACGCTTAGGTGTCAGGTGTGCGCATACTAACAGTCACGTGGATGAAGTGAGGGGAGCGCGAGTGGAGTAAGCAACATGGGCGCAAGCTACAATGCGAGTGGGGCCCAGGTGGCTGGGCGTGCTGGGGGCTGTGCACACGGAGGTGTCGGGCGGGAGCGCATCAAATATTTTAGACCAAGTAACAAGTGTTTGCTCTCTTTCCAACATGATACTATTTTCCTAATTTTCTTTATCAATTTCTTTCACTTTTTGTACTTCAACTTCGTACTCTTTTGGCTCATGAGTCAATAACACTTTTTCTTCTTGAATCTGATGGATTTCTTGGATGATTTCCTCCATCATGCAGTTATCTCTCTCTTATTGAAATTCCATAAAAATTGAATCTTTTTTAAGGAAACTAATTGATACGAATTGGACTCTGCAAAGAAGGGGTTAGTGCGAAATACGAACAATAATGGTGTTCTCAACTAAATCCAAGAACACCCAAAATAGTGAATGTGAAAAGTTAGCAATTGGCGTCCAAATGAGATGAAATCTAGAGGAGATGAAATACGATGAGATAAGATGTAACCCTGCAAATTTCGTAGAAAAAAAGTGAGAAACACAAAAATTATGCAAAAGGATCCGTAATTCGTCTGAGAGACAACTTGGTGCACTTCGGGTGATGCAATCTTCCAAGGAAGAATCACAACGGCACAAGATCGATTTGGCTCACTTTCTCCCTTGTCTAAGCTCTTAAACAGGATGTAGAAAAAATGAGAATAAAAGCTCCTGAGCAACCTCGGGCTTAGAAGACAATAGAAGGTGCACTCCTCTTGGAAGTAAAGCGACCAAGGCAATTACCTTGAGACGAAAATTCTAACGCACGAGTTCCTCTGAATTATGATCATCAAAAACTTAATACAATGTCTGAAAAATATGCTTAAATATGTTATGACAACTAAGGGCTAGATTGGACATAAAAAAAAAAAGGGAAAGGATCGTTCAGTCTTAATACATCCGTCTGTGTAAGTGTGCTCCTTCGACCATGGAGATGGCTCCTTGTATGGTAAGTTATGTTGGGGAGGAGAGTGGGTCTTCAGGCATGATTTCAAATGGAAGAGGGCGTGCTTCCTTTTGAAAGGACAGGCTCAAGGAACGAGCTTTATGTTTGGGGTGCGCGCTCAAAAAAGTCTATAACAAGGTTTCGGTAATAGATCTATTTGACCAAGCAAATAACATCCAAATTTCACGATCTAGCCCGTTCAGAAAAGCTCAAAATGTTGGCTACAATCTTCAAGAAAGGCACTTTCAGTAATAAGGTTGGCAAGGTTGTCAAATATGTCAATTATACCTCGGAGGTCAGATTGATGGCCGTTTTTGAAAAGTCCAATAATTACGGTTGCTTTGCATTTGAGGCTAACAACCCCTTAGCACCCTCTAATGCATGATGAGATAATAAAAATACAAGTTAAATAGGCCTAAAGTTTGCCTAAGCTCAATGGAGGTAATGGATTACATAGAGTTGTCAAAGGGAAAATAAATTTCCTCTTCTGCTACTCTTATGCTCAATAAAGTTTGGGAAGATTTTTCTTCTATGCTCCATGTCAACATGTTGGTGGATTTATTAATGTCTTGCCGCATCAGCTCCCATTCCAAATGATCTATTAGTGCTTCCAAGTGCTCCATTAGTTCATCATCTGCAAAAACCAAAAAGAAGAGTGCAATAATTAGTAAAAAGACTAGTAAGGTTGTGAGACATACTTTGTGAACGTATAGTTGGTCTTCGAGGCGTATCATCCTCTCCGGGTGGAAAAGAATTTGTCCTCAAATCTAGAAGCTAGCCTGTCTTGACGTGGCTTTGATGGTTAAGCTTTACTTTCAAGCGTTCACCAACCTGTTTTCCTACAACATGAACAAACAAGTTAAGAATAAAATTCGGCCATTGTTCTGGCCGGTTTCAAGTTATGGTCATCCATAGCATATTATCATTTGACTTCAAATCTAGGACGATGCCTTCTTGCAATATTTCTTCATTCTCCGAGTCAAAGGGAAAAGACATCTCAAAATGATGAGCTACCAAATGATGGAAGTGATCATTGAGCCCTACGAAATAGATACACATGATAGTTAAGGGGTCGGACCATGGAATAGGCCGAAGGTGATGGTTTGTTCCCCTTGGTACTTTCTCAATTTTTTTATGATTTGATTTGAGGGGATCCTTCCGCTCAAGCCTAGTTCCGATTCCTTCTCTATCAAAGCCCATGGCTACAAACTTCGACAAGGTTAGCTTCCAAACAAAAATGTATTTAAAAAAAATGAGTTGCATACTAATGGAGCCATTTTCAAAAGCTTTATTACCATTGCAATTTGAAAGGTAAAAAGATGGTATGAGCAAAGTTTTATTTTTAAATGCTAAACCAACAAGATAGGTTAGGAAATAAAATATCACGATCAAATCCCAATTCATTAGTGCACAATTTGGATAACAAGTTATCCCCAATAAACTGAAAAGTAAAATGTTCATTGTTCATGCAAAAACAACATAAGAAATTCTTCTCTTTTGAAATGCACAAATAATTTTCAATCATTATTCTACATTCACCTTTTTTCACAAAATAAAGGGTTAGGAACTCAAAAATTTTAACTTCCGTAATTAGTTTCATGCCACTAAAAAGCAAAACTAATTTTATGAATCTATTAAAATGATGTCATGGTATAGTGATACAAAGTAGATTCGTTTTCATTAAGTTCAAAAAATCATAATGCTTCTTACTAAGGTGATTTGAAAAATCAAGAGAAGGCATGATAAAACTTCTATTTTCAAATATGGCATAAAGATTAACATGTTCATTAATGCCATAACAAAAAGGAAATCTAACACAATTTATGTTCCAACCAATTTCAAGTAGCCAAATAATCAAGTGGTTTGGTAAAACATACCTCAATGTTTTATCACCAAACACCATTGGAGATAATCCATAGCTGAAGCATACCTTTAGAAGGCTAGGATGTCTTAAGGCTCTTAAGTCGGTTTAGGACTCAAATTCTACCTCTAAGGTCAAGATGCACTGTTCCTCCTTTTGACAAATCAAGTCTTGGTCAAGGAAATTGGAAAGCTTCTCATCCATCACAAGTGGCATTTTCATTAGGCTTGAGAGTGGATTCACTCATTCCTATCTATGGACATGATTAGCTCTTTATCAAAATAACAAACATCTTTACTAGATAGACTAATCAATTCCTCACAAAGCAAATGAAGTAGAAGAGAGTCATCGAAAATGTCTTCCAATAACACACTACTACTTTCTTTGTCTTCATCACAAAAATCAATTTCCATTGTATTTTCTATTCCCATGATAATTCCTTCTTCCATCACTTGATCCATTTAAAGTAATGGGCCCTCCTCGGGATAGTTGATTTCTTCTTCTTGTAATTCATTCTCTTTTTTGGTTGGTTCCTCTAAATCCCTCTCAATTCTCACCTCATCATGGGTTTCACTTAACTTCCTTGCGGGTTTGCTTGGGCATATGGATGCTAAGTGTCCAAAATCAAAACAATTTAAATACTTAATGTCCCTGGCTCTCGGTCTAGAGGTGCTTTCTCCTAAGGTCTCCTTTTCAACTATTTTGTAAGGAACCTTCCTCACAAACTCCTCATGTTTTGGTTCTCAATAAAGTGGTGGTTCGAGTGGGTTTGGTCTTCTAGAAGGATACCGAGGGCTTTACTTTTATTGGTAGTTACTTGGATCAAACTTCCTTTTCATTACTTCCTTAAACATTTTCCAAGTAGAAATCTTATCTTCACCATCTCTTTTCCTTCTAGAAGTTGTCCCACCAATAACTAACATGATCTTTAAATTTTCTAGTGGCTAGTTCAATCTTGAACCTCTCCGAATACTCATTATAAGCAAAACAAGTTTTAACTTTTTCCAACCAACAATAAAATTCTTCCTTATCATTAGAACCTCTAAAGGCAGGGATGGTAAACTTCTTATACCTTAGTTGATATTTATAAACATAGGGATCTCGGTAGGATGTGGTTTGATTTTGGGCATAATCATAGGGTTCTTGGTAATAGGTGGTTCGATTTCTCCTAACTGGCATGGTTTCTGAAAAATTCGGTTCAATTCACCTTTTGTGCCTTGTTTCTGGGAAACCTTCATCGGTTCTCCTTCCTTGTATGGGATCTATGGATGCTGGTTCATTTCTCTTTCTTGGTAGAATCTCTTGGCATGAGTTATGATGCTCGTTCAAACTCAATCGCTCTTCCATCTTTTCCATGAATTATTTTATCATTTGTTCAAGGCTATCCATTCGACCTTGCATACTTGATTCTCCAACATTATGAATTTTAGCCCTATAAGGTTCCATGCCTTGATCTTGATTTATATTAGAGTTGTAGTTTAATCCACTCCTTGTTGTCATTATTAAAGTATCAATTAAGGCCTAAGTTTATGAATTATTTATGGAAAAATCTTATGAGAATTATGTTTAGTATGTTAAAGAACTTAGGTTTGTTATTTCCCTTTTCGGTTCAAATTAGGCAATTGCCAGTTTCTTCTTACTTAAGTGTTAACCAATAAGATCTACTTAATTTCCTAATACATTAAGAAAAATACCCTAGAAGGAAATTAAGTCAGATCTTAATTTAATGAGTTACAAGATCTACTTAACCTCCTAATGTATTAGGATTAAACTGATTGATTGGTTATTTAAATCTCTGATTAGTTTAATCAATGCATAAATGAAAGTAAATTGCAATCTTAAAATATTTGTCATAAATGGAACGTACTATCTAATGCATGCTTCTCATATTAATAGTCAAAATTTTAAAATATAACTAATTAGAAATGATTTGTAAGAATCTTTAGCAACCCAAAATAATGACATGCATGATAACTCCAATTAAAAAAAAGAAGCTAAAACTAACACTATAACTGAATTTGACAAAAAAAAAAAAATCTACAGGTCTCGATTTCCACCTTCCTTGGTTTCTTCTAGATCAACTCAATTAGATCCAAAATTTCAACGTGTTAGCAGTTAAACTTAAACATGAAATTTAGTTCATATTCGTGCCAAATATCTAAAAAAAATGATTTACCAATTTCGTGCTAGATATTAATATAGTCAGATATCAAACAAATAGCTTAAGGTGTAGACAACCTTCCTCGACTCAAATCAAATCCAATTAAATTTTCATTTTAGATAATATGAAAATAACATTCAAACTAAATCAAATAATCACAAAGGGAGTCACCAATTGCTCTAATACCAGATGATACAAATTAGACCCTGCAAAGAAGGAGTTAGTGCGAAATATGAACGATAGTGAAAAGTTGGCAATTGGCGTCCAAATGACATAAACTTTGGAGAAAATGAAATATGATAAGATAAGATATAACCTTGCAACTTTCGTAGAAAAAGAGTGAGAAACACAAAAATTATACAAAATGATCCGTAACGGGTCCGAGAGGCAACAATCTTCAAGAAGGGGACTTTCTGTAATAAGGTTGGGAAGACTGTCGAATATGCCAATTATGCTTTGGAGGTCAGATTGATGGCTGGTTTTAGAAAGTTCAATAATTAAGGTTGCTTTGCCTTTGAAGCCAACAACCCCTTAGTACTCTCTAATGCATGTAAAAATACTAATTAAATAGACTCAAAGTTTACATAAACCCAATAGAGGTAATCGATTACATAGAGTTGTCAAAGGAAAAATAAATTTCTTCTTCTGCTACTCCTATGCTGAATGAAGTTTGAGAAGTTTCTTCTCATATGCTCTATGTCAGCGTGTTTGTGGATTTATTACTGTCTTGCGGGGTCGGCTCTCATTCTAAATTATCCATTAGTGCTTCCAAGTACTCTATTAGTTCATCATTTGCAAAAAGAATAGTGCAATAATTATTAAAAACACTAGTAAGGCTGTGAGACATATCTTGTAACGACTCATTCCTCCTAATAAAATATTGTCCGCTTTAGGCAACTCATGCCCTCACGAATTTGCTTTCAATGAAGACTTCCCACCAAGTGGTCATCCAACTTGTTACTGCTCTCGCCTGAGCACTCTTAAGTTCGGAGTTCTTATGAGATCTGATGTCATTGTGCTCTCAAAACGCGTCTAGGGGAGTCATCCTTTACATATGTTTCATTTTTATCTTCTCACCAAGCGTTGGGAATTGCATCTGACTCCCTTTTTGTAACGATCCAGGATTTGCCTATACTCGGGTTTCTCCGAGGTTTGCTCGGCAATCTAAGGTTTGTCGCGCAATCGCACTCATGATCTTTCGTGTCCTCACAATCAGAAAAATGTGACTCTATGAAGAAGAATTCGATACTAAATATCGAAACTTGATGATAAGGATGGAAAAAATGAATTTTTTTTTTTTTCGTTTTTTGACTAGTAGGATGAAAGGACTATGATAAAGAAGAGATTGACAACAAAATAAAATATAGCACTTTGAATCATCAGAATCAAAGATTTGATACCAACTTATGCAAACCTCAGATGTTAATAAATCTGAAACTCGTCAACAACGCGAAATAAACGATAGCATTGTCTTATGATTAAAGAAAATATGGGAACTTGGCTCCAATCAAACCTTCCTGATAGAATCGAAGTTATCAAAAAATAAAATTATTAAGATTGACCCAATAATGAATAAGAAGAATGATAGTTAAAAAGCAATTTCGAATTTTTAAGTTGCTATTTTTACTAAATATAATTTCAATTATGAATTGTTTTATTTAATGTTTGTTTTGAACGATCATGCAGACTATGCATTTCTTTTATATTTAAGTTATAAATTAAAATTGTTTGAAAGTTTTTCGTTGTTTATATTTTTCAAATGCACGCTTTTATATTTTACTTGCTTTTATAATTTAAACGTTTTAAAGATAAAATTAGAAATAGTATGCTACGAGGAGTTAATTCCAATAATTTTTTTATGCACCATCGTTTCTTTTTTTTATTTGACGAATGACAGTGATGATTAATTTTGATAATCAATATTCTTAATAAACAAGAAAAAAATAGAGTAATCTTACCAAACAGACTAGCAATACAAGCCGAGTGACTTTTGCTCTTCAAAATCGAACCAATAGAATTGTAGATTTCGTCGACACGATAACATTCAAAGAAGAATTGACTGTTCGATTTTGCACGCAAAGATTGAAAAAACTTGAAGAAAAAATCCTCTCTGAACTCTCTCTCTCTCCCTCTCAACTCACTGATTTTCTCTCTAACTTATTTTTCTACCTCTTCAATTTTCCTTTTCAAAAATCACTTTCCTCTCTCTATTTTATTTTTATTTTAATTTTTCTTCTTGTTGGCCCAACTCAAAAGAGCGGAACCCAACACATACTGGAATCTTTCTCTAAAACAACAATCTTTGGTTGTATTTTGAATTCAAAATACTCTTTTTCAGCAATTTAGCCTCCTACACAAGGAGCAAAAAGTCTGAAACTTCCTCTTAGTATATAATTGGGATGATCGAAATTGATGCCTGGCCCCTCTTTAGAATCGCCAAAATGGGAACGAGAACCTACTGTTCAAGAGAGGGATCTAGAGCGAATCTGGAGCGAGATCCTGCGCTCGAAAAAGAATGTCTATGGTAAGATCCCGCGTTTAAAAAGCGACCTCCCTAACTTTGTAATTGTAACATAGAAAGAAGAGATCGAGAGCTCGCTCGTCAAAAACTAGCTTCTGATGAGGGTTATTTTGTTAACAAAAATATATTTAAGAGTGATTTTGTTAACTAATATTTTTCAAAAATAAATTTATTAATAATTTTATAGTTTAAAGTTGTTGGGATCTTTTAAAAAAAATAGAAAAGTAAAAGAAAATTTAAAAAAAGTGTAAAAAAAAAAGAAGATAGAAGCATATGAAATAAGGGGGAGAAATTGTGGTAAGAAAAACATGAAAAAATGTGCCGAAGAAATTGAAAAACATATTCTGGATGAACGTGGATAAAGTGTAACTTAAATCTTACCTATCTAGGTAATTCATATATTAGGCTTTACGTTATTTATATTCATAAATCATATCTTCGTCTTTTAGATATCTTGAATTTAGATAATCTATTTGTTACATTTACGTGTACTGTATATTATATTTTTTATTTAATCAAGTTATTATGAGTTCAAAATCAAGTTAATACATCTGATAAAATGAACGACGTGACGTATACGTAATAAATTTAACAAATAAATTTATAATAATGTTTAAATTATTGATATCGGGTAAAGTTTCGATTTATCAAAATAAATAATTTCAAATTTAATAGGTAAATAACTTGAACTTGGGTTTAAACGTAATTGTCTCGAAAAATTATCATTTTCAAACGATGGACTATAAATACCATAACGTGGCCTAATTAACTTAGAGCCACTTCCATCTTCCATCGTCTATTTGAAACACGGAGAGAAACCTAGGGTAAGGGTTTCTGAGGAGGGACTCAATGGAAGAGATAACAGAGGGAGTTAACGCCATTAATGTTTCCCCAGATTCTCATAAGAAGAACCGGATTCAAGTTTCCAACACCAAGAAGCCTTTGTTCTTTTATGTTAATCTCGCTAAGGTACCCTCTTTCGTCTATTTTGCTGTTTGTCTCCAAATTGCTCTTCCACCCTTGTGGATCTCCCTTGATTCGTCACTAGTTTTTCTTTTTTGGTTTCATCTTAGGGTTTACTTGCACGGTTCTATCTATTTTTTGTACTGAAATATTTGTTCGTTTATCAACGCAGAGGTATATGCAGCAGCACAATGAAGTGGAGCTTTCAGCTCTTGGAATGGGTAACTCCCCTAATCATGTGGCATTTCTAGAATTATTCGAATGGATTTTTGTTTATATATTAAGCGTTGTATGTAGTAAGATCTTTATTCTACTGCTATTCTCGAGATGGTATTAGTTTGTGCACCAATAAATGCTTTCAATTACCGATAAAATTTGCAAATAAGAAGCTGTATTATAGGGCCAGCGTTTTTCTTTTTTTATCCATGAACTTCCACATGTTGTTCCTATTTATTTTTTTGTAAACAAGGGACTAATTATTCAGTTTCGCAATTTACTTTCCCAGTGCAAGATAAAGTTTTATTTTCAAGTTTATGTATGTGTTGGTAATCATTGAAAACTATGGAAGTTTGTAATGATATCTTCTGCTGTCCTTCAATATGCCTTGCAATGATATGGCTTCTGTAACATGAGCAAAAATATTCGTGGAGGCATCTTTCAGTTGCAGCCATGGTTTATTACCAGTTTTTTCATCTTATTTACTGTTAAATATGAATAATGAATTGTATGGAAAATAGAAGCAAGTCCGAATTAAGGTTTAATGTTTGTGAAGCCTTCTTTTGGTTATGGTTTATCACAAATTCTTTCATTCTAATTCTGGTTTATTAACTGATTGATAAATTGTATCACAAATAGATTCAAACGCATTGGGTGATTAATCTATTTATAATTGTCCTTTGTTCTGCTTTTGACCATTTTTTCTTGTGTTCCAATTATCTGGCCAATGTTAATGTTTTTTGCTTGGTGATTCTTGTTAACTGATGATTAAGCAATGTTTTCACTTTTGCAGCCATTGCCACTGTTGTTACTGTTGCCGAAATCTTAAAAAATAACGGATTGGCTGTCGAGAAGAGTACGTTGTACTCCCTTGTAGTTTCAGCATAAAAAGAGCTCTTTTAACTCCTGTCTCATTCAAAGTTACATTCTTCTTTGTAGAGATCATGACCTCGACAGTAGATATCAAGGACGATTGGAGAGGACGGCCTGTCCAAAAAGCTAAGGTGATCTAATTAATTCATGATTCCTGTTGGATAGCTATTGCAAGAATTTGAATGATGTTAAGTAAAGTTTGTTTTTATGGATCTGCATTAGTTACTTCACTGGCATTCTTATAAGCCATCAATACGGTAATGTTTCACGTTTAGCGGAAGGAAAAAGAGGGAGGAGAGCTGAGTTGGAAGACTCAGCTACTAAGGGTAGTTAGTTAACTGCCATGAGCAGTTATTGTGACTGAGACTTATTAATGAAAGCTGGGTAGAGGGGGAATTATGATATCTGTAATTAAAAATAGGATCTAGCGGGAGTTGATGGACCCTTGAAGATCTGAGGTTGTTTGGTGCGTGAATGTTTGTCAATTCTGTATGTAATTCCATTTTTTTTCTCAATAAATATCCAGTTTATCAGAATTGTAAGGCTCTATCACATTCTTAGTCAGAATGCCTTTTCCTACTAGGATGCTTAATCATTTATGTATTTCCTTTTAAATTTTTGTCTGATTTCTAGCAGCCATTGTTTAACCCTGTGATATGCTCCTTTTCCTTTTAATGAAAATTCAATTTTTGTGATCTCAATAGTTTTTTTCCTTCAAATTGACCTAGAATGATGTGGGATTATTGTTGAATGTAATACGATGCTTTATCAGATTGAGATAATACTTGGGAAAACTGAAAACTTCGACGAATTGATGGCGGCTGCTGCAGAGGAAAGGGAAACCGAAGATGGTGACGAGCAGAGTTGAAGCGTGTGGAGGATCTCTGTTTGTTATTTATTTATTTGTTTTCCTTTCAAAGATTGTTTGTTTTTAAGCCAAGTAATTAGGAAGTAGAAAAGAAATTCATCTCAATTATAGGTTCTTAGGCGTGTAAGATTTCAATTTTCCTGCTGTGAAACTTTTAAAGAAGTCAGTTGACTCTTTGGAGCCTTTGTGATTTTTGGCTTTGTAGATTTTTAGTTATCTGGGCGTTGATTTTAGAATATACTTTTGTTGTTGAGCATGCTTGCAGTTTGTGAGACATCAATATCGCTGCTGTTCATTCATGGATACTGATTTAGAGTGGTGTCATGTGAAATATTTCACTTGACAGGTTTGGTTGAAGTCCGGTTTGGATTTTCACCTCAGTGAACTGTAGTTTGGTTTTTTTGGAGACTGGAATAATTAATGGTTTGGTTCTTCACGTTGGCTCCCCAAAACACTGTTTTTCAATCACGTTGCTGTTGCTAGTGCCGTGGTAGTCTCAACTCGATGGATGGCCTTGCTGCACGTTGTTTCAGCTTTAGCCTTTGACACTGCCTTGCCAATTTGAGACTTGTTATTTCACAGAATCAAGTAATCTACCTCTTTGATCTGCGTGGAAGAATCAGAGCCTCTGATTCATAACTTGAACGGAACTAAAATAGGAAGGAGATTTCTTGCTCCAATTGAGGACCGAATTTGGGTGATTTTAGTTCATTAGAAGAAAAAACCAAACACAACCGTGCGAGTTTGGTTCAGTTCCCCAGTAACCCATCCTAACGGGTGTTTATGAGGAGCTTAATTTGTTATGGAGTAGTTTCCATGACTTGAGTTGAATACTGAACAATTCAAGTTAAACGTTAGAACTAACAATCAAACCAGACAAAAAACAAAGGGAAGAATTCCAAGCATCTGCACAGTCCTAGCATTTTTTCTGTTGTTTTTCCAATCTTCCAGAGTCAAAGTAGACCGGTTCAATAGGCCAAAACCTCCCACAGAGAACTGGTTTTTTTTTTTTAAAAAACATCAATTAGAAGGCAACCTGTCGTGAATCAATTACAAGATAAAACAATAATCTGTCTATTCATCCTCCATCGCTGCTTCATCAACCAGTATCTTCTTACAAGCTTCGTAGCACATGAAGGATATTCCAGCGGCAGGGATCAATTTGAGGCAACTTGGACCCAAACCTCTGTACAAACCACCAACTCCTTCCTTCTCAACAATGCATTCAAGAGCATGGAAAATGTGGTCGTAGTATATCCCACTCAGCGCACTCGCCTGCATATGCTTTCTGCCCACTTCCAATGGGAACGTAGCACTGCTTGAAAATGTGGCTGCAAATGACCCAATAACTAGAGTCGTCCAATGTCCCACTTCTTCCTTCTTAAAGGCCCTCATGTATGCTTTCCGTATCGTATCGTAGGCAAAATAGTTGGTTGCCGCATACGGAATTACTCCGATTAAGCTTGCAGAGAGTCCTCTGTATAGTTCACCCGGACCCTTTTCTCCCACTATCTTCACTAATGCATCCAACAGATTATCATAAACTCCTCTCTGTGTATTACATGATTTGGGCGTGAGTTCTGATTAATAAGTAGACTTCGAAATAGATAAAACCACCTTTTGTGTTGGGAATACCTGGACGGTTAATTGGGTTTTGAGTAGCTCGAGAGGGTACGTACACAAGGTTGAGCTGACTCCCGCGGCAGCACCGGCCAGTATTGATGGCGAAATGGGGATTTTCGGCTCTTCTCCAGGCTTGGGAGTCAAATGTTTCTTTACAGTGTCGTACGCAAATAACTGCAGATAGAAACAGGGATAAGAATATACTTGAAAACCATGAATCAGTGATTCAACACTAATAATTAGATAATTTCAACATGAATGAAAACTTTAATCGACAACATTTATCGGAATTTGTTACATAGATTTTGAAACATAGTTGAGATTATTCTAAACTTGATACCTCAATGGCTTTGCTCGGAGTCACTCGGATGACATTAACCAAATTGCCTCTAAACAATCCCTTCCACCCATCAGTTTCCATGATCGATCGAAAAACTTCACCTGTCGATTGCCCACAGCTCCCCGCCATCAGATGAGTTCTTATGGTCTCCAATGGAGAAACAATTGTTCTAGATATGCATCCAGCTATTGCTCCGCTAATCAACCTCCTCAATGATGGATTGGCAATCTTAATTTTCACTTTACGACCCCCATTTTTCATCATCTTCATCTTCTTGACCACCACTACATCTTCTTCCCCAACATCTGACGGCTTGCTGGAATCAAATTCCGGAACCCCACTAATATGCAACCCTAGCTCAGGAGCTGATATTAATTTCATGAAAGAATTAGTTTGTAGAGATTTTGTACTAGTTTCTCTCAAAGTGGGAGGATTTGGGGAAATCCCGAATCCAACTCCTACTTGTCCAACACTTGCAAACAAGCCACCTGGGTGAAAAGTTCCCTCTCGTTTACTCCATTGGATTTTAACTCCAGAGTTGGAGAATATCACACCTTTGTTCTCCTCAGAACCAAGTATTCCTCTCCCACCCATCGTTTTCAAGCTCTAGATGACGCTATCTCTTTCAAATTTCCAACTTATCAAAAACCCGTAAGCGATTTCATTACACAATCGAAATGGTTGCAGCTTTACGCAAACCCAAGACGTTTGTAATCATGGGGTACTGAGAAAACTGAATATTTGATGAATTGGTGGGAGAAACGGAGAACATTAGATGGAAGGTATCTTCAGATAATCGGCGAAAAGGACACTACCTTGTGCTTCCGATACAGGAAGAGAGAGGGAGGGAGAGAGTGTCTCGGAGGAGAAGAACCGAACTGCAGTTCCTCTTCCTCTCCTCCAGACTCCAACAACTGCCGTCAACGTCGGGTATACATGCCTCTCCTTGTTTGCCAGTTTTGCTGCAGATTTTTCTGATGTAACTTTGACTTCAGTAAGTTACTTTATGGCGTTTCAACCGTGGAAGTATTTTAGGAGAAGCCACCAAGGAATCTTCAAATTTGCCCTTGGTTCTCTCGTTGATAAGCTGATAAGAAGTTGTGCACGAACCCACCACCACACAAACAAGTGATCGACTTTATTTGATTCCTTTGCACCTCAAATGGCTTTGGATGTACTACATGTTCTCAAACATCGTGCATTTCTACGCGAAGCAACACTTGGATGAGAGTGTTGAGAAGTGAACAACGTTGGGTGACTGGTTTGCTATGCAGCAGGCGAACGAAATGTGATATAAATTGTCAGAGATGTGCACTTTTGACGTCACATCAATACTTGAATCAATGGAGATGATGGCCAACCAAGAGAAAATACTCGTTTAACTTAAAAGGTGGTACAAAATTCTACAGATAATAATAATATTATAAGAATCTAATTCATTTCCCCTTGACCTTCTTCGAAGATCCCTTTTTAAAAGACTTGTTCCTGACTTTCAACTTGCCTGATGTCTGCGCGCCCTTTCCTTGCCGGTTGTTTCGTTTCTTTTCGTTCTTTACGTTATACATATTCACGGCCTAAACACGAAGAAGAAAGTCAGAAAATCAACCTTCACCAAGACTTAAGATCGAGAGGAGGTAGATGCACACCTTGTTGACGTCCAGTATTTCTTGAGAATTCTTAGAAATCAATCTGCTCAAAATCTTGTCAGTCAGCTCTTTTTCTTGAGAACCTATCCATGTTTTTTCCACTACAGGTAAAAACTGCATGGACATAGGGGAAACTTTAGCCAAACAGTCTCTAATTGAGAATTTGAAGCGAAAGATCTTGAGTTGTCAGTCAACCTTGCGATATTTTCCATCATGTTTTGCCTGTTTTTCTCCCGGCAACTTCTTATCAAATTTTCCTCCACTGGCTGTAGAAGTTGCTGCCATTCCAGCCACATTTCTCAGTTCAGCTTTAGACATTTTCTTCGGTAGAGCTTTAGTCCCTGTTATTGGCAAAGCAGTGGCAGCAAGTTGAACATGGCTGCAAATAGAGTTCAATTAGACACATCAAATAAAATTTAATGACAAAAATGGCATCATAGGCACATCAAATAATGTGGGATACAATCAGAATAAAGCTTAGAAATTGAGAACCTTTTAGATGCACTCAGTTATTAGTATGACCATTACGATCATTAAACATTCTGAAAGAGAAATTTGCCAAATTGATCGAGTTTTTAATGTTTAGATGATTTAACAACCAAAACAAATGATAGAGAGCTAAACCTTGGCAAGGCACCAACTTTTGCAGCTTGTTTCAGGTTCTGTAAACGATTCTTTTCCTGTTTTTCAACCCTCTTCTTCTTATCTTCCCTTTTCTTAGCATAGGAATCCTTCCCAGGTTCTGCAGGAAGTGACAAGATAATCATAGCAGTCAGAAAACAATAGATTCAACATTCAAGGTTTCAGAATGTAAACTATTGATTAAGATTTAGGCATTGATTTTTCACATTGGGACTTTACATACCCACAGCTACAGATCATACCAATAAACTGAAATATATTTTTCTATAATAACGACACAGCTAACGAATATTTACCATCAGTCATCTTGGCATCCATAATGGGCAGTTTTTCCTCATCATTTGCACGGTCATAACCAAACCGTCGCTTCCACGTACCAGTTTTTTCATCATACTCAATCTTATGCTTCTTACGCTTTTTTATACCTGGAAGAATCCTTAAATACCATCAGTCCAGTTTAATTTCATCCACAATCTTTAAACAAAATGATAATAAATGCCCATAATTCTATATCAGTTCAATCCTGTAAAAATACGACATAAACTTGCCAAAGAAGAATATTTTACATGTTCAATTACTTTACATCCCATCCACATCAAAATAAATAGAAAAAATAAACAGACCTTTTGCTTTAGCAAAGAGTTCCCACTTTGTAGGAGGTTTAGGCCTTGGGAGCTGAAAAAAAAAGATTGAAATTTCAGAAAAGAACAAATGTGAGAAAAATTTAAGGATTTACACCTTAAGAACTTCTAACAATAGATTTTTCCACTAAACTAGTTGTAATCAAATTAAGAAAAATTCTTCCATGTACAGGTGCTTGCGCATGAAACAATCAAACAATTGTATAATGGTAAAAATAAGTAAAATAGAAGACTTACATGCTTCTCTCTAGGCAATTTAGTTATGGGAGGAGGCAATTTGACTATTGGACCATCAGCATCGTCAGTTGAAGGCATGTTGAAAAGATCAGTGACAATAGCTTGAACTAATTGTGTGCCCTTCTGTAGACATTCATTCACTAAGTCTTCCCTAAATTTTTTAAATAGTGAATAGGAGAACAAATAACAAGTAAGAAGATGAGAGGTTCTCTGAATTTAAAATTATTTGCGAACAAATAATATGGTAATGTTGGAATGGAAAGATATGCACTTATCAGATCCTAGGACTTAGCTCTATGTAGTGAATTCTGTTAAGAAACGTTATTGTTCTTTAGTTTTACTCAGTCTATGTTGTCCTAAAATCTAGGAAAGTCGGTTAATAATGATGTGTCTTAGTAGTTGCTATTTTTAAAGAGTAAGTGGTTTATTTATTTTATTTAGTTGTTTAATGCACATTCTTGTGTACGTCCGTGTCTGATGTAGTCTTCTATTTAAGTTTGCTGAAATTATTCAATATATCATCTCATTGAAAATCAATTCTTGCACGTCTTATTTTGTTAACACTTGTATCAGAGCCAAACAAAATTTTAAGCTGTAGCTTTTTTTTCATAAAGTTTGTTTTGTCTTGTAGGAACTACTGCAGATGGCTTCTGATAGTTTTGTGCAAGCAGCGATTCCTAGTTTTGATGGTCATTACGATCATTCGAGCTTGTTGATGGAAAATTTGTTGAGGTCAAAAGAGTACTGGCAAGTCATTGAAGGCGGAGTAGCCGAACCTGCACGTGAAGCTGCATTGACAGATGCTCAGAGAAGGACATTAGAAGAGTTGAAGCTTAAAGATCTAAAAGCAAAGAATTATCTTTTCCAAGTAATAGACCGCTCTATTCTGGAAACGATTCTCCATAAAGATACATCCAAACAGGTATGGGATTCCATGAAGAAGAAATTTCAAGGCTCGGCAAAAGCAAAGCAGCAGCAACTCCAAGCTCTTCGTACTGAATTTGAAAATCTCCATACGAAGAATACTGAGTCCGTTTCTGATTACTTCTCACGGACTTTGACGATTGTCAACAAGATGCGTATCCATGGCGAGAAGATAGAAGATATCTTCGTCATCGACAAGATCCTTCGGTCAATGGCAAAAAACTTTAATTATGTCGTTTATTCGATTGAGGAAGCACGTGATTTAGACATTCCTTCCCTTGATGAGTTACAGGGTTCGTTGATGGTGCATGAACAGAAGATGGGTCGGGAAGAAGACAAACAAGAAAAAGAAGAAAAAACCTTGCAAGCCACCACCAACAATCCGATTTCAACATCAAATGTCAATCAAGAAAACGGGAAAAGTCCACATAAGAAACCAGAAGAACAAAAGAATGAGAACAAAGGAGATGGAGAGGGCGAGACAATAATCAAGCCAATGGTTACAGGTCAAAGAATGTCGACAAATCAAATATTGAATGCTATAGATGCCACAGGTATGGTCATTACCAATATGAATGTCGCACAAATATGAATAAGAAGCATAGTCAACAATCAAACTTTGCAGAGACCGAAGAAGTTGTTTCTCTTCTGATGGCTTGTCACGGTACAGAAGAAACACACAAAAATATGTGGTATTTAGATACAGGAGGTAGCAATCACATGTGTGAAGACAAATCTGTTTTTTCAAAGCTCGATGAATCCTTTCAAAATATTGTGAAGTTTGGTGACAACTTTACAGTCAATGTGATGGGTAAAGGAAAAGTAACAATCCAGACCAAAGAAGACTCTGTCCACACTATTTCTAATGTTTTTTTTGTTCCAGACTTAAGAGCAAATTTACTGAGCATTGGACAACTTCAAGAGAAGGGATATGAGTTTGTCATCGAAGATGGTATTTGTCGGATTCAATATTCAAAGAAGGGCTTAATTGCTCAAGCTAACATGACAACAAATTGGATGTTTCCTCTGCATCTCCACAATACCACTCATTCATGCTTCTCTGCCAAGGTTAAAGATACAGCATGGCTTTAGCATTTTCGGTATGGGCATCTCAATTTTGGTGGATTATAAAGACATTGCAACAGAAAAATATGGTGGCTGGCCTTCCTCAAATTGATGTTACTACCCAAGTACGTGAAGAATGAATTGTTAGCAAACATCACCGCGATCATTTTCCACAAGGAAAATCATGGAGAGCAAAGGCAGTACTTGAGTTGGTCCATTCCGACATTTGCAGGCCGATTAATCCAACATCATATGGAGGTAAATGTTATTTCATAACGGTCATCGATGATTATAGTCGGAAAACTTAGACTTACTTTTTGCAGGAGAAATTTGAAGCTTTTTCAGTTTTCAAATTCTTCAACAGGCTACACTATAAAAGTTTTCCGCACAGATCGTGGTGGAGAATTCAACTCGCATGAATTTGCAAATTTTTGCGAAACACAAGGGATCCAAAGGCAATTGACAGCTGCATACACACCACAACAAAATGGTGTTTCTGAACGGAAGAATCAGACAATCCTCAACATGGTGTGAAACATATTGACGATGAGTGGTGTTCCCAAAAGTTTTTGGCCCGAAGCAGTGAATTGGAGTGTTCATATTTTGAATAGAAATCCCACATTTTATGTTCAAAATATGACACCTCAAGAAGCTTGGAACGGTCGCAGACCAAGAGTTGATTACTTTAGAATTTTCGGATGTGTAGCCTATGCTCGCATTCTGGAAGAGAAGAGAAGAGAAGAAAGCTTGATGATAAAGGAGAAAAGTGTATTTTTCTCAGTGTTAGTGAGCAATCAAAAGCTTAAAAGCTATATAACCCTATCACAAAAAAATCATCATTAGCCGTGATGTGATTTTTGATGAAGACTGGTTTCTGGTCATGGGAAGAGAATGCAATCACTCAACAATTTCCCACAAGCTACGATAATGATGATGATAATGCTGGAAAAACCAACCAGCTTGTACATATTGAGCAACAACCCACGACGCCACATGATGCTACAACAAATGCATTGTCAAGAGAACCACCAGCAGATTTAGAAAGCAAATCACATTGTCAACGAAGAAAGAGAAGACCGGCATGGATGAAAGATTATAAGGTGCGTGGAATTGAAGACCCACTTACTCATTGTGCCTTATTCTCAAATTGTGATCCCATATATTTTGAAGTTGTTGTCAAAGAAACAAAATGGAAGAAGGCCATGGATGATGAAATTGCAGCTATTGAACGCAACCACACTTAGGAGTTAACTGTTCTTCCCAAAGAGCAAAAGAAGATTGGAGTCAACTGGGTTTACAAAACAAAGTTGAAAGAAAATGGCGAAGTTGGCAAGTACAAAGTGCGCTTGGTGGCTCAGGGGAATAAGCAAGAGTTTGGAGTGTACTACAAAGAAGTTTTTGCTCCTGTCGCAAGACATGATACCATCGGATTGGTTATAGGACTGGCAGCTCAAAATAGTTGAGCCATCTTTCAATTGGATGTGAAGTCAACATTCTTACATGGAGACTCACAAGAACATGTATTTATTGATCAACCTCCTGGTTATGTGAAACTTGGTAGTGAAAATAAAGTATATAAATTAAAAAAGACTTTATATGGATTAAAACAATCTCCAAGGACTTGGTACAATCGTATAGAAGCTTATTTTTTAAAGGTTTCGGAAAGTGTCCATATGAACATACACTCTTTATTAAAATTGGAGATGAAAGAAAAATGTCATTTGTGTGTCTATGTGGATGACTTGATCTATAGAGGGAATGACGCTGATATGTTTAAAAAATTCAAGAAGTCTATGATGGATGAGTTTGATATGTCTGATCTTGGTTTGCTACATTACTTTCTTGGTTTAGAAATTGCTCAAACTTCTGTTGGAATTTTTGTGTCTCAAAAGAAGTATGCCAATAAAATATTAAGTAGATTTCAAATGGAAAACTCAACACCAGTTGAGTTTGGTTTGAAGTTAACCAAAGATCATGAAGGGAAGAAAGTTGATAACACATTTTTCAAACAAATTGTGGGAAGTTTGATGTATTTAACAGGTACAAGGCCAGAATAATGTTTTTTGTAAGTCTAATAAGCAGATATATGGAGAGCCCAATAGAGATGCATCTTCTCACTGCAAAGAGGATCCTTCGGTATGTGCGAGGTACCACAGAATTTGAATTATTTTACAAGAAGGAAGACGAGTCAGGTCTGATTGGCTTCACCAACAATGACTATGCGGGCGATCAAGACAATCGAAGAAGTACCTCTGGATATGTCTTTATGCTGGGTTCAACAGTTGTGTCATGGTCATCAAAGAAACAATCGATGGTCACCTTGTCAACCACCGAAGCATAATTCGTAACTGCGACCTCTTGTGCCTGTCAAGCTAGCTGGTTGAAGAGAATTCTTGAAGTGCTACAGTTCAAGCAACATGGAGCTACAACCATTTTATGTGACAATAGTTCAGTAATTAAACTTTCAAAAAATCCTGTTCTTCGTGGCTGAAGCAAACATATAAACGTGAGGTACCATTTCTTGAGAGACCTGACAAATGATGGACTTATTGATCTCGTCTACAGCAAAGGCAAAGACCAAGTTGCTGATGTGCTGACAAAACCCCTCAAATTAGCTGTTTTTTTTATGTTACGAAAGCTACTTGGTGTTTGCACTTTGAAGGAGTCTACTACAGAGCTAAACAAGTAAACTGAATGTTTTAGGACCATTTTAGTTTATGGGAGGGTGTTAAGAAACGTTATTGTTCTTTAGTTTTACACAGTCTATGTTGTCCTAATATCTAGGAAAGTTGGTTAATAATGATGTGCCTTAGTAGTTGCTGTTTTTAAGGAGTAAGTGGTTTATTTATTTTACGTAGTTGGTTAATGCAAGTTCTTGTGCACATAAGTGTCTGATGTAGTCTTCAATTTAAGTTTGCTGAAATTATTCAATATATCATCTCATTGAAAATCAATTCTTGCACGTCTTATTTTGTTAACAAATTCATCATAGCGTGGGCTTGGGGTGTTTGGTACAGTACAATGTGAGAAATAGATGTTCATGCGGGATCAATCATTCAGGACTGCAAAATCCCAAAGATCGTTGATACAACGAAAGCCAAATTTTGAATATATTTCAGAATCTTTATAACTAAAATGTCTTCGAAGAAAATATATTTCATTCGACAAACGTTTTCATCAGAGCAAGAATAGATAGAAAAATATAGATATTCATGAAAATCCTGATAAATTAGTAGGTTAGAGCAAAAAAATCAGTAGAACGACAACCATAACTTACTATACTAACAACAATAGATAGAGCCAGGAAGGGAGAAAGGAAGAACCTTGAAGAGGGATGGACGGGGAAGTGGTAATGGGGATCGAAAGCCAAAAGATTGCCAAGGTCAATCTGCATTTGGTTTTCGCTCTTCTCCATCTCCGACCGTAGCTCTGGAGCTCTGAAACCGAATGATAAGTGGTGGTAGATTAAAAAGACATGGTCGACTTCCGCAGGTAGTAGTTACTTGTTTTCCCTAATTATTTATGGGCTGGCCTCCTCTTCTGTAGTAGTTTAGGGTTTACAGATATTTTACTTGGTTAGTTCTTGCGAGGTATTTTGTTACTGATGGAATATGGGGTCGTGTTCGGTTCCCCCAATTAATTATTTTTATCTCTAAATATATAGCAATTGGTGACATCTTCCATAGCCAGTTGTTGAAATCCCACACATCTTAACTTTGCGTAGGCAATCAAATTAGTTATAATTAACTCGATTTTATTTAATGAGAAAAATAATTCTTATTATGTTTAATTTACTAAAATAATCTTCACGAGAATCCCAAAGAAAATAAAAGATAAATAAAAAGAGATTAAACTAGTTTAGCTTTCCGTCTCTATCTTGTTTCGCAATCCCTTCTACAGGTTGGTCTGCAGCAATACCTTGACCAATTCCAAGCCCAATAAAAACAAGTCCTACGGCCAACCCAGAAGCAATAATGGAAGCGACAGAAATAAGTAAATTCATGATAAGCTCCTCATACCATCTCTTGAAGCTCATCCTCTTCATCATAAATGATTCGCTTGCCCCAAAATGGCCTAGCCCAATAAAAAAATCTCAATAAATTGGGCCTTTCGATACAATCAAATAGAAAGCTCTATGTAATAACTCGGGAATTTCGAATTTTATATTTTTATTTTTGGAATTTTTAGTTTAATCCCGATCGAAGTTTTGAGAAATATTTTAACGGGAAAGATTTGAATTATAAGACTCGGAGCCTACTTTTGCGAAGTTTTTCGGAATTTAAAGTCGGGAAGTCGAGAAAGTTACGAAATTTCGGACGATTGAAACACGTGAGGGCAGTTTTGTAATTTGGTAAAAAAAAAAAAAAAGAAATTAAAAATTTTAACAAAACAACTGAACGGCTCGTGAAGCCGTTCAGTGTTCTGTTCTTTCGCCAAAGCCGAGAGAAGGCGACTGAGGCGAGTGAGGGGCCGAACGGGAGATTGAGGAACGGAGAACGAGTGGCTGGCGAACGACGGCAGAGTGCGATGCTGGGAGCTCCGACGAACTGAGTGAAGGTGTTGGTGTACCCTTTCCCGAGCTGAAAGCCAACGGTGAGCTTTCTGTTCAAGATTGATTCGGCCGAGCCTTAATGCTCGTTTTGTTTTTTTTTTTCTCTCCTGCTTTTTTTCTCCGATGTTAATGAAATTGCTGAGCGTTCTGTCGAAGAGAGGGTCTGCGTGTAAGAGAGTGGGTGCTTATGGGAGGGAGAAAAACCGAGGGGAGGGGTTGAGTCGGAATTTAGGTTCAAGCCCAAATTTTCTGACTTTAGTTCTGATTATACTAAATTGAAGCGAATGTGATTGTCTGTACATAGGGATTCTTGGAGTTTAAATTGAAATCAAAACAGAGGCCTTTTTTTTTTAAAAAAACAGGTTCTGTTTTTGGCTTATTTGGCCTACCTACGGTTAATCATTTTAAATTCGGTTTTTGTGGGATAAATTAGGTAGTTAGGGGAACCTATGGCCGCTGGAATCGTTCGATTCCGATATCCGACGCAAAAGTTATGCGCGTCGGAAGTTTAGGCCGAATTTTGGTCCAAGTCAAATTTGCGAGCGTTATTCATGGAAATTTGACGTGTGAGTGTATCATAGCCATTTCTGATGCATATAACTAGTTGGGAGTGAGTTTTGGTTGTAGGGAAGTGAAAATGTGAAATTTTAATAAAAATGGCTGATTCGGTTATTGGCGTTTTTCGCCTATCTGCGGCCTACCGATTTAAAATCCGTCTTGGGATGTTAAACTAGGTTCCTAAGGGAACGTTTAGCCGCTTGAATCGTTTGATTCCGTTGACGGACGCAAAAGTTATGCGCATCCGAACGTTGAGCTGGTATTCGGCCAAACCAAACCAATAGACCGTTTTAGTTGGAATTTAATGAGTGTAATTAGATAAGGTTATTTTTAGCTAATTGGTAAATGTTGGGAGAAATACTGATGAGAAATTGGTTGTGTTTTAGGTTGAGGCTTTCGGTTGGCGAAACTGTGTATCGAGCGAGCTTAGGACGCCAGGTAAGTAGTGCATGCATGTGTTTTGCCCAAGTGGGCCTACACTGTAGAACTTTAGTGTTTATGTGATTGATTGCGGTGTGTGTGCGTATTGTGTGACATGCATCATATTTTTTTTAAAACGGGAACGAAAATGATTTTTAGCATGCTTTGATGTATGAGGTGAGACGTGTGGCGGTGGTACCGCGGATCCCGCTAGTGTGCGGGCCGGTGCTTCACCAGTCGCGGATCCTACTCGAGGGGTGGGCCGGCTGGGCCGTCATGCGGCGTGAAAGTGTTGACGGTGAGGATATGGGCAGTGGTACCGCAGATCCTACTAGTGTGTGGGCCGGTGCAACACCAGTCGCGGATCCTACTCGAGGGGTGGGCCGGCTGGGCTGTCGCGAAACGTGTGTGTGTGGCAACTGTGGCCCCGTGCTGGGGAGGCTGGGACGGGGGCGACGTGTCAGGGTGTAGAGTGGCGCGAGGTACACCCTTACCCTGATGTGGTTGCCGTGTGGTGATGCGTGGGTGTAGCTTGTGGGCCTCGTTGCTGGGGAGTCCGGGACGGTGGCGACGTGTCAGGGTGTAGGGTGGCGTGAGGTTCCTCCTTACCCTGGTGCGGCTGCACTACGCGTCACAGATGTGACAACATGAGTGTGAGTGTAGAGACTGCATGTGATAGGATTGCATTGTCGGCTTTTACTTTCATATCGCATTACTTACTGAGCGTTAGACTTATGTTGTGTGTTCTGTGGTGTAGGTGCTGACGATACCGCTGGTGAGCCTCGAGTGCCTAGTCCTGAGGCGTAGGATGGTTGGCGGCGTGCGACTGCGGCACCGGATGGCGGACTTTTGTTAGGGCGACCCGACCCGTGGATATAGTAGGTTGTGGCCTGGTCGGTTTGTGGGTTTTCTTTCTTTTGCGGTGGTTATGTACGGAGGATGAGATTGATTGTTGTATATGCGTCAGTGTATAGGTGTATATGGAGTGCGTGTGATTTTGGTAACGTACGCGGATATTTTCCATGTTAGAGTATGTTATTTCTCTATACTGGAGACTTTCTTCATTTGTATTTGACGGATTTTCGTCGCCTTCTTACTCTGATTTGGGTTGGAATGATTTCTCTGGATGATGGATAGGTAAATATTGTTGGATTTTGGTGAATTGTGTGCAGGGTTAAATTTTGGGGTAGCCAGTTTTTTAGGCGGTACTCTGCCGAAATTTCGGGAGAGGGGTTGGGGTTCGAGAGGATACGAAATAGGTCAAAGTGTGTGTATGATGAATGCTAGAGGAGTTCATATGAGTGTGGATGTGCGGCGTGATCGCAGGTGCGCGGGGTACGCGGCCCTGTGGGTGCACACGGGTCATGCGGCGCCGGGTGAGGGCGTGCGCGCGGACGTGCTGTACAGAGGCAGGGTGCGTGGGGCACGCGGCGCTGTGAGCGTGCGCGAGATACAGCGACGTTAGGTTGGCACCTGTGGCACCGCGGTGGTGTACGCGGGGTGTTGGAGTGGGAACGTGAGTGCTTGGGACCGGACTGGGTAGTTCGTGGGGAGCGTGGGGTTCTTTCCTAGGATTTCAAGTCTTACCGTTTTATCTCAAATTGTTTTAAATAGTTTTCTTTTCCGCTGCGTAGTTTTATGTTGAGGACTTCGTGTTGCCTCTTCGGGACGCGAGTTGTTTTTTTTTTTAATCGAGTCGAAAAATTTTCATACTCACAAATGTGCTTTTGAAAATGATTTGAAAACGAAAGGGGTATTGAATTGAGTTAGTTGTGTCAAGTGTTAGTGTGTGTGTGTAGTGTGTAGATGCACTGTAGCGCACTGGGGACGTGTGGGTTCTCGGGGTGTTACACTCTAAGAGCGCCATATTCTAAGTGCCCAAACTATGTGATTGAATAAATCATCCTCTATCTGTTGCGGGTCGAGGACTCCTCCTTCCCCTTCTTCAAACTCCGATTCGTATTGTTCATAGAAAAATCTCTGATCAACGATAGAACAAGATCTATTTTGCATCATATTTAAGGAATTCCTTGAAGAAGGGAAATCGGTTTTGCTCCTTCTTGAGTTTTCAAATTTTTGCACAAGCACAATAGTGCCCATTAAGAGTGCAATATAAATGCGTTGTTGTTTTCGATGATTTTAATTGGGAGCACTCTTTTTGCTTGGAGTGAGTGCAGAAGTGCTCAGCTTCTTTTGCAACGTTTCTTTTTTTGGTGTGCCAGAACATTCTGACGAGTGCAGTAGGGCCCGATTTTCATAGAGTTTACTGTTTTGCCTTTTTCAACTTGGTTTTGATCTATTTATCAAACTTGTTCGTTTGAAAAAAAAAACAAAAGAAAACGACAGTAGAAACTTTTGAATTCACAAGATTCAAGATGAAAATGTTGGTAGGCTCAAAATTCAATTTCTAAATTACTAATTACTTTTTTTACTCCTTAAAATATGAATTCTAGATATGACAAATAAACTGGTTAAGTCAAGACAAGTCTGGAAAAATTTGATTCACCGAGGCTAACAAGTTAAACGTACCGAGACTTATGAGTCTAACGAGCCTAACAAAAAAAAATTCAACTCGAGTTGTCTCACAAATCAATGTTAACAAGATAAGTCAAGCCAGCTCAACAAGTCTAACGACATTTATATAAATATAATGTATATTTTAAAAAAAATTTAATTACTAAAACTATAATGATTATTTATATTATAATGTTAAAATATAATAGTTAGTCGTTTAGTTAACAAAATTATTTTATTAATATATAAAATGATATGTATTTAAAAAAAATTATTTTAAATGATATAATAAAAAATTATTATGCGAATATCATTATAAATATTTGACAATTGTACATTATAAATTATACACATAAACATTAGGTTGACACATATCTAATTATCAATAATTTGATTTTTGAGGTGACAAACGAGCTGAGTCGATCCAACCTTGAAAGTTCAAACTCATCGAGTTTAAGGAGTTAAATGAATAGAGTCTAAGGAGCTAGTAAAAAAATTTTTAACCCGAGCCATCTCTCAAGCTAAAGTTGAATGAGTCTAGTTGAGTTGAATCCACTATATTGTCGGCCAAGTCCGTTATAGCGCCGAGCCGACTACCAGCTTGCTCGTTTGACACATCTAAGCTAGGGGTGAGTGCGATCTGTTAGAACTCGACCCGACTAAACCCGACAATTTGGATTCCTGAATTGAGAAATAACTTAAATAAATTCTGAGTTTTCAATCTGTATGGATACGTTTGTATTTCTAAGTAATCCCACTTTGATCATATCTGGTATCTTAAAATAAGATCTATTACAAACAATTCAGTATTCTTAATCAGATAATTAAATCAATACTATATCCAAAATGATTTATTTAACAATTTCTATCATTTACATTATTCTATCATAGTTTTCTAGCGGAAGCAAAAAAAGTAAACACAGATCACTATATGTGACCTGTACAAAAAAGATTCTATACAATTCAAAAATACCTAACTAAGTCTCAATCCAAAAATGACTGTCTACCTCGATAGTTACATCTTATGTCTCTTTTCTTCAAATACTTTATGTTGTATTGGCTTTTCTGTCAAAATAAACAATCTCATTATCTGAAAAATATAAATATTTCACATAATAAGTCATTGGCCTAACAAATAAATTTAAGATCTAGAATAGCTAACTTATACTCTATTACACTAACTATAATCAATCTCCATCATCACCTATCATTAATTATTTTTTAAATCAACTTAAATCAATATGTTTTGATTTAAAATCCATATTAATTATATAAAAATGCATTTATGTTAACTGAACTATTTAAAACTCATCAAATCGCGGTTGAAAACCATTTTTAATAATTCAATCAATCTTATGTAATTATTAAAAAAATACATTATTTGAAAATCATAATTTAATTCAAGATTTTCCAAAATAGCTTTTTACATTCAAATTTAAATATTAAAAATCCATCCACTCTAACTGACACGTATAACCATCACACAACCCTACAAGTTTCCGAACTTTCACCAGTAAGGCTGTAAGACTTTATACATTGTTTCTCCGCGAGGTTTAGAAATTTTCAATCCAAGAAAGATATGCAATTAATCTTTCAATCATTTTCATAGTCATACCATCATCACACACGAGTAGGCGAGTTCAGCCCAATGAGTTATTATGTTACGACAACTTTCCTACTCTCTAATTTCTAAATATATGTTTTAAAAACAATTATAAAGTAATGTTATACATGTTTAAAACATTTATTCACGCATGAAAATTTATATTTAAAATCAATGAGTTGAATATAATATAAAACGTAATTTTTTAAATGTTAGGTTTGATAATTCAATATAAATCGAATTTAAAAGACATTTCAATGAAAACTGAAATTTAACCATTTTCAAAACTCATAGTTCAATTTCAGTAAAAATAATATCAATTTTATTCTTCAGCCTATCCAATGTTAACCAATTCACCAAAAATCTCTAACTTATCCAAATCAACGACATAAATATATTATATTTTCATCTAGTAATGGATTAAAGAATAAATTAATTAATCTAAGTGATAGATTTACTTACCGTATTTTTCGGTTCCTTTACTTTAACTGAAATCTCCACCGAATCTTTCAATTTTTATGCCAAATTATTCCTTTAAACCAAGACGAACAACTTCCTCTAAAGGATAAACTGTTAAATCTCTACTTTTTCCTTTCTTTTTCTCCTCTTTTTGCACTATTTTCTCTCGATTTTCTCTTTTTTGGACTTTCTCTCTATGTTAAATTTCTTCAGGTTTTCAACACGAAAACCTCATACGGCTGCCACCTTAGTCATTTTGTAACAGTGTTTTGTGGTTAATTTACCACTTAACCAAATTTTATCCAATAAAATTACTAATTTACCCTTGAGTTTGTAGTAAAATTACTAAATAACCATGGTTAATTTAATCCTTAACCAAAATTAATTACAATTAAGTTAATCTTAATCAAATTTTTATCCTTTTAACGTATCATTTCTTTGATTAAACTTCTCTAACGTATATTTATACATTCTTCAATTATAAATATACACGTTTACAAACTTCTGAAAATAAAAATGCAAACTATTACATTCTCCTCTCATTACAAAAATTTCGTCCCAAAATTTATTTCTAACTTACTTTTCAAACAGTTGGAGGTATTTTTCTTTCATCTCGCTTTCTATCTCCCACGTAGCTTCTTCAATCCCTCTCCTCTTCCACAAGACTAACAGTTGAAATAACTTTATTCTATATCACTGTCTTATGAATCTATAATAGCAGTTGGTTCTTCTACCATTGACATATCTGTTTGAAGATCCAATTTTGTCCAATCCAACACGTGCGAAGGGTCAATTTCATATTTCCTTAGCATTGAAATATGAAAAACATCGTGAATTCCCACCAATTGAGGGGAGAGTGCGATCTTGTAAGCCACTGGACCTATTCTTTGTAGTATCTGAAAAGGTCCGACAAATCTCGGAGATAATTTGCCACATTTTCCAAATTTGCTCAAACTTCTATGTGATTTTACTTTGATAAATACCTGATCACCTTCATTGAATTCCAGTGGTCATTGTCCTCTATCAGAATAACTTTTCTGACGACTCTGAGCAATTTCTAATCATTGTTGGATGAGTTTGATCTTTCCGTTAATTTTTTTTCCAAATCCGGCCCCAAAAGTACTGTATCACCTGTCTCAGTTTAGCACAATGGAGATCTGCACGATCTCCCATACAATGCTTCATACGGTGCCATACCAATACTCGCCTAGTAGCTGTTGTTGTAGGTGAACTCTACAAAATGCAAATGATCCTCCCAGCCACTTTTAAAATCCGTTAGGCACGACCGTAGCATATCTTCCAAAGTTTGGATTGTCCTCGCAGATTGGCCATTAGTCAGTGGATGATAGGTTGTACTGAGATCTAATCTGGTATCCATAAGCCTTCTATAATCCCTGCCAGAATCTCGAGATAAATATTGGAACTCGATCTGACACTATAGAAATGGGTACACCATGCAGTCTGATAATTTCCGATGACCTAGTCAATTGTATGAGTACTGCGCATAGATAAAAAGTGACTCAATTTGATAAGTCGATCCATTATTACCCATACAGTATCATTTCCCTTTGACAATTTCAGTAGCTCTATTACGAAATCCATTGTGATAAACTCTCATTTCCATTCTGCTATTGGCAACGGGACGAGCATTCCAGCTGGTTTCTTATGCTCCGCTTTAATTCTTTGACAAGTCATGCACTTGGAAACGAATCTAGCTATATCTACCTTCATTCCTTTCTACCAGTATTGTTTTCTCATATTTTGGTACATTTTATTGTTTCCAGGATGAATTGCGAATTTTAAGCAATGATTTTCTCTCAAGATCTCTTCGTTTAATTCCTGATCATCTGGAATCATTAGACGACTCAGATATCTCACTCCTGAATTGCTATTCCTAGAAAAATTCTCAATCTCATTTGTTTCAATCTTATCTTTCAACTCGACAATTTCAGCACTACTAGCTTGTTCTTCCAAAATTCGTTGCATCATAGGCCTCACATTAATATTTTGAAGATATACATGTTCATTACTTTTTCCTCAAGTGCAAATTGAACTGATCAACTTCAATACACATTTCATACTTTTTAATGTCAAGGATAGCTACCATAATTTGAGATTTTCTGCTCAAAGCATCTGCAACTTTGTTAGCTTTGCCTAGATGGTACTGGAGCATATAGTCATAATCTTGTAAAAACTCCATTCTGCGTCTCTGTCTCTGATTCAGCTCCTTCTGAGTGTATAAGTATAATAGACTTTTGTGATATGAAAATACTTCAAATGTTTCACCATATAAATAATATCTCCAGTGTTTCAGACCGAACACCACTGCAGCAAGCTAAAAGATCGTGGGCTGGATAATTTCTCTCATGTGGTTTCATCTGTCTTGAAGTGTAGGCAATGTCTTTCTCATTCTACATCAGCACGCATCCCAAACCATTTAAGGATGCATCACAGTAAACCACATAGCCTTTTTCTATTTTTAGAATTATCAAAATAGGTGGGGACACTAACTTTTTCTTCAGCAATTGAAAAGTCATTTCACATTTGCCGTCTCATTCGTATTTCACACCTTTATGGGTCAATCGAGTCAACCACATAAAAATTTTTTAAAAGCCTTCGACAAAACTTCTGTAATATCCGGCTGATTTCAGAAAACTTCGTATATCAGAAACTGAGTTAGGTTGCTCCTAGTTCTGAATTGCTTCAGTGTTAGAAGGATCAACTACAATACTCTTCTTTGAAATCACATGCCCCAAATATTTATCTTTTTCTAATCAGAATTCGCACTTGCTCAATTTTGCGTACAGTTGGTACTGTTTCAATAGGCTCAAAACACAATGTAAGTGCTCGTAATCTGCTCTTGACGAGGAATACACTAAGACATCGTCTATGAACACAATAACAAAGCTGTATAAATATTGTCTGAATACTATGTTCATCAAATTCATAAATGTTGTAGGTGCATTTGTTAGACCAAAGAGCATTGCCAAGAACTCGTAATGGCCATAATAAGTTTTGAAAGCAGTTTTCTTAGTATCTTCTTCTCGAAATCTAAGTTGATGATATCCAGGTCTCAAATCAATTTTTGAGAACCAACATGATGCTCTCAACTGATCGAACAAATAATCAATTCGTGCAAGTGGATATTTGTTCTTCACCGTCATGGTGATCAACTTTCAGTAGTCAATGCACATTCTTAAAGTACCGTTTTTCTTTTTGACAAATAAGGCTGTAGCACCCCGTGGAGATGTGCTAGCCCGTAAGAATCCATTCTCTTACAATTCTTCTAGCTATACTTTCAGTTCTTTCAATTCCGCTGGTGTCCTAGGATACAGAGAAATTAAAATCGGATTAGTACTTGGATATATTTCAATTTCAAATTATATCTCTCTTCTCGAAGGTAGACTGGGTAGTTCATCTGGAAACACATCCATATATTCACTGACATCGATATAGTCAACCCTGTTATCACCATCTGGCTTTAACAGAAGATTAGATATCCATTCGTTGAATTAAAATGAAGTCCGTGGAAAATAATATCGGATTGAGTTTCCATCACCATAAAATGAACTGGTTTCACCTTAGGGAATACATATTCTTATTTTCTTACTGTAGCAGTATATAACTGCCATGTATCTAGATAACCAATACATCCTCAAAATGATATCAAACCACTCCAACTCTATCAGTATCAGATCAGCCACAATCTCATAGTCTTTAATTCGTAAAACACAAAACTGACACTCTTTATCTACCACCACACTCCCTCCTAGAGGGAAATCCACATGCAGAATATAAGGTAAAACTGTAATCTCTAACCTCAAAGCACAAACAACTAAAGCAGACACAAATGAGTGTGTCACTCCAGAATCAAATAAAATTCTTACTTTATAATTATAAAGTAAGAAAGTACCTTCAATCATCACATTATCTGACTGTTCATCAATTACCAAATGCATGCACCTTCGGCTGTGAGTTGACAGCCTGAGAAGTATTTCCTCCATATTGTCTAGAGGCTGGTTGAGTTGGCCAAAAATTTAGAGGAGGACTTTGAGTAGGAAATTGAGTCGGTTGACCTCCCTGTTGAGCATCAGGATTGTCGGCTTTCCACTTCCTACAGAATCTTTTGATATGAACCCTGTGATTGGATCTGAGGTTGAGATGGAGTGAATTTAGGTTTTTTGAACTGTTGTTCTCCTATACTAATAACTCCTATTTCTTTCCTTTTGCTTTTCTCCAGGATTCCCCTTCACTTTATTGGCCTCTAGTTTTTGTTTAAGTAACATGACCCTCTTCACCATATCGGGATAAGACTCGATCTTCAAAGCCACCAATCTGTTGGAAATGCCTGCTCAAAGTCCCTATTCAAATCTCTTAGCCTTTGCAGCTTCATCAGGAATGAATTAGACTGCATACCTGGTCAACTCCTCAAACTTGGTCTGATAATCTAGAACTGTCATATTTTTCTGGACCAGCTCTAGAAATTCCTTTGTTTTAGCCTATCGTACGTACATGTGAAAGAATCTTTTCAAAAATACGCTCTCAAAATGATCTCGGGTACACTGGTCACCCAAGGACACCTTGTTCTGGTCCCACCATTTATCATCTCTATCATCAAGTTGATTCATAGCAAACTTGACTTTGAATTCCTCTAATATTCCTACCATATCAAACTTTTTCTTCATTTGTTTAAGTCATTCTTCAGTTATGGATGGATTGCTCTCTCCCATAAATACTGGTGGTTTAGATTTACGAAATCGATTCAAAAACTTCATCTCCGAAAGAGTTTGCACTTTCCACTCTTCCACTGCTTTATTGAGCAATGTTTCCGTTCACAATATCTGCTAAGGCAGTGATAGCCCTCTGCATCTCAGCTATATTATCAGCTAGGCTATCGATTCTACTGATATAATCTCATCTTTCCATTTACAAAAATTTCATATATTGATCAGATAAACGTTCACATTTAAGGCAATTGATAGAGACATTTTAAACATAGTCGCTAACCTTCCCAATAACTATTATGTATAGCTCTGATACCAAAGCTGTCAGGACCTGACTCGACGAGCTCTGACAATTTGGATTCCCAAAGTGGGAAATAACTTAAATAAATCCAGAGTTTTCAATCGACATGGATACGCTTGTATTTCAGCGTTGATCGTATTTGGTACTTTAAAATAAGATTTATCACAAACAGTTCAGTATTTTCAATCAAATAATTAAATCAATATTATATCCAAATAGATTAAACATTTTGTATTTAACAATTTCTATCAGAGTTTTCTAGCGGAAACAAAAAAAGTAAATACAAATTAGTACATGTGATATGTCCAAAAAAGTTTTATACAATTTAAAACTACCTAACTCAGTCCCAATCTTAAAGTGATTGTCTACCTCGATGGTTACAGTCTATGTCTCTTTTCTTCAAGGTTTTTTAAAATTACTTTTAACATTCAATTGAAATGTTAAAAATGCATCCACTCTAATGACACATATGACCATTATACAACCCCTACAAGTTTTCGAGATTTTACCAATAAAACTGTAAGACCCTACATGTTGCTTCTTCGCGAGGTTTAGAGATTTTCAATCCAAAGAGAACATACAGTTAATCTGCCAATCATTTTCATACTCATACCATCACACATGAGTAGGCGAGTCCAACCTAATAGATTCTTATGTTACCATGTCTTTACTACTCTCTTCTTAATAAATGCATGATTTAAAAACAATGTTTGAATTTACCTATAAAATTTATATTTAAAATTAATGAGTTTAATATAATATAAAACGTAGTTTTTCAAATGCTAGGTTTGATAATTTAACGTAAATAGAATTTAAACAATATTTTAATAAAAATTGGAATTTAACTATTTTCAAAACTAAGTTCAATTTCAGTAAAAACGATATCAATTTAATTCTTCAACTGATCCAATATCAATCAATTCACCAAAAATCTCTAATCTATCCAAATCCACGACAAAAATATATTATATCTCCACCTATTAATGTATTAAAGTATAAATTAACTATTTAACTGATAGATTTACTTACCGTATTTATCAATTCCTCTACTTTAACAAGAATCTCCACCAAATCTTTCGATTTTGCCGCCAAACTATTCCTTTAACCAAGATGAACAACTTCCTCTAAAGGATATATTGCCGAATCTCCAGTTTTTTCTTACATTTTCTCATTTTTTCTGACGATTTTCTCATGATTTTTTCTTCTCTCTCTCTCTGTTAAACTTCTTCAGATTTTCAGCGTGAAAACTTCAAATGACTGCCACCTTAGCCATTTTGTAACAGTGTTTAATGAGTAATTTACCACTAAGCCAAATTTTATCCACTAAAATGACTAATTTATCATAGAGTTTGTAGAAAATTACTAAATAACCATGATTAATTTAATCTTTAACCAAAATTAATTTTAATTTAATTATAAATAAATTAATCTTAATCAAATTTTTATTCTTTTAACTTATCTTTTTTTCGATCTAACTTTTCTAATGTATATTTATACATTATTCAAATATAAATATACACGTTTACAAATTTATGAAAATAAAAATTCGACCCATTACACGGGTCGTGCTGGTCCAATTTCGGTATAGAATTGGAACCAGATCAATCCTTTTGGGATAATTTTTTTTTTGTCCTAAAATTGGCGCTAGTTCTTCCCAACTCAACAATTTTGAATATTTTTTTTCAATTTCAAAAAATTTACAAATAAATCGAAATAATGAAAAAATAAAATCCATACGTACTAATCTAACTATATGTAATTAAAATCTAAAAAAATTCAATTTAACGTATAAAATAAATGTAATATTTTAAAATCCAAACTAAATTGAAATCAAATAAAATGGTTGGTTCTCCACGATTTTTTGGGTTTTCTGTATCTAGACTGAAGACCATATGATTTATTTTGTATCGAAATCATTCCCAAACTGTTCAATAGGTAAAACTGACTGGATCACGACCGGCTCGTTCGGTGTGATCCGGTCCAGCAGTCTGGGGGCGGGTTATGCCCACCTATGCACTAAGCCCTTCCGTACTCTCTTTCGAGTGAAAAACCTAAACGTATTTAAGCTTTTGACAAATACGTCCATCTTGACTGAAGAGTCGATATCTAAAAGAGCAATTCCTCTGCGTTGGAACCCTGAGGAATATTTTGGGGAAAAATAAGAGCTTCCCTCCTCGTCGTGTTCAGATCCATCTGTGAGCTCTAAGTCCGCCTTTTTTTTTAGATTTATTGCGCTATTTCGAATCTCTTGGTTTCGTTTCTCTCGCGTTTTCTCTATACTATTCTGAACGAGTGCTGTTATTTATTAATCGCTTTTCCGTATTTGTTTTTTCTGGAATTTTGCCTTAGAGTTCCCGGATTTGTTGGATCTTGATATTTGAGGAATTTTGGATTTGGTTTGGGATGGAGGGGAACAAAGACGATGCGTTGAGATGCTTAAAAATTGCAAAGCAAGCGTTGGAAGCAGGAGATCGAATTCGCGCTCTTAAATTCACTACCAAAGCTAGCCGTCTTGATCCGACGCTTCCTATTAGCGACCTTGTTTCTGCGATTCAGAATGACTCTGGTGAGAAATCGACACCTGATGGTGGTAGACCTGTCAATGGATCATCAGGGACCTCTTCATCGAAGCCTTCTGATCAGCCTTCAATTCGCCATAGGGTTTCATCAACTGGCTCTTCTGCATCTTCATCGTCGACATCATACACAGGGGATCAGATTGAAATGGTTAGGCAAATTAAGAAGAAGAAAGATTATTATGAGATTTTAGGATTAGAAAAGAGATGCACCGTTGAGGATGTCCGAAAGGCTTACAGAAAGCTTTCTTTGAAGGTTCACCCAGATAAAAACAAGGCTCCTGGGGCTGAGGAAGCGTTTAAAGCTGTATCTAAGGCATTCCAGTGTCTAAGTAACGAGGACACTAGGAAGACATATGATCTTGTCGGAACTGATGAACCAAGTAATGAGAGAAGGCCTACAAGACATGGTGCAAATGGATTTAATGGATTCTATGATGCAGATGTTGATGCGGAGGAAATATTTAGGAATTTCTTCTTTGGCGGAATGGCGCCAGCAACTACCCAGTTTCAAACCTTCAATTTTGGACCTGGTATGCGAGCAAGAACAGCTGATCATGGTTCTGGTGGAACTGTTCGAATGTTGATTCAGTTACTGCCTGTGTTAGTAATTCTGCTATTGAACTTTTTACCGTCTTCAGAACCTATCTATTCACTCTCCAAATCTTATCCCTATGAATACCGGTATGCGACTCAAAAGGGTGTCAATTTTTATGTGAAATCAAGAAAATTTGAGGAAGATTATCCCCCAGATGGTCAAAATCGTGTGGCACTTGAACAGCAGATTGAAAGAGAATATTTTAATATCCTGGCACAGAATTGCCGTCTTGAGATGCAACGACGCCAATGGGGATATATATCAGAAACACCTCATTGTGATATGCTAAGGAAGTTTGAATCTGCTGCTTAATGATATGAAATGCAGGTTCAGTTTATGGTGCTTAATTTAGCCCATCATGTTTTTCTTTTTTGTGTAAATTTTGTTTTCAATATGAAATATCAGATAATCACTGCGTAATAACTCGTCCTCAAAATTTTCTTATTACAGAGATTATAAGCATAACAGTAGATTCGTCAAGGAATGATTCTCTACTTGCTCTATTCTTGCCATGTTTTCACTCCAGAAATATGAAGGTTATTACCATAGAAGGGATTTTTTTTCCAAGTATTGCTAGCTAGAAGATTCATCGTTCTTACAAGACTACATTTGCGTTTATTCAGTGTATATATATATTTGAGTTCGTCGAGGTAATTGTTTTCCTGCTTCTGAAAACTGCTATTATGGAGATTTAACATTCACAGCAGGCCAGTACCTTTTTCTTTTGATGATAGCAATGACTATTGTTGTATTATGAACAGTCAAAACTTTTGAGAACAATAAATATTCTGTCGTTCGATTTTTATCAAGACTATATAACTTGATTGAGGTGCTCCCAACTAAGAAAGTTCTTCCCTGCTAGCATTTTAATGGTAACATATGTTTTAGACAGATTAGAAAGTAGAACTCCAAAGCCGCTCATGTGATTTTCAGGTTTAGTTTATCTCACGAGGCAAGCTAGGGTGGCATTTGGATTGAGACAATTAATGCGTGATCCTTACTCCCAATCGACCTATCAGTATCAGTACAAATGAACTTACCAAGCTGTCGACCATAGGAGAGAAATGGTCAGTCTTTTCAATAGTTGAAGAATAGGATAGATATTATTTGCTTCGGAACAGTCAAAATCTATATGTGAAATCGATCCTGTTGCAAAGCTTGAAAACAACACCCTCAAATTGCATCGATGATAGGCCTAAATATGAATTTTTACTCCCCAAAAAAATTGTATCTGATCTCTCTAAATGTTCAAGCACTGGAGTGGCGAAGAAATTGAAGGAAGTGGTAGTGACGGAGAAGGAATTCGAATAGACAATGCATGTAGTAGGAAAGACTAACCAAGAAACTCTGGTTCCCATGAGAGCTTTTTATTATTCTTGGGGATGAGGAACTGCGCGTTAATTTTCTCTGCTCTTTCGAAAGGAGCAGTTAAATCTTAACAAGTTTAGAAGTACTCAGGAGGTGAGGGTTTGATAAAGACGATGATAGTTTGGAAGAGGTTGATTCTTGTCGAGGTTTGAACTGTGGGAGACGGTCGAATGTTCAGTTCTTAACGTACTCTCGGTTTTCTGGCCACACACGGCCAATAATCACTCCAAAAAACGATTATTTTCCTTTGTTTATTTTTTATTAATTTTTTCAGCAGCATATTTGTTATAATGCGATTGTTATTGTCCTTCTACACGAACCCTTCCACTGTTTTTTAGCACTTGTTCACGACCCTTCAAATTGTGGAAGATGAACTGGATTCATGCCACCACCCGTAATTCATTTTCTTTCAATTTCCAATCTTAAAATTTTTTGTCCATGGTTTAAAAAGTTTGATTGTATTCTTTTAAATTATATTTAGAAATTCCTTAAAAATAAATTAAATAGACTGAAGCCTTTAGAGAAAATTATTTATTAGAAATTGTCATAAATATTAAATAAACTTTATTTATTGTAAAAATACCTCCGGTCAAAATTTCACAACATTAAAAAGAGTTAATTTAAAAATTCAATCGCAAACAAACTGAGTACAAAATATTTCTAAACTTTATTAACTAAATGTCAAACATAATTTATTAAAATCTAACAGAAAAATAAATATGAAATATCTCAAGCTCAATCTAACACACCACGTTCGGTTAATTTAAAAATAATAATTGAAGCATAAACTGGAAAACTACTATTGTTATTTTCAGCCTCATTCTGTCTACTCGTGTGTCTCCGGTAAATTCTTGATCAACGATATTTATTTTTTAAATATAAAAATTACTTATATTATAAAATTAATTTGTGATAATAATTCAATGAGTAAAATACTTGTATATCTGAATATAAATTAATTTTATATGTAATCAAATTTTATATTTAAAAGTTACATATTAATTGAATTCTCTTACGAACCTTACCATGCAATCAGCTTTTCACAAGGCATTAGGCATTTAGGTTTTATTAATAATCTTACATATATATATTTTTCGTCTGATACATATATACATACTCGGATATATTATATCTTACAAATTTTATATTTCTAGGTTTTGTGTTTGTAGTGTCCTGAAAACCATCACGATTCCCGGTACGTTAACTATTACTACTCACTGCTCTGATACCACAAATGTAGCGATTCGGAAAATTTGCGTAAAAATTTTAAACTTTGTTCCTCGACTTAAAACGACACATTTGAAAACGTTTAAATAAAACATCGCAACGGAAGACTTCGATTCAAAATCAATTTAAATAAAATTCAAGTTTTCAAAAAAAAAAAAAAATTTTCGGTCGACACCTGTGAACACCGGTCGACACTTTGTTTGTCTCTATTTTCATCAGTTGACAATATTGGTCGACACCTCTCTACTTCTCATGCTAACCGGTCGACACTTACGTGCACCGGTCGACACTACCTTTCTCTCTGTCCGTGTCGGTCGATCTATGAGGTCGGCACTCTCGTCCAATTTTATATTATCGGACGACACTTACATGTACCAGTCGACACTTTATTTGGCTCTGCCTTCGCAGGTCGACCCTCACGGTCGACACTGGCCAAATTCGGTCGACACCTTCAATATACTGGTCGACACTTACTAGGTTTGGTCGACCACTCAACCTATAAGTCGACACTTTTTTCACAGAATTCAACTTAAAAATCTTAAAACTTCACAAAAACAATCGAACTTCGACTCAACACTAAAAACCATACAACGTACACATTTTTCTAATATCAAAATCATTATTTACCTAAACAAGACGACTACTAAAGTTTGAAATCCGTCTATACATCCAAATGACTCAAAAACACTTAAAACGACTCAAAACTATTTCGACTACACTCCAAAACCTGTACCAATGCCACCATGGTCAAAACGCCCTAACAGCCGGCCGGGTCGTCCACGAGCACACTCCTCCAACTTCCTCCTAGTTCTGGGCTTTCTCTGAGTACTCACCAGTTATAGCGTCATCACCTACATCACAGAACTCATCTATTAGCTTAATGCTAAGTAAGTAATGCATAAAAACATAACACTGTAAACAAACACATTCAAACATATGCAGTTTCTATAGTTTCGTTTCTACTTTCGTTTTCGTCTCTTTCTTACATCTTCTATATCTTCTTACTACTGAGTTCTTCTTTACGTGCTAGATCAAGGCGACACACCTCGCGGTCCACCTCTCGGAACAAGGCCACCACGTAAAGCAGGGGAAGAGTGATACACCTCGCGGTTCACCTCTGGGGACAAGACCACTCAACCCCACCTTTATTATCTTCTTACGTATCTTCTTATTTCGTTCGTCTCATCTCATCCTACTATTTCATTCCGTAAAAACATGGAAATTCATTTTCGTTTCGTTATTGTATTTTAAAACCATGATGCATAATCACTAAAACACAACATAAAGTAAACGTGCATGCATCCTACCGAACTGTGATGTAGGCCTGAAGGCAAAACACCTACTGCTCTACTACACTACTTACGTGGCGTCCTTAGCTTCTGTGGTACTCGTTTCTATCACTTCCTCGGGCTTAACCTATCACATAACCAATTCACATTAAAACTCATCTCACGACTCATTCCACGTACTAAAATTACGACTACTAACTCACTCCACCAAAGCCCCACTAAAACGGCTCACTAACCCAAATTTTTGACAAAAATCAACCTAACTTCCAACGCGCATAACTTTTGTGTTGATTGTTGGAATCACTCGATTCCATAGGTTAAATGCTCCACTCATAACCTAGTTTAACATACCAAAACGAAATTTAAAAAAATTAATTGTAGCTAGGTTAAAACTCCCAAAAATAGAACAGTATTTCACAATAAAACGCCCAAAATTCTCATTCTCGTTCCTTAACAAAACTCACTCAATTCCTCACCAATCTATCACACTCTAACCAATTAAGCATAATCTAACTACCGTTGGAGATTTTGAATCCAGAAAACTCCAAGTTACAGCTCAATCCTCTCGGTTCTCCTCAAAATTCGGAGTTCATCACCCTCAGCCAGCACACCATTACTTCTACCTCATAATCACCCGAGAAACCGAGCTCAAACAATTGAAAATTTGAAAACCACCAAGCCTTCACACTCGATTGACAAAAATCGAAACAGGGGGTTTACCTTTGGTTTTCAGCACGGAAAGGGCCGAACTGGCTCCTCCTCTCAGGTCGTCTGAGCTCTTTGCACGCTGGCGTCCCTCCCTCTTGTTGGTCGTCGGCGAATCCCATCTCGTCACTCAGCCATCCCTCGCTCTTTCGCTCGGTGATAGGAAAAGGGAACAGAAGCAAAATGGCTTCCTTCGTGAAGCCATTCTGTTTCTGTATATATTATTTTTTTTATATTATAATAATAATAAAAAAATTAATTACTATATTGCCCTCACACTTTAATTTTTTAGTCAAACGACTATTTAGTCCGTTTTCGGTCGGATTCCTAAAATTTTCTCTTCTTCATTAGTTTCGAAAAAATCTTTTATCTACTAGTACAAATTCTCCGCTCTCGATTTCGACCAAAACTCCACCGTTTACCAATACGAATTTATGAAAATTAAACTACAGAAAATCCCGAGTGTTACATTCCACCATTCTTAAAAGAAATTTTGTCCCTAAAATTGTGCAACGATAGTTTCCCGACATTGACACCACAAAATTCACTATCTCGTATCCAGGCTCTCTTTGAGCGACGTCAAATATACCTTGAGCTCTTAGTGCTTTAACGGTCTTAAGTTTAGTTTCTTTCTTCAAACTATGGTCCTCTCGTCAATAACTTCTATTTTAACTCCATACCTAGCTTCCCTTGGCTCTAATTCGCTCAATCCCTAACTTGCTTACCCCAATCATCTTTAAAAACTTCGTACTCGAACCGTTCTAAGCTACTCATTGTAACCTTAAATCACTCCTGAATATTCTTCTCGCTCCCATACAATCATTCGTTCAACAATCTTATTGTTTGCAACTTGTTGTAGACTAAGCTACATTGTTGCTCCAAATCTCTTCAAAATCTTAAGTTTTCAGTTCTAACTCAATAGGTGACTCTATTCGACTTACCATAATCCTAACTTTTGAAATTACCTAACTGAATTTTTTCTCTATAATCTTTTAACGAAATTCATCCAATTTCTGCATTTCAAACTCCTACTTAGCACCGCTGATAAAGTACTATTCCAAATTTCCTTGAGTAATATTTGTTTCAACTAAATATCTTAATTAAGATTTTCGAGTTCTCGATTTCTATCGGTAACTAAACTCCTACAAAATCTTTGTCAGTAATCTACCATCTCATCGACGTAGCCCTTTTAAATTTTCCTCAATTAGAGCTTCAAACAAATATCATTTAATCTGTACACCTTCGTCCAAGAGTATTAGGATTTATGCACTTGAACTCATAGCTCATTCCTAGATTTTCCGATATAGTCATATATATTTACTCCCTCAACATGCATGCCAAAATGCAAAATTTTGGATCCAGTCCTTTAACTTCTTTGCAATTAGCTATGCTCCTCCATTCTTGATCATTCTATCTCACACCTAAATATCTCAATTATGTTTATACATTTTCAATCAAATCCTATACTCCTTGATCAAGCAACACCAAGTACCTGACACTTTATTATTTAATGGTACCCCTAATTCCATCAAAGACTTTCTCGTACCATGACAATTGGGATTTTCGCGCATCAGTTATTTCTCTTTATTGATTAATCTCCCAAGATGGTATCCATTCACTAGAGCAATAAATAGACTATTCACTTAAATACAACATTCGTAGTTACGTTCATTAGATTTAATCTAGTTAATATATTCCTTAGTTATTTATAAGGTACCATTAAAATCTCATCTTTCCAATTGGATCATTCTAAACTACCCCTCTCAACGCTTAATCCTCTTTTATCATCTCATTTAGCTCTGTTTCTATGTCCCTTTGAACTAAATGCACTCTAATTCTGAAGTTCTTACTTTGGAATCCTTAAGTATCTCCTCTATTGAGCAACACTAAATATTTAGGAACTCATTTTCTTATCCTGAATCTTCCACCTTAAACGGATCAGTGAGACTCTAAATTTGTTGCCTAGAATGCGCATCACACCCTTTTTTTTAAAATTTCTTAGATTAAACATCTCATTATAATTTCAATCATATGAGTTTCGAGATTGTCACCATTTACTCGTTTCGTTACACTACAATGGTCACAAGTCCTCGCATTGATACTCATTTCCTAGAGTAATGGTTCAATCCGATCACTGGGTATAACTCTATACAAAGTTGTCCTTAATTTCTCATTGGTTGACTTTATCCACATGTATGGTTCCGCGGTTGAACTCAAACTTCTAACTACCCAATCGATACTCTACATAACCTTTCTAACAACATACGTCATGTGGGCGATTGCTATCAAGTACATGAATTCCTTTATGCGCATTAAAATGGGCTATGCATCCGTAATGACTACAGTAGATATCTTGTACCTGAATTAGCAACTCGTCCCATTAATCTTTGCATTGTGCTTTCATTTTACTCACGACAGCCCTAGTAACCTCAATACTTTACTAAAAATCTGGCTTCATATTCTCCTTTGGCTGTCTAGTCATTCCGTTAACCATTTCAAGTACGAGCTTCACGTTGAGGTTCCTCGATGCCCAAATACCGTTGACATTTCAATAACTCATTATTTGAGGTCAATTACCTCATTTCGTCAGACCACACTTGTCTAAATTAAATATTTAAGTCTAATTCCACATTTAATTCCGTCTACTTAACTCTACGGCGTAAGTTCTCAAAATGTCGTGAATTAAGTCTCTCAATTACTACTCATCCTTACTGTTCCACAATAAAAGTTATCCTATGTGATACTTTGAATATGAGTCTTGCCCTTACGTCTCACAACCTTAGTTGGATCACTCATAACCCCATAATCTAACTTTCACTCTCTCAAGCCAAAAAAAATCTTCCCACTGTCTGAACCCTTTATTTCACGACTCTAAGACTCTAAAAGGAAGTCGTGAAGTCAATCCTTAAATCGTGTTCACAGAAACAACCTTAGGTTTTATTTGACCTCAAATTTCTACCTTAAGTTTTGCTCCATCAACCTCTATTATCGTAATCAGTATTTTGGTCCACAACGGGCTTAACCTCCAATAATCTATAACCTGAGATTCAGTCAAAATGTTTACTCAGTAATGGATCTTCTATCCCAGATATCATCGCTAGAACTATGTACTCTAGTCTTCCAACTTCTATCCTCTAGAATTTAAACTCTTAACAAATGATGAATCTAACCATCCCCCTTCTTATGGAAACTCACGTGTGAGCTACTTAGCCCTACGAGGGTGCTCATCCTTATCGTCAATTTGGCACATAGTGCTGTTTCCAATTTCCTCTCCACTTCGATCAACTGAGGTAATTGAACTAGAACTCCCATGATTCTCTCTACACCTAACTTATCTCCACTTTGGCAGTTAATCGGGCTGGGACCTGAATTTTCATGTCCTTCTCTATTCATAGTATTCCTAACTGTCGGGAGTGTCTGTTCCTTAACTCTGTTAGTTGTCTACTCATCATCAGATCATTATCATTTATCGAATCAATTGTCTCTCTCTTCGTATCCTCGAATGTCCTGCTCGTCTAGATATTTTGGCTAATTTTCTAGATAAAGGTTAGTCACTCTCATAAGAATCTAATACTAAAGCTCAACTTAAACACTTACAGTTGTCGAAACACGTCGTGCGGTGTTAGGTGCTGTTAGGTAATTGTTTGAACAGTTTGACCATTTGGCTCTGATACCATAACTGTAGTGCCCCAAAAACCATCACGGTTCTTGGTACGCTAACTACTACTACTCACTGCTTTGATACCACAACTGTAGCAATCCAGAAAATTTGTGTAAAAGTTTTAAACTTTGTTACTCGACTTAAAACAACACATTTGAAAACGTTTAAGTAAAACGTCGCAGCGGAAAACTTCGATTTAAAATCAATTTAAATAAAATTCAAGTTTTCAAAAAAAAAAAATATTTTTGGTCGACACCTGTGACACCAGTCTACACTTTGTTTGTCTCTGTTTTCATCGGTCGGCACTATTGGTTGATACCTCTCTACTTCTCAGGCTAACCGGTCGACACTTGCGTGCACTGGTCGACACTATGTTTATCTCTGTCCGCGTCAGTCGATCTATGAGGTTGACACTCTTGTCTAATTTTATACTACCGGTCGACACTTACATGCATCGGTCGACACTTTATTTGGCTCTACCTTCGCAAGTCGTCCCTTGCGGTCGACACCAGCCAAATTCGGTCGACATCTTCAATATACTGGTCGACACTTACTAGGTTTGGTCGACTACTCAACCTATAGGTCGACACCTCCTTCACAGAATTCAGCTTAAAAACTTTAAAACTTCACAAAAATAATCGAACTTCGACTCAACACTAAAAACCATACAACGTACACATTTTCCTCATCTCAAAATCATTATTTACCTAAACAAGACGACTACTAAAGTTTGAAATCCGTCTATACATCCAAATAACTCAAAAACACTTAAAACGACTCAAAACCATTTCGACTGCACTCTAAAACCTGTACCTATGCCCACCATGGTCAAAATGCCCTAATAGCCGGCTGGGTCTTCCACGAGCACGCTACTCCAACTGCCTCCTAGTCCTGAGCTTGCTCTGAGTATTCACCAACTATAGCGTCGTTACCTACATCACATAACTCATCTATGAGCCTAATGCTAAGTAAGTAATGCATGAAAACATAACACTGTAAACAAACACATTCAAACATATGCAGTTTCTATAGTCTCGTCTCTACTTTCGTTTTCGTCTCTTTCTTACATCTTCTTTATCTTCTTACTACTGAGTTCTTCTTTACGTGCTAGATCAAGGCGACACACCTTGCGGACACCTCTCGGGACAAAGCCAACCCCAATATAGTAAAGTGACACATCTTGCGGTCCAACTCTCGGAACAAGGCCACCACGTAAAGCGGAGAAAGAGTGATACACCTCGCGATCCACCTCTGGGGACAAGACCACTCAACCCTACCTTTATTATGTTCTTATTTCATTCGTCTCATCTCATCCTACTGTTTCATTCCGTAAAAACATGAAAATTCATTTTCGTTTCGTTTTTGTATTTTAAAACCATGATGCATAATCACTAAAGCATAACATAAAGTAAACGTGCATGCATCCTAACGAACTGTGATGTAGGCCCAAAGGCAAAACACCTACTGCTCTACTACACTACTTACGTGGCGTCCTTAGCTTCTGTGGTGCTCGTTTCTATCACTTCCTCGTGCTTAACCTATCACATAACTAATTCACATTAAAACTCATCTCAGAATTTATTCCACGTACTAAAATTACGACTACTAACTCACTCCACCAAAGCCCCACTAAAATGACTCACTAACCCAAAATTTTGACCAAAATCAACCTAACTTCAAACGCGCATAACTTTTCCATTGGTTGTCGGAATCACTCGATTTCATAGATTAAATGCTCCACTCATAACCTAGTTTAACATACCAAAACGAAATTTAAAACAATTAACCGTAGCTAGGTTAAAACTCCTAAAATCAGAACCAGATTTCACACTAAAACGCCCAAAATTTCCATTCTCGATTCCTCAACAAAACTCACTCAATTCCTCACCAATCTATCACACTCTAACCTATTAAGTACAATCCAATTACCGTTGGAGATTTCTAATCTGGAAAACTCTAAGTTATAGCTCAATCCTTTCGGTTCTCCTCAAAATTCGGAGCTCATCACCCTCAGCCAGCACACCATTACTTCTACCTCATAATCACCCTAGAAACCGAGCTCAAACAATCGAAAATTTGAAAACTACCAAGCCCTTACACTCGATTGACGGAAACCGAAAAAGGGGTCTACATTCGGTTTTCAGCGCAGAAAGAGCCGAACCGGCTCCTCATCTTAGCTCGTCGGAGCTCTCTGCAAGCCGGCGTCCCTCCCTCTTGTCGGTCGTCGGCGAATCTCAACTCATCGCTCAGCCCTCCCTCGCTCCTTCGCTCGGCGATAAGAAAAGGGAACAGAAGCAGAATGGCTTCCTTCATGAAGCCATTCTGTTTCTTTATATATTAACATAATAATAATAATAATAATAAACGGCTATTCACTCCATTTCCGGTCACATTCCTAAAATTTTCTCTTCTCCATTAGTTTGGGAAAAATCTTTTATCTACTATTACAAATTCTCCGCTCTCGATTCCGACCAAAATTTTACCGTTTATCAATACGAATTTATTGAAATTAAATTACAGAAAATCCCGGGTGTTACCGTGTCAATGCATAAAATGTATGTGCAAATAAAATATCAGAATTAATAATAAAATATATATAAAAAAAATAAGGTTTTGGGAATTAACCAAGTTTTTTGATATCTTTTTAATGTTTTGTGACGTAGGACCACTAACCAAAACGTTGAAATCTGATGTCTTTACTTACCTAGATTATAAGCAAATATAGTTTTAGGAATTAACAAAGCTTCCGAATAATCCTCATTGCATAAATAAAGTATTGCAAAAATTTCCCTCTTAGATTCTTAAAGAAACCCACTTTTTGAAAGAAATATGCAAAAATTTCTTACTGTTAAAATCTAGGATTGATTACAATTGGATTCAGATCCATTTGGAAGTCTTTTGGAATGATTTGTGTCAGGGTTCGATTCCTCTCTGAACTAGATCTCGACGATATAATTCTTGATTTCTGAAAGATTCTCGAAACGATAACCTCAAAATGTACATTTCGTAAGTGAGAACTTCTAAACGACATACACTACAAACATACAATATTCCTTATACGTGGCATCCTGAGTTAGGATCCATCAAATCCAATACCTCATACAAAATACATTCCATATATTGAAATGTTTACATCGTTATTAAAGAGTATTGTAGCGGAAGCGAATAAAAATATAAATATACATATGAGTTACGACATATAACTTTTTAGCCCAAAGGCCATCAACCTTTCACCTATGCCTCATTGTACACTTTACCTTGCCTTGATTTCTCCGTCCTGGTGAATGTTCTTTTTATCTGAAAAATAGAGATATTCTACATAATAAGTCATTGACCTAACATAAATTTAACTCTTAAAACCATCAATCTAAACTCCATCCCTTAACTTAGGACCAATCTTCGTTTACGTCTATCATGATTCAACAACTAAACGAATTACATCATGTTTCCTTTTACAATTACTCAAAGGCTATAAAAGTAGACATACTTGAGGTCATTATTTTATAATACTCAATCCACTTTTGATTATCTTATTTTTTTAACACAATCGATAGGAATTATAAGAAACTTTGCATCTTTTAAACAATCATTTGTTTATATTAAACAAGCCACATAACCCACAATTCAAAACACATCAATGCTTCATTTAACATTCATTTGCTTGTAAAGCCAATGCATAGTACACAGTCGGAGATAAGTCCAACCACTGGGTTCTGATGTTACCAATTATTGTCAACTTCTTCATTCCCATAATGTATGCGTTATAAAACCGTTTATGTCACATCCCATATGCAACAGCGACTCTTTGATACCAAAACTGTCACAAAACCAGAGGGCGTCCCGACCACCCCAGTTGTGACATGAATTCACTCATACACATTCTAACCTAACAACACCTTTTTACCAAATTAATTTGTTTAAAAGAACACTTGTAAGGTCTGCAAAACTTCAACTTTACTAAAAGTGAATCACGCCCAAAATCATACGTGTAAGATCCTCGATATGTAAATTCGCAGCGGAGAGAAAACATTTAAAACATAAAATAAAAAGGCAGCAAGACCCAAAAATGCGGATTTGGGGCTCGACATATGCCTCACGCTACCCGGCTTGGCGCCGCGTGTGCGCCCACTCGACCTGGCATTGCGCGCCCCGCGCTCGCCCACTTGGCCTGTGAGCCGTGCGCCCTACCTCCGCACTGCGTGTCCGCGCGTAAGCTCTTACTCGACGCCGTGCGACCTGCGCGCACTTGCAGGTCAGCGTGCCCGCGCACTCAGCCACTCCCATTCACGACTCGCCGCGCGTACCCCGACCAAATCGGTATCATCCTAACCTACCAACCCTTCTCCCGAAATTTCGGTAGAATAACGCCTAAAAATCGGCCATCCCAAAAATCTGAACTTGAACACGTTCACAAAACTTTCCAGAATATCTATTTAAAGATCTCCAAAAAATCAGAGTTAAAAAAAAACGACAACAATCCATCAACTACTAAATGAAGAAAATTCACAGTATAGAGCATTACCAAGCTCCTATATATAAAGAGTATACGTGCGCCACCAAGATGTTGCAAACACTCCATGAACTCCTATACAATCGACGCCTATACAAACTTGTCCGATCACCTAGCTATCTCGACACAACAAATGAAACAACCAAAACAGTTTAGCCACCACTTACCATCTCCACGGGTCAGGTCGCCCTAACAAATCCGTCATCCGGTGCCTCGATAGCACGCCGCCAACAATCCTACGCCTAAGAACTAGGCTTTTAGGGCTCACCAGTGACAATATCTGCACCTACACCATAGAACACACATCATAAGCCTAACGCTTAGTAAGCAATGCGATACGAGAAATAAAAAAATCGACAATGCAATCCTATCACACGCAGTCTTTACTCTCACGCTAATGTTGTCGATATCTGTGACGCGTAGTGCAGCTGCACTAGGGTGAGAATGAACCTAAAACCACCCTACGCCCTGACACGTCGCCACCGTCCGGACTCCCAAGCAACGAGGCCCACAAGCTACACACACGCATCACTACATAACAACCACGTCAGGGTGAGGGTGAACCTTGTGCCACACTACACTCTGACGCGTTGCCCCCGTCCCGGGGTCCTCAGCAACGGTTGCCACACACACACATTCCTCAACAGCCTAGCCGGTCAAAAATTTTTTTTTTTGGTGTAAAACCGACAAGAATTAGACCTGATTTCACTGGTTTTGGTCTGGTTCCCGATTTCGATTCAATTTTGAACACCCCTATAGCTTTCTATAATATATGAAAAAATTGCCATCATGCACCGTTGAAAGGTTGCCGGTGCATTACATAAATCGAAAGACATTCGACGAAAAGCAAATGTACTATACGGACATGTAGAAGTTGTCTTTTCTTGATCTTTCGAGCCATTGACGATTTGGTTATAACCTGAATAACCATTGAGGAAACAATAGTAGGCGAGCCAGAGAGTCTATCAAGCATTTGGTCAACGAACGATAAGGAAAGTGATCCTTTCGCATAACTTTGTTCAATTTATGGTAGTCCATGTAAATCCTCCACCTAGTGACAGTTCAAGATTGTATGAGCTCATTGTTGTCATTTTTAATTACCGTTATTCCACTATTGTTTTGCACACATTGCACTGGATTTACCCATGAGCCATCGAAAATCGGATAAATGACACTGGCATCTAACCACTTCAAAATTTCTTTTCGTACTACTTCTTTCAGTGCCGGATTCAAACGTCGTTGGTGCTCAACTGATGATTGATATCTTTTTTCATTAATATTTGATGAACACAAAATGAGGAAGTAATACCTTTTATGTCCGACAGGGTCTACCCAATAGCAACCTTGTAAGTCCGAAGTACTCCTAATAGTTTTTCTTATTCTGTAGTGGATAATTCAGCCAAAATAATAACTGGAAGAGTAACATTTTCTCCATTGAATGCACAACGAAGGTGCAAAGATAGAGGTTTAAGCTCAACAACGACCAGCCTCTCAATTGATGGTAGAACCCTTAATGGTGATTCCCTAAAATTTTAAAAATACTTTCTCCTATTTGAACCATCCACAAAACATAATCTTTCCCATTTAATTTATCCTCGAGATAAAATTCTTAGTTTAGTAGACATGCTTCAAGAGGGTCGCGTGGTTGAAGTAAAGCTTCCATTATTACAGTGTTAAGGTCTTCCACCCGAAGCACATCATCACTTGCTTTTGGGTACTTCATTGAATTGAATACATTAAATGTCACTTCTTCATCTTGCACCCACATTTGAGCTCCCCTCTTTGAACATCAATGTAACGACCCGAAAACCCACGCGGTTCCCGGTGCGCTCACTATTACTACACACTCAAATACGATCGAGTAAAATTCGTGTAAAAATTTAAAACTTTTGTTCATCGACTTAAAACGATATTTTTGAAAATATTTAAAATCATCGCAACAGAAGACTTTAATAAAAATCAGTTTAAATAAAATTTGAATTTTCTAAACATGAAAAAAAATCATTTTCGATCGACCCCGGTAAATACCGGTCGACTCTCATCTATTTTTCACTATCGGTCGACACTTGCATGCGTCGATCGACACTACATTTCTCTCTGTCCACGTCGTTGATCCCTGAGGTCAACACTCCCGTCTTTTTTACATTACCGGTCGACACTTGCATGCGCCGATCGACACTACATTTCTCTTTGTCTGCGTCGGTCGATCCTTGAGGTCAACACTCTCGTCTGTTTTACATTACCGGTCGACACTTGCATGCACCGGTAGACACTTCCATCACAAAATCTGTTTTAAAATCTTAAATCCTTAAAAAATAGTTGAACTTCTGACTCAATGCCAAAATAACACAACTTACACTTTTTCATCAACTCAAAATCATTATTTACATAGAAAACGACTACTAAAGTTTGAAATCTGTCTATATATCCACGTGACTCCAATTGACTCAAAATAACTCAAAATGACTCAGAACAAATTTGACTAAACTCAAATCGACCACCCTGGTCAAAACGCCCGAACAGCCGGCTGGACCGTCCACGAGCGCACTATTCCAACTACCTCCTAGTCCTGGACACGCTCTGAGTACTCACGAGCTATAGGTTCGTCACCTACATCAAAGAACTCATCTATTAGGCTAATGTTAAGTAAGTAATGCATAAAAACATAACATTGTAAACACACATAACCTAACATATGCAGTTTCTACCGTTTTGCCTCTACTTTCGTTTTTGTCTCATTCTTACATCTTCTTTATCTTCTTACTATTAAGTTGTTCTCTACGTGCTAGATCAAGGTGACACACCTTGCGGTCCCCCTCTCGGGACAAGACCAACCTCGATCTAGTAAAGTGACATACCTCGCGATTCACCTCTCGGGACAAGGCCAGCACGTAAAGCGGGAGAAAAAGTGATACACCTCACGGTCCACCTTTCGGGACATGACCACTCAACCCCACCTTTATTATCCTCTTACGTATCTTCTCATTTCGTTCATCACATCTCATCCTACTGTTTCATTCCGTAAAAACAAGGAATTCATTTTCGTTTCGTTCGCGTATTTTAAAACCATGATGCACAATCACTAAATCATAACATAAAATAAACGTGCATGCTACCGAACTGTGATGTAGGCTCGAAGGCAAAACACCTGCTGCATTACTTGCACTACTTACCTGGCGTTCTTTGCAACTCGTACTTCGTAACTTCGTACGCTAACTGGCAAAACCTATAAAACCACACATCTATTAGCTCTACTTTCCTTTCAATTTGTAAAACTTTAAAGGAAATAACAATTTAATATCTAATCTATCTAAACCGGAATTCTAACTCAATTTCTAACCAACCTTCGAAAATGCATAACTTATCCAATACTCGTCCGATTTGAACAATTCGGAATGCTTCGGACTCCTGAAGACGTCTAATTCTTAACAATCTAATCCAACTCTTAATGCAACACTTACAGCTTGGTTGAATGTGCCTGAATGGAAACCATTCCGTAATGCGAGTGTTCGACTATCCAGACGCTCAATATTCTCCAAAAAATCTCCTAATCTACTCTTACTTCAAGTTTAAACATCAACATACAGATAAAAATAAACTCTAATCCTCAAAATCTCGTATCTCTCTCAGAGGTTTGACCAAAACTACCCAATACTCTCCCTACTTTGATTTTTGTCACTCAAAACAGCTAAAAGATCATCTATCTACTAAGAAGTAACTAAGACTTATCGTAGATTGAAGTTCGATAAAGGAAGATTGTCGCTTGAGAAGAAATATCGTCGAGGAAGGGTTTTATGCGAGAGAAGGAAGTAGAATTCACCGAGGGGAACGTGGTTTTCTCTGCCTCCTTCTCTTTTCTTCTTTTTTTTATATAATTATATTATTAATATAATTAATCTTAATTACTATTTAACCATCGATTCTCAATCTTTTAACCAAACGTTTATTTGGTTCATCTTCGGTGGGATCCTTAAAATTTTCTCTTCTCGAATAACCTCAAAATAATCTTATACTTAATACTAGAAATTCTCTGCTCTTAATTCCGACCAAAACTCCGCCGATTACAATTACGTAAAGCTGAAAATTGTTCTAGCAGAAAATTCTGGGTGTTACATTCCACCCTCATAATATAAATTTTGTCCTCAAAATTTGTTACCTGAACAACTCTGGATATCGGTTCATCATATCCTGCTGCCGCTCCCAGGTTGCTTCTTCCACGTTCGGGTTGCGCCATAGGACATTCACCAGTAGTATTTTCTTGTTGCGTGAAATCTTTACTGCATAATCCAGAATTTCCATTGGCTCCTCCTCGTAGGTCAATGTTGGCTGGATCTCTATGTTCTGCTGCTCCACAACATGAGAAGGATCTCGTATATACTTCCTTAGCATAGAGACGTGAAATACATTGTGGATTCCCTCCATTAAGGCTGGTAGCTGCAGCTGGTAAGCTGTTTTCCCTATTCTCTTTGTGATTGGAAATGACCCAATGTATCTAAGGTTTAACTTGCCCTTTTTTTCCAAATCTTACAACTTCTTTAAATGGAGAGATCCTCAAAAAGACTTTATCACCCACTTCAAATTCTAGCTCTACTTTTCTGTCAACTTTTAGCTGTTAAGATCCGTTGTCTAATAAATGTAACATTTTCTATAGTTTATTGCAGAATGTCTGGACCAATCAATCGTGCTTTGCCGATTTCGTCCCAATATAAAGGGGACCTGCACTTTCTCCCGTACAGGGCCTCGTAAGGAGCCATACCTATTGTAACCTGAAAGCTGTTATTATATGAAAACTCCGCTAGAGATAAGTATTTGCTCCATGAATCCTGAAATTCCAATACGCAAGCTCGAAGCATATCCTCCAGCGTCTGAATAGTCCTCTCCGATTGACCGTCTGTCTGAGGATGAAATGCAGTGCTAAAACTGAACTGCGTATCCATGGCCTATATGCAGACTTTTCCAGAACTTTGATATAAATCTCAGGTTTTTATCTGATACAATTGAAGTCGGAACTCCATGTAACTGTACGATCTCTTGAATATACAGTTCGATAAATTGGTCCATAGAGTACGTCATCTTTACCGGCAGCAAATGGGCTGACTTGGTTAATCGATCCACAATCACCCATATGCCATCATAACCCTTTGTTATTCGAGGCAATCCGACAACAAAGTCCATCGATATCTGCTCCCATTTCCATTCAAGAATGGGCAATGGCTGAAACGTTTCTGTTAGCCTCTGGTGTTCAGCCTTAATCTGCTGGTAAATCAAACACATCTCCACGTACTTTGCCACGGTCTTTTTCGTATTAGGTCACTAGTAATGCTGCTTAAAATTTCTGTACATCTTGGTGCTTCCTGAGTGTACAGAAAACTTAGAAGAGTGAGCTTCAGATAATATCGCCCTTTGTAGCTCTTCATTATTCGGAATGAACTATCTATTTCGAAACTTAAGAATTCCGTCGTCTAAATAATTGAACTCCGACCCGTCATTAGAAGTCATGCTTGATTTAATTTCATTACATTCAACATCGTCCTTTTGGGTTTGCTTAATCTTTTCCAAAATAGTGGGATGTAAGGACATACCTGATAACATGGCCAACACATTCGACACCACCTCTAAGTTGAATTTCTGAAATTCTTTATCCAAAGCTAACGACATACTTGGAGTCATGGTTAAAGTGGATGCCATCACCCTACTCAATGCATCGGCTACTACGTTCGGCTTACCGAGGTGGTACTTAATTTCAACGTCATAATATTTGACGAATTCTAACCACCGCCGCTGTCTCATATTCAATTCCTTCTGAGTGAAAATATACTTCAGATTTTTGTGATCTAAATATATTTCACACGGCTGTCCATATAAATAATGCCTCCAAATTTTTATCGCGAAAACTACCGCAGCTAACTCTAGGTCGTGTGTTGAGTAATTCCATTCATAGGTCTTTAATTGCTTAAAGGCATAGGCTATCACCTTTCCTTCCAGCATCAACACACATCCAAGACTTATCTTAGAAGCATCACAGTAAATGCTAAATTTTTCGTCCTCCGTAGAGAGTGTCAGAATCGGCGTAGTAGTTAATCTCTGCTTCAAAGTCTGGAAACTATGCTCGCAATCTTTGGACCACAAATATTTCACATTTTTCCTTGTCAAACGGATAAGAGGGGCCGCAATATTTGAAAATCCTTCAATAAATCTACTGTAATAATCTGCTAACCCGAGGAAACTTTATATCTCTGTAACATTTTTCAACTGTGGTCACTCTTTGACTGCCTGGATCTTCGCTGGATCAACAGATATGTCATCGCTTGAGATGACATGACCCAAAAGATGGATCATGTCCAGCTAAAACTCGCACTTAGAAAAATTCGCATAAAGTTGGAGCTGCTTCAAAGTCTCCAACACCAACCTCAAGTGCTCTTTAGGATCCTCCTCACTACGAGAGTACACCAATATATCATCAATAAACACTGTAACAAATTTATCAAGATAATCATGGAATGCTCTGTTCATCAGGTCCATGAAGGTGGCTGGAAAATTCGTCAATCCGAAAGACATCACCAAGAATTCGTAATGTCCATACCGCGTTTGAAAAGCCGTCTTCGGAATATCTTTTGACCTGACATTCAGCTAGTAACAGCCCGATCTCAGGTCAATCTTTGAAAATACTCGTGAACTCTGGAGTTAGTCAAATAGATAGTCTATTCTTGGCAAAGGGAGTCAACGGTGACTGTTGACCGTTGATTTTTTGACAAAAAAGTCAACTTGAGCCGTTTGGGCTCGTTCTTGCCCCGACTTCTTGTATATATTGTTTTTAACCACTTTTTAACCTTAGCGGGGTTCTTTCTTTGTGTTGACTTCCAGATTTAGAGGATTTTGCTGAGTTTGAGGCGATTCCCAAGGAGCCACCGGCTGTCGAGATTAAGAGGATTCGCCACAAGAGTATGAGTTATTATACTTATTACGTTATACGTAGCCTAGCATGCACGTATATTATTTTTGGTGGGATACCACTAGCATTGACGTCAGCATTTTTACAACCATGTGCATTTTACATTGTTTAGGCATGTACATGTTTTGATGGATTTATACTGTCTAGTTGAGTTTGGATGCCATGTTTTACTTGCCCTTGCCAACGGGCTCGATTTACGATTTACCGTGAGATTTGTTATATTGTCATGCATATGTGTTTTATTCATGCATTTGTTTTCTCACGCACGCCATTGTTTTCTGATGTGCATTGGAGTTTGATTCTAGAGATAATCGTCTGACACTCTCAGTTGGGCCCATACGCTGAGGGTATCAGAGGATTTTTCCCAGATGCACCCGTGTTTGAGGGTTGCCGTGGTACTCCCCACACTTGTATGGATATAGCCCAGGGGTTGACGGGTCATGTACCCTTCTGGAGCCCAGGGGCTCACGGGTCGTGTACCTTCCTGGATGATTGATTATTGTGCGGTACTCCCTACAAATGGAGTGATGGACTCTGAGATTTGCAAGTCCTGTTACCCGACCTGGTAAGTATCTGTTCGTTGCTACCCCCGGCTTATAAGTCCATTGTGCAGTCCCGTTGAGCCCAGGGTTGAGAGGTTGTGTCCCTCCTGGTGTGCTCTGTGCGTGTATCCGCGATGGCCCAAGGTTGAGTGGATCCGTTTGATTCCCTCCTGGTTGGTTGATCTATTCTCTTCTCCCTATGATGCCCTGCTAGTGTTATCGCGGCCTTTCTTTGTGGTATGGTTTGGAGGATCCTTGAGCAACCTCTCTTTTTACTGTTCACCTGATTTTATATAATGGTATAGTTGATGAGGCCTATTTTTATTATACCTACAATATTTTTGAAACTAGCCCATCAATCGTTTTGAAAATGAGAAGAGAATTTGAAACTGATTTTGAATTTTAAAAACACGTGCATTGATTTTAAGCGGGCATGCATAATGAGATAAGTGGTAGGTATAACATCCCATAGTGAGTTTGTCACTCACCCTAACGACTCCCTCCTCTACAGGTAGAGGAAAGATGAGCAGGACCCGAGATTGATCGGCTCTCGATATTGTGGATTTTCCCAGATATTTTATATTGATATTTGTTTCATGTAAGGATTTCCTTTGTACCGTACTGAGTATTAGCATGTATTCTTTTTAATTCCTGTATTTCTACTATTGCTTGTATTATCACATTTGTTATTTCGAGGAGTTCTGGGATCGCTCGTAAAAATCTTCCGTAACTAGCCTTAGGTTACATGGGGGACCTCCCGAGGTTGATCGTTTAACCTAGTGTTTCTGTAAGGCCCCCTTCCGGGTCGTGACAAAGGGTACTTGTTCTTGATCGTCAGCTTATTCAACTCCCTGTAGTTGATGCACATCCGTAACGATCCATCCTTCTTCTTGACGAAAAGGATCGGCGCGCCCCACGACGAAAAGCTAGGGCGTATAATTCCTTTTTCTACAAACTCCTCCAATTGCTTCTTTAACTCTTTCAGCTCCGTTGGTGTCAATCTATCGACACCGACTCAACTCCTGGATATACATCTATAGCAAACTCTATTTCTCGATCTGGAGGCAAACCAAGTAAATCTTCTAGAAAAATTTTAGGGAAGTCTTGAACAATCAAAACATCTCGCGACGTTGAATCCCTGAGAATTTGCATATCTATAATATTGTCGAGAAAACCAAAAGACTCACCAATTAAAATTTGATGAGCACTAATAGGCGCCGTGACGGATATCTTCCGAGCATTCCTCGCGACCTAAAAGGTGTGCTTCTCACCATCTGGGGGTTGAAAACTCACTGTCCCAGTCCTGCAGTCGATTGTAGCGTAGTACTTGAACAACCAATCCATTCTCAATATCGCATCATATCCAGTTATACCCATAATATTGAGATCGGCTAATAAATTTATGCTCCCCACAGACACCACACTATCTCATACGACTCGATTAGAATGCATGCATCCACCAGAAGGCAACATCACCTCATAACCACAGTCCGTTGATACAGGCCATACATCTAATCTGACCGCAAATGCGGTTGCAATAAACGAGTGTGTTGCACCAGTGTCAATCAAAGTATACGCAGGTACATACTTTATCAATATGGTAACTGACACTACAGCTGGTTGGTCATCATCGCTTGACTCGATCATGGTAAATACCCTCGATGTTGTGCATGTTGGACCCTTCTTCAGAGCTGGGCAATCTCTGTTGACATGGCCCACCTCGTTGCAATTAAAACACCGAGTCACTTTGGGCTTCAGGCAATCTCTAGCTAAATGTCTAGCTTTGTTGCAATTGTAGCACTTTCTCTAGTTCAATCTGCATTCACCGAGTGGTATCTCAAGCACTTAGGGCACTAGGGGTACTGCACGAACCCCTGAGGCCTTTTGCTACTTCCCTAGCTACTAAAGCCCTCATTGAACTTCTTAGTGCCCCTCTGTTGTTGCTGCTGGGAGGCATTTCTACTCTGCTGTGGGGCAACCTCCTTGAAAAATCTCCTGGAAGCTTCTCTCTGCTTAACACATTTCATTTCGGCTTCCTCCACCTCTAGTGCATTTGCCACCACTTTTGAATATGACACCTCTTGGGTTCCTGCTATCTTTACCCCCTTGTATATCTTCGGCTTTAATCCCTGTACAAACTCTAACACCTTATCCTCATTCCGGCTCACCAAATTGCTGGCAAACTGAGACAATGACTCAAACTGTCGGTTGTACTCGGTTACCGATCTGGTTTGTTTCAAGTGTAATAACTCCATTCTCTTAGCTGTCTGCACTGTACTATTGAAATACTTGTCAAAAAAGGCATCTTTAAACTTCTACCATATCATGTGTTGTGCATCGATGGTGGTCTCCATAGACTCCCACCAAAATCTGGCGTCCTTCGCTAGATGAAACGTGGCTAGCAAGACTTTATCCTCCTCTTCTACTTTCGCATATTTGAACATACTTTTCAACGTACGGACTCATTCCTCTGCAACCGTTGGGTCTGTTGACTGCCCTTCAAACGTCGGTGGTCGTAACCTCTAACATCTGTCACCTGACTGATCATGGCTAGAGCTAGAGCTTGCACTTCCTTGAATCTCTCGATTCAGAAAAATTCCTAATTACTGAGACTCTTTGTTCACCAACTCGGTCTACTGTCTGATCGTCATTGAGTCATCATCGCTCCTCGAGTCAGCTATCTCTCTTGATATCCTAGGACGTCCTAGTCATTTAGACATCTTGACTAATTTCCTGTACAAAAGTTAATTACTCTAATAAGCATCTAATAATTAAGGATAAACTTAAACACTTACAGTTGTCGAAGCACGTTGTACGGCGATCAGCGTTGTTGGGTAATTATTTGAACGGTTTGACCATTTGGCTCTAATACCATAATTGTAACAACCTGGAAACCCACGCGGTTCCCGGTACGCTCACTACTACATACTCAAATATGCTTGAGTAAAATTCGTGTAAAAATTTAAAAATTTTGTTCCTCTACTTAAAATGATGTTTTTGAAAGTGTTTAATTCATCGCAGCGAAAGACTTTAATAAAGGTCAGTTTAAATAAAATTTGAATTTTTTAAACATGAAAAAAAAATCATTTTCGGTCGACCCCGATAAATACCGGTCGACACTTCTATCTATTTTTCACTATCAGTTAACATTTGCATGCGTCGGTTGACACTACATTTCTCTCTGTCCACGTCGGTCGATCCCTGAGGTCGACACTCCCGTCTGTTTTAGATTACCGGTCGACACTTGCATACACCGGTCGACACTTTCATCACAAAATCTGTTTTAAAACATTAAATCCTTAAAAAATAGTTGAACTTCTCACTCCATGCCAAAATAACACAACTTACATTTTTCCATCAACTCAAATTCATTATTTACATAGAAAACGACTACTAAAGTTTGAAATCCATCTATACATCCATATGACTCCAATCGACTCAAACCAACTCAAAACGACTCAGAACAAATTCGACTAAACTTAAATCGATTAAACTCCCTTACATACCACCACCCTGGTCAAAACGCTCCAACAGCCGGATGGACCGTCCACGAGCGTACTCCAACTGCTTCCTAGTCCTGGGCACGCTTTGAGTACTCACCAACTATAACTTTGTCACTTACATCACAGAACTCATCTATTAGCTTAATGTTAAGTAAGTAATGCATAAAAACATAACACTGTAAACACACATAGCCTAACATATGCAGTTTCTATAGTTTTGCCTCTACTTTCATTTTCGTCTCTTTCTTACATCTTCTTTATCTTCTTATTAGTGGGTTCTTCTCTATATGCTAGATTAAAGTAACACACCTCGCAGTCCACCTCTCGGGACAAGGCCAACCTCGATCCAGTAAAGTGAGATACCTTGCGATCCACCTCTCGGAACAAAGCCACCACGTAAAGTGGGGGAAGAAGTGATACACCTCACGGGACAAGACCACTCAATTCCACATTTATTATCTTCTTACGTATCTTCTCATTTCGTTCATCACATCTCATCCTACTGTTTCATTCCGTAAAAACATGAAAATTCATTTTTGTTTCGTTCGCATATTTTAAAACCATGATACACGATCACTAAAGCATAACATAAAGTAAACGTGCTTGCATCCTAAAAAACTTTGATGTAAGCTCGAAGGCAAAACACCTACTGCATTACTTACACTACTTACATGGCGTCTTTAGCAACTCATACTTCGTAACTTCGTACGCTAACTGGGAAAACCTATAAAACCACACATCTATTGGCTCTACTTTTCTTTCAATTCGTAAAACTCTAAAGGAAATAATAATTTAACATCTAATGTATCTAAACTGGAATACTAACTCAATTTCTGACCAACCTTCAGAAATGCATAACTTATCCAATACTCGTCCGATTTGGACGACTCGAAATGCTTTGAACTTCTGAGGACGTCTAATTCTTAATAGTCTAATTCAATTCCTAATTCAACACTTAGAGCTTAGCCGAACGGAAACCGTTAATCCAACTATTCGGCTATCCAGACGCTCAATCTTCTCCATAAAATCCCGTAATCTACTCCTACTTCAGGCGTAAACACCAACATACGGAAAAAAATCAACTTTAATCCTTAAAATCTCGTATCTCCCTCATAAGTTTCACCAAAACTACCCAATACTCCCTCTACTTTCACTTTTGTCGCTCAAAACAACTAATAGATAATCTATCTACTAAGAATTAACTAAGACTTACCGTAAATTGAAGATCGATAAAGGATGATCGTCAATTGAGAAAAAAGTATCGTCGAGGAAAGGTTTCACGCGGAAGAAGGAAGAAGAATTCACCGAGGGGAAGGGGGTTTTCTCTACCTCCTTCTCTTTTTTTATATCATTATATTATTAATATAATTAATCATAATTATTATTTTGCCCTCAACCCCCAATCTTTTAACCGAACGTTTATTTGATTCGTCTCCAATGGAATTCTTAAAATTTTTTCTTCTCCAATAACCTCAAAATAATCTTATACTTAATGCTAGAAATTCTCCACTCTTGATTTCGACCAAAACTTCGCCGATTACAATTATGTAAATCTGAATATTGTTCTAGCAGAAAATTCTGGGTGTTACAATCAATTAGCGCACGTCTTGTTGCTAAGAACAATTTGCTTAAAATGATAGGGATGTCTCGATCTTCTTCCATATCTAGGACCACGAAGTCAGCGAAAAAAATAAATTTGTCAACCTTGACAAGGACATCCTTAATCACCCCTCGGGGATATTTGATAGAGCGATCAACCATTTGGAGAAACACTCTCGTGGGCCTTACTTCGCTAAGACCAAGCTTTTCAAATATGTATAAAGACATTAGATTGATACTAGCACCCAAATCACACAATGCCCGCTTAAAAATGGACTCCACAATTGCACAAGGGACGGTGAAACTTATCGAATCCTTTTCTTTTTGTGGAAGCTTTCATTGAATAATAGCGCTGCACTCTTCGGTCAAAGCGATTCTGCGACATTCTTCGATCTTGGGTTTGTGAGACAAGATTTCCTTTAGAAACTTTGTATAACTACGCATTTGCTCGAGAGCCTAAGCAAATGGAATGTTGATATGTAATTGCTTGAACACTTCCAAAATTTTTCCAAATTGCTTGTCTATCGTTACGTTCTTTAGACGTTGAGGAAAAGGAAAATGTGGGGTTTTCTCTGTTAGACATTATGATGGAACCTTTTGGGGATTTTGGGCTTCAATTACAATCAATGTGATGAAGATTGATCTTTACTGTCATATTCAACTCCCTTCTTAGTTTCTTGACCAAAATTATCAATCACCATACCACTCTTAAGGGTGATTGCATTGCGTTGATCTTTCGGGTTTACTTTTGTGGAACTAGGCAATGCATCTTGAGGTCGCCTATTGAGTACATTAGCGATTTGACCAAATCGCATCTCCAATCTTCGAATTTGAATTGATTAATTTTGCAATGTGGTTTACGTCTTTGCCATGAACTTATTAGTATTTTCACCCATTTTTGCAACTATCTCATCCAGACTGGGTTTTCTCTCTTGAAATGGTAGAGCTTGTTGAGAGGATTCCGACATCTGCACAGCATTATTTTGATTCTTCCATGAGAAGTTCGGGTGTTTATTGCTCCCCCTCGTGTAGTAATTATTTGAATTTTGAAAATTTTGTCTATTGTAGTTCCCAACGAAGTTAGCTTGTTCTTAAGAGTTATTTGCCATTTGGTTACATTCTTGGCATCTGTCATTTGCATGTGATTCTTGACACCATTGATATGCTCCCATTGGAGAGTAGATCAAATTGACCGGAGTTTGGTTATTCTGCAGTTGCTTGGTTAGAAATGCAATTTAAACTGTCAAAGCTTTCACTGCATTCATCTCAGGAGTACTCGACTGCTTCTTGAGAATCTATCGTTCTACCAGACATTGATCGTTATTCAATGTTAACTCTTCTAATAGAGTAAATGCTTCAACTTCAGTCTTTTAGAGAACTGAACCGCCTGCAACTGCATTGACAAGAGTTCTCGTAGAAGCTGATAAACCAATGAAGAATGTTTGAATTTTCATCTAACGTGGCAAACCATGTTGTGGGTATTTTCGTAATAGTTTCTTGAAACAAGCTTATGATTCATACAATGTCTGACCATTGAATTGGCAAAAATTACAAATCTTATTGTATTACTTTGCAATTTTCCCAAAAAGGAAAGAATTTAGATAAAAACTTTTGGAACAGTTCAGCCCATGTTGTGACGGAATCAACGGGCAACGAATTCAACCAGCTTTTTGCTCGGTCTCTTAATGAAAATGGAAACAATCGTAACCTTACAGCATCGTCTGAAACATTATGAAACTTGAAAGTATCACATACCTCCACAAAGTTGGCAATGCGATCTTTATGGTCCTCCAAGGGTAAGCTGCAAAATTGCGATTGTTAAATCATATATATGGTTCCCAGCTTTATTTCAAAGTTGTTGCCCGTAATCACCGGTTTACGAATACCAGAATGAACACCGATCACAAATGACATTACATAGTCTGGTAGTGTCCGTGCAATTCCTTCAATTAGTTCATGTGCCATAATTGTTTCCTTTGTTTCCTTTTGATTTATATGAAAGGTGCATTCAATTTCTGAATCGATTGGAATGAGGTTGACAGTACCTAGTTTTTGCATACTCCTAAAGAAAAATAAAACAAATTAAACAAATGAATTCAAATAAACTAGAATTATTTAATTTAATAGTAGCAAAGCAAATAGTCCCCGATAACAGCACCAAAAACGTATTGCGAAAAATACTACAAACACAAGTAAACGTGTCGCATAAGTAATAAAATGTATAAATGGAGTCGAACCCACGAGAACTATTTTCGCTAATTATTAAATGACTTTAATTTTAATTATAGATGAACAACAAAATTCTAATTAAAAGAAAACAATAAAGTTTAATTAAGTAAACTAAAATCAAATAAAATTGTAGGATCTAATGAGAGAAAACTCTAGGGGCTTTGACTTCACCTTAATTAATCATGCTTGACAACCCTAATTCAATTTATTAAAATCTATTCTTCTATGTTGATGACAATTTCACAAATATATTTATCAATCTGTCTCGAGTAATGAAAAAATTATTCAATTAACGGGTTATTACCTCTTAGTTTCTAACCCTAACAATTAATTGAATACTTTATGAATAAGAAATTAAAATGCCACATGAACGCATTAACTATCTCCAGTCTAACATCCTTTTGATGGTAAATTATCCAGTGCACGATTATTTTTCAACTCTCGGTCTCAAAACAATCTATGAACATGTTATTGTTGATTAGACAATCGCAAGCAATAAGAACAGTAATAACTTACTCAACACATAATTGAAATACATCAATAAACAGAATTAAAAGAAATACCAACTAGTCAGAATTCAGCTACATCTTAATCATAGAAAAAAAAATTAATTTATGTTAGAGTAATGAAAACTAAAAGAAATAATAAAATTCATAGTTCCAGAAGAGAAAGAGAAAGAGAAAGAAAACCTTACTTGTCGATCGAAAATCTTCTCCCCAAAGTTCTCACTTTGTTCCCGTCTTTATCCTTTTAGCCCTCGACGACTCTCTAGCTTTCCCCTGCCTCTTGGCCTCCTCTTTTCTTATAACCTAATTGTGGGAAGATACATTTTTGTCCCTTTGATCAACGGCTGAAATTATTTTGATTTCATTTTGCGACTGCCAATCGATCGGCGCACAATAGCGGACCAATCGGCACTCCTTCTCGTCAAACATCATCAACGTCTAATGTTCGGCCCATCGATTGCTCAAATTTGGCGATCAATTGGTAACCTCTCTGTTTACTTCTCTAAAATGACGATTTTTAACGTTTTGGCCAATCGACCCATATGTGGCGACCAATCGGTGTTGTTTCTGCTTGTTTCTCATAAACTTCTATTTTTCTCATTTTAGTCGATGAATCGCTCAAATTTTGCCAATTGATAGGCACAACTTTTAGTTTTCATCTCCAAATTTTGGTGTTTTAGCCAATCGATCTCTCAAATGTGGCGACCGAACAGCTTTGATTCAGGTTTTGCTTTCTCAATTTTTCTCGTTTTGCAACAAAATCATCCAATTCTCTTTATTTAAACTCTAACATGTTATATTTCATTTTATTTGTGCACCTACACCAAAAAAGTCAAATTCTCTCAAATACTTGAGAAAAACTTATCGAATCAAGTATAAAAGAGTACAATTAAGTATGTAAAATACACATTTATCAAAATTCAGTGGTTTACTTTGACGATATCTTGGTTTATAGCTTAGATTTCACATCACATTTAGAGTATCTCAATATTCTCTTTGAAACACTTTGTGTTGCTAATTTTTTTGGTAATCTTACGAAGAGTTCCTTTGGATTTATCAATACCAAAGATGACATGGAGGTAGATGATTCCTACAAGCATATTAGAGGTAAGGACTTTCCATGGTCTAGCTTCCTTTTATCGAAAATTTATCAAGTATTTTAGCTCAATCATGGCCCCCATCACCGATTGCACCAAGAAGGGCAAAGAATTTTTATGGACTCAAAGTTGTCAACAAAGCTTTGAGTTAATCAAAAGCAAAGTTTGCCAAACACTCAGCCTTATGCTCCCAAATTTCAACAAAATCTTTGAAGTGAAGTGTGATGCATCCAGCTTAGGGATTAGAGCCTTATTAATGCAAGAAAGAAACTAATTGCTTATTTTAGTGAGAAATTTAAAAGAGCTGCACTCAATTACTCAAATTATGACAAGGAGTTCCTCGCAGTGATAAGAGCACTAGAGGTATGACAACACTATCTCCTTTCCAAGGAATTTATCATTTATACCGATCACCAAGTTCTTAAACACATCAAGAGCCAAGAGAAGTTTAATCGAAGACATACAAAATGAGTAGAATTTTTATAAAGATAACCATACATCATCAAGTACAAAAATGGTGAAGACAATGTGGTGGTCGATGCACTCTCAAGGAGATATACACTCTTAACCGAATTGAGTACTAGACTTTTTAGTTTTGAGTGGATCAAAGATGTGTATGAGGAGCACCAAAATTTTTGTCAATATTATGCCCTAAGCAAAGATAAGGCCGAATGCGGTTACTATATTGTGGATGACTATCTTTTCAAAGGAGGAAAGCTATGTATTCCTGAAGGGGAGATCCGAGAAGCTTTAGTGAAAGAGGCTCATGGTGGCGGCCTAGCTAACCATTTTGAAGAGAAGAAAACTTTGGAGTTCCTCAACGAGCACTTCTATTAGTCTCATTTGATCAAAGATGTGCACAAAGTAATAGAGAAGTGCATCATATGCAAGAAGGCTTGCTGAGTCTTACCTAAGGACTCTATCGTCCTTTACAGGTTCCAAGTCATCCATAGATGGAATAAAGCATGGATTTTGTGCTAAGATTACCTCACACCAAGCGTGGCAAAGATTCAATCATGGGGGTAGTTGATAAGTTCTCAAAGATGGCGCACTTTATTGATTGCTCTAAAATAGATGATGCCATACATGTGGCCGATTTATTCTTCAAAGAGGTCGTGCGTATGTATGGAATTCCTAAAACCATTGTGTCAGATCGTGACACTACGTTTTTGAGTTCATTTTGGAATACATTATGGAAGAAATTGGGCACAAAACTACTATTTAGCACTTCCTTTCCCACACCTTCTATTGATTGCCTGATACCAAATGATAAGGAACAAAACCCTAACTACACCCAAAAGCTAACTCAAGAGTGGAGTTTTAAACCCAACATATATACTAGCCCAGGCAACCTTTTAGAACTGATGTGGGATTCACATCATTCCCACACCCTTTAAAGGCGACTACCTCAGTTGGCAATCTGTTGGACCCGCAGGTTAGTAGTAAACTCGATGTGTTCGCACCGACCCATAGAGGTTTAGCTCTGATACCACAAATGATATAAGAACCCCTAACTCCCTCAAGAGTGGAGGTTTGGACCCAACGTATATACTAACCCAGGCGACCCTCTAGAACCGATGTAGAATTCATATCATTCCCACACCCTTTAAAGGCGACTGCCTCAGTTGACAATCTATCGGACCCATAGGTCAATAGAAAGCTTGATGTGTTCATACCGACCTAAATAGGTTTAGCTCTGATACCAAATGATATGAGAACAGAACCTTAACTACACCAAAAAGATAGCTTATGAGAGCAGGTTTGGACCTAACATATATACTAGCCTAGGCGACTCTCTAGAATCAATGTGAGATTCACATTATTCCCACAGTCTTTAAAAGCGACTGTCTCAGTCGGCGATCTATCGGACCCGCAGGCTAGTAGTAAATTTGATGTGTTCACATCGACCTACAAAGGTTTAACTCTGATACCAAATGATAAAGAATAGAACACTAACTACACCAAAAAACTAGCTCAATAGTGGAGGTTTGGACCCAATATATATAATAGCCCAAACGACCCTCTGGAACCGATGTGAGATTCACATCACTTTCACTCCCAACGGAAGGGCAAACCGAAATGATCAATATAACTTTAGGTGCATTATTAAGAAGTATTGTTAGCAAACGACCCACAGATTGAGACATTCAACTCGTATACATTGAGTTTGAATACAACCGAAATGTGTATGGTTCAACGCAAAAGACTCCATTTGAGGTAATATATGGATTTAATTCACTCACACCTTTAGATCTCATACCATTACCATTGAAGGAGCTCACCAATCCAAGTGTAATCAACAATGTCGAGCAAGTTAAAAGCATGCATAAATCGATTAGAAAGATGATCCAAAAGAAGAATGAGATGTATCCTAAACAAGCCAACTGAAGAAGGAAGGAGGTCATCTTCAAAGAAGGAGACTTAGTATGGTTGCACTTAAGGAAGGAAAGATTTCTCAATCAACGGAAATCCAAATTACTTCCAAGGGCCGATGGTCCATTCAAAGTTTTGGAGATAATCAACAATAATGCATACAAAATTGATTTACGAGGAAAATACGACGTTTCAACCACATTCAACATCCAAGAATTATCTTTATACATCGAGGATGAGGAGGAAGAAAGCATGGATCAAACATTAGATTTGAGGTCAAATTCTCAATCACTCCAGGAAGATCATCTGCCCCAATGTGCAATCACACGATCAAGAGCTAAGAACCTAATTAACCTTTGTGTTCAAGTTATAAGTGACACATTTAAAGATCCAAGAGAGCTCAAACCAAGTATGCAAGATAAGGAGAAGCCAATCCATGCACTGAAGTGGGAGCAATCTGAAGCTTGAAGTCAACAAATGAAGAAAATATTAAGCTGATTGGTGGAGAGAGAACAAAAAAGAACGTGTGTGCGCGCTTGTGCTAAGACAGACAAAATGAATATTTGCTGAAGCTTTTGCTCTCAAGGATCACGGGTACACACCTGAGTTGTTTGTTCTTCAAAATTGTTTTACAATCTTGTGAGTTTTGTGTAAAACTCTTATTAGTACCACCTTTTTGTTCTTTCAGTTGATAGTAGACATCCAAATAAAGCAGCAAAAACTCTCATATTCAGATTGTTGGAGTGTTTTTCGTTTGAAGCAACCAAGTTCCGCTAGACACCCCAAATTAGCGCCTATCGAACCAACATTGGTGTTCACCTCATAACTTCTTCAATTTTGTGAATTAATCTCTGAAATTTTCAGAGGTTGTTGTCAATATATGAAGTAAGGCTGTATTAAATTTTCGTGATTTTTGGAGTTCATTTAGTTGTGATTATTCTGTTTGAAATCTGATTAACTTTAAGTGATTATCAATCAAATATTTGAGAGGGATTTAGTGTTTGTGTTGAACCACAAATTGTCATACATGATTTACATCATCTAGAAAGACTGAAGACTCCATAGTTCATTTGGGTAAGATCCGGCTAGCCTATTAGTGAGCTAGACTATAAAATAATGTCATCAAGTTTCTATTACAAATTTCAAAATGGATGACTTTGAAATAATTATTTGAATAATGATATAAAGTGATGAAGGGATAGATTAATATATAGTTTTAATCTCCAATAATTATTCAATAATTAATATAAACTTTGAATATCAACTAATAAAATTGTTAATTTTTAAGTAATTAAATTAAATATTTAAAGTTACGCTGTTAAACTATATTGCATATTTACTCAAAGTAATAATTATTGATATAATTATTTTATATGTATTAGTGCTACATTTAGATTCTAATAGAAGTAGGTTTATAATATGTTAATTTCTAATATTACATCTTTATCATTAGTTATTGATTGAGCGGATATAGAGAGCAAAATATGAATAGATGAATATGCATAGCTAGAATAGAGAAGGTTCTTCATAGTCAATCCCTTACCTTCAAGAGTATAACACTTAGGTATAAGTCTAATTTTGAATGTCTTAACCATCTTGTTCATTTCACTTTTTTTTTGTAGATCCATTTACACTCTATTGATTTTACCTCTTTTGGTGAATCTACAAGCTACTAAAAAAAGTTAGAATACATTGATTATATCTCAAGTTTCATAGTTTTAAGTCATGGTTCTATGTTAGTGTTTTGTATTGCATATCCAAATTACAATAGATCACCTTTTCATTAGTGAGAACTACTTGTGCTTCACCTAACTATTTGTATCGAGCTGGTGGTTATACTACCCTCCCTCTACACCTAGGGTTTAATTAGGAATAATAGTCTCCTAAGTACGACATAGAATAATAAATTTTGTTGGTTTCTGATATGATTTCGTCAATATAAATTTCTTCTAAAACTATCTTGCTTTGATATTTAAAGTTTTTTTTATACCGTGTTAAAAAATGTAGTGTCTTGAGGACTAAAAAACAAACCTTCTTTTGTACTTAGCATAATCAACAAACTTTCAAATTACAAATTATGATTCTAATTTTTTAGTCTTACTTACTAACACATGTGTTGTGTCTTAAACTAAATTTGTTACTACTCCATAAACCAAAAGGTATCTTTACACTTAGATGAGATCGCATCCAAAGTGTAAATTGTTGTTTACATGGTGTGTACGCAAAGCGATTTTGGTAGTGAATAGTAACTATTTATGGATTTGACCATATTAAGTAAAGTCTTATTTTTTTCTCTCAATCACTCTATTTTGCTAAAGAGTGTAGAGCAGACAAATGAGTTGGCTGAATAGAGCCGAGCTAAGCTAAAAAATAAATTTGGCTCACCGAACTTAGCGAGTTAATCTAACAGTCAAAAGAGCCAAGTCTAACGGGTTAGCAAAAAAAAAACAACATGAGCCGTTTTGCGAGTCATCAGTTAAATGAGTCTACCTAGTCTACTAAATGGGTCTAGCAAATTTTAATGAGCCAAAAATGTGAACTTATATTAATATAATGTATATTTTTAAAAATTTTAATTATTAAAATTATAATGAGTACTCTATTAAAATAGTTTTATTCATATATCAAATAATATTATTTGAGATAATCAATGAAAAAAATATATCACAAGATTAGTACTCTTTCATCGAAAAATGTAACGTCCAACTCATTGAAAAAACATATACATTAATATTCTTTGGACGAGGAGATGGAATGATTTATATGTTAATTATTGGATTGGGCTTAAAGCCCAAGTTGGATATCTTATTTGGTTGGGCTTTTAAAAATCCCATTCATGTTTTAAATCCTAATAGTTAAACCCTAGTCAGTGGTTCAGTTTTCCTTCTCCTCTACTTACACCTTCTCATCGGGACGACAATGGTACTAACTCCTCTCCCTCTCCCTCTCCCTCTCCCTCTCCCTCTCCCTCTGTTTCTATGGAAGTGCTATATTGATAGTTTCATGACTGTTGTTTTTGTTTTGTGCGTGTTTTTGTCTGTTTATTTACTTTCAGACGGGAGAGGCGGTAAACCCTAAAGCTTATCCTCTAGCCGATGCGCAGCTCACAATCACCATACTTGATCTTGTTCAGCAAGCTGTCAACTACAAGCAACTCAAAAAGGGCGCTAATGAAGGTCTCCACTTTAACTCCAGTCGCCATGTCTGAGACATGAAATGTAGAATTTGTTTGTGTTTTCCTGTTTAGCGTTATGTTTCAAGCCTTATTCGTCTTGAATAATATTTCAGCCACCAAGACATTAAACAGAGGTATTTCAGAGTTCGTTGTAATGGCTGCGGATACAGAGCCCCTCGAGATCCTTCTCCATCTTCCTCTGCTTGCCGAAGACAAGGTAGCTTGTCAAAACTTATTAGATGCATTTTTGAAGATTTCCTGACTGAACATTACGACCAAAATGATTAAAATTATATTGGAATCTAACTTTTGAATCAGACAGTTTTTTCTCTAAAACAGGAACAAATTTAGGATTTTTCTGAAACAACTTTATGTGTTGTGCAATTCAGTCAGTTTAGGACACTTTGTAGTAACCTTGCCGCTGTTTTATTTTTGACAGCGACGCAAAGGATGGTGCTTCCTTTTCTTTCTATCTATTAGTTTGTAGTTTCTATACTTTCAGTCTCCCAACTGAAAAGCATCTCATAGATACCATGGGACACTAGTTGAGATTGGGTATATTTTTTGCGTTGAAAATGTTTCCTCACTTTATCTGATTTTATATCTGAACTTAAGTACGGAGTGATTCTATTTTTAATTCTGCAGAATGTCCCCTACGTTTTCGTCACTTCTAAGCAAGCTCTTGGTCGAGCATGTGGAGTCACTAGACCTGTCATTGCCTGTTCTGTGACGACGAATGAGGGCAGCCAATTGAAATCTCAAATACAACAATTGAAGGTATTGATTGTTCTTTCAGAACATTTCTACATTAGATTAAGGCAAAAAATTGTGAAAGATCAGTTGAAACATTAGCTTGAATATCAATATTGTAGATGTTTCCTGCAAGTAAAGGTTGGGAAAAAGCGAACATTGATCCTAATCCACTTTAGTTTCACATCCTGTTTTACTGTTTACGTTTTTCGATAATGCACTGTGGTTCATCTTGTGAAATGCAGGATGCTATTGAGAAGCTCCTGATCTGAAATGCCACTTTTGATATGTGCTGTGATGTATCAGTTTTTGAATCATGATGATTCCTACCTTAATGGCATTCGGCTGAGGAAGTTTATTTATGCTGTTTGAAGGTATCTGTTTCTATAGATTACCAATTTCATTTCAATGTGGTCTGAGAAAAAAAGCTGATTTGTCCTTGTAGTAATGTTTTGTCTGTTTTCATATAGGTGCGTTTTAAAATTTTCTTTCATCAGGTTAAAGCGTCAAGAAATATGCAGATTAAGTTTTCAATTATTGACTCGGACAATGACTTAGACGGTATGGGTGAATCATTCTGAGTGATATTATGATACTACGAATGATTCTGATTAGCTAACCTAAGGATTTTACAAATATGAACGGACCCATAAGAACAAACTGAACCGAATGATTTTGTTTTTGCACACTGATGAAACCAAAGTTTGTTTTTTTTTTTAATTTGCGGATTTTGGTTCAGTTCTAAAGTGTGAAAGCCAGAATAAGTATTATCTCAACTCCTTGGGGGCTTAGATCTCAGCCGCTTGTCACCACACGCAGGGTTCACATGCTTCAGGTCTGGCCTAGTCTTAATTTATATCAAAATGGAATCAGGACCATTGAACAAATAGTGGAACCAAACCAAATTGCCATGGTGATGTTGGCCTTGAAGATGTTAGTTTTCATGTCACAAAACACACGTGAAAATGGACCCAACTGGCAAGAGTACTTCTTTGCACCTCACATACAAATTGACCTTCAAGAGGGACTTGCCCAAATAATTTCTCGTAAAGTTTTCCGTTTGTAGGTAGTAAACAAGAGAATTCCCAAGATTTAATAAACAAACATTAGAAAAACGGGGAAGCAAAGCTCCACCAACCAGCAGTGGAAGTGCTGAGCTTTTAATCGATCAAACAACACCTGCAAATTTGGAGGAAGATAATGTTTCTTGGGTGTAGCCGCGAGGGTTTTAGGTAATTTGGTATGATGATAAAATATTTAATTAAAATTGAAAATGTACTGGGATTGCAAGGACTTGAATTTTGTAAAAGAGATTCTCTGGAATTGCATTTATCAGCCTACATATTCTGTCGTCCTACAAGTATCCATGCACTAACTAAATACATCCCTCTTCTTTCCCCGCCCCATCCCCCTCTTTTTCTACCAACCCCTTTTACGACCATGCCATCAGCATACAACTTAGATATTAACACGAAAAAGATGTGAAATTCTTTGATAAAATTCATCCTTGCTCTTTTCAAAAGAACAAAGATTTGACCGTTTGACCCAGGTTTTAATAGCTAGTTGTGTAGTGATTCTCAACCAACGCGGGCCACTTCAACAGTACGTAGATAGTAGAATGAATAATGAAATGTTTTGCATCATTAAATTCCCAAATTAAAGCATCTACTATCCAAGTTTTATTTAGATCTCTCCTTACCAATTAAATTTGTGTGGATGATCTAGCAAAAATTGCTTCCATCAAAGTCCTCAATCTCGTCATGGTCCGGGCAAAATTGGATGAGTACCGCAGCATGAACTAGAAATGGCTGTTCAGTCCTTGTTTGATTTGGTTCCCGGCCTTCATATAAATAACCTATAGGATAGATGTAACCTTAAGGGGGATAAATTAGATTATCAAGTTTTTTTGGATAATTGTATATCTACTTAATTTGCAACCTTGTAATGATCAATTTCTCTCAACTTCAATGATGTTAACACAATTGGTAATACAATTTAGCCAAATTGCCTACATCCAACATGCTCGGCTCAAATTCCTTAACTCAAGACTTTTCGATTTCACTTGATTGAGCTTTCGGGCGTCAATCTTGTCTTTCTATTTTTTGGACTTCATCCTTTCTCTCGCAATAATGTTGTGATTGTAGAGTTACGATGCTAGAACCTAACTCTTAATAAGAAAGGTTATATGTTATCTCTTTTAATTAGATTAACTTACAAACAATAATAAATGAAAGTAAGGAAGCAAGAAAAAGATAACAAACAATTTGTTAACGCGGTTTGACCCAATTCTACTGATGTCCACTTCAAATGTTTTACTTGAATATCCTTCTACTATAAGCCTTCCCATTAGTGGAGGTTCCTTCTTTTAATATAACATGAAATAATATAATATATATATATATATATATAAATTATTCTAATTTCTTAAAATTTCGATTCATTAGAAATTCCAACGCGGCCCAAAATTCCTTCAAAAACATATCTTATGCAAATTCTAATTTACCAAACATTATTTTAAATTCTCACCATACGGTAACTTTCAAAATCTATTGATTTGAACATTTGAGAAAAAATCAAACATGTTAACAACTTAGGACAAGTCAACTCAATATGAAACAAGTTAACTTCAAATAATGCAAAAAAGAAATTTAACTTGAGAATTATTTAGCATGAAACTTGAGAATTTTAAATTCATCCTCTCCTATTCATTTAGGTGACCTCAATATATCCATTGGAAACATCAATGAGGCAATGAGCTTCCACATATCTTGAGTTTCTGGTTCCCATGTTTGCATTTTGTCATTGACTGTATGCAAAAGTATTTATTTGATTTTCTTATCTCTAAGCATGACTTCCACGTGATCACGTGGGTGTCCATTGCGAGTGTCTGCATCTTGTCCCTGAGTGTCATCAAATTAAGCTTCGAAAACTTGCCTCTGGGCAGGGCTTCGGCATATTACATATGGCATTCATTGCGAGCCAAAATAATTCTCAAGACTGGGCGTTTGTGGGTCTTCCGTGTTGCACGTGGCTAGGGACTTGGCCTCTACACTTAATCATAGAGATCTCGCATAAATGATCTTCAACTCTTTGATATTTTTTTTATTGAGTCTCTAACCTTTATCAACAAACATATTAATAACTTGAAATATCCAATTTCTATGGTATTTGCAATGACAATAAAACATCAAAATCTAGATCAATTAAACAAGTATTCAAACAAAAATTTAATCTAATAATCATTAATAGCTTAGAATAATATATTCAAATTATTACATTCATAACTATTAAGTCAAAAGTCTCTTCTTTTTTTATGATGATAACATTTATTTTTAGTTATGCATTTAAAGTTATTAACTCTCCCTAAATTCATGTATTAAAAATGAAAGTTAGCATTCTCCCATTTTAATATATGCCAAGTAGTTAGATCAATTTTCCTTTGTATATGATGCTCTCTCCCTATATGTTATTCTCTCCCACATAATGTTCTTCTCTCTGTTTGTCATCATCAAGAAAGATTAAAAAGTCATACTCATAAGATTCAAGACTTTATAGAGCACTATGTATAAGATCATATATGGCCGGATAGAGTTAAAGGCATATTAGAATAAGAAACTAAAAGATGAGCGAGTCAAAAGCAAAATACAACCAACTTCAAAGAAAGACTAAGCATAGAAATGCCAAAATGAGACATCCAAGTACAAAAAGTCAGAATTAGACTAAAAACTATCCGTAGATGTTTGAAGTAGGGTCGTGTTCAAACAAGGGATGGTTGCAAGGGTAAGCTAGAGGTCGCTCGAAAGCAGAAGTGTTCGTACAGTCACCATCCTTAAATTCCTCAAGCTTGCTAGAGTCTCTACCTGAAAGCACAGTTGAGTCAGACTCAAATCTTGAATATGGCGAACTAAGCCTTCAACAATGAAATTGATGCTGGAGAGACAAGCTGACATTATATCTAACTTCTCCTAAAGTATGGATATAGAAGAAGATGAGTGAAAAAGAGATAGCTGAGAGGGAGCATCCTTCGTAAGAATATTTGGAATCATTGAAGGAGCTGGAGAAATGGATGCATAAGTAGAGACAATGTAAAGACCAGAAAATCTTCCGTGATTCCAGGTTCGTTACCAACTACTACTCGTCAATATCCCTCATACCTTCTACTAAATATTTTATAGAAATTGAGAATCTTTATTTTTCGACTCAAAACGAATTTTTTTTTTTTTTACTCAAAATGTCTTCCAAAGAAAATACATATAAATACCGCAGCGGAAACTCGTTTAAAGTCGGTTTAAAGAAACTCTGTTTTTAAAACATAAAAATCAAGAGACTGGTCGACACCTGGAATAGCTAGTCGACACTTAAATTGTCTGGGGTTTCCATTGGTCGACACTACATATATGTCAGGTCCTTTCATCGGTCGACATCGGGAACACCGGTCGACACTTCTACCTCCATTTTAGAGACGGGTCGACACCCGCTGTCGCAGGTCGACACCTTGATCCTCTCTGTCTGCACAGGTCGACCATTGCGATCGACACCACTGCCCATTTTACACGGACCGGTTGACATTTGTAACCAGGGGTCGACACCTACCTCGGCTCTGCCCTGCACAGGTCGAGCCTCGCGGTCGACACTCACCCTCTATTTTACACTGATCGGTCGACACCTTCGGACTTCGTTCGACACTTTGCACCCAGAAACTTTAACAATATTCAACAAAACAACACGAATTTTGACTAAACGTTTAAAAACCATAAATTCACTTCTCGACTCAATTTACAAACCTGTTACGCACGCCAAAATACTCGACCCAAATTCAAATATCACATTTACATTAAAATGACTAAGTACGACTCAAAATACTTCACTACCCGTACTAACACCTGCCATGGTCAAAACGCCTCAACAGCTGGCCCAATCGTCTCACGAGCGTTCTACTCCAACTGCCTCCTAGTCCTAGGCATGCTCGGGATACTCACTAGCTGCTGCGTCGTCATCTACATCACAGAACTCAACTATTAACCTAATGCTAAGTAAGCAATGCATATAAAATTAAACACTGAAAAACATCCACATCCTAACATATGCAGTTCCTATAGTTTCGTCTCTACTTTCGTTTTCGTCTCTTTCTTACATCTTCCTTATCTTCTTACTACTGGGTTCTTCTTTACGTGCTAGATCGAGATGACACACCTCACGGTCCACCTCACTGGATAAGGCCAAACGCGACCTAGTAAAGTGACACACCTCGCGGCCCACTTCACTTGACAAGGTCACCACGTAAAGCGGAAGAAGAGTGATACACCTCGCGGTTCAGCTCACTGGATAAGATCACTCAACCTCACCTTTATTATCTTCTTACGTATCTTCTCATTTTATTCGTCTCATCACATCTTACTGTTTTACTTCATAAAAACATGGAAATTCATTTTCGGTTCGTTTCGTAATTTAAAACCATGATGCATATTACAAAGCATAACATAAAGTAAACATGCTATGCAACCTACCAAACTGTGATGTAGGCCCGAAGGCAAAACTCCTACTACACTACTTACCTGGCGTACTTAACACTCGTAATCCAATCTCGTACGCTAACTGGAAAACCTATAAAACCGTACATCTATTAGCTCTACATTCCATTAACTCTGTAAAACTTTAAGGGGTGCGTCATTAAATCCCCGATCAGCCTAAAACAAAATTCCAACTAACGCTCCGACTAACCTTCAAAATTTTATAGCTCCACCAATACTCTTCTGATTTGGACGATTCGAAATGCTATGGGTTTCTCGTAACATCTAGTTTCTAATGGTCCTCTCAATTTCCTAATCCTACACATACAGCTTGGCCAAATGTGGTCAAACGGAATCCATTCCGTAACTCGGGTTATTCAGTTATCACACACTCAATCTTTTCCACAAAAACTTATAATCCACTCCTATTTTTGGCTTAAACATCAACATACGTACAAAAATCGACTAAAACCCCTCAAACTTCGTATCTCCTTCCTAGGGTTTACCTAAAACTCTTTCTAACTCCACTTCTATCGCTCAAAATTGTTAAAAGACTAACCATTTACTAAGAAATAAGGAGAACTTACTTTAAGCTTGAAGAACGAAGGAGGAGCGAAGGAGAAATCGTCGTCGAGGGCTCCACAAGCTGGAGGAGAAGAAAAAGATGGGGGTGGGGGGTATTTCCGTTCCTCCCCTGGGGGGTATTTCCGTTCCTCCCCGTAGTTTTATTGTTTTTTTTAATAAATTAATTATATTATTAAATATAATTATTTCTAATTACTATTTCGCCCTCAACCATTAATCGTTTACTAAATCTGTTATACTACCCAACTCCGACTAGATTATTAAATTTTTCTCACTTCCATTAGTCTCAAAATAATCTTTTACCTCAGACTAGAAATTTTCTGCCCCCAATTCTGACCATTACTTCCCCGATTACAATTTCGTACTTCCGAAATTAACGTAAACGAAAAAAAAATTCAGAGTGTTACATTTCACCCTCCTTAAAAGAAATTTTGTCCTCAAAATTTTGTTACCTGAATAGTTTTGGGTATCGGCTCATCATGTCCTACTGCCGCTCCCAAGTTGCCTCTTCTACATTGTGGTTGCGCTATAAAACTTTCACAAATGATATTTCCTTATTGCGTAGAGTCTTCACTGCATAATCCAGAATTTCCACATGTTTCTCTTCATACACTAATGTAGGTTGAATCTCTACATTTCACTGTTCCACCACATGAGAAGGATCCTGTATACAATTCCTCAGCATGAACACGTGGAATATATTGTGAATCCCATCCATCGAGGCTAGCAATTGCAATTGGTAAGTTGTTTTTCCTACTCTCTTCGTAATAGGAAATGGTCCAATGTATCTAGGATTTAGTTTGCCCCTCTTTCCGAATCTCACAACTCCCTTGAACGGAGAGATCTTCAAGAAAACTTCATCATTCACTTTAAATTCTAGCTCTCTTCTCCGACGATCTGCATAACTCTTTTGTCGGCTCTGAGCTGTTAAGATACGCTGCCGAATAAATGCAACTTTCTCTACTGTCTGCTGTACAATATCCGGACCTACTAAACCCGCCTCGCCAACTTCATCCTAATAAAGCGGGGATCTACACTTTCTCCCGTAAAGGGCCTCGTATGGAGTCATACCTATCGTGGCCTGGAAACTGTTATTATAAGAAAATTCTACCAACAGTAGATATTTGCTCCATGATCCTTGGAATTCCAGTACACAAGCTCGAAGCATATCCTCCAGCGTCTGTATAGTCCTCACAGATTGTCTATCCGTCTGAGGATGAAACGCTGTGCTAAAACTGAGCTGCGTACCCATGGGCTTGTGCAAACTTTTCCAGAACTTTGATGTAAATTTGGGGTCCCGGTCTGATACAATTGAAGTTGGAACTCCGTGTAATCGCACGATCTCTTGAACATATAGTTTGGCAAAGTGATCCATCGAATACGTCATCTTCACTGGCAGAAAATAAGCCGATTTGTTTAGCCTGTCCACTATCACCCATATTTCGTCATAGCCCTTTGTCGTCCGAGGCAGCCCTACATCAAAGTCCATCACTATTTGCTCCCATTTCTATTCAGGTATCAGTAATGGCTATAATTTTTCTACTGGTCTCTGATGCTCAGCCTTAACCTGCTGGCAGATCAAACACGCCTCTACATACTTCGCCACCATTCTCTTCATATCAGGCCACCAGTAACATTGCTTGAGGTCCCTGTACATCTTAGTGCTTCCTGGATGCACAGAAAATCTCGAGGAGTGGGCTTTAGCCAATATTTTCCTCCGTAGTTCTTCATTATTCGGAACGAACCACCTATTTCGAAACTTAAGAATTTCGTCGTCCAAATAACTAAAATCTAACCTGTCGTTGGAAGCCATGCTGGACTGAATTTCTTTGCATTCCGTGCTATCCTTCTGGACCTACTTGATCTTCTCCAAAATAGTGGGCTGTAGAGACATAGCCGATAACATGGCCGATACGTTCGACACCATCTCTAATTCGAACTTCCGAAACTCCGCATCCAAAGCCACATGCATGCCTGAAATCATAGCCGAAGTAGATGCTGTTACTCTGTTCAAAGTATCGGCCACTACGTTTGCCTTGCCGGGGTGATACTTAATCTCAAGATGATAATCCTTCACAAATTCTAACCACCGCCGTTGTCGCATGTTTAGCTCCTTTTGAGTAAAAATATACTTCAAGCTTTTGTGATCAGAATATATCTCGCACTGCTGTCCATATAAATAATGCCTCCAAATTTTCAGCGCAAAAACTACTGCAGCTACTTCCAAGTCGTACGTCGAGTAGTTCTGCTCATAAGCCTTCAATTGTCTAGAGGCATATGCAACCACCTTCCCTACCTTTGAAGCATCGCAGTAAATACTAAACTTCCCGTCCTCGGTAGGAAGCGTCAGTATTGGAGCAGTAGTTAATCTCTACTTCAACGTCTGGAAACTATGCTCACAATCCTCGGACCACAGGTATTTCACACTTTTCCTCGTTAACCGGGTCAGGGGTGTCGCAATCTTCGAAAATTCCTCAATGAATCTCCTGTAATAACCCGCTAACCTGAGAAAATTTCGTATCTCCGTAACATTCTTCGGTTGTGGCCACTCCTAAACTGTCTGGATATTTGCTGGATCAACCGCTATTCCATCACTTGAGATGACATGACCAAGAAAATAGATTCTATCCAGCCAGAATTCGCACTTTGAAAACTTTGCATAAAGTTGGTGTCGCTTCAGAGTTTCCAACACCAACCTCAAGTGCTCCTTATGCTCCTCCTTGCTCCGAGAGTACACCAAAATATCGTCGATAAACACTATGACGAATTTATCGAGATAATCATGGAACACTCTATTCATCAGGTCCATAAAAGCGGCTGGAGCATTTGTTAGTCCAAAAGACATCACTAGGAACTCATAATGTCCATACCGCATCCGAAAAGCCATCTTCGGAACATCCTCCAATTTGACTTTCAACTGATAATAACCTGATCTCAAGTCAATCTTCGAAAACACATGCCCACCTTGGAGTTGATCAAATAAATCGTCTATTCTTAGCAGAGGGTACTTATTCTTAATCGTTAGCTAATTCAACTCCTTGTAGTTGATGCACATGCCAACGACTCGTCTTTCTTTTTGACAAAAAGAATCAGCGCGCCCCACGGCGAAAAGCTAGAGCGTATAAACCCCTTCTCTACCAATTCTTCTAATTGCTTCTTCAACTCCTTCAACTCTGCTGGCGCCAATCTGTAAGGATTCTTTGACACTGGTTCAGCTCTTGGATACACATCTATCGCAAACTCTATTTTTCGGTCAGGAGGCAAACCAGGTAAATCATCTAAGAACACTTCAGGGAAGTCTTGAACAGTTAAAACATCTTGCGGTCTCGAATCCTTAGGAATCTGAACATCTATAATACTGGCAAGAAAACTAAAGTACTCACTAGTTAAAACTTGTCGAGCACTGACAGGCGCCATCACAGATACCTTCTGAACATTCTTTGCGGCTTGAAAAATATGCTTTTCACCATCCGGCGGTTGAAAGTTCACCGTGCCCGCTCTACAGTCAATCATGGCATAGTGCTTGAACAGCCAATCCATTCCTAGTATCATGTGATATCCCGTTATACCCATAATAATAAGATCGGCTAATAAATTCTTGCTTCCCACAGACACCACGCTATCGCGTACAATCTGATTCTAGTGCATCTTCCCACTAGAAGGTAGCATCACCTCGTAGCTACAATCCGCCGACACAGGCCATACGTCTAACTTGACCACGAACATAGTCGCAATAAAAGAATACGTAGCACCAGAGTCAATCAAAGTATAGGCAGGTACAGAATTCACTAATATGGTACTTGACACCACGGCTGGCTGCTCCTCATCTCCCGACTCAATCATAGCAAATACCCTCGGGGCTGTGCGCCTCGGACCTTTCTTCGAAGCTGGACATTCTCTGCTGATGTGGCCCACCTTATTACAATTAAAACATCGTACAACCCGAGGCTTCGGGCAGTCATTGGCCACATGTCCGGCTTCATTACAGTTGTAGCACTTTCCAGAGTTCCATCTGCACCCTTTCGGATGATACTTCATACATTTAGGGCACTGGGGATACTGTACCGGTCCTTGCGGCCTCTTGCTACTCCTCTGGCTGCTAGAACCCTCGCTAAACCTCTTTGTGCCTCTCTGTTGTGGTGGCTGGGAGACACTCTTGCTCTGCTGCAGGGCTGCTTCTCTGAAAGACCTCCTGGAAGCTTCTCGCTAACTGATACACTTCATCTCGGCTTCTTCTACCTTCAATGCCTTGGCCACCACCTCGGAGTAAGGCACATCCTGTATGCCCGCTATCTTCACTCCTTTGTATATTTCCGGCCTCAATCCTTTTACAAACTGAAACACTTTATTCTCATTCCGGCTGACCAAATTACTGGCAAACCGGGACAAGCACTCGAATCGCCGGTTATACTCTGTCACTGATGTAGATTGCTTCAACTGTATGAACTCCATCCTCTTAGTTGCCTGCACCGTACTATTAATATACTTGTTGTAGAAAGCCTTCTTAAACTTCTCCCAAGTCATGTGCTGAGTATCGATAGTGGCCTCTGTAGACTCTCACCAAAACCGGGCAACCTTTGCTAAATGAAAGGTGGCAAGTATGACTTTATCCTCCTCTTCCACCTTCGCATATTGAAACATGCTCTCTATTGCTCGAATCCACTCCTCGGCAGCCATCGGGTCTGATACTTGTCCTTCGAAAGTCGGTGGCCGCAATCTCTGAAATCGGACACCTGACTGGTCCTGACTAGAGCTATGGCCCGCACCTCCCTGCACTTCTCGGTTCAACAACATTCCTAGCTGCTAAGACTGCCGATTTACTAATTTTTTCAACTGTTATATCGTCGCACAATCGTCCTCACTTCTCGGTTCGGTTGTCTCTCTTGGCACTCTGGGACGTCCTGGTCGTCTAGACATTCTGACTCTCTTTCTTGGACAATGGTCAACTATGCTCATAAGTATTTACTAAACAACACTAAAGTTAAACACTTAATAGTTGTTGGAGCACGTCGTGCTGCGATAGGCGCTGCTGAGTAACCGTTTGAACGTTTTGACCAAATGGCTCTGATACCAACACTGTAACGACCCAAAAATCCTCCGTGATTCTCGGTTCGCTACCAACTACTACTCGTCAATATCTCTTACACCCTCTACTAAATATTTCCTAGAAATTGGGAAGCTTTATTTTTTGACTCAAAACGACCTTTTGTTTTATACTCAAAACGTCTTCCAAAAGAAATACATATAAATACCGCAGCGGAAACTCGTTTAAAGTCGGTTTAAAGAAACTCTGTTTTTAAAACATAAAAATCAAGAGACCGGTCGACACCTGCAATAGCCGGTCAACACTTAAATTGTCTCGGGTTTCCATCGGTCGGCACTAGCAAACACCGGTCGACACTACATATCTCTCGGGTCCTTTCATCGGTCGACACCGGGGACACCGGTCGACACTTCTACCCCCATTTTAAAGACGGGTCGACACCCGCTGTCGGAGGTCGACACCTTGATCCTCTCTGTCTGCGCAGGTCGACCATTGCGGTCGACACCACTGCCCATTTTACACGGACCGGTCGACATTTGTAACCAGGGGTCGACACCTACCTCGGCTCTGCCCTGCACAAGTCGAGCCTCGCGGTCGACACTCACCCTCTATTTTACACTGACCGGTCGACACCTCTAGACTTCGTTCGACACTTTGCACCCAGAAACTTTAACAAAATTCAACAAAACAACACAAATTTTGACTAAACGTTTAAAAACCATAAATCCACTTCTCGACTCAATTTACAAACCAGTTACGCATGCCAAAATACTCGACCCAAATTCAAATATCACATTTACATCAAAATGACTAAGTACGACTCAAAATACCTCACTACCCGTACTTACACCCGCCATAGTCAAAACGCCTCAACAGCTGGCCCACTTATCTCACGAGCATTCTACTCCAACTGCCTCTTAGTCCTAGGCATGCTCGGGATACTCACTAGCTGCTGCGTCGTCACCTACATCACAGAACTCAACTATTAACCTAATGCTAAGTAAGCAATGCATATAAAATTAAACACTGAAAAACATTCACATCCTAACATATGCAGTTTCTACAGTTTCGTCTTTACTTTCATTTTCGTCTCTTTCTTACATCTTCTTTATCTTCTTACTACTGAGATCTTCTTTACGTGCTAGATCGAGATGACACACCTCACGGTCCACCTCACTAGATAAGGCCAAACGTGACCTAGTAAACTGACACACCTTGCGGCCCACCTCACTTGACAAAGTCATCACGTAAAGCGGAGGAAGAGTGATACACCTCGTGGTCCACTTCACTGGACAAGATCACTCAACCTCACCTTTATTATCTTCTTACGTATCTTCTCATTTCATTCGTCTCATCACATCCTACTGTTTTACTTCATAAAAACATGGAAATTCATTTTCGGTTCGTTTCGTAATTTAAAACCATGATGCATATTACAAAGCATAACATAAAGTAAACGTGTCATGGAACCTGCCGAACTGTGATGTAGGCCCGAAAGAAAAACTCCTACTACACTACTTGCCTGGCGTGCTTAGCATTCGTAATCCAATCTCGTACGCTAACTGGAAAACCTATAAAACCGCACATCTATTAGCTCTACATTCCATTAACTCCGTAAAACTTTAAGGGGTTAGTCACTAAATCCCCACTCAGCCTAAAACAAAATTCCAACTAACGCTCCGACTAACCTTTAAAATTTCATAGCTCCACCAATACTCGTCTGATTTGCACGATTCGAAATGCTATGGGTTTCTCGTAACATCTAGTTTCTAATGGTCCCCTCAATTTCCTAATCCCACATATACTGCTTGGCCAAATGTGGCCAAACGGAACCCGTTCTGTAACCCGAGTTATTCAGTTATCCACACACTCAATATTTTCCACAAAAACTTTTAACCCACTCCTATTCCTGCCTTAAACATCAACATACGTACAAAAATCGACCAAAACCCCTCAAAATTCGTATCTCCTTCCTAGGGTTTACCTAAAAATTTCTCTAACTCCACTTCTATCGCTCAAAATCGTTAAAAGAGTAACCATTTACTAAGAAATAAAGAGAACTTACCTTAAGCTTGAAGAACGAAGGAGGGACGAAGGAGAAATCGTCGCCGAGGGCTCCATGAGCTGGAAATGAAAAAGTAGAAAAAGAACATGAGTAGGGGGGGATTTCCGTTCCTCCCCTCAGTTTTATTGTTTTCTTTTATAAATTAATTATATTATTAAATATAATAATTTCTAATTACTATTTTGCCCTCAACCCTTAACCGTCTACTAAATCTATTATACCGCCCAACTCCAACTGGATTCTTAAATTTGTCTCACCTCCATTAGTCTCAAAATAATCTTTTCCCTCATTGTAGAAATTTTCCGCCCCCAATTTCGACCATTACTCCATTGATTACAATTACGTACTTCCGAAATTAACTTAAACGGAAAACAAATTCTGGGATTTACAAACAATGTCATCAGTATTGAAGACCAATTTTCCTCGAGTGTCTAATAAACCCAAGCAAGAATGTGCATTGTTGTTATATATGTCCATTGTTTTTGCTTTGCAAGATAGTTTGTTTCATAACCTGGGAATAGGCCGGGGTAGAAATGCCAGCTTAGGTGACTCAATTCCTAGGAAGAGAACCCGTTCACTCAGCTCAATGTTAGATTTGACAACAGAAATCTTAGAGTTAAATACAAGCTAAATTCACATATTGAAATCTCAAATAAATAGTGCAATAATATAAAGTACTTAACAATATTAGCAATGCAAGAAAGTAAAGAAATCTAAATCCATGAGTTATGGTTACAATTCTAATGTGCGTCAAAATGGAGGGAACTTAAAGCACATGAAAATCAGACTTGTTGTTTTGCTGGAAACGGACAACTTGAACAACAACGGTAACACCCAGATATTTTTTCCGTTTAAGTTAATTTCGGATTTACGTAATTGTAATTGTAATTGGCAGAGTTTTGGTCGGAATTGTGAGCGGAGAATTTCTACTCTTAGATAAAAGATTATTTTGAGACTAATGGAGAATAGAGAAATTTAAGAATCCAACCGGATTTTGACCGTATAATAGATTTATTAAACGGTTAAGAGTTAAAGATGAAATAGTAATTAAGATTATTATTATTATAAAAAAAAAGAAACATATCAAACACCTTACGGTGTTTTCCTTCCCCGCACCCGAAACCCCCCTCCCCTTCGGTTCTTCCCCTTCCCTCCTCAGCGATCCCCCTTCCGTTTCCTCTGTTTCTTCAAATCAACTGTAAGTTTTAGTTAGTTCCTAGTAGATAGTTAGTATTTTAGTTGTTTTGAGTGTGACAAACGAAGTTAGAAAGAGTATTGTGTGATTTGATGTAAACCTAGGAGGGAACTGTGAGGGATCAAAGTTAAAATAGATTTCTATCACTATGTTGTTATTTAAGTTAGGATTAGGAGTAGATTACGAGATTTTATGGGGAAAATTAAGCGTTAGGATAGCCGAGTACGCGAATTGTAAAACGGTTTTTGCTCGGCCACGCCCGACCAAGCTATAGGTGTTGAATTAGAAAATAGATGAGACTGTTACAAACTAGACGTCTTGAGAAATCTGTAGCATTTCGAATTGTTCAATTTGGACGAGTATTTGGGAAGCTATGAATTTCAGAAGTAGGTCAGAAATTGAGTTAGATCTCGGGTTGGTAAAGAGTTTCAGTTTTGTACGAGTTATGCCTTTCAAACTAGGAATTTATGAGTTGAACGAAGTAGAATTGATGAATGTGTGATTGTATAGGTATTCCAGTTAGTGAGCGAACTACGTGTTTCGGTATACAAATTTCTAAGGATGCTAGGTAAGTAATATTGTAGGAGTTTTGCCTTCGGGACTACATAACAGTTCATAGGATGCATTGCACGTCTACTTTATGTTATGCTTTGTGATATGCATCATAATTTTAAATTACGAGACGAAACAAAAATGAATTATCATGTTTTCACGAAGTGAAAAAGTATGATGTAATGAGAGGAATGAAATGAGAAGATATGTAAGAAGATAATAAAGGTGATGTTGAGTGGTCTTGTCCAGTGAGGTGGACCGCGAGCTGTATCACTCTTCCTTTTCTTTATGTGGTGACCTTGTTCAGTGTGGTGAACCGCAAGGTGTGTCACTTTACTAGATCGAGTTTGGCCTTATCCAGTGAGGTGGGCCGCGAGGTGTGTCATCTCGATTTAGCACGTAAAGAAGAATCCAGTAGTAAGAAGATAAAGAAGATGTAAGAAAGAAACAAAAACGAAAGTAAAGACGAAACTGTAGAAACTGCATATGTTAGGATATGAATGTTTTTCAGTGTTTAAGTTTATATGCATTACTTACTTAGCATTAGACTAATAGTTGAGTTCTGTGATGTAGGTGACGACGCAACAGTGAGTGAGTATCCCGAGCATACCTAGGACTAAGAGGCGGTTGGGGAAGGACGCTCGTGGGACGATTTGGTCCATTGTTGAGGTGTTTTGACCAGGGCGAACATAGGTATGGGTGGTGAGGTGTTTTGAGTCAAATTGAGTCATTTTTATGTACGATTGAGGATTTGAAATGGGTATTGAATATTTTGGTGTGCGTAGTGGATTCGTAAATTGAAGGGAGAAGCAGATGTTTGGTTTTTGAGCATTTAATTAAAACAGTGACCATTTTGGTTGTTCTCTGTAATTTTCTGGGGGCTAAGTGTCGACCAATAGGCTTAGTGGTCGACCAAACCAGACAGGTGTCGACTGCACGGGTAGACCTGTGTGGACAGAGAGCATCGAGGTGTCAACCGGCGACCGACGATTAGTGCAAAATCAGTTAGAGTCGATCTGCGAGAGTAGGTGTCGACCACTCTCAGAGTTAAACATAGAAGTGTCAATCAGTGATTCCTAGTGTCGACCAATGAAAAACCCGAGACGACCAAGGTGTCGACCGGCGTTTGGAAGTGTCGACCTCGAGAATCGACCGACGTGGACAGAGACGGTCTAGGTGTCGGCCGTCAAAGGAAGGTGTCGACCAGTTCGAGAAGTGAGTAATAGAAGGTGACCGCGAGGGTCGACCTGCGCCGCCAGAGGCGAATGAAGAGTCGCCTGGAAAAAAAAGAGGGGGGGATTAGCCGAGGCGTTACAGAGTTGATATCACAGCCATTTGGTTAAAACGTTCAAACGATCACTCGACAGCGCCGATCGCCGTACGACGTGCTTCGACAACTGTAAGTGTTTAAGTTTAGTGTTATTTACTAGATACTGATGAGAGTAATTAATCATTGTCCAAGAAAGATAGTCAGAAATGTCTAGGCGACCAGGACGTCCGAGGGTGTCGAGAGAGATAACCGAACCAAGGAGTGAAAGTGATTCGATGATGATTCGAGGGTTGACAGAGTTAGTAGATCGTCAGTCTCAGCAGTTAGGGATGTTGCTGAATCGAGAAGTACAGGGAGGTGTAGGCCCTAGCTCTAGTCAAGACCAGTCGGGCGACCAATTTTGGAGATTGTGGCCACCGACTTTTGAGGGACAAGTATCAGACCCGATGGCTGTCGCGGAATGGATCCGAGCAATAGAGAGCATGTTTAAATATGCGAAGGTAGAAGAGGAAGATAAGGTTGTGTTGGCCACATTTCACTTAGCAAAGAATGCCCGATTCTGGTGGGAGTCTATAGAGGCTACCGTCGATGCTCAATATATGACTTGAGAGAAGTTCAACGAAGCCTTCTATGATAAGTATTTTAACAGCACGGTTCAGGCATCAAAGATGATGGAGTTCTTGCAGTTAAAGCAAACTACCTCAATGGCGGAATACAACAGGCGATTTGAGTCTTTGTATTGATTTGCCAGCAATCTGATAAGCCAAAACGAAGATAAGGTGTTTCAGTTTGTACAAGGATTGAAGCCGGAAATATATAAAGGAGTGAAGATAGCGGCATACGGAACGTACCTTACTCCGAGGTGGTGGCCAAGGCATTGGAGGTGGAGGAAGCCGACATGAAGTGTGTTAATCAGCGAGAGGCTTCCAGGAGATCTTTCAAGAGAGCTGCCCTACAGCAGAGCAGAAATGTCTTTCAGCCACCACAACAGAGAGACACTAAAAGATTTAGCGAGGGTTCTAGTAGCCAGGGAAGTAGCAAGAGACCTCAAGGACCAGTACAGTATCCCCAGTGCCCTAAGTGTATGAAGTATCATCCGGGTGAGTGCAGATGGAACTCCTGAAGGTACTACAACTGTAATAAAGCTGGACATTTGGCCAAAGACTGCTCGAAGCCTAGGGTTGTCCGATGCTTCAATTACAACGAGGTAGACCAAATTAGCAGAGATTGCCCAGCCTTGAAGAAGGGTCCTACGCGCACAACACCAAGGGTATTTGCGATGATTGATTCGGGCGACGAGGATCAGCCATCAGTGGTGTCAGGTACCATACTAGTAAATTCTGTACCTGCTTATACCTTGATTGACTCTGGTGCTACACATTCATTTATTGCGACCACATTTGCGGTCAAGTTAGACGTGTGGCCTGTATCGACGAATTGTAGCTACGAACTGATGTTACCTTTTGGTGGGAGGATGCACTCGAATCAGGTTGTATGAGATAGTGTGGTATATGTGGGAAGCAAAAATTTGTTAGCTGATTTTATCATTATGGATATAACGGGATACGACACAATATTAGGAATGGATTGACTATTCAAACACTACGCTACGATCGACTGCAGGTGGGGGACAGTGAGATTTCAACCCCCAAGTGGTGAGGAACACATCTTTTAGGCCATGGAGAATGCCAGAAGAATATATGTGATGGCGCCTATTAGTGCTCGTCGAGCTTTGATTGGTGATTATTATGGTTTTCTCGCCAATATTATAGATATGCAAATTTCCAGAGATTCAAGGCCGCATGATGTTTTAAATATTCAAAACTTCCCTGAAGTTTTTCTAGAAGATTCTGGCTTGTCGCCGGATCGGGAAATAGAGTTCGCTATAGATGTGTATCCAGGAGCTGAGCTGGTATCAAGGAATCCCTACAGACTGGCGCCAATGGAGCTGAAGGAGTTGAAGAAGCAATTAGAAAAATTGGTGGAGAAAAGATTTATACGCCCTAGCTTCTCGCCGTGGGGCACGCCGATCCTTTTTGTTAAGAAAAAGGACGGGTCGTTACAAATGTGCATTGACTACAGAGAGTTAAACAAGCTGACGATTAAGAATAAGTATCCTCTGCCAAGGATAAACGATTTATTTGATCAACCCCAAGGTGCACGCGTGTTTTCAAAGATTGACCTAAGATCGGGTTATTATCAGTTGAAGGTCAGGCCGAAAGACATTTCGAAGACAGCTTTACGGACACAGTATGGACACTATGAGTTTCTAGTGATGTCATCTGGACTGACGAATGCTCCCGCCGCCTTTATGGATCTGATGAACAGAGTGTTCCATGATTATCTTGATAAGTTTGTCATACTATTTATCGATGATATTTTGGTGTACTCTCGGAGCGGGGAGGAGCATAAGGAGCACTTGAGATTGGTGTTGGAAACTCTGAAGCGACACCAACTTTATGCGAAGTTTTCAAAGTGCGAATTTTGGCTAGATAGGATTCAGTTTTTGGGACATGTTATCTCGAGCGATGACATATCAGTTTATCCGGCAAAAATTCAGGCAGTTAAAGAGTGGCCACAGCCGAAAAATGTCACAGAGGTACAGAGTTTCCTCAGGTTAGCGGGTTATTACAGGAGGTTTATTGAAGAATTTTCGAGGATCGCAGCGCCTCTGACCCGTTTGACGAGAAAAAGTGTGAAGTATCTGTGGTCCGAGGATTGCGAACACAGTTTCCAAATATTGAAGCAGCGATTGACTACTGCTCCGATTTTGACGCTTCCTACCGAGGACAAAAAATTTAGCATTTACTGTGATGCTTCCAAGGTAGGTCTTGGATATGTGCTAATGCAGGAAGGAACTGTGATAGCTTATACTTCTAGGCAGGTGAAGAATTACGAGCAGAATTATCCAACACATAACTTGGAGTTAGCCACGGTAGTCTTCGCACTTAAAATTTGGAAACATTATTATCTATACGGACAACCGTGTTAAATATATTCATATCACAAGAGTTTGAAGTATATCTTTTCTTAGAAGGAGTTGAATATGAGGCAGCGGCGGTGGTTGGAATGCGTGAAGGAATACGAAGTTGAGATTAAATACCACCCCGGCAAGGCAAACGTAGCGGTCGATGCATTGAGCAGGGTGACGGCATCCACTTCGGCGATGAATACAGTTAGGACACTGACCTTGAATGCAGAATTTCAGAAGTTCAACTTGGAGGTGGTGTCGAGTGTCTCGGCCATGTTATCGGCTATGTCCTTACAACCTACGATTCTGGAGAAGATTAAGCAAACCCAGAAGGACGACGCTGAGTGTGATGAAATTAAAGCAAGCATGGCCTCCAACGACAGGTCAGAGTTCAGTTATTCGGACGACGGAATTATTAAGTTTCAAAACAGGTGGTTCGTTCCTAGTAATGAAGAACTACAGAGAGAAATACTGGCTAAAGCACACTCTTCGAGATTCTCTGTGCATTCAAGAAGTACCAAGATGTACAGAGATCTTAAGCAGCATTATTGGTGATCCGATATGAAGAAGATTGTGGCAAAGTATGTGGAGGCGTGCTTAGTTTGTCAGCAGATTAAGCCAGAACACCAGCGGCCAGCGGGAAAGCTACAACCATTGTTTGTTTCTAAATGGAAGTGGGAGCAGATATCAATAGATTTTGTTGTTGGATTGCCTCGGACAACAAAAGGTTATGATAGTATATGGGTGATTGTGGATTGGTTAACCAAGTCAGCCCATTTTTTACCAGTGAAGATGACATATTCTATGGACCAATTCGCCGAGCTATATGTACAGGAAATCATACGGTTGCACAGAGTTCTGACCTCGATCGTGTCAGATAGAGACCCAAGATTTACGTCAAAGTTCTGGAAGAGTCTGCACAAGGCTATGGGTACGCAGCTTAACCTTAGTACGACATTTCATCCTCAGACGGACGTTTAATCTGAGACAACCATTCAAACACTGGAGGATATGCTTCGAGCTTGCGTACTGAAATTTCAGGGTTCGTGGAGCAGATACCTACCATTGGTGGAGTTTTCGTATAACAGCAGCTTTCAGGCTACGATAAGTATGGCTCCTTACGAGGCTCTTTACGGTAAGAAGTGCAGATCTCTGATATATTGGGATGAAGTCGGCGGGGTAAGGTTGGTTGGTCCAGATATTTGACAGCAGACGGTAGAGAAAATTGTATTTATTCGGCAACAAATTTTAACTCCTCAAAGCCGACAGAAGAGTTATGCGAATCGTCAGAGAAGAGAGTTAGAATTTGACGTGGGCAATTAAGTCTTCTCGAAGGTTTTGCCATTCAAAGGAGTTGTGAGATTTGGGAAAAGAGGCAAGTTGAACCCAAGATTTGTTGGACTATTTCTTGTTACGAAGAGAATAGGGAAGGCAGCTTAACAGCTGCAGCTACCAGCCTCAATGAATGAGATCCACAATGTATTTCACGTATCCATGTTGAGAAATTGTATACGAGATCCCTCTCACGTCGTGGAGCAACAGGATATAGAGGTGCAACCCACATTGACGTATGAAGAGAAGACAGTGGAGATTCTGGATTATGCAGTGAAAATTTTACGCAACAAAGATATTTCGCTGGTGAAAATATTGTGGCGTAACCACAATGTGGAAGAGGCAATGTGAGAAAGACAATAGAATATGATGAGTCGTTATCTTGACTTGTGTAGGTAGCAAATTTTGAGGGCAAAATTTTTGTAAGGAGGGTGAAATGTAACACCCAGATATTTTTTCCGTTTAAGTTAATTTCAGATTTACGTAATTGTAATTGGCAGAGTTTTGGTCGGAATTGTGAGCGGAGAATTTCTACTCTTAGGTAAAATATTATTTTGAGCCTAATGGAGAAGAGAGAAATTTAAGAATCCAACTGAATTCGGACCGTATAACAGATTTATTAAACAGTTAAGAGTTAAGAGTGAAATAGTAATTATTATTATTATAAAAAAAAAAAACATATCAAACACCTTACGGTGTTTTCCTTCCCCGCACCCGAAACCCCCCTCCCCTTCGGTTCTTCCCCTTCCCTCCTCGGCGATCCCCCTTTTAGCGATGATTCTCTTTGAATTTCTTCTGTTTCTTCAAATCAACTGTAAGTTTTAGTCAGTTCTTAGTAGATAGTTAGTATTTTAGTTGTTTTGAGTGTTAAAAACGAAGTTACAAAGAGTATTGTGCAGTTTGATGAAAACCTAGAAGGGAGCTGTGAGGGATCAAAGTTAAAATTGATTTCTATTACTATGTTAGTGTTTAAGTTAGGAGTAGGAATAGATTACAGGATTTTATGAGAAAAATTGAGCGTTAGGATAGCCGAGTACACGAATTGTAGAATAGTTTCCGATCAGCCATGCTCAGCCAAGCTATAGGTGTTGAATTAGAAAATGGATGAGACCGTTAGAAACTAGACGTCTTGAGGAATCCGTAGCATTTTGAATCGTCCAATTCGAACAAGTATTTGGGAAGCTATGAATTTTTGAACTTGGTTGGAAATTGAGTTGGATCTCGGGTTGGTAGAGAGTTTCGATTTTGTACGAGTTATGTCTTTCAAACTAGGAATTTATGAGTTGAACGAAATACAATTGATGAATGTGTGGTTGTATAGGTATTCCAGTTAGCGAGCGAACTACGAGTTTCAACATACGAATTTCTAAGGATGCCAGGTAAGTAATGTAGCAGTAGTTTGGCCAGCGGGCCTACATCACAGTTCAGTAGGATACATTGCACGTCTACTTTATGTTATGCTTTGTGATATGCATCATGATTTTAAATTACGAGACGAAACGAAAATAAATTTCCATGTTTTCACGAAGTGAAACAGTAGGATGTGATGAGACGAATGAAATAAGATGATACGTAAGAAGATAATAAAGGTGAGGTTGAGTGGTCTTGTCCAGTGAGGTAGACCGTGAGATGTATCACTCTTCCTTCGTTTTATGTGGTGACCTTGTCCAGTGAGGTGGACCGCGAGGTGTGTCACCTTACTAGATCGAGTTTGACTTTGTCTAGTGAGGTGGACCGCGAGGTGTGTCATCTCGATCTATTACGTAAAGAAGAATCCAGTAGTAAGAAGATAAAGAAGATGTAAGAAAGAGACAAAAATGAAAGTAGAGACGAAACTGTAGAAACTGCATATATTAGGATGTGAATGTTTTTCAGTGTTTAAGTTTATATGCATTACTTACTTAGTATTAGGCTAATAGTTGAGTTCTGTGATGTAGGTGACGACGCAGCAGCGAGTGAGTATCCCGAGCATGCTTAGAACTAGGAGGTAGTTGGGCAGGGACACTCGTGGGACGATTTGGCCAGCTGTAAGGGCGTTTTGACCAGGGCAAACGTAGGTATCTGTTGTGAGGTGTTTTGAGTCAAATCGAGTTGTTTTTATGTACGATTGAGGATTTGAAATGGGTATTGAATATTTTGGTGTGTGTAGTAGATTTGTAAATTGAAGGGAGAAGCAGATGTTTGGTTTTTGAGCATTTAATTAAAACCGTGACCGTTTTGGTTGTTCTTTGTAATTTTCTGGGGGATAAGTGTCGACCGATAGGCTTAGTGGTCAACCAAACCCTGCAGGCGTCAACGGCACGGGTCAACCTGTGCGGACAGAGAGCATCGAGGTATCGACCGGCGACAGTGGGTGTCGACCGGTTAGTGCAAAATCAGTTAGAGTGTCGACTACAGGGGTCGAACTGCGCGGGTAGAGAGGATCAAACTATCGACCTGTGAGAGCAGGTGTCGACCACTCTCAGAGTTGAACGTAGAAGTGTCGACCGGTGATTTCTAGTGTCGACCAATGAAAAACACGAGACGACCCAGGTGTCGACCGGCATTTGCAAGTGTCGACCGATAACGTATAGCAAGCAGAAGTGTCGACTTCGAGGACCGATCGACGCGGAAAGAGAGGGTCTAGGTGTCTACCGTCAAAGGAAGGTGTCGACCGGTACGAGAAGTAGTAATAGAGGGTGACCGCGAAGGTCGACCTGCGCCGACAGAGGCGAATGAAGTGTTGACCGGAAAAAAAGGGGGGTCAACCGAGAATGAGTTTTGTGTTTTTAGAAAATTGAATTTTATTTAAAATGAGTTTTCCTCAAAAAAGTCTTCCGCTGTGAGGTTTCCAATCGATTTTAAAAGGTCGTTTTAAGTTGAAAAACAAACTTTAAAATTTTTAAAGAATTTTATTATAGGATGTGAGTGATGGTGATGAGTAGTAGTAGGTAGCGAACCGGGAATCGGGGTGGATTAGCCGAGGCGTTACAATAACAACTCAAGCTGTACTTAGATTTTGAAACTGAAATTTTGATAGATTCTATCCATGGATGTTGGGAATGTTCTCTAAAAATATCTCGGTCTAAGTCGATTTTGAATAAATATTATGATTAAAATGCTGGAGGCTGCTAGAGCTCAGATTATTGCTCTGGTCAAGAACAATGCATCAACTTTGGAGAGCCATAATTCTCTCATGCAAAAACAAATGGGTGCAATTCTTGTAGCAGGCTATATGTGTGAGGGTTATTGTGTTCAAAAATGAGGGGTGAGTCGATGAGAATGAGAAGATATGGATGAAATAGCGCTCATTGGTCGGAAGATGATAAAGAAGCACTTTCTCGAGTCTTTGCTTTACTTGAGGAAGGGCTCTCCAACTTGTTGTGAAATGAGTTTTGTACACCCTTGCTTAATGTTCTACCTTAAGAGAAGAGGTAAAGAATGTGACAATGAAATGGATTCCACTACACTCACAAAGGTGGATGTCAAAAATATACATAACACTCGGATATGACTCACCGAGGAGAGCCGACTACTTGATGCTTGGAAGCTTCAAGGTTTGGACGAAGATAACTTCAATTTTTAATTATGAATGTGTTGAATATTATAAGCCCTAAGAAGGGTATAAATAAAGCCTATAAGAGAATTAAGCTTTCCATCCATAGTTTTTACAAAATAAGTAAAGATTCATAATGAAGCAAAGGGTGGAAAATGAATGTTAGGCCAAATGAGGAAATCATTCACTTTATGGTCTCCTCTTAACCTAAGATGGTCTCATTAGCATAATATTCAGCAAAGATTAAAAAAGATACAAACATAAGCTAAAATTAAAGTGCTAACAACTTCTCTAAAAAAAAGAGGGTTGAACTTGAATTGGTATTGTGCTCAGACTTCTTTGTGAGAAAAGACTCTCTGTATCTTGACTAGTTGAACAAGCAAACGATATCCAAATTCCACAATTTAGCCCATTCTAAGAACCTTGAGCTATCAGCTACAATTTTAATAAAGTTCATTTTTCCAAAACAAATAAGTAAGGTTGCCAAATATTGCAAATACTCCTCAGAGGTAAGTGTGGAGGCAAATTTTTTTTTGAAAGTCGAATAATCCTTCGACGTGTGCTTGATCTTTCATTTATGCCACAAAACATAATGTCCACCTAACATTGTCCTCATGATTTCATGTCTTTGATGGCTTCATCGTACGATCCTTCTAAAAAATATAAAGTTGAAAATTAGTTAGAAAAATTCTATCGAATGTTTGAGAAATGACAGATCTGTGGCACATCATCCTCTCGGGGTTGGAAATGATTTAACCTCAAATCCAAGGCCTTCTCTACTTTGACTTCTACCTTCCACTATTTTAATTTGATCCACTCGTACTGAGGAAGACTCTTTTCAAATCGGTTAGGAGAAATCCAAAAAAGTTTTAAGTTTGACTTTTCCATAAGAAAACTTGAAAAACAATTAGGCATCAACAAAACAAAGATAGACAATTGGGTCATGCACCACTCACTCTTGGTGCCTTTTTCCAAAATAGTCCCAAAATCTTCATCTCGAATCACAAAGTATTTAACTATATTTGGGACAAAAAAATAATCATTCATCGAGGCATATAGTTGTAACCCCAGACGAGGAGACCAACACGCGTATTACGCTATTACAGTGACATCATAGATGAATTTTACTCTTCTTCTTATTTCTTCTCTTTAATATTATTATATTCGACACGTTTTCTTGTATTTTTCAGTCAATTATGTTTAACTAACTCTTTCATTCTAGAGGAGAGTTGAGTCGTTTATTTAGAGTATTATTTTGATGATTGATTATTTTGTCAGTTAAGTTTATTTTTTATTTGTGATATTCTGATCTTAATACTTTCAATTTGCTAGCCACATATTGAATGATTTTATATTTATAGTTTGACACTCAAGAGAAATAATTTTAAATACGACATCAATATTACAACATAAAATTCTAATATCTCGAGAAATTATTAGGGTTTTGTGAAATCAAATAGAAAACCATTGCATGGTATTGACTAACTAAAAGAACAATTTTTATAGAGATTAAAATTGTGATTTTATGAATTAATGTTAGTTTGACGTTTAAGAGAGGTAATTTAACAAATTAAGGTTTCATGTTTATAAATAATTGTTCAACTAAAGAATATTTGTCTGATAAATAATATGATAAATGACTGTGAAATCAATCCTCTAGATCTTTTCTAAATTAAAGGCTTTTCATTAGTGATTTGAATTATTTTGTTTATTTCGTTTTAGTTTTCAAAATTATATTTTTAATTGTTCAAATAAAGTTAGAATTGAATAGATCAATACTTGGTGAAAATCGATAAATTACATGTTCTCTGTGAATTCGACAACTTTATTCATCATTATATTATAAAACTTGATATTGTACACTTACAGTAATTTTAATACGATATAATTTTTTTGTACAAGTCACATACCCCATTTTCAAATGGTCTCGAATGAAATTATATTGGATTTTGATGTGCTTGTTCATGAGTGTTAAATAGAATTTTGGAGATGTTGATAACACTAGTGATATCACACATAGTAAGAATTTTTTCATAAAGTTGATTATAATTCTCCAAAGCTTCCTTCATCCAAAGAATTTGAGCACAACTCTGAAAAACAATATATTCATTTTCGGCATTGAGACTACCACATTGTTTTGTTTGTTAGAGAACCAAACAAGCATAAGGTTTGACTTCAATTATTTTGGTTGCCCGGGTGGTGCAACCCAAAATAGCTGGAGACCAATACCATAAAGGCTTGGCCAGCCCTATCAAAATCAGTCCATTAGGCATACAAGTATAACAAAATAAAATGAAATACTATGCACTTGAAATTTAGACGTGTAAAATGTATAGACATATGCATAAAAAGTGACATATTCACGATCAGGCTCTATCAGAGTTTTCATGTTTCATTCCACAAAAATAAATTTGAAAATCATTTTATACAAAACAATACAGTATAGAAATCCCTACCTCAATGACAATCACAACTTTACTGATAACCAGACACGCTAGCAAAATCATACACTAGAAATGAGGCTTCAGGAATATAATTATTATTGTACCCTACAGCAACACATCATCAAACGCCAAATCAAATCACAAGACAAACCAATGGAAAATGAGTTAGGACTAGAACACTAATTTACAGCAAACGACGTCAAAACCCTAATCAAGATATAACGATAGGTGGATTCTACCTCGACCCTAGGAAACTAACAAAGGAACCATGAAAATTAGTTTTCCCAAAATAAAAGACTATGCAGATGATTAGAACAAACAAGCGGTCGACCGAAATCAACATGGGTTGACCTGTCGATCATAGAGGTCGACACCTCTCCCTCTCAAGATTCCACCAAGGGTCGACAACTAAACCAAGCGTTCAATATCTCAAGGCAGGGGTCGACACCTTGAACAAAATGTTGACCCTTATTGTTTTTGGGTTGGTGATGATCGACACATTGATCAAATGGTCAACTCTAGACCTTCTCGGGTATGGCAAATGTTGACGGGCTGGTATACACTTGCACTCTACATAATGTCGGGGTTGACACTTGCTGAGGTGTTGACCCTTGCCCATCTCTGCAATTACTATCAATGCACACTTGCTTGATAAATGTCAATCACTGAGTCGATTTCCAGTGACAAAAAAGCACGAAATCTGGCCTCTGACACCATAACTTACATAAACTCCCAATTTACCAAAATAATATAAAAATACCCAAAAGATTTTGAGTTTGCAAGCTCTAGTATAAAATCAACAAAGTCCTAACTTTACACTCAAAATTGGAGTTGAAAAACAACTTACTTGCAACGCGTTTTCACAAAACTTGAAGAGTGACACAAACACGATATTAGTGTTGCGTGCATAGCAACAAAGGAAAGAAAACTTCCTTCCTTATTTTAAATAGAAATAATAAAATAAAAAAATTATTTATTTGTGTGTGAGAGAGAGAGAGAGAGAGAGAGAGAGAGAGAGAGAGATCCATTCTTGACAATTTAACAATAAAAACTTCTTAAACCCAATCAAGAAATATTTCAAACTTTATAAAAAAAATTCACTTGTGACAATTTGATTTATATAACAAAATTTTTAGGACTCAAGTACATGAAAAATCCTGAAATACATTGTGAGCCAAACGCTTTAGGAATCTCTTTCTACAAACACGATAACAAAATACTAATTTATCTCACGTAAAATTCAGAATACGAGGGACCACAAAACTGACGACTTGACCACATTGACAGAAAAGTCATACGTGACCAATTGTCAAAGAAACAAGAAAACCCTAGTCAACACGAAGCAAGTTAACTTCGAATAACGCAAAAAATTTACTCTGAAAAAATGAGAAATAAAATAATGGCAGATATTACAAAATCTCAATCCTACACAAATGAAAACTCTAACAATAAAATTAACAAAAATAGGTTTAGAAATAGACTTATCCTTCATAAAACTTGGAGACCTGAATGCTACGAACATGATCCTAGCATAAAAAATTGTGTTCAATGTCATAGTTTTAACAAAGAAGCTCAAAACTTTCATTTTTGAATTCATCTCCATAATCACTTTAGATTACAACAATGGAGAGATCCATCTCATTTTGCACTTTCTTCCTAAACTAGAACTTTTTTTTAAAAGTTTCATCTTTTGAACTTAAGAAGAAAACCTAAATATCCATTTCAAAGGATTTTGTTAGTTGCACAATTGAGTGACCTTCTATTTATAGACGTCTTTGAGATTCTCGAGTATTGGTCTTCCTCTATTATTTTTAGGGGACCACAATATATTCGTAAGAGATATCGATAAGGCGATGGGCTTCTGCAGGTACTTTTTTAGACTTTCACACTAGGTGTTTGCACTACATGACCAAGATTTGCAAAAAAAAAAAAAAAAAAATTCAATTTGAATTCCTTATCTCTAATTGAATTGCCTCAACATTCTCTAGGTGTTTGCTGCACTGACTACATACATCTCTTGATGTCTGCAACTTAAGCTTCGATAAACATTGCCTTGGGACTCGACTACCACGTCTTCCTATGGGCTGCTCTTATGGGTGATTCCATCCTAAAATTTTCTCGAGATTGGGTATTTTTGAATTCTTCTATTTTGCACATTGTCTTGAATTACATACTTTATTACTAGGCGCTCGCACAGAGTGATTTTTGACACTTCACAATTTTTTTCAATTCAGACATAAAACATAACCTTACTCTTTTGCTCCATGTAAAATACAAACATCATTAATTTAAACTTAATAAACATTTCTAACTTAGGATAATAAAATCAATTAATTGAAAATCAAGTGATAAGTTCTGTTGCCTAGAACTAGAGCATTATTTCTGTCACTCATGGAAACAAATTTTTCATATGGATTTATGATATGGGACTTAAGAAATTCTTGCATGGTATTTGAAATGTTAGTTGTACAACTGTAATCACTCCAAGTATTAAAAGGAACTTCAGCATGATATGATTCGAAATATACGAAAGCACTAGCCTTACCCTTTCATTAAAACCATCATTTACCTTTCCGACAATATTTCATTAGTGTCGCTGCTTTCCACAAAATGACACTTGTCATTCTTAGATACCTTTTGTCAATTTTTGAACTGAGGGCTAGCTAATCTTTAATTGTTTTTTCTTTCCTTTTCTAGTTGTCTTTCAAGCTTCTTTTTCTGGCTCCATAATTATTGATGAGATCAATAGAGTGAATTTATTGTTTCTTTCATCTTCTTCCCTCCTAAATAAGCATATTTTGAAGTTCATTAACATCTCATTTATCTCTTATAATATTGTCATTCGTTTGGAATGACAAATACTTAGGAGGCAATGAATTAATGAAACAAGAAAATTTTCATTCATTGATTTCAAAGGAATTAGTGGTTGAGATTGGATGCAAAGTGGATGCTTCCATCCATGTGAGGTTGGGTAAGGACATTTTCTCTCTCTTCCTTCATCCCCATTTTGATGGTGCCTTTGCAATGAATTTGTTTTGGTTCTTGATTGAATTAGCAGAATGATTTAGTAGATGATGCAATTTTTTATATGATAATCATCTAGTTTCTTAATCCAATTCCGGTCTTTTCAGATTCTCATTGAAATTTAGCTTCCTGTTTCAAAGTATGTTCCAAATTTCAATCTACCTTAGTGATGTTAAAAATATAAGTTTAATTTAAATAACATATTTTGGTTAATGTAAGATTTTAATATAGTTTTGGTTAAAATTTATGTATTTGTGAATAGTCATTTAGAGAGTTGAGATTCATGTATATGTAGGTACATTAGTTCATATACTTAGGTGATTAATGAAGTATTAGATACATGTATTGGTTTAAATATGTGGTTTATGTATTGTTTTAAAAATTTACAAAGTAATCTTATAAATAGGATGTGAGTCTAGGTGTTTTAAATCAAGCAACATCCAAAGCAATTTCAAAATAAAAAAGTTTCTCTCTAGAGCTCTCCTCTCCACTTTATATTTTTCCTTTTCCAAATATCACTATTCGTCATTCCAACAAATTGGCATCATAGCTCAGTTTTTTAGTCTTCTAAAATGTTGAATTCTACATATCAATTCCACTTTCCTCAACTTATCAAAGACAATTATAAGAACTGGTGTATTCGTATGAAGGCTTTGCTCGACTTACAAGATGTGTTCGAGATTGTCGATGGAGGAATTGAAGAGCCTCATGATTCTGCCATAACTCCTAAACAAAGGAAGACTCCAAAGAATGCGTAAAAGAGATCAACAAGTTCTTACTCTTATTCATCAATATTTAGATGAAACCATGTTTGAGAGAGTATCAAATATGACTACCAACAAGCAAGCATAAGAGATTCTACAAAATTCTTATCAAAGAGTTAATAAGGTAAAGAAACCACGTCTTCAAATCTTACAAGGAGAATTCGAAATGTTGTGAATGTGAGAATCCGAGTACATAGCATATTTCCTTCCGAGGGTATTGTTGATCGTAAACCAAATGAAAAGATATCGACATAGAATGGAAGATGTTAGCATCAATGAAAAGATTCTTCACTCGTTACATTCAAAGTTTGATTATGTGATTGTAGCTATCAAGGAGTCGAAGGATTTAGCTACCATAAATATTGACAACCTCATGAGTTCTTTATAAGTTCATGAAGAGAGAATCAACAAGAAGGAGGAGCCGAACAAGCAAGTTTTGACCAAAAAACTCTCAGTGATAAAAAATGAACAAGGAGAAGCCTATAAAGAAGAGGATGTAGATGTGGACGTTGACGTGGACAAGATAGAGAAATAGGTCGAGGACAACAAAATCTGGACAATGAAGAGAATAGCCATTTCGTGAAAGAGCACGGTAGAGGAAGCCACTCAAGACAAAATGATTAATCAAGTGCTCAATGCTACAATTGACAAAAACATGTGCATTATGCTCGTGATTGTTGGAGTCCTCAAAAGGTCAAAGAAACATCGAATTATGCTCAAACCAAAGAGTTGGAGGAAAACTTATTTCTTACTCACAAAGAAGAGAATGAAACAAAAGGAACACGTGATATCTTGACAACACGACAAGCAATCACTTGTGTGGAGATAAGACTAAATTTAAGGAGATTGACAATTCGGTGACAAGATTAGTCACATTTGGACTCCAAAGTTGAAATTGAAGGCAAATATACATTCGTATGAAAAATGGTGGTCATCAACTCATTAGCAATGTATATGTTCCAAGTATGAAGAACAACATTTTGAGTTTGGGACAACTCTTGGAGAAAAATTACAAAGTTTACATGAAGGATCATAGTCTCATACTTCAAGATGATAGAAGAAATATTATTGCCTACGTACCGATGACGAAAAATAGAATCTTCTTGCTGAGTATTCAAGCCAACATTGCTTGATGTCTAAAAAATTGTGTGATGTGTCACAGAACTCGCTCACAAGATTCTGAGCCAATGAGTTTTCTAATATCTTTGCTAGTTTTGTAGGTCAAGCATTTAATGACAATTTGAAAGAGAAATCAAGCCTTAAATGCAAGGAGCTTGCAAGGAACAAAGAGAAGGCTAACCAATCAGGTCCTTTAAGCATTAGCATGGAAGCCAATCCGAGTATCTTCTCCAAACGCAATGTAGCTCTTGATCCTAACTTAGAGCCTGGGAACTATAGTCACTTGAAGGAAGGACCAAACTTAAAGAAGCCAAACAAATACCCCAATTACTTGGCCCATTTTGAAGATACAAAGAAGGTCAAGTGCAAGACTATTTTGGAACCAACAATCTTCATGGAGGAAGTCCATGGTCGAACCAAGAAGGCTAATTTAATTCTACTTTGTGTTCAAATTATTTTTCGTCTTTTCTTTTAACATTATTCTATAATATTATTTATTTTTTTTTATAGTGGAGACCATTTTAGGTTAAGGGGACAAGTGCTTGGGAGAAGCCAAAAAGGTGTTTAACTTACCCTTTTTGACTGAGCACACTTTATGTGTTTTTTGGTTATTTTTGCGTTAATCTTTTTTAGCACTTGTAACTCAGATTCCTCTTAAAGGATTGGTATTTATGAGGCTGCTAAGGGTAGCAAACCCTTGAATGAAAAGCGTGTAGAAGTTTTCTTCTCCAAACTTTAAGTGTTCTTCAAGTTGCCATGCTTCTTTCTTGGTAAGTAATATTCAAGTAAATTGTGTGAAGATTGGATACTTCTTTGTGTATTCATTGAGTATCATACTTTTCAAATCGTTATATCCAAAAATTAATTCTAGTGAATGCTTTACTAGCTTGATTCTAATCATTCTTGAATGTTGGATTTAAAGTTTGAAAATTTCTATTTTCATTTGTTGAATTGTCTCTTGATTGAGTTCTTATTTTAAGAACAAAAAGAGGAGATTGAATGTAAGAGACAAGAGGGCAAACTTATTTTATAAAAGCCAAATTTCGAGAGAAACATGAGTGAAGTGACTATCGAATGAGTGTAAACACATGAGGGAGAGGAAATGTCCATTATATCATTTTTTCTTATTGTTATAACGTTGCTCATATTGATACATTTGCTTATTATTTTGTGATGGGTTCGAAATTATGAGTGGGGAAGAGAATGAAGTGGAAATTAAAATGTTCAGGAGGGCCATGCAAGAAGATCAATATATGGCTCTTACTAAAAGGATGGAACGATTAGAAATTTCATCACCTAGTCACCCTCGTAGAATGAGAGAACTCAATGGAAACAAGTTTAAGAACGATGATAGACCATACCAATGGAAAAGATATGATAAGGTAGACCGAGAGGATGGCAACCTAAGCCACATCAAAGTAAACATTCATTCCTTCCAAGGGAAAAGTGATCTAGAGATTTTCTTAGAATGGGAACAAAAAGTGGATTTGTTATTTGAATGCAAAACTATACGGAAGAGAAAAAAATTAAGTTGGTTTCAATCGAGGTCACGGAATATGCTAGTATTGGTGGGATCAACTACTAAGGAATCAGAAGCGTAATAGAATGAGAGAACGAGATACCACCACTAGAAGGTTGTAGTGGCGTGGATGTGGAAGAACTTGTCAAGGGAGAATTATTAGCCACAAGGAGAGCACTAAATGTGCAAGTTAAGGAGGATAATAACAATGTCCAAAGAAAAAATATATTTCATACTAGATGTTATGTCAACAACAAGCTGTGTAGTTTGATCATCAATAGTGGAAGTTGCACGAATGTGGCTAGTATGTACTTGTTCAAAAATTAAACTTGAAGACCGAAAGACACCAAAAACCATACAAGTTATAATGGTTAAGTGATTTTGCTGAGATTCTTTGAATTCTCTTCTTAAGTTCTTATTGAGGAACTTGATCTCTTCAAGAGTTTGCTAAAAAATATCAAACTTTATAGCTTCCAATTAAACCAACAAATTTGGTTCGAGTCATGTTTCTTCCTCTTAAATCATAAAGGTATTTATGTGATTATTCTGCATTGTTGACAGGTCTCGAACTCTCTAAAATCTTATTTTTCCTTCTCTTGCTGAATGTAGTCAATTTTCCAAGAGAGAAGTAGAAACTTTGTTTCCTACCTTGAGCATTAATGGATTTGGGTTGGTAGTTTCTTCTTTGATCTTTTTCAAATAATTGGTGCTAAAATTTCTAATGCAATATTTCGCCTTTGACTTTGCAGAGTTTATGTTCTACATTGAAATCGTTTCTGGAAAAGGTATTCCGAAAGGGAAATTAAGGTTCTCCTGGCAAGAAAGAAATTTCACAATTTCTCTTCCTAATAATTGTTGAAAAGATTGGATTTTAACATGAAAATTTATCCCCTTTGTTTTCGAAAATTAGAATTGGTTCAAAGAGAAAATTGTGGTGCTACGTGGCAGGAAATGAAGGATTCAAAATCTCAAAGGTAAAATTCGAAACAAGTCTTCCCTTTCAAAATTTGTTCGAAGAAGTAGATGCTTCCCATGAAAGAATGAAACTTTTTGTCATAAAAATTAAACTTCTAGATGAATGTTACGCTTTATTTGTTAACCTCTAAATAGTTGTATTTTTCGATGGCAAGTTTGATAAAAAATCATGGAGAAGTCCAGTGAAACAAAGGACCAGTGTCGTGGAAGAAGCTGTTGGGCTGCAACTTAAGGAGTTTAAGCCACGCGGCTGCCGGTTTTGTCAGATCGGGCTGCTACTCAGAAAGATCGAGCCACGATGCAGTTGATCAGCCCTTGGAATCATAATTCAAGAAGGTTAAGTCACAACTTTGACCATTTGGGTTGCATCCCAGGTTGTTCTGGAACTATTGTAGATTCAATTTGAACTTTTTACTCTAATGTTCTTGAGTCGATTGTAGATGTAAATTTAAAGTTTTAAAAGTGTGGATGTTCGAAAAAATACTCTACATAGGTACCAAAGGTTTATATTTATACCTTACCCAGTGATTTTCTGTGTTACTTGGGTTTTGGATATTTATAGACTTGATTTGAGGTAATGTTTAATTTTATGTTTAGTATGACATTGTTTTCTAAAATAATATTTTGAAACGTGTTCTTATATTAAATGACATGTCTGATTTTTATACTATTTATCCATTTTTGTACTAAGCATGTAATAATCCAGAAAATTTTGGATTTTTAAATCTAATTTCTGAAATTTTTAATTTAATTTCGGTTGGAGTTTCGAAAAATATTTTAACGGGTAAATTAAATTATAAAACTCGGAGTCTAGTTTTAGTGACGGTTTTTGAAATTTTAGAGTCGGGAGAACACGAATTTGACAAAATTTCAAACAGTTAAAGCACGTAGGGGGATTTTGGTATCTTTTAATGATTTAAATTATAGTTTGTTTTAGTTTTTTTTTTATTTTTTATTTTTATTGTTTTTTTTTAAAACAACTGAATGGCTTCGAAATGAAGCCATTCGGCTGTTTAACAAATGAGAGAGCGAGAGTGAGCGACCGAGAGGGAGAGCAGGAACCGGGGAGGAGGCGCCGACGATCAACTGCCGTGAGTGGAAAGCTGGCGCGCAGGGTGCTCCGGCGAACTGTGGCTAGCTGGTGGCTCGATTCTCTGGGCCAAAAATTTGACCGAGAAACAGGTAACCTTCCCCTGTTTATCTTCGGTTTTTGCTACCGATTGTGGTCGGTATGCCCTGAGCTAGACTTCCGAAGTCCGAGTGTGTAGCCAGGATGTCTGGAAAGGGGACTCAACCGTGTTTAAGTGTTGATTTGGCCGAGTGCTCGGATTGGGAGGGAAAAACCCGAAATTTTGTTGACTGTGGGGTTTGGGTTTTGAGTTTGAAATCACTGGTTCTGTTCTGATTATGCTTAGTTTGTTGGAATGTGGATGTTTGGTGAAGAGATTTGTAGAAATCGGGTGGATAACGGAATTTGATTTATTTTGTGTAAAAACATATTTGGTTTTTAGCCGTTTTGGCCTTGCTTTGGTTAATCATATTCAATTCTGTTTTTGTGGGTTAAATTAGGTTGTTAGAGGGACGTATGGCCGCTGGAATCGTTCGATTTCGATATCCGACGCAAAAGTTATGCGCGTCGGAAGTTTATGTCAGATTTTGGTCCGAGTTAAATTAGTGAGCGTCTTTGTAGAATTGTGACGTGTGAGAGTAGCATGACTGTTTTTGATGCATAAAGCTAGTTTTGAGTGAGTTTTGGTTGAAGAAAAACAAAGATGTGAAATTTAATAAAAAGGGCCAGATTTGGTTTCGGGGTTTTTCCACCTAGCTGCGGTTTACAGTTTTAAAATTCGTCTTAGTATGTTAAACTAGGTTTCTAAGGGGACGTTTAGCCTCCTGAATCACTCGATTCCGTTAAAGGACGTAAAAGTTATGCGTGTCCGAACTTTAGGCTGGTTTTTGGCTGAACCAAACCAGTGACTCGTTTTAGTTGGAATTTCATGAGGGTAGTTAAGGAATGTCATTTTAAATTATTTGGTGAGTTTTGAAGTAAAGATTGATGAGTGAATTGTTTGTGTTTTAAGTTGAGGCATTTTGGCGAAGCTGTGCGTCGAGCGAGCTTAGGACGCCAGGTAAGTAGTGCATGCATGCGTTTTGCCCAAGTGAGCCTACACTGTAGAACTTTAGGGTTTATGTGATTGATTGTGGTGTGCGTTCGTATTGTTTGACATGCATCATTTTAAAAAAAAAAAAGAACGAAAATGGTTTTGAGTATGAGTGAGACGCGTGGCGGTGGTACCGCGGATCCTGCTAGTGTGTGGGCCGGTGCGTAACCAACCGCGGATTCCGCTTGAAGAGTGGGCCGGTTGGGCCGTCACGCGGCGTGAATGTATTGACGGTGAGGGTGATGGGCAGTGGTACCGCGGATCCTACTAACGTGTGGGCCAGTGCAACAGCAGTCGCGGATTCCGCTCGAGGAGTGGACCGGGTAGGCTGTCGCGAAACGTGTGTGTTTGGAAACTATGGCCCCATGCTGGGGAGGATAGGATGGGGGCGACGTGTCAGGGTATAGTGTGGCGTGAGGTACATCCTCACCCTGATGTAGTTGCTGTGTGGTGATGCGTGTGTGTAGCTTGTGGGCCTCGTTGCTAGGGAGTCCGGGACGGTGGCGACGTGTCAGGGTGTAGAGTGACGTTAGGTTCCTCTTTACCCTACTGCGGTTACAGTACACGTCACAGATGTGACAACATGAGTGTGAGTGTAAAGACTGCATGTGATAGGATTGCATTGTCGGCTTTTACTTTCATATTGTACTACTTACTGAGCGTTAGACTTATGTTGTGTGTTCTATAGTGTAGGTGCTGACGATATTGCTGGTGAGCCTAGTCTTGAGGCATAGGACGGTTGGCGGCGCGCGACCGAGGCACCGGACGGCGGATTTTGTTAGGGCGACCCGACCCGTGGTAGTGGTAGGTGATGGTGAGATTCATGGGTTGTTATTTTGTGTCGGGTATTTATGTGGATAGAGGAGTTCGTATAGACGTTAGTTGTACAGGATGGTATAGAGTGATTGTAGTGTTTTGGGGACGCGTACGTATTTTTATATGTTAGAGTATGATATTGCTCTATACTGTGGACTTTCTTCATTTGTATTTGATGGATTTACGTTGTCTTTAAACTCTGATTTTGTTATGGAGATTCTTTGGATGGTTGATAGATAAATACTGTTAGTTTTTGGTGAACTGTGTGCAGGGTTTAAATTTTTGGGACAACCAGTTTTCAGGCGTTACTCTGTCGAAATTTCGGGAGAGAAGTAGGAAGTCGAAAGGATATGGAATAGGTCGGGATGAGTACAGTGAGTGCTAGAGAAGTGTAGATGAGCGTGGGAGTGCGGCGTGATCGCAGGTGCGCGGGGCACGCGGCCGTGCGGGTGCTCACGGGAATTGCGGCATCGGGTGAGGGCATGCGTGCAGACGTGCAGTACGGAGGAAGGGCGCGTGGGGCACGCGGCGCTGTGAGCGTGTGCGTGACGCAGTGATGTTGAGTTGCCACGCGCGTGGCACCGCGAAGGTGCGCGAGGGATGTCGAAGTGGGGATGTAAGTGCACGGCACCGGATTTGTGTAGTTCGAAGGGTGCGTTGGACTCTTTGCTAGGATTTCGAGTCTTGTCAGTTTATTTTGAAACTTATTTTAAATTATTTTCTTTTTCGCTGCGTAGTTTTTATATTGAGGATTTCATGTCCCCTCTTTGGGACGCGAGTTGTTTTCGAATCGAGTCGAAAATCTTTCATACTCACAAATGTTCCTTGAACATATTTTGAAAACGAAAGTGGTATTAAATTGAGTGAGTAGTGTCAAGTTTCAGTGGTGTCATAGTCTGTAGACGTACTGTAGCGCACCTGGAACGTGGGGTTTCTCGGGGTGTTACAAAGCATCTTTTAAGTTCTAACATACCCATTTAATTTTTTTGGCTAGCGCAGTCATGTACAATTAATTTTATGTGTTGGTTGTTGTTAGATAAAGTTATGGGACAACTATATGCGTCATGTTCATGACCGCAAAATCCTAAATCTGATCATGGGCTTTCGTGGCTTTTCCAATTGCCAAGTATCAATGTTATATTTATTACCTATGTCATGATATGCCTAGAGTTTAGGGGTGGGTACGGTCCGGATCAATCCAGTGTCGAGCCTAGACCAAAATTGAACCGAACTTTCAAAAAATGTTTTCTGAAACCCAGAATCGGCCTTCGGAGGAATCGAGATTGAACCGAAATTTTGGTCTGATCTTGGTTCCTCCCGCCTTTTTTTTTAACATTAAAATTTTTACCTCAAATCTAGCAATCCATGAATAATCCAACTTCTTCCTCAAGCTCACCTTCTTTCTCAATAATCAGTTTAGAAACTAGAAGAAGAAGCTAGAATTTGGCAGATCCAAGAATGGAAGTTTATTGAAGAAGAAAGCTTACAGATCCATAGATGATCGAATCCATAAGATTAGTACAAACTAGAAGTGAAAACAGAGGGAGAAAAAGATACAGACCAGCTTTTCAGAAAACATTTGTTCTAAACTAGAGCTTGGAAAGGGCCTAAAGCAATGCCATCTTCATCACGAACAAAGAACTTGGCAACTAGCTAGCAGGCGAGCGCGAGGCCAGAGGCGAACACCTGACACCGAGCAGGCGAGCGCTAAGGAGGCATTGAGGTCTGGCCGCATGGGAGCACTGGAGTAGTGGAGCATGATTGGAGCACCAGAGTAGTGGAGCACGATTCAGGAGCACTGTAGCAGTGGAGCACAATTCGGGAGCACTGAAACAATGGGTTTGCGTGTTTCCGAAATGTGAATTTCTGATTGCTAAAGCCCTAACTTGTTTTTTTTTAACTCTAGGTCCGTTCTTGGTTTTTTGAGATTTTGATCTCGAGAACCAGACCAAAACTAGTAGGAATCCCGACCCAAGGACAAAAATCGGACAGAGGACCAAAGATCTAGGACCGAAATTGAACTGAAACTGGTGATCCGATTTGGTTCTCGATCCTCGTGCCAGTTCTGTCCACTCTTATTGAAGTCTGTGAGTTACTCATTTTTCATTGAAACCTTTTACCGTAGGTAATTATTTTATTTATACTTACTATACTATGATTGAATTTGTGTTATCATTTGCTCTATTATATGATTTTAATTCTAAAATTAAGTTTTTATCTGTAAATCAATAATTCAAAATTAAGGGTAAGATGATTTAGTATATTTTGAGTCGGATCAATCCATGCTCTGTTTCGGGTTCTTTTGAGGCGCGATTGTTTGTCATTTTTCTTATGATTCTTTCCTATATATATATATATATTTTTTCGTCTCTTAGACAACAAATACACGTTACAAGATTTCCGTGGATATCTCTCTTAGAAATGGCAAACAAGATTTCTTAATTTGCTGTCAACATTCCACTTTTTAATATCAAGTAAAAGCTAGCATCAGAGAATTTTGCTTAAGCAGTTTGACTACAAAGAGACCATTAATCAAATATAAAAGGTTAACCCTAGAGAATAACTATGACCAAAAAATAGACAAAATATATGGTAGAGTCATTCAATTATAAGACACCATTTCCCCAAAAATAATAATTAAATGCATGAATTTCGATGGACATTATCCATTGGGAAGAAGCCATAAATGTTGAACCTTTTGGTGCCATAATAATACATTGATTTTTTTCAAAGCAATAAAGAAATTAATTATTTAATTCAATAGTGGCTGATGAATCAATGCTGTGTCGGTGAATAGAAATAACAAGCTTGGGTACTACAAAACTCTCATAAGCTCGGTATCACTATCATGTATGTACTTTTAATGCATCAAAATTAAATATCATAACTTATTATATCTGGCATGGTGTCACCAATAAAGAGCTATTACCTGTAATTTGCAGAAAACCAAGAATGAAACAAGGAAAAAGGAAAAGAATAATGTGAAAAGGTTTGCATAGTCGATATGAATTTAATGTTAAAATTTTCTAATGTAAAAGAAAATATTTAAGGATTTGATTTACTCCATCTTCGTTTTATAATTTGCTGTTTTTTCCTTCAAATATTATTTAATAATATTTCTGTGTTTTATTGGATTTTCTTTTAACATTTGATTTATTTTATTTTTGTTTTGTAATTTATCATTTTGACATTCAAATACAATTTTATTAAAGCTTGTTTTTTTATGAAATTTTATTTTTTTATTGGATTTTATTTTCATTTTGTATATTATATTTCTTTTCTATTTTAAAAAATTTAAATTTAACATTTAGTTTGTAGATTGAATTTTTAAAAAAATGGACACGTAATCTTATTAACACGTTATTCAAAACTTCTCATATATTTAATGATGCATATCATATTTATCTATCAATATAATAACACCACGTGTTGCTTAGCTTATCTTTCAGTATTTTTTTGTCATTGTTATAATGATACATGCATTTCGTATAGTGTGCAAGAATGACTATGTTTAACATACTCTTTGCAATAGTTTTCAAAGAGATCCTGCATTTTTTGTAGTCAACTATAATTACATGCCTTATACAAAAGCTCAACACATATGAATTCACTAGTCTTTATAAAATTATGGAGTAGCGTTGCATTTGAATAGAAGTACAGGATTAATATTAATAGATCCAAGCACCCATGTAGACTTTTTCTTTATACCTGGAACTTCCATGAGTTAACATGTGTGTAACAAATAATAGTGTTGGCCGCCAACCCTTATAAAGTAGGACACACTAGCTATGATTGTAGACAAATGGATTCAATGGCATATCCTCAGATTGCGTGTCGGTGAGAGAGAGAGAGAGAGAGAGAGAGAGAGAGAGAGAGAGAGAGTTCAATTTGTAGTAGAGCTTCTTTTTCCTGGGTTGGGATTGGGAATAGGCCGGTGGGGGGAAGATACTTCCACTTCTCTCTCTTGTAGTACCCTGTATGTAGGTAAATGCATTGCATATGTTTGATTTGATTGGTTTACTCGACAAAAGTGGCAAATGGGCACGTGTAGGGCACGTGAGAAAACAAGACCGCCCTTGATTATGAATGTGGGAAATTAAGAAGATAAGCGTCTTAGCAATGTCAACTGTGATGACCCTACAACATATGATTGTAGCCAAACCCATTTCAAAAGGGCTGCTCTTTTTCACTGATTAGAGGTCTGACATTTTGAGTTGTTCCAATCCTAATGAGCTGACTTTGAGTTTCATTTTCTATAAGTTGCCTCGTGCGGTGCCTCTTCTGGATTCCACACTGGTACCCAATCTCCCATGCTTCATAGATGTGTGGAGGGAGTTAGTGGGAAGATATGGAAATGGCTATATGTTGAAATGAAAAGGTACTGCCATTAATCTTTATAACCCTTTAAGATTATCAATGGGTTACCATTCCAGCTTTCTGCATGATGGGGACATTATTCCTTTGCGAAGCATTAGGTTGTTCAAAAGACTGATAACTACTTGAGCAACTTGTTACCTGAATGGAATACACTTTCGTGAAAATATTTGTGGCAGTGAAAACCTTTAGTAGAGCAAAGTGAAAACAATCCACAGGTAAATAATGAAAATAATGTCACTAATAGTAACAATATACAAAACGAGCGTTAAAAAGGAGTCATTGATTTTGAATTTTGGTGTCATAAGAGAGAGAGAGAGAGGATCTTTTGATGGTCGTGATATAAAAAACAAAATAGGATCAAATTTAGAGATTTTCAACCTGAAGACACAACATCGTGAGCCGTTACAATTTTGTATAATTACTTATCCCTCAAGTTAGGTAAATTCAATAATCATGACTATTATAAATATTGCAATCTCTATTTGTCAAAGTTTTTTGGGAAGACACAAAATCAAGTGATTTGACTACAATTCTATATTAAAATTTGTTGATCATAGGATACTCTATATATGTTAACATTCATTTCCTAGTAGAACAGTCTTTTGAGGTAAAACCCAAAAGAAAAATTGTTTAAATCTTCTACTACAAACTATCAACTCAGCTCAAAGTCAGGCAGTCAAAAAAGAAGATCATATCATTCTTCATTTCCATCACGATCTTGGCATGCATCTTACATATGGTTTACATACGTGTTATGTAAAAATCTAACTATGCAAGTGCACGTGTTACATCTAAGTAATATATGATGAGTATCCATCCAATGAAAACAAAATTATCAAAATTCATATATAAGTAAAACAAAAATAATTAAATATTGAAATTAAAGGTAATGTGAATTGATTAAAAAAATGAATATTATAAAAATAAAAAAGAACACAGAGCTGAATAATTAAATAAACACAATATGGAAATATGAGTTAGATTTAATTTTTCTTTTTCTATGAACTTCAATACGACGACGTAGAAATGTGACAGCAAAATTATTTAGATGATCTATATTTTCGGCTTTAATGCAAGACTAGTTAGAGTTGTTTGACTAATTCATAGACAATTTTTCTAAATAATCATATCGTGGTTCTTTCTTACCAAATCTTTTATTTTTTTTCTTTAGTTTCTATATACAATTAATTTGTTAGAGATATTTCAGTCTAAGAAAATGAAAAGACAACTTATGAGACAGCTAACTCGTAATCCTGTCTCACAACATAAATTAAGTTTATTCAGTCTTTTTCTCAAATTTCTGTCTTTCTTTCTTTCTTTATTTTTTTGTTCATTTTAAATATTTCTTACAATAAATTTTTTTTCACGATGCATGAATCATACATAAACTTATAATACAAAACATAGCATATTCTTGAGTCAATTCATCTGTTCTTTATATTCGATCATAACTTACTACATATCATAAAAACATCAATATTTTTATATTTCAAATAATCAAATAAAGTATATCATCGAGCGACATCATCGTCAATATAATCATATCATTTAACAATACATCACAATCAAAAGTCTATACTATAACACATCCTTGAGCGACATCATTGTCAATATAATCATATCATCTAACAATATATCATAATCGAAAATCTATATTATAACACATCCTCAAGCGTCATCATTATCATCAATATAATCATAAAACATAACATCAATTGTAAACCTCCTCATATCATAACGATTAAACAAATCCTCAAGTTATTAATGTCGTAACGTAATAAAAAAAAAAGCAAGTCCTCAAAGTTTTATTGTAATGAAACTACTTAATCTAGGACTTTGTGATGCAGACTGAGGGATCAACGCATAAAACATCACTTACCTCGAGTCTTTGGTACGTAGAATTTTTCTCATGACAGGTATCCTTCACTCTCGAATTAACCTATACATATAGTTGTCACGTATTAGTGAAAGAAAGTGAGAAGAATAATAATAATTGAAAGGTTTCCATGGAGAAACTCTAACAATAATGAAAATTCTAACTGACTTAAGCATGTAAATTAATGTGTTTATTTGTTTGAAAGTTGAAATCCATTATGTTTATGCTTACTTTAGAAATTTTGCAAAATGAGAAGGCAACTCGCGAGTTCAGGAGGAAATAAAGGCTAGGTTTAACATGCATAAATTGATACAAGTAAATGTTAAATAAAATTCAAATAAATCTTTAAAATAACGGTAAATAGCCCAAATATCCATAGAAATATAGAAAGACTTAATAAATTAGGAAATATTAAATTTGAAAACTCTAAAACATCAAAAATTTACTATAATGCATTTTTGAAAGGTTTTGGTGCATGAGGGTCGAGGGCTACTGGTGGTCCTTATGCATGCCTTCACCCCTTGTGCACCTCCTGCATGCCTTATCGCACTTCTATCGCTCTCAACGCTTTACTATATGCATTATTTCATAATTTTTACTTAACTGGCTTACAAATGCACTTTAAATGTATTTTTTAGGTTCTATTTTCGTTATTTTCTCCAAATACTTCATAATAATTATAATAGTAACGTAAAACATAAAGTTGTCTTTGAATACAAAGTTAAATCTTATTGAAACTTCTTAGGTGTTACAGAAGTAATTATGCGATTAAAAAAATTGTGTAAATACTCGAGACTAACTAAATAACATATATGAATTTAGTATGATGGCACGATTCAATATCTATCTTAATTTCTATTTGCCATTTAGTGAAAAAAAAATCAAATATTCATTTATCACTTTTGATGAGTGAACAAATTAACAAATTAATCATTAAGAACATATTAAAGTAGTTGACACCATAGGAGAATCAGGAATTGCTCTGCAAATAAAACGTTCCTCTCTGCAGAGTCTCTCTCTCTATCTTCTTCTCAAATCCTTCAACTGTTATCGATTGCTTCATTCATTCTTCCTACTAAACTTCTCTTTCATAATCTATTTTAATAAATCTCCTCTATCCTTCTTTTCTATTGACAACATTCAGCTTTCTTTATCCACGTTTGAATCTTGCTTTAGAAAGATAAATTTGTGTAAAATATAATTATAATTAAGATTTACTTCAAAAATAGATAAAAACAGATTTTTATATATCAAGCATTTTGTGACAAAAACATAATTCATTTATTATTTTCACTTAATTTGAGAAATGTATGTAAAACCATCACAACAACTCTTTTTCAGGAGTTATCAGGCATAATTTACATATACTTACCGTTGATTTAAGGGTTTACTCCATGACCACCTTCGATATTGTTCTCTATACATCACAAAGCATTGCTTGCAAGTCCATAAGATTCTGAATTTCAACTTCTTTTATATTTGGTTTTTGCTTATTCAAAGTTGCCTAAACTGAGAAATGGGAGGTGGGTACAGCCAAAATAAAAGATGATGGAGATGGAGGCTTTTTGTCAGTAGGGTAGCAAATGCACCACCGAAGTCTCGATTGATCTAAGTGCTGTGGTTCCCAATCTTCATGACTTGCAAAGATCAGTCTTTCTCTGCTTTTATCACTAATCAACGGTGAAGAATGGAAATAGCATTAGTTTTGCATGTTCCTTGTTCCAATTTTCTTCTCAGATCCTTTCTCAATCCCCATCTACTTTCCTCTTTCCGGGAAAAAAAAAAAAAGATTCAAATCTTTTCAGAAAAGACTCGTTGGTTCACAAAGAATATTGACAATCTCAGAAAACACTGACGAAGATTTCATTTCAGTGAATATAAAACCATTCTTTTATATAGGTTGCACCCATAGTTGATTGTACGCTAAAGATCTTCCCAAATTTAATTTATTTTTTTAAGAAATAATATAATTATTTAGTAAAAAACATGGGAAATGAAAAATAAAGTGAAATCTCAACGCCAAACAATGGCGAAATAAGAACCCATGAGATTCAGTCAATCACCTTGATCTTCTTCGTTCAACACCATTCAACTCGTCTTGATCCTTATCATCAACAATAGTGATGTGTCTCAAAGAAGCAGCGGGGGGTCGTTTCTTTCCAGCCTATAAATGGACGAAGCTTCAACACACAAAAGGCACAAGTTGTAGGCTAAAGCCTTTGAAAAGAAAGCATTTGCTGATATTTTTCTATCTCTTTCCTTCTAAACCCACTAAAAATGGTCAGTATTTTCTACTTTTGCGCCATTGAAAACTTTATTTTTGAGCAAAATCATATTATAATTTGGTCTCCATTCTTTTAGGAGGGGAAGTTAAGTTGGACAGTTGCTGATGCAGTTGACTACAAAGGGTTCCCTGCAGATCGCTCTAGAACTGGTGGTTGGGTTCCTGCTGCTCTTATTTTAGGTTTGATTCTCCTTGTTTCTTTTCTCGGCATCCAAGCACATATTTGTAAAATGATTGAAGACAAAAACTTAAAAGTTAATTTATTATGATTAACATATTTTAAGTAAATGATCGTGCATTTATAATACAATATTTTGTATTTGCAGGAATTGAGGTCATTGAAAGGCTTTCAACAATGGGGATAGCTGTGAATCTGGTGACATATTTAGTTGGAACAATGCATCTTCCAAGTTCAACTTCAGCAAATGTCGTCACTGATTTTCTGGGCACTTCTTTCCTTCTGTGTTTGCTTGGAGGTTTTCTTGCTGATTCTTTTCTTGGAAGATATAAAACAATTGCAATCTCAGCAGCAATTCAGACTCTGGTAAAACACCCCACAGTTTCTACAATTTCTTCGTCAGTTTAACGAATGGTTGAAAAATTAAATCCAGTTTTGTTTATTCATACACTATTCCTCCATGTTTAGGGTACGGGTGCACTGGCATTATCAACCAAACTCCCACAGCTTCGTCCAACTCCGTGCAAGATTATAGAAAACGCAATGAAGTGCGAAGAACCCAGTGGACTTCAAATGGGAGTTTTATACGCTTCCCTGTATTTAATTTCTCTAGGAACTGGTGGCATAAAATCAAGTGTTTCTGGGTTCGGAACGGATCAGTTTGACGAGAAAGACAAGAAGGAGAAGGCTCAAATGGCGTATTTCTTCAGCAGGTTCTTCTTCTTCATCAGCACAGGAGCTTTGTTGGCAGTCACTGTGTTGGTTTATGTACAAGATAACGTTGGCCGAAGTTTCGCTTATGGAATTTGTTCTGTCTCAATGTTCAGCGCCATTTTAGTGTTCTTTTCTGGGACGAGGAGATACAGGTACAAGAAAACTCTGGAGAGTCCTATCGTTCATATTTTCCAAGTTATTGTTTCTGCAATAAGAAAGAGGAAGCTGGATCTGCCTTTCAGGGTTGGATTATTGTTTGAGGATTCTCCTGTTGGTTCAAGAATCAATCATACTGATCAATTCTGGTAATAAATAATTTTCAACACCTCTGTGTAGAGCCAGTTCCATATTTACTTGACTGATATAAATAACCAAGTTGGTAAGCCTCTAAACTTTCTTTTTTTTGGTGTAGTTTCTTGGATAAGGCTGCAATTGTAACAGAAGGAGATTATAACTGTGAGAGAGATGTTGGTTCTGGTATAAATCAATGGAAGCTATGCTCAGTGACAAAGGTGGAGGAGGTGAAAATGATAGTGAGACTGTTGCCAATTTGGACGACAACCATTATATTTTGGACTACATACGCACAGATGATCACTTTCTCAGTTGAACAAGCTTCCACCATGGAAAGATCCATTGCAACTTTTCAAATTCCTGCAGGATCTCTCACCGTCTTCTTTGTTATAGCCATTCTTATCACTCTTGGTCTTTATGATCGTCTTATTATTCCTCTTTGGAAGAGATGGAAAGGAAAACCAGGTGGAAAAAAATTTCCCTTTTACAAATCATTAACTCGTAATTAAGATTTCGTAGTTGATACTTCTTTGAAAAGACACATTATCAACTCATCGTTTATCATTTGGACAGGTTTTACCAACATGGAGCGAATGGCCATAGGCCTAGTTCTCTCCATCATAGGAATGGCAGCTGCGGCCATAGCTGAGAAGAAACGACTGTCAGTGGCCAACCGCTCAGGCACGGCTTCGTCGGCGACAGAAACTCTACCCATAAGCGTCTTCCTCTTAATCCCTCAGTTCCTTTTAATAGGTTCAGGCGAAGCTTTTATCTACACAGGCCAGCTAGATTTCTTCATAACACAGTCTCCCAAAGGGATGAAAACCATGAGCACTGGCCTCTTCCTCACCACTTTGGCATTAGGATTCTTCCTCAGCAGCTTTCTGGTTTCAGTGGTGAAGAGAGTTACTGGAAGAAGTGGAGGACAGGGTTGGCTAGCTGATAACATTAACAATGGCAGACTTGATTGTTTTTACTGGCTTTTGGCCATTTTGAGCGTTGTAAACTTGTTGGTTTTTCTGGTTTGTGCCATGTGGTATAAGCAACATGAAAAGGCTAAAGTTTTGGAGGTGGAAGCTATTGTTAATGGAGCTTCTGCAGAGGAGAAGTGCTAGAGAAAGAGGATGGGCAATGTAAACTTACCAATATTTTGAGTCCAATGTTTTTCTACTTTGGAGCTTTACAACCTAAATGGTGGCTCATGAGTTGTTTATCGTCTTTACCTTGATCGAATAAATATTTTGAACCATTGAAAAAGTCGTAGGAGATGTTATTTTACCATCATAAGGGGGTTTTAAACATACCTAAGCTCGAAATTGATGGTAAAATAAGTCAATTTGATAAGTTAATAAAAAAATATGCACGTGTAAATCAAACATTGTGTATAGAATAAGTCAACAAGACTTTCAACTTCAAGAGGTCGAAATCAAACGCTGGAGTCGGAACTTAGAGTTAGTAGTAAGACTGTTACCTTCCCATTGAAATTATGTAACACGTCATGTCAGAAAAAGAATTCGACAATCCAACAGGACGCGTGTCATCATCTTAACATAAAAGTTTAATGACAAAAAAGTTGATTTCACTCCTTCAAAAACTGTGATCCTTGCTTAAAGAAGAGAGAAGAAATATAGAGAAAAAGAGACAACATTAAAAGAAAAGGAAGAGGATTTTAGGTTTTGATCTGAAGGGAGAGTAGTTTTACACCCAAAGATGATCCTAAGGAGCCTAAAACTAAACTCAAAATAAGATTTGCAGTTGTACCCAAGATAAATACAAACTCATAGTGTTACCAAGACAAATACACAAAGGGTAAAAAAAGATACTCTACTGAGCTCAGAACTTCAAACCAACTTGCCTTTACCCTTTTGTTATTTGAGCTACTGCTATCAAGTCATGACAAAGATAGAGGGACCACGTAATGAGTTTTCACAAAGACCAGTAAGTAAATATTTACTCCAACAATCTATATAAATATTGAATCTTCGGGCTTTCATTTGAGCATATCAAGCATTTAATATTTTGAGTTTCTTCACCAAACTTTCGCATTCTATTTCGTTTGAGAATTTATATCTAGTGAGAAAGTAGGTTTTGTTGAGAAAAATAAAGAATTTTTTATATTAAACTTTATTTATGGCATTTAAGTTGTATTAATGTGTGGCTTTTTGTTGTATAACCGATAGTATTTAATTTGTGAGTTTCTTTGTGGATTTAGGAGTTATAAACATTTGATGATATTTTTGTTTTTAACCATTAGTATTCTCTGGTTGTTTCCTTTGTAACCCTATAAAACATGTTTAGTTGAATGAATACTTATTCTTTCCTCAAACTTTTATCCTTTACATTTTTATTTTGCTAACAGAGTGGTATCAGAGCGTACAAAAAATATAGTGGATAATGGCCAACGGTGGGAGAATGGGTCCGCTTCAACTACTGATGCTTATCAAGCTCAACAATGACAATTGGAGCATCAAGATGAAGGCGTTACTAGGAGCACAAGACGTGTGGGAAATCGTGGAAAACTGTTTCCAAGAGCTGGAAGTTAGGGCCGATCAAGTGCAAAAATACGCATGAAATGAGACAAGAAAGAAGGACAAGAAGGCCCTCTATATCTTGTACCAATCGGTGGACGAAGACACGTTTGAGACCATTGCAAATGCTGAGACGTCAAAGGCGGCATGAGACAAGCTCCATTCGACTCATAGAGGAGCCGACAGTGTAAAAAAGGTACGATTGCAAACTTTACGTGGGGAGTTTGAATCATTACAAATGAAGAAGACAGAGATGATAGCGGAATACCATACAAAAGTAATGACCATTGTCAACCAATTGAGACGGAACGGTGAAGAAATCGCCGATGTTCGTGTCATGGAGAAGGTTCTACAGAGCCTAAATACAAAGTTCGAGATCATCGCCACGACAATCGAGGAGACAAAAGATCTCGAGAACATATCGATTGAACAATTCATAGGCTCGTTGCAAGCCTATGAGGAGAAAAAGAAAAGAAAGATAGAGTACAAGGAGACCGGAGAACAACTTCTCCAATTTAAACTCAAGGAAGACAATAACCGTGGACATGGAAGAGGTCACGGTGGTCGAGGTCATGGTGGAATAGGTGAAGTCAACACCAACGTTTCTCAAAACTCGAGTGAATCTTCAAGAGGAAGAGGAGGCCGAGGTCGTGGAAGATGTGGTGGAAGGTCTAGGAGAGATAAATCTCAGGTAAAATGTTATAATTGTAATAAATATGGACATTATGCAGATGAGTTTTACTCAGAGCCAACCTACCGAAAGCAAAAGGACTGGTCAACCGCCAGCACTTCCAACGCCCATCAAGGACAATCCAATTATGCGGAGGAGAACGAGATCTTATTCATGGCTTCAAAGGGAGATGAAGAGAGTCAAGATAGTAAGTGGTATCTTGACACCGGAGCCTCAAATCACATTTGTGGGAACCGCGAGATGTTTGCGGAGTTGAATGAGATGGCGAAAGGTAGTATTGCTTTTGGAGACAATTCTTTGGCCGCCATCAAAGGAATAGGTAAAATTCTCATTTGATCAAAAAATGGAGAAAATCGATATATCACAAATGTTTATTACATTCCCAATGTAAAAAACAATATATTGAGTGTAGGACAATTGCTAGAGAGAGGTTTTGAAATTCAAATGAAAAATAATTGTTTGTATTTGAGAGATAATCATGAGAGACTTGTCGCTAAAGTCTCCATGACCAAAAATCGAATGTTTCTTTTGAATGTATTTAATGATTTTTCGAAATGCTTGAAGACATGTTATGAGGGTCTCTCTTGGCTATGGCATCTACACTATGAGCACCTCTATTTTGGAAGTCTAGAAGACTTATCGAAGAAGAAGATAGTGCGGGGTTTGCCACATATTCACAATTCAAATCAAGTGTGTGAAGGATGCCTACTCGGAAAACATCATCGAAGTAGTTTTCCGAAGGAGTCTATGACAAGAGCTAAGAAGCCTCTAAAACTCATCTATGCTGATGTATGTAGAATGATCAAACCGGAGTTTCATGGTAGAAGTAAATACTTCCTTCTCTTTATTGATGATTTTTCTAGAAAAACATGGGTGTATTTTTTGAAGGAAAAATCAGAAGTATTTGAAATCTTCAAGAGATTTAAGGTACGTGTGAAGAATGAAAGCAACCTTATGATCAAGGCCATGAGAACCGATTGAGGTGGTGAATTCACATCAAATGAATTCAAATAGTTTTGTGATGAAAAAGGCATCCGACGTCCGTTAACGGTGCCCAAGACACCGCAACAAAATGGCATGACAGAGAGGAAGAATCAGACAATCTTGAACATGGCAAGAAGCATGCTAAAGACAAAGAAGATGCCGAGGGAATTTTGGGCAGAGGCTGTAGCTTGTGCAGTCTATTTGAAAAGTCGAGCACCAACCAAAAGTGTACTTGACAAGACGCCTCAAGAAGTATGGAACGGAAGAAATCCCGGCCACTTCAAGGTGTTTGGGAGTATTGCATATGCTCATGTGTCGGAAGGAAAAAGTACCAAGCTCGACGATCGAAGCGAGAAGCTCATCTTCATTGGCTATGATGCAAGTTCAAAGGGTTATCACCTCTACAATCCTTTGAATAGGAAGGTAAATATTAGTCGTGATGTTGTTTTTGATGTGGAAGCCTCTTGGGATTGGAATACACAGGAAGAGGAGTATGATTTCCTTCTATACTTTGGAGGAGACGATGAAGATGAGCTAATCAGGGATGAAATGGGTGAAGTTTTGCCCATTCCAACATCACACGGGCCAACCGTTCAGTCGTCATCTGAAGGCTTAGCGCTAGGCAATGCATCGTCCATCGGAACGGAGGCATTTTCCAGCGATTCGGAGAATGAAATTGGCCCAAAAGGAACCCAAAGTCTACAGGAACTTAATGAAATAAATGAAAATCAAAATGACATAGTACTCTATTATCTTCTTGGTGATTGTGAGCCCATTTATTTCCAAGAAGCCGTTACAAACAAAAAATGGAAGGATGCAATGGATGAAGAGATTCAAGCAATAAAGAAAAACAACACATTGGAGTTGACCAATTTTCAAAAAGGGAACAAACCGATAGGAGTAAAGTAGGTATACAAGACAAAGAGAAAGACAAATGGCGATGCTGAGAGGCATAAGGCGAGACTAGTGGTGAAAGGGTATAGTCAACGACGCGGTATCGACTATGATGAGGTATTTGCCCCCGTTGTTCGCCTTGAAACTATTCGTTTGATTATTGCTTTGGCAGCCCATAATCATTGGAAGATACATCAAATGGATGTCAAATCGGCATTCTTGAACGGAATTCTTGAGGAAGAGGTCTATGTGGAGCAGTCTTTGGGTTATGAAGTCAAAGGGGAAAAAAACAAAGTGCTTCGATTGACGAAAGCTCTTTACGGTTTGAAGCAAGCACCGAGAGCGTGGAATTCGAAGATTGACAAATATTTTCAAGAGAAGAAGTATATGAAATGTCCTAATGAGCATGCCCTCTACATAAAAATGCAAGGTAAAAGTATACTAATCATTTGTTTATATGTCGATGATTTAGTATTTACCGAAAACAATCCTAGCATGTTTGATGAGTTCAAAAGGGAGATGGAAAAGGAGTTTGAAATGACAGATATTGGTCTCATGAGTTACTATATTGGGATCGAGGTCAAACAAAGTGAAGATGAGATTTTTATATCGCAAGAGGGCTATGCTAAAGAAGTACTCAAAAGGTTCAACATGGATCATGCTAATTCGGTTGGAACACCGATAGAATGTGGAGTTAAAATCACCAAGCAAGATGGAGGAGAGAATGTAGATTCTACATATTTCAAAAGCTTGGTTGGAAGTTTAAAATACTTGACATGCACAAGATCGGATATTCTTTATTTGGTTGGAATCATCAGTCGATTTATGGAGGAACCGACAACACACATTAAAAAATGGCAAAGCGGATACTTCGCTACATCAAAGGGACGATTGGGTATGGTCTTTCCTATGTCTCTTCTAGCAATTTTGATATTGTAGGTTATTGTGCTAGTGATTGAAGTGGTGACTTAGATGATCGGAAGAGCACTACCAGGTTTGTGTTTTTTATTGGTGAAACAGCGTTCACATGGATGTCAAAAAAGCAATCCATAGTCACATTATCAACATGCGAGGCGGAGTACGTCGCGGCAACTTCATGTGTATGTCATGCAATTTAGCTAAGAAACTTAGTAAAGGAATTAGAGTTTCAAATGGAAGGTCCAATAGAGATTTTTGTTGACAACAAATAGGCTATTGCCTTAGCTAAAAATCGGTGTTTCATGGGAGAAGCAAGCACATCGATACCCGATATCACTATATTCGGGATTGCGTTATGAAGAAAGAAGTGGAACTCAAATATATCAAATCACAAGACCACGCGGCAGACATTTTCACAAAGCCTCTCAAGTTGAAAACTTTCATCAAAATGAGGAGTTTGCTTGGTGTGACAAATAAAGTTTAAGGGGGGGTGTTGAGAAAAATAAACGATTTTTGATATTAAACTTTATTTATGGAATTTAAGTTGTATTAATGTGTGGCTTTTGGTTGTATAACCGATAGTATTTAATTTGTGAGTTTCTTTGTGGATTTAGGAATTATGAACATTTGATGACATTTATGTTTTTAACCATTAGTATTCTCTGGTTGTTTCCTTTGTAACCCTATAAAACATGTTTAGTTGAATGAATACTTACTCTTTTCTCAAATTTTTGTCCTTTACATTTTTCTTTTGCCAACAGGTTTTTGTATCCTAACCTACCAAACCACATTTACTAATTGAGTTGAAAAAGGGTGAAGTCCTGTATTTGTAAAAGTGAGATTGATGCCCAAAAATACAATTACCTGTGACCACAACAATTACGAGAAAAGAAACTTTAAAGGAGAACCCTAGATTATGGAGGTAGGCAGTTTGGCCGAATCCGGTTGATAACTTATGTGTGCAATATTCTTCTCTCTAACTATTTACTTGTGTGCAATCTTCTCCATCTAACTATTTACTTTCTTACGTATTATTTACTTGTTTGTGAAAGTAGATAGTCTGTGTTTTAGATAAATTAATTCTCTAAGATTTGCAAATTGGTTAGATTTTTAATATTTCAAAGAATCTTAGTAATATAATTCACCCCTTTCAAGTTAAATCGATCCTACAATACTATGTCCTCTTGTTATCCTTTATGCTTGGGGGTTAATCTATTTTTTCTTCCACTATATTCTCTACAAAACAAGAAGAAACATAATAGTTAATCAGCCTCCTTGCTTGTGAACCGGTGAGAGGACCACTTGATGCATCAATGATGCACCAACAGGAACTCTCACGTACCCACAAGTAAAGAGGGTCATTAATAATTTTATTTCCCTTTATTTTGGAGAAATAAAATAGCTAAAAATACTTAAAAGATCAACCTATCTTAAAGGATCTTGAGATACAAAAACATCTCATCAAGTTGAATCATTACAAGTCAAAGTGGCTAACCTATCATCAATTAGAGGTTATGGACGGAGTCCAATCAACCTCTTAGTTGGTTGATTATGCTTGGAAGACGCTTGAAACTTGTTGCAAGCAAAATTGAACTATTTTTATGCAATTAAAATTGTATGCAACTTATAGTCACGTTCGGCCATGTTTTGTTACAAGTGGCCTAGTAGATTGTATTGTAAGGTCACTTTAAGTATTTTGTAATTTTTTGTGTTGGTCGTTTTTTGTTGTAAGGGATATTTAAGCATGTTTTATGTGAGACACTCAGCCTCCATCGCTCTCAAATATCTTTTTTCTTGAGCTCTCTAGTGAATCAGATAGTGTATTTTCATTCACTAGTTGTTATTCTTGTATTTCAAGCGTGCGTTTAGAGTGTACATTATTTAGGGCAACTTTCCTGAAGGTGAACAACTAGTGAAAACTAAAAGAGAACCATCTAACAATGGATATAAACCTTTGTGTCCAATGAGCAAAGAGACTACTCGGCCATTAATCCTTGGGTAAAATTCATATTTACTCTAAATGTATGAGTTGAAGGTAAAATAGACTTTAAAATTTTTGTAAACAAATTCACCCTTAAAGTATGCAAAATAAAACAAATTTGCTCCTACCGGCCTCTGTTCTCAAAGAACGAGGGGACGATCTACATGATACTAAGAATAGAGCCCTATTCTCTCTTAATGGTGCCTCGTTTCATGTCTAGCGCTTAGATTGTAACATTTGAAAATTCAATACATAATTTATTAGATGTATGAATTAATTTGTTTTTAAGTTACTTTTGATAACAAATAGAAAATGTTTAGATAAGTTAAAATAGGAAGTTGGTGAATTCCTAAGGGTCAAGCAAAATTAGTAAAGGAAGGAAAGTTTGATTAGTAGTGAGTTCTTAGAAAATCAAATTGGGCTAAGTGATGGAAGCCTAAAAGATGAAATGTCATCAATCTTGGACTTAGGTGGCATATGCTTACGAGGCAAATGGAAAAGGTGAGTGATGATTCACCATGCTCATGAGATAACACCTCATCCTTTTGTAATTATTCTCTAAGCGTCATTTTTTTTGTGAAGCGCACAATTACGGGATAGATCCTGCCCTGAGCGTTCTTAGACATTGTAGCTATGTGCTCTTCACCCTTTGCATGGGCCCAACACACACAATCCTATCCTATCTTAGTCCAAAATTGCTTTTAGTTGAAGATAGCTCTCATTTGAAAGCTAAAAATTCACAAAATTTCCTCTTTCTCTCTAGTTCTTGAAGGTAAAATAGAGATTTTATTTAGGGTTTAACAAACCTTATGGTTTAACAAATCTTATGGTTTAAATGTAAAAGATGTGTTATTTTGTTGCATTATTTGATAGTATGATAAGTTGTTGTGGTGCACAAAATTTGGAATTCATGCTCAACGTTTCAGCTTATATGATACATAACCATGTTGTAATACCATACTCATGACTATAAATGGAAGGAGTTGTCAATTCATACATGTTTGAGCAAATATATATAAATCAAACATGTTTAAAATTGTTAAAAATCTAGACAGTTTTGGTTTTGGTATTGTTAGCTTAACCTAATGGTTTTCAATTATTAAATGGTTTTGACATGTTAAAATAGACATCTTAATGAATTCTGAGCTTTGAAATTGAAGCAATTGGATATGTATAACATGATTTATGAGGTTTTAAAGTTGATGCAAAACAGTGAGTCATATTTCAAATTTTGATTCATGGAAGGATTAAATTGGTTGCGTTATGTTCAAAGCCACTATGATTGAATGTTCAAATTGAGTTGATGTATGAATATACATTCTCCTTGGAGAACCTTTGACTTTAGAATTACTCAAATTGGATAAGTATAATAGGTGATACACATTATTTAAATTGTTGTTGTAATAACCCAGAAATTTCAAATTTTTATTTTTATTTCCGAAACTCTTAAATGTAGCATCGGTCGGAGTTTTGAGAAATATTTCAATTGAAAAATTTAAATTATAAGATTCGGAGGCTACTTTTGCGATAGTTTTCGGAATTTAAAGTCGGGAGGTCGAGAAATTAACGAAATTACGGAAGATTAAAACACGTGAGGGCGTTTAGGTAAATTGTTATTTGTTTAAAATAAAAAAATAAAAAAATAAAAAAAATGAAAACACCGAATGGCTTCGGGAGGAAGCCATTCGGCTGGTTCTGCAGAGCACCCGAGTGCCGAGAGAAGACGACCGAGAGCTAGGGCGATCATGTGTCGAAATCGAAGCTGCGATCGACGGGCGACGAGCATGAGTGTGAGGTGCAAGTTACAAACAGGTGCTGCTATCCTGACAAACTTTGGGCTGGTTTTCGGCCAAACCAAACCAATGGACCGTTTTAGTTAGAATTTCATGAGTGTAGTTAAAGAAGGTTATTTTTAGCTATTTGGTGAATTTTGAGATAAATACTGATGAAAGATTGGTTGTGTTTTAGGTTGAGGCTTTCTTTTGGTGAAGCTGTTCGTCGAGCGAGCTTAAGACGCCAGGTAAGTAGTGCATGCATGTGTTTTGCCCAAGTTGGCCTACACCGTAGAACTTTAGAATTTTATGTGATTGATTGTGGTGTGTATGCGTATTGTCTGACATGCATCATATTTTAAAAACGTGAACAAAAATGATTTTTAGCATGTTTTGAGTATGTGGTGAGACGTGTGGCGGTGGTACCGCGGATCCCGCTAGTGTGCGGGTCGATACTTCACCAGTCGCGGATTCCATTCGAGGGGTGGGCCGGCTGGGACGTCATGCGGCGTGAATGTGTTGACGGTGAGGATATGGGCAGTGGTATCGCAGATCCTACTAGTGTGTTGGCCGGTGCAACACTAGTCGCGGATCCTACTCGAGGGGTGGGCCGACTGGGCTGTCGCGAAACGTGTGTGTGTGGCAACTGTGGCCCCGTGCTGGGGAGGCTGGGACGAGGGCAACGTGTCAGGGTGTAGAGTGGCGCGAGGTAGACCCTTACCCTGATATGGTTGCCGTGTGGTGATGCGTGTGTGTAGCTTGTGGGCCTCGTTGCTGGGGAGTCCGGGACGGTGGCGACGTGTCAGGGTGTAGGATGGCGTGAGGTTCCTCCTTACCCTGGTGCGACTGCACTACGCGTCACAGATGTGACAACATGAGTGTGAGTGTAGAGACTGCATGTGATAGGATTGCATTGTTGGCTTTTACTTTCATATCGCATTACTTACTGAGCGTTAAACTTATGTTGTGTGTTCTGTGGTGTAGGTGCTAACGATACTGCTAGTGAGACTCGAGAGCCTAGTCCAGAGGCGTAGGATGATTGACGGCGTGCGCTCGAGGCACCGGATGGCGGATTTTGTTAGGGCGACCCGACTCGTGGTGGTGGTAGGTGATAGTGGATTTATTATTTATGTCAGGTATTTGTGTAGACAGCGGAGTTGTATAGACGTTGATTTTTTTTAGATTGTATAGAGGGGTTGTAGTGTTTTAGGGACACGTACGTATTGTCATATGTTAGAGTATGATATTACTCTATACTGGGGACTTTCTTCATTTGTATTTGATGGGTGTTCGTTGTCCTTAAACTCTGATTTTGTTATGGTGGTTTTCTCTGGATGGTTGATAGTTAAATATTATTGGATTATGGTGAATTGTGTGTAGGGTTTAAATTTTGGGATAGTCAGTTTTTAGCCGTTACTCTGTCGAAATTTCGGGAGAGAGGTTGGGAGTCGAGGGGATATGTAATGGGTTGAGATGTGAACAGTGAATGCTAGAGAAGGGTAGATGAGCGTGGGAGTGCGGCATGATCGCAGGTGCGCAGGGCACGCAGCCCTGCGGGTGCTCACGGGTCGTGCGGTGCCAGGTGAAAACGTGCGCGCGGACGTGCTGTACAGTGGCAGGGTGCGTGGGGCACGCGGCACTGTGAGCGTGCGCGAGACACAGTGACGTGGAGTTGGCACGTGCAGCACCGCGAGGGTGCGCGCGGGGTGTCGAAGTGGGGACGTGAGTGCGCAGTACCGGTTGTGTAGTTCGAGGAGTGCGTTGAATTCTTTCCTAGGATTTCAAGTCTTACTGTTTTATTTTAAACTGTTTTAAATGGTTTTCTTTTCCGCTGCGTTGTTTTTATGTTGAGGATTTCGTGTTCCCTCTTCGGGACGCGAATTGTTTTCGAATCGAGTCGAAAATTTTTCATACTCACAAATGTTCTTTTGAAAATTATTTGAAAACGAAAGGAGTATTAAATTGAGTGCGTTTTGTCAGGTGTTAGTGTGTGTGTAGTGTGTAGATGCACTGTAGCGCACTGGGAACGCGAGGTTTCTCGGAGTGTTACAGTTGTGATATGATCTCAATTGTTGTGATACATTGTGATGTTAATGGTGGAATTTATAGTTTATCAAGACACAAAGGATATTGATCAAGTTGTTGTAAATTGTGTTAAAGACATAGGTTAAGTAATGTTGTGTGTGCTTGACTTTTTTGGTCTAGATCACAAAGTGTTAGAGTGATTATAGTTAATAACACTCTTGTTAATGTTATATTAATACAATATTGTGATTAGAAGAGAATAGACAAATTAAAATGGTAACGATATGAATATACGTAAATAGTTATTGTAGAATTGGGTGGGGTGATGCTCAAGTTTGGCTGTCCAGCATGGGATAGACCAAATGGTGCCTACTCTCCTCTAGATTGAATTACCCTAATGACTAGACTATAAAGTGAAAGAAAAAAAAAAGAAAGAAATACTGAAATTACATGTTTTTTTACGAAATGCACATTCATGATAGTTTATACGTATATCATTCATTACACATTATTTGTTGAGCATTAGGCTCATTAGACAAATTTTGTAATGTAGGAGACGAAATTGCTAATACTTAAGCATTGATCATATTAGAAGAGGTAGTTGAAGGAGTATGTTCATGGCGAGCACTTGTGGGTGTTAGAGTGATTTTGACGAGGGGGCCACTCTTTTAAGTATTTTAATATAAAATGTTCATATAAAATCTATAATGTTTTGCTTAAAAGGAGTTTGTGGTTGGTAACTATGTTTTGTAAGTATAAAAGAGTCGTAGAGAACTTTGTTTGATATATATATAAATCAAAAGGATTTTGCACAAGTTTTATTAGAATAAAAGATTTTATTCATAAGAAATTTGCTAGTAACATGCGTTTGTTTACTAATATGTAAGTCTTCCACTAGACATTGTAAAAATGATTTTGATTTACTATTAAAAGAATGTTACAGGCATTTCAAAGTAAAAAAAAAAATTTAAGAATTTGGGTCGTTACAATTATGGTATCAGAGCCACCAGATTAAAAGCATTTCTATAGATTGCCTAACAACACAAGTTTCTACATGGAGATGCTTCATTAACTATAAGTATACTTATTTGAAATTATTTTATCACGTATATTACTTATGTTTGTAAATTGTTTAGGACATATCACCATATTGTGAAGGAACAAGGAAGAAGGTTTGATGATAAGGATGATGATATTAAGTGATTGTCAGATATTGTACACTGTCAGTTTCAACAACTAGAAAGATATGTAGTTAAGGAGGATCAAGAAAATTCCCACTCAAAGGCTTCTAATGACCCAAGTTGTGAAAGATTTTGTCAACTTGGACCACCAAATTTTGATGGACAAGCTATACGACTTATGTTAAGGAGTGGATTCGAACTTTAGAGGACATGTTTGAATATGCTAAGATTGAAGAAGGAGAAAAGATCTCTTGTGTTGTGTTTATGTTAGCTTTAAGGATGCGAGATATTGGTTGGACACTGTAAAGACCACGCACAACGTGAAGGAAATGTCTTGGGAGCAATTCAAAGAATTGTTTTAGGATAAATATTTCAACTGCACTATCCGGACAAATAAGTTAGTGGAATTCGTTCAACTGCATCAAACAAGATCCGTGTCAGAATATGTTTGTAAGTTTGAATTATTGTCCCATTTTTTTGTTCACCTTGTGAGCAACAACAAACACAAGGTACATTAGGTCGTGCAAGACTTGAGAGTAAAAATATTGGTAACTTAAGACGTACCTTAATCGAAAGTGGTAGCCAATAGTTCTTTAGGTTGAAAAAGCAAAACTTCAATTTCAAAAACAAAGGGAGTATACAAGAAAATTCGTCAAGGAAATTCAAACATGTTCGTAAGTTTGAATCATTGTCCTGTTTTGCTGTTGACCTTGTGATCAGCAACGAACACAAGATACATTAATTCGTGCAAGCCTTGAGAGTAAAAATATTGGGAACTTCAAACGTACTTTATTCGAAAGTGGTAGCCAAAGCTCTTGGCATAGAGGAAGCAAAACTTCAATTTCAAAAACAAAGGGAGTTTTCAAAAAGATTCTCCAAGGAAATTCAACCTCAACACAAGAAAGGATGACAACAACCAACAAGGGGTGTAAGAAGGCCTAGTGATGAAAAGGTTGATCAAGAAAGAGAGAAATGAATGTAAGGACCTTCACAAATTAATCAGTGCCCAAAGTGTAAAAAAAATCATTTTTGTGAATGTAGAGTTAGTACGAGCCAATGCTTCAAATGTAAGGAAACTGGTCATATTGCCAAGAATTTCCTAATGTTGAATAAAGATTAGACGAAGGTTGCACCGAGAATTTTCGCTTTGATAGAACCTGACAGTATCAAACAACTCACTATGATACCAGCTACAATTTTAATTGATCATGTAATTTGCACATATGTTAATTGAATCATGTGATACTCACTCATGTATGCTGTGTGCATTCGTGATTAAATTAAATTATTTACCAATGGAAGCTGAGTGTGGTTAAATGGTAATACTATCATCTGGGGAATATTTGTATTCAAATAATGTTTCACAAGATTGCACTATTTGCATGGGTGATAAAGAATTATCTACTGATTTAATAGTAATATCTATGAGGGGATATGATGTGATTTTTGGAATGGACTGGTTATTTAGACACTTTGCTATTATAAATTGTAGAGCATGAATAGTTTGTATTTAACCTTTAAATGGAGAGAAGTATTTTTTTCAAACAGTAAAGAATATAAGTAAAATACACATTGTGTCATGCATTAAAGTGTAACAACAATTGAGAAGTGGATGTGAGAGGTATTTAGCTAGTATAGTGGATACACACAAACAATGTGATGTGAAACTTTAGGATATTCCGGTTGTTCAAAACTTTTCAAAAGTCTTTCTAGATGATTTTTTGGATTTACCGCCAGGTAGAGAGATTGAATTTGTTAATTGATGTATATCCAGGAGCAGCACTCGTGTCTAAAAATCCTTTTTGAATAGCACGAGCAGAACTAAAAGAATTGAAAGCACAGTTGGAAGAGTTGGTAAGGAAAAGTTTTATACGCCATAGTTTTTCAACTTAAAGGGCACCCATCCTGTTCATAAAAAAGAAAAATGGCTCAATAAGAATGTGCATTTATTATAGGGAGTTAAATAAGTTGACTATAAAGAAAAGTATCATTTGTCACCAATTGATGACTTATTTGATCAACTTGAAGATGCATTTGTCTTCTCTAAGATTAATTTTTGTTTGGGATATTATCAGTTAAAGGTTAGATTGGAGAAATCTCCTTATGGTCATTATGAATTTTTGGTAATGTCTTTTGAATTAACAAAGACTTCTGCAACTTTTATGAACTTAATGAATCATATATTCAGGGAATACTTAGATAAATTTGTGATTGTGTTTATTGATGAAATTTAGTTTACCCTTGGACTAAGGAAAAACATCTGGAGCATTTAAAGGTTGTTTTGTCAATTCTAAAGTTACATCAACTGTATGCTAAGCTTTGAAAATGTGAATTTTATCTTGACATAATTAATTTTCTAGGACATGTTATATTTAAAGATGGTATTTTTGTTCATCCAACCAAAATACAAGTTGTTCTAGATTGGCCACAACCAAAAAGTGTTGGAGAAATATATACTTTTCTTAGACTTTTGGGATATTAAAGAAGGTTTATGTAATGATTCTCGAAGGGGGCTATGCCTCTAATTCATTTAACAAGTAAGAATAGGAAATTTTGGTCGTCACAAAAATGTGAGAAACCTTTTCAAAGATTAAAAGAAAAGTTGACAATACCCCTTATTTTGGCACTTCCACACAACAAATGGTAAATTTAGCATAGATTGTGATGCATCTAAGATTGGATCGGGCTGTGTGTTAATACAAGAGGTAATAGTAATTACTTATACTTCAAGGCAATTAAAATATTGTGAACAGAACTTCTCAACTCACGACCTTGAATTGGCTGCGATTATTTTCGCACTAAAAATATAAAGACATTATTTATATAGGTAACAATGTAAGATATATATAGATCACAAAAATATAAAATATATATTTACTTGGAAAGAATTAAACATGAGGCAAAGGTGGTGGTTGTAATAACCCGAGAATTTCGAATTTTATATTTTTATTTTTAGAATTTTTAGTTTAATCCCGGTCGGAGTTTTGAGAAATATTTCAACGGGAAAGATTTGAATTATAAGACTCGGAGCCTACTTTTGCGAAGTTTTTCGGAATTTAAAGTCGGGAAGTTGAGAAAGTTACGAAATTTCAGACGATTGAAGCACGTGAGGGCAATTTGGTAATTTGTATTTAAAAAAAAAAAAAATACAAACCACCCGAATGGCTTCGGGAAGAAGCCATTCGGCTGGTTTTCTGCGAGCAACCGAGAGCTAGCGTGCAGGGGGGAGTGGTCGTGTGCGGAGCTGTGATCGACGGCCGGCGAGCGTGGGTGCAAGGTGCGGGTTGCGAACAGGTGCTGCTGTCCTGACGAACCGAAGCCATTCGGTTTCAGCAGCTCGAATTCCCGAGAGAGCGGAGAGTGAGACGCGGGAGAGGGGAGGAAAATCCTCGAGTTCCGATTCTTCGGCAGACGCGAGTGGGCGTTGGGGAGACTGCCGGGACTGGGTGTTCGGCTGTGCATTGCCCTCCATTCGACCGAGGGCACAGTAACGCAACGGTAAGCTCTTTCCTTGTTCTGCCGTCCCATTTTTTTGGCTCGGCCGAGCTTAGTGCTCGGCCTGCTTTCGGCATTGATGAAATTTGGCCGCAAGTGGTAGGGTAGCGCGAAGGTGATGCTGCGAGCTTAAGGAAACCGAAGGTGAGCCCTGTCGGTTTCCTGTTTCGGCCGAGCTTAGTGCTCGGTCTTCTTGCCTTTGCAGTGAGCTTGGCCGAGAGTTATGGACGAGATGGGGCTAGTTGTGTGTGGAAGTTTGTAAATTGAAGTTTGAAATAAAAAATTTAACCATTTTTGTGCAGGGGCAGTTCGGTTTTTAGCTAATTTGGCCTAGTTTTAGTTAATTGTTTTAAGTTTTGTTCTTGTGGGATGGATTAGGCTGTTCGAGGGACGTATGGATGCTGGAATCGTTCGATTCCGATATCCGACGCAAAAGTTATGCGCGTCGGAAGTTTATGCGAGATTTTGGTTTAAGTCAAATTAGTGACCCTTTTTCGTGGAAATTCGACGTGTGAGAGTAGCATAGCCATTTTGATGCATATAACTAGTTGAGAGTGAGTTTTGGTTGAAGGGAAGTGAAAATGTGAAATTTTAATAAAAATGGCAGATTCGGTTATTGGCATTTTTTGCCTATCTGCGGCCTACCGATTTAAAATCCGTCTTGGGATGTTAAACTAGGTTCCTAAGGGAACGTTTAGCCACTTGAATCGTTTGATTCCGTTGACGGACGCAAAAGTTATGCGCATCCGAACGTTGAGCTGGTATTCGGCCAAACCAAACCAATGGACCGTTTTAGTTGGAATTTAATGAGTGTAGTTAGATAAGGTTATTTTTAGCTAATTGGTAAATGTTGGGAGAAATACTGATGAGAAATTGGTTGTGTTTTAGGTTGAGGCTTCCTGTTGGCGAAGCTGCGTATCGAGCGAGTTTAGGACGCCAGGTAAGTAGTGCATGCATGTGTTTTGCCCAAGTGGGCCTACACTGTAGAACTTTAGTGTTTATGTGATTGATTGCGGTGTGTGTGCGTATTGTGTGACATGCATCATATTTTTTTAAAACGGGAACGAAAATGATTTTTAGCATGCTTTGATGTATGAGGTGAGACGTGTGGCGGTGGTATCGCGGATCCCGCTAGTGTGCGGGGCGGTGCTTCACCAGTCGCGGATCCTACTCGAGGGGTGGGCCGGCTGGGCCGTCATGCGGCGTGAAAGTGTTGACGGTGAGGATATGGGCAGTGGTACCGCGGATCCTACTAGTGTGTGGGCCGGTGCAACACCAGTCGCGGATCCTACTCGAGGGGTGGGTCGGCTGGGCTGTCGCGAAACGTGTGTGTGTGGCAACTGTGGCCCCGTGCTGGGGAGGCTGGGACGGGGGCGACGTGTCATGGTGTAGAGTGGCGCGAGGTACACCCTTACCCTGATGTGGTTGCCGTGTGGTGATGCGTGGGTGTAGCTTGTGGGCCTCGTTGCTGGGGAGTCCGGGACGGTGGCGACGTGTTAGGGTGTAGGGTGGCGTGAGGTTCCTCCTTACCCTGGTGCGGCTGCACTACGCGTCACAGATGTGACAACATGAGTGTGAGTGTAGAGACTGCATATGATAGGATTGCATTGTCGGCTTTTACTTTCATATCGCATTACTTACTGAGCGTTAGGCTTATGATGTGTGTTCTGTGGAGTAGGTGCTGACGATACCGCTGGTGAGCCTCGAGTGCCTAGTCCTGAGGCGTAGGATGGTTGGCGGCGTGCGACTGTGGCACCGGATGGCGAACTTTTGTTAGGGCGACCCGACCTGTGGATATGGTAGGTTGTGGCCTGGTCGGTTTGTGGGTTTTCTTTCTTTTGCGGTGGTTATGTACGGAGGATGGGATTGATTGTTGTATATGCGTCAGTGTATAGGTGTATATGGAGTGCGTGTGATTTTGGTAACGTACGCGGATATTTTCCATTTTAGAGTATGTTATTTCTCTATACTGGAGACTTTCTTCATTTGTATTTGACGGATTTTCGTCGCCTTCTTACTCTGATTTGGGTTGAGATGATTTCTCTGGATGATGGATAGGTAAATATTGTTGGATTTTGGTGAATTGTGTGCAGGGTTAAATTTTGGGGTAGCAAGTTTTTAGGCGGTACTCTGCCGAAATTTCGGGAGAGGGGTTGAGGTTCGAGAGGATACGAAATAGGTCAAGGTGTGTATATGATGAATGCTAGAGGAGTTCATATGAGTGTGGATGTGCGGCGTGATCGCAGGTGCGCGGGGCACGCGGCCCTGTGGGTGCACACGGGCCATGCGGCGCCGGGTGAGGGCGTGCGCGCGGAGGTGTTGTACAGAGGCAGGGTGCGTGGGGCACGCGTCGCTGTGAGCGTGCGCGAGATACAGCGACGTTGGGTTGGCACCTGTGGCACCGCGGTAGTGTACGCGGGGTGTCGGAGTGGGGACGTGAGTGCTTGGGGCCGGACTGGGTAGTTCGTGGGGAGCGCGGGGTTCTTTCCTAGGATTTCAAGTCTTACCGTTTTATCTCAAATTGTTTTAAATGGTTTTCTTTTTCGCTGCGTAGTTTTATGTTGAATACTTCGTGTTTCCTCTTCGGGACGCGAGTTGTTTTTTTGAATCGAGTCGAAAAATTTTCATACTCACAAATGTGCTTTTGAAAATGATTTGAAAACGAAAAGGGTATTGAATTGAGTTAGTTGTGTCAAGTGTTAGTGTGTGTGTGTAGTGTGTAGATGCACTGTAGCGCACCGGGGACGTGTGGGTTCTCGGGGTGTTACAGATATGGTATCAGAGCCACGGGGTCGACGTCGTTCAGAGGATTACCTAACACCGTCAGCCGTTGCACGGGAGCACTCCACCAACTGTAAGTGTTTAGATTTGAATTTATTGTATTACTAATGTGAGCTTTATACTTTTGTTAAAGGTAGAAAATGTCAGGAGAGGCGAGAGGTAGAGGTAGAGGGCGGCCACGACGAGAGGCGCCTCCTAGGGCTGTTGGCGACATGGATGATACCGTCCGACAGCTTACCGAGTTGGTCCACCGTCAGTCTCAGCAGTTGGAGAGGTTTATGAGCAGGGACGATCAGGGTTAGTCTAGCGCCCAGGGTTCGTCCGACAGAGGAGGTGACAGACTGCACAGACTTAGACCTCCGACCTTTGACGGATCATCTCCGGATCCTCTCAGTGCTGAGGAGTGGATACGGAATATGGAGAGGATGATGAGTTTTGCCAAGGTAGAGGAGCAGGACAGAGTTTCTAGTGCGGCGTTCTATCTTGCCAAGGACGCGAGCCATTGGTGGGATACTGTAGTGGCCACGAGAGATGTGGGGGCCATGACCTGGGAGGAGTTCAGGTCGGTGTTTTTCGGCAAGTATTTCAGTCACTCAGTCAGGTCGCAGAAGATGGTAGAGTTTGCACAGTTGAAGCAGACCGGCACTGTGGCTGAGTATGTGCGACAGTTCGAGGCCTTGTCGAGGTTTGCAGGACATTTGGTGAGCCTCGATGAGAATAAGGTACATCAGTTCGTGCAGGGCCTGAAGCCGGATATTTATATGGGCATGCGGATTGCGGGGACCCGGGGCATGCCGTACGAGGAGGTGGTGGCGAAGGCCCTTGACATTGAGGAGGCTCGAGCGAAGCTTCCTAGTTATCGGGAGGTACCCAGAGAGCAACCTCGCAGACCTTTCAGAGAGTCGCTGCCACAGGCCAGCGGGGAGGTATCCGTGCAGAGAGGCCTGAAGAGGCCTAGTGACAGTTCTAGCAGCCAGGGGAGCACTAAGAGGCCGCAGGGGTCAGGGCAGTTTCCAGTGTGCCCGAAGTGTCAGAAGAGCCACCCGGGCGAGTGCAGGCCGGGCCCAGTGAGGTGTTATAACTGTGGCGAGGTGGGCCACATGTCCAGAGAGTGTCAGAAACCGCGTCAGAACCGCTGCTTCAACTGCAATGAGGTGGGACACTTTGCCAGTAGATGCCCAGTGGCGAGCAGGTCGTCAGCCAGAGTTACACCGAGAGTCTTGTTCTATATATAGTGTTGAGGAACGGGTAGGGGTGAGAAAGAATTGACTAGAATCGAGAACCGGACCAGAATCAACACATTTGGTCTGGTTCTGGTCAGTTTTGAGAAAAATTTAAAAAGATTTCGGTTCTGTTTTTTCAAAACCAAAATTCCTAGTTCGGTTTTCAGTTTTGATGACAAAAAATTATAAAACCGACCCAGACCATTAACTTAACCCTAAAATCGCATATGATCTTCGTAGTTCTTACCAGCTAGACTTGAAGTTTGCTATTCAGTGTTCTATTTCTCTTCGCGTTTGATATTTGCTCGTATCTCCCTGTGACGCCATCTCTCACCTAGTCGCCTTTACTGTGTCTCACCTCTCGCCTTCTCTTAAGTCTTTCCCGGTCGCCCTCGTCTAGTCGTCAGCGAGCTGGCTTATCGTGTCTCTCCCAATAATCATTGTTCGGAATTCGCAACTCCCATTTCATCTTAGCATCATCAAGCCACATGTTTAGTTATGCTCTTTCCATTGTTTTTGCATCAATTTTGCTTCTGTTTTGGCCTTTGGGACACTCATTCGGCTTTACTAAGAGAGTGTCAAACCTCTGTTTAGTTTTGTTTAGTATGTTTAATATTTCTACTATGTTATCAATCTGTTTGTTTGATAATTCAATTTTTCCCTAGTTGTTTGTCAACTTGATTGCTGTGTTTTTAGTGTCATTTTCGTTAGCATTATTATATGTTTGTTAGATTGTTCAATTTGACTACTTGGTTTGATAAATTAGACAAAAAAAAAAAAAAATAGGAGGACCAGAACCGAGCACAAAATGCTGGGTTTGTTCTGGTTGGTGCAAAAATTTAAAAATCAAATTTTATTGGTCCAATTCTAGTCTTTTCAAAAACCTGATCGACTCGAACCATGATCACCCCTATGAACAGGGCCTCATTCTTCGTTATAACGGGGCCCCATACCAGAGGGGTCTTGTTCTATATATAGTGTTGAGGAACGGGTAGGGGTGAGAAAGAATTGACTAGAATTGAGAACCGGACCAGAATCAACACATTTGGTCTGGTTCTGGTCAGTTTTGAGAAAAATTTAAAAAGATTTCGGTTTTGTTTTTTCAAAACCAAAATTTCTAGTTCGGTTTTCAGTTTTGATGACAAAAAATTATAAAACCGACCCAGACCATTAACTTAACCCTAAAATCACGTATGATCTTCGTAGTTATTACCAGCCAGACTTGAAGTTTGCTATTCCGTGTTCTATTTCTCTTCGCGTTTGATATTTGCTCGCATCTCCCTATGATGCCATCTCTCACCCAGTGGCCTTCACTGTGTCTCGCCTCTCTCCTTCTCTTAAGTCTTTCTCAGTCACCCTCGTCTAGTCGTCAGCGAGCTGGCCCGTCGTGTCTCTCCTAATAATCGTTGTTCGGAATTTGCAACTCGCATTTCATCTTAGCATCATCAAACCACATGGTTAGTTATGCTCTTTTCATTGTTTTTGCATCAATTTTGCTTTTGTTTTGGCCTTTGGGGCACTCATTCGGCTTTACTAAGAGAGTGTTGAACCTCTGCTTAGTTTTGTTTAGTATGTTTAATTTTTCTATTATGTTATCAATCTGTTTGTTTGATAATTCAATCTTTTCCATAGTTGACCAGAACTGAGCACAAAATGCTGGGTTGGTTCTGGTTGGTGCAAAAATTTAAAAATCAAATTTTATTGGTCCAATTCTAGTCTTTTCGAAAACCTGATTGACTCGAACCATGATCACCCCTATGAACGGGGCCTCATTCTTCGTTGTAACGGGGCCCCATACCAGAGAGGTCCAGTGCTTCTAAGCACCGGATGGGGAATGAGACATCGTTCTTCTAGAACCGCCCCCTAGGCGAGTAGGGGTTCGAGAGAATAGGGCTCCGTTTTCCCATAACGGGGCCCCGAGTAAGAGGGTCCAGTGCATCTAAGCACTGGATAGGGAATAGGGTTCCGTTGTTGAAGAACGGGGCTCCGCTCTTAGTGTCAAGTAGATCGGCTCTGTTCTTCAAAAACAGAAGATCAACATGGGTGAATTTGTTAAGTTTTGCATACTGCAAGAGTTAATTTAAAAAAAGAAAAGCTTTAAAATCTGCTTTACCCTCAACCCATCTTCGAGAGTAAATACGAATTTTACCTTTAATCATTTTGTCAACTAACTTACTTTCCCAGACAAGTAATACCCCACTCTATTCCTAGCTTATTTTGTAAGTGAAGTAACTAATGCGCTATTTTGGAGATTATTTAGTTGGTTTTTGTTGCACCAATACAATGGTGTAAGTGTTTGAAGCAAAATACACCATTTGTGTAGTTCCTTTTTGGGTAATGTGTTTATTGTGTTTTTGTGACACAAATCAGATGGGCTAAATATTTGATATAAAAAATACATTTTCTCCCTAAACGTGTTTCACTTTCGCCCATTTAGAAGACTGGGCTGATGGCTATTGAGAGAGAACTTGAATGCGAAATGCTATTAAATTTCTTTGAACCACAGCACGTACAGGTGATTTAAGTTTATCGTTGTTCTTTTCGAAAATTTTCAATGTTAAATAAAAATCTTATTTAGAGTTTGAATTTCAATGTCTTTGGATAAAACAAATTTTGTTGATCATGAACCAATTAGAATATGTCTTACTTGGGTTTAATACCATTTCATGTTAAGAAATCGGAGGAAACTTAGGTATTCGTGAAAATTTGGAGGTTGAGCAACTATATGCTTACCACGTGGATAATCCATGAGTAATATTTTTTTTATTGATGATTTTTCACTATAACAATAATGACATTATTTTTTTAAGCTAATTAATTTCACCTTCAAACTATAGTTTTTCTTTTAAAAAAAACCTTTCAAAGTATCAACTCTAACGTATCGAACTTTAAACTATCAAAAACCTAACAATTTAACTCCTTGCAGTCAACCACTAACCCCCGTAATACATTTTACACATAGAACGGTCCCCCGTTCTGTCATGTACGTTCTCTGCGTGCAATGTACGGGGAGAACGGGGGACCGATCTAAAAAGAACGGTCCCCCGTTTCACACATGGGTAAAATTGTAGGTGCAGAACCCCGTGCGCACGTGAGGGGCACGTTCTAAATGGATGAGTGGCCGTTCATTTAGAACAGTCCCATGTTAACCCCAGCGCAGCCCGTTATTGACCACGGGCAGGAAAATGGGGGACTGCTTGGGAGAATAATTCGCCGTTCTCCCCTAGCACAACCCGTGATCAGCCAATGATTGATCACAGGCGATAGAACTGGGGACCGCTCTGGGAGACCGGTCACCTGTTATCCCTCAATGCAGCCCGTGTCAGCCAATGATTGATCATGGGTGGGAGGATAGAAGACCACTCTAGGAGCACGGTCCCCCGTGTCAGCCAATAATTGATCACGGCTGCGCTGCAGAGAACGGGGGACTGTTCTCCCCACTATTTAAAGAATCAACCCTCACTTTCCATTCTCACCTCTCACTTTGCAAAAACTCTAAAACCTCTGCACTATTATCTTACTCTAGAGAATTTCTTTATATTAGAGACAGTAATGGATTTTGATTCAAGTAGATTGTTTGATTTAGATGAGACAATAAATTTTGATGCTGATATGGATTGGTATTCGTATGTCACACCTGCATATGGTGATCTTCCAGCATTCGATCACTTAGATGGAAATGAAGAAATAGAGGTGCATTAAACCTCTAGAACTCTAAACGAGGACCTTCAAACAGTGGTCAGTTCGGAGGATGATGATGTGAAAAGCATACTAGTAAGAGAAGAAATCTTAATGAATTTGTTTTTAAAAAAAATAGTTATTTAAAGAAAATTAGAGCAGAAATAGTCAAATATTCTATGAAAAATGGTTATGAGATTAAATTCACAAAAAGTGACAAGCGGCGACTGATAGCTGAGTGTGAAGACATATGTGAGTGGCAATTGCAATGATTCAAAGATGCAAGAGAAACTTATGTTTCAAATAAAGAGTTTGATTGATTCTCAGAGTTGTTCAAGAAATATTGAGAATTGAAACACTATAGCAAAATGAGTGGCAAATCATTATCTGGATAGGTTCAAAAGTCAACACACGTGAAAAATCTCTTCCATTGTTGAGACAGTGAGAAAGGATTTTACTGTCAACAATATACACAGCCTTACTACAAGAGTAATAAGAGTAACTCAAACACTTAATAAAGAAAATGTTGATGAACAATACAAGTTAGTGTGGTCGTACGTAGCAGAAATATATAGATCAAATTCAGGTAACGCATTACAAATACATACTTACGAGATGAGGCGTGATTCATTAGTGTGCCCAAGAATGTATATGTGAATGGCTGGTTGCAAGGTAAGTTTGCTGCAGTACGGTCGCCCTATTATGTGTTTGGATGATTGTCATCTGAATGACTCGTATCTCAACCAATTACTCACAGCCGTCAATATTAATGGCAATGGTGGAATATATCTCATTACCATTGCCAATGTCAAAAAAGAGTGCACGGACACATGGATGTGGTTTTTGTAACATTTGAAGCGAGACCTAAACACTGATTCGAGCAACGTATGGACAATTATTTTAGATCGACAAAAGTTATAATGCATTTACGGCGTGGGATAGCATCTGCTATTGTTTGTCGTATCGCTTATTTACTTGTGTAATTGTACTGTATAAGTAAGTTTTGTCTAGGAGACTGGATTTTAAATGAGACCATTTATGACGCCTATACCCTTTCTTGGAAAGATAATTCTGTCTTAGAGATTGTTCAGTACAGTTTTTCCTGAAAATTATCTAATAAGTACTCTCCATGTTATGTTGTTTTATTTTGATTCTGTTTTTCTTTCAAATATTAGGTTTTGCGGAAGGTTGTAGAAGATCAATTAGAACATGCAGAACATTGCTACTGCCTCCGGTATTTGTACACAAATTTCAAAAACTACTTTTGGGGCAGAGCGTACAAAGATGTAATGTGTAATGCAGTCAGAGCAACCACAAGTTATTATTTCGAGATAGAAATGAGAAAACTGCATCAACTTAACTCGGATGCCCACACATGACTTCGAGAAGAATAGCCTAGATATTGGACCACTCATGTCTTCTCTCCGATCTTCAATTGCGAAATGAAATTGAATAATTTGTGTGAATCATTCAATGCACTTCTATTACCGACCAAGGACAATGTAACACCCCGAGAACCCACACGTTCCCGGTGCGCTACAGTGCATCCACACACTACACACACACACACTAACACTTAACATAATTCACTCAATTTAATACCCCTTTGTTTTCAATTCATTTTTTTTTTTGACTCGATTCGAAAACAACTCGCGTCTCCCCTTCGACACCCCACGCACACTCTCACGGTGCTGTACATACCACTCAACGTTACTGTGTTTCGCGCACGCTCACAGCGCCACGTGCCCCACGCACCCTGCCGCTATACAGCACGTCCGCGCGCACACCCTCACCCGGTGCCGCACGACCCGTGGGTACCCAACAGGGCCGCATGCCCCGCGCACCTGCGATCACGCCGCACATCCACGCTCATCTAAACTTCTCTAGCATTCATTATACACACCTTGACCTATTTCGTATCCTCTCGAGTCTCAACCCCTCTCCCGAAATTTCGACAGAGTAACGCCTAAAAACTGGCTACCCAAAATTTAACCCTGCACACAATTCACCAGAATCCAACAATATTTACCTATCCATTATCCAGAGAAATCATCCTAACCCAAACCGGAGTAAGAAGACACGAAAATCCGTCCAATACAAATAAAGAAAGTTCACAATATAGAGCAACACCATACTCTAATATGAAAAATATGTGCGTACGTCGCCAAAATCACACGCACTCCATATACACCTATACACTGACGCATATACAACAACCAATCCCATCCTCCGTACATAATCACCGCAAAAGAAAGAAACCCACAAACTGACCAGGCCACAACCTACCATCTCCACGGGTCAGGTCGCCCTAACAAAAGTCCGCCATCTGGTGTCGCGGTCGCACGCCGCCAACCATCCTACGCCTCATGACTAGGCACACGAGGCTCACCAGTAGTATCGTCAGCACCTACACTACAGAACACACAACATAAGCCTAACGCTCAGTAAGTAATGCGATATGAAAGTAAAAGCCGACAATGCAATCCTATCACATGCAGTCTCTACACTCACACTCATGTTGTCACATCTGTGACGCGTAGTGCAGCCGCACCAGGGTAAGGAGGAACCTCACGCCACCCTACACCCTGACACGTCGCCATCGTCCCGGACTCCCCAGCAACGAGGCCCACAAGCTACACACACGCATTACCACACGGCAACCACATCAGGGTAAGGGTGTACCTCGTGCCACTCTACACCCTGACACGTCGCCCCCGTCCCAGCCTCCCCAGCACAGGGCCACAGTTGCCACACACACACGTTTCGCGACAGCCCAACCGGCCCACCCCTCGAGTAGGATCCGCGACTGGTGTTGCACCGGCCCACACACTAGTAGGATCCACGGTACCACTGCCCATATCCTTACCGTCAACACATTCACGCCGCATGACGGCCTAGCCGGCCCACCCCTCGAGTAGGATCCACGACTGGTGAAGCACCGGCCCGCACACTAGCGGGATCCGCAGTACAACCGCCACACGTCTCACCTCATACATCAAAACATGCTAAAAATCATTTTCGTTCCCCTTTTTAAAAATATGATGCATGTCAAACAATACGCACGCACACCACAATCAATCACATAAACCCTAAAGTTCTACAGTGTAGGCCCACTTGGGCAAAACACCTGCATGCACTACTTACCTGGCGTCCTAAGCTCGCTCGACGCACAACTTCGCCAAAAGAAAGCCTCAACCTAAAATACAACCAATTTCTCATCAGTATTTATCTCAACATTCACCAATTAGCTAAAAATAACCTTATCTAACTACACTCATTAAATTTCAACTAAAACGGTCCATTGGTTTGGTTTGGCCGAATACCAGCCCAACCTTCGGATGCGCATAACTTTTGCGTCCGTCAACGGAATCAAACGATTCAAGTGGCTAAACGTCTCCTTAGGAACCTAGTTTAACATACTAAGACGGATTTTAAAATAATAAGCCGCAGACAGGCGAAAAATGCTAAAACCGAATCTGTCATTTTTTTTTTAAAATCCAACCTGTGTTTTTCTTCAACCAAAACTCACTCGATTCAGCTTTTTCGCACCAAAAATAGACATGTCACTATCACACGTCGAAATTCTCCAAAAAACGGTCACTAATTTGACTTGGACCAAAATCCGACATAAACTTCCGACGCGCATAACTTTTGCGTCGGATATCAGAATCGAACGATCTCAGTGGCCACACGTTCTTCTAACAACCTATTTTAACCCACAAAGAGAGAATTTGAAACGATCAACAGAAACTAGGCCGAAACGGCCAAAAACAGAATCTGCTTCTAACCTAAAAATAGCCGAAAATTTAACTTCGATCCAACTTCACAAATTCCTTCACCAAGCAGCCACATTACAGTCCAATATGCATAACTCATAACAATTTCGAAGCTTCTCGATCAGAAAGCTCGAATGGCAGCACAACTTCCTTGGTTTTCCTCTCGAAACCGGGGCACCACCGGCTCTCCCCTCCCCCACCCTTTATCCTTGCTGCAACTCCTCCATACCATAGCACAACAAGCCGAGGCAGGAACACAGGTAGCCTACATCTTCGGCCACCACGATTAGAGGAGGAACAGGGGACATTCCCACCTCTCCTCGGCCGGGTTTTGGGGCGGAAATGCCGAGCCCATAGCGCCCACCCCAGCCTCTTCACACCAGGAACCGAGCTCAAACCAGGCGAGAGTTTGGAAGTAACCGAACTTCCCACTTGCTGGCGAAAAAACAAAAAAAAAAGAGTAAGGCAGTTTACCTTGGGTCTTCGGCACGGGAATGGCTAGGCTACAAGTCGTTCCCGGTTTGTCGGAGCCCCTTATCCACGTCGACTGCCGAAATCCTTCTCCTCCGGTCGTCGGCCGTCGTCGGAGCTCGAATCTCTCCCCTCTCCCGCGTCTCCTTCTCGGCTCTCTCGGGTGCGTGGTGAAGACATCCGAATGGCTTCTTCCCAAAGCCATTCGGGTGTTTTAAAATTTCCTTTTTTTTTTAATACCAAATTACAAAACTGCCCTCACGTGTTTAAATCTTCCGTAATTTCGTAAATTTCTCGACTTCCCGACTTTAAATTCCGAAAACCATCGCAAAAGTAGGCCTCGAGCCTTATAATTTAAATCTTTCCCGTTGAAATATTTCTCAAAACTCCGACCGGGATTAAACTAAAAATTCTGAAAATTAGAAATTAAAATTCGAAATTTCTGGGTTATTACAGACAAACCGATGCTGACCATATTTGAGATAATCTGAAAGTGATTGATGGCTCGCATTGTGAAAAAATTTGAGAAGTTGGCCTAATCAACACACATTCTGTGTCCCTAGATAAGAAAAAATCTTATGAAACTAGAAAGTGCAACTTGAAATTAGAGTGTTGTGTTTGCAAAATCTGCACGATTTGAGGTCAGCAACGACAATAAACGATACGTTGTCGACATGAATACGTCTGTACAACTGTAACAGGTGGGAGTTTACTAAAATCTCGTGTGTTCGTTCCATTCTATGCATGCAATTCTTGAGAGTAACACCAAAAAATTATGTGCATCAATACTATCACCGCACAATATACCTGTAGATGTACTCACACTTTATTCAACCTGTGAGTGGATATCGAATTTGGCTGCGAATACCAAATCAAAAGGAAGTCATCCCGCAAGAAGATATCGTCAATCCGGTAGGCCGAAGAAGACAAAAGTGTGAAATGTCGATGAGCCATCAAGTTCAACAATTAGTAAGAAGAACTCAAAAATATCGTGTGCTATATGTCGGGAACAGAGGCATAATAGTTGCATTTGTCCTCGGGTATCTACTTCAGGCCCTGCTTCGTAAGATATGTTATGAGTTTCAACATAGTTGACGGGATGCATGTATAATTCAACATATTTTGCTTATAAACACATTATCATTCTTTTTTAATATAGTTTTTATTATGTGCACGAATCTGTGATGCGCAGCCGAGACAGAAATTATTGACTGTTGTAATTTATGTTTGAAAATGAACAAAAGATGAAATGAAATAGAAAGATGTTCGTTGGTAGAAAAAAAATTTATATAAATTGAACAAAATTATAATGATTTCAAAGATTATTCGTTTGTAAATTATTTATTTTTGTTTAATTCAATAATAAGAATGAGATAATGTTGAAAATTGGACAAAATTTTATTTGTTTTATAACTACTCAATAGCTATCTTCAAACAATTCATGTATATTCAAATCACAAATATATATCAAACAGCTAGATGTAGTACAAATATAAATTAAATGATATTACAGAACAAAAATAAACTAAATTAAAATAACAAACATATACTAAATAACCACCAGCCAAATCTATCACTTAACTTAAAAAAAATGACAAGTATAAAATTACAAACTAAAATTAAAAGTACATGAAAAGAAATATACAACATAAACTAAACTACGGTAAGGCTGAGACATCGTCATCATCGTGGTCTTCACGCCAACGAGCGAAGGCATCACTCAGCTGTATCTTGGCCAATCAGATCTCATCCAACCTCTCCTCTACCCTATCTCACTCCTGCTCCCACCTCTGCTCCATCCGGTTCCACCTCTGCTCCATCATGCCAAACCTCTGCTCCAATATCTCGAATCTTTGCTCCCACATACTAGCCTCCTGAGGGTACAATGATGGTGCGGTGACAATGGTGGTGGCGTCCTCCATTAGAAAATCATGAGATATAGAGGCCTCGTGACTCCCTTGACCATCCAAGGCCCTTCAACTTCGATTAGGTTCATCCGAGTCAAATGAGTCCTGTCAAAGACATCGACAGATTTGTGTTCTCTCAGTTGCTCTCCACTGGGCACCTGATTCTGAGATCACTCGAAGATCTTCCAAATCAATGTACCATATGACAGATTCTTGTTTTTGGTTTGCCTGACCTCACTCATATGACTTACAATCATGTATTTTGGGTCAAACATCGTGCCACTGTAGAGATTTTTCATGATATAGAGATTCATCCAGCTGAGCAGATCTATATGTCCATCACTCGAAAAAATGGTATGGCTGATCAAGTTGTGAAGAACCTGAGCTTTTACATTCAATACCTTCGATTCCGACTTCACGAATGCTGCAATGTCTGTATTGTAGTAGATTTGCCTAAGGAACTCTAGTCCCTTTGCTGATTTGGCAAAATCACAACACACTTTGGAGATGTGATAGTATTTCTCCGCGTCTTCTGTGGAAAATGTGACCAATTCGCTGACAACACCAGCAGATACAATAATTTCTGTACCAAATAGGTACATCTTCAAGCACCCCGACAGCCCGGTAAGAGCTAAGTTTGCATAAAATAAACAAATAATTCTATCATTGCTCTTACCTCTCATGTCGTATACCCCGTTCAATGCAATGTTGTCAAACATTTCCTTGATATCCAAAGACTCTAAACTACTAAAATTAACAGTCTTCCCATAAATAATTAAGTAGAATGATGTATCCCACTCGAACTGCTCTTGACACCTCTGGTTCGAAATTCCATCAACAAATAATGTCAGAACCCGATTCCTCCCAAAACTGGATCCCGACAGGTGGAACAGATTCCCGAGATGGGAAACTCCTTCAAACAACCTACACGACACTTAAACATCCAACATTCATAAACTTTTCCTAACTGACATCCTAAATTAGGATCCTCTAATAACATCCAAATAAATAAAACCATACAGAACCAATATATATTTCATGCATTGAAATATTTACATCACATCATCGTCTACATCAACCTCATAGTACTCAAACGGAAGCATAAAAGAAATAAATACTCATAAGCCACGACATGTGACTTTCCACAACCCCAAATACCATTAACCATGATCTTTCACTTATGTTTCTTTGCACACTTTACTTTACCTTAATTTTTTCGTCTCGGTGAACGTACTCAGTATCTGAAAAATAGATATATTCCACATAGTAAGCTTTACGTCCAGCAAATAAGTCTAACTACTAAAATAAATAGTCCAAACTCTATCCAGGCCCAAACGCCATTCTCCACATAATTATTGATTATTTTGAAATCAATTGAAATTAATTATGTTTTGATTTGAAATTCATATCATTTATATAAAATATATGCATGTTCGTAATTCGAACCATTTAAAATCTATGTTATTAACTAAAATTTAAAACAATTAATCTTTTAAAATTTCATTAACCACAGTTTAAAATCATTATCAATAAATAGATAAATCTAATGTATTATGGTAAATATGCACGATTTAAAAACATTATTTTCTCAAAGCACACAATATAATTTTTAATATTTGAAATGTAAAAATGTAATACACTTTAATTGACACATATGACCATCACATAGCTACACCTTTTCGAACTTTCACCGATAAGGTTGTAACACCTTACACACGTTACTTTATCGCAAGATTTAAAAACTTTCCACCCTAAAAAGTACATACAATTAATGTACTTCTCATTTTAATAGTTATAATTAAACTCTTCAACTATTCTGGTGGGAGGTATCACATTAAAGAGTTACCCCATGGGTGCATCATGGAGCAAACAGAAAACATTTATGCTTGAACTTCGTGCGCATGACAAATTTTGAAACAGTGAGTATCATCGATGTGGAGTCCGCATCTATTTCTACACTTTACTTTTAGATCACTTACGCTTCCGTTTCCCGTTAAAGATTTTTGCTTAAAAAAGTGCCTTTTAAGCCACAACAGAGTACATAAATGTTTTGGTATTGTAAAGACGAGTCTGGAGACAGTTTTGCCCCGTGTAGTACATGAATTTAGCAGGAGAACAAATTGGAGATACAGAGAATGATCAAGAGAGAATCAGACGCAGAATTTGTCCAGAGTGCTGGAATGAATTCGCTGTCTCCTCCAAGCAACGGTTCTTCTCTGCTCTGCTCCATTTCTGAGAAAATCATTTCAAACCAAACCAACATTATAAGTAAAATCAATCCAAACAATCAAATCAAAGGTAGTATATTGACCAACTCAGATCCAACTAAATCAAACCATGGAAATTGCGCAAACCGTCCAATTAACACCCCAGTATCAAATGGGACCAAGATGTCTAGAGAGAGAAACTGGGCACGAGAAGATAACAGTAAAAGGTAACAGATGTAACAGAGAGATAGAAGGAATAGAAAGCAAAGAATTTACTTCAGCAACTTTATTCAGCTTCTCTCTGACATTCTGCAAAATTTGTGAAAGGTCACCATCCCATCTATAAAACTCCAGCTCTTTCTTGTTAAGTATCTTTTCTGCCACCTATCAAGGACAAAGCCGATCAGATCAGATCAGATCGCAATACGTTTTGTTTTAGTTATAACTATTTACCAATTGAAAAAATTACATCGTATAGTTTCTCACATTGCAAACCAAAGTTCCATCTCATTGAAGATATGAAATTCAACAAGTTTCAGTCATATCGGATAAAAAGAAGGCGAAATGCAGCACAAATATTTCAACTACATATAATTTGGATTTGGCAGATATGTAAATTCTACCTTCCTCCCAATCATTCGACCACCAGCTGAGTGGGCGAAGTATATATTGTAGAAATGACAGATAAATGCCTGAGGATCTTTCTCTGATACTTCCTCCAGAAATTGAGCATAGGTGACCCCAGGAGAAGAAGGCTTGGGAATGTCATAGCCTTGCTCTTTGAACCAGTCAAGATCCTTTGCCAAGTTTTCAGACCTTTCCAGTCCCGTGTTCTTAAATTCTGCATCTGAGGACAAGGTGGCATACAATCTTAATTTGCTAAAAACATTATTATTCCCCTCGAGGGAGTACGAGAGAACAATCTAAGCAAAGGCAATCAAATCAAACAGGAAAAAAGAAAGAGCAATCAGCAGACTCACAGGATGGAATAGCCGCCTTAGCAATGATCCCCTCGAGCGTATCGTAAACGAGCTTGCTGTCCACAAGAAACCTTAAATATCCATCAATGGAGGGATCCCATTTAGCCACCGGCCTCTCCTCCGGCTCCTTAACTTCCTTCTCCCCCTCCTTAGCTTGATCACTGGAGTGTAGTTTCATTGCCACAAACCTCATCTCTTCGACAAAACCATTCGTCTCTCCTGGGTATCGCTTCTTCGGCTTTTCGGCCGTTGTAGCGGACACAACTGCAACAGCCTTCATCGGGGCTCTTGGGTTCCCACCAGGAATTCGAAAGGGAACAAAGGAGGGGCTCTTGAGCAAGAAATGGAAACGAAAACCAGGGTTTCGGGAAGAAGAAGATAATCTAGCAAAATGGGTTTTGTCAGAAACAGATTTTGTTAGAGAAATCTGGGTGAGGGAAGCCATTTTAAAGGAAGAAGAGGCCTACGGAGAGCTCAATTAGGCGTGAGTAGATGCAGGAGTGCACGAAACCTTCAAATTAAAAAATTCAGAGAAAGAAGCTAAATTTAACTTCAAATGGCGTCCGAAGTAAGATTCAAGACAAAGAAATCAAACCAGAATCGATCTGGAAATCCAAAATAAGATCAAAATAATCTAAGAGAAAAGTCAAATTTATCCCTGAAACCATGAATTCAACAACAAGTCTAGGCGTATTTTAAATACAAATCAAAATTTATAATATCTTTATCAATCAAACGAACGCTTGTGTTACTCTCTATTAAATACGCTCATGGTCGATGAGATTTTAAATGTGAGCAATCGCATTTCGTATGAGGACGAATTCTATAATAATTAGCGTTTAAGTGAAGTCGCTTTAATTTTTATACGCAGTCAAAATTAAGGAGATTTATAAATCAATCAGAAAGTTGATATAATTATCAACAATTATGGCAAAATTGCAAAAAGAATAATGCAAGAGATCAAAACTGTAAATAAAATTGATAGAAGACTAGGTATTGGAGGTTGACAAAAGACTTGTACGCCGTTGAATACGAGTGTATTTAATAGAGAGTAACGCCAATGATTGATTTGTTACCAGGGATAGTATAATGATTGATTTGTAACTAAACATAATTTAAAATGGTTGAAGGTTTAAATTAGATTTTTTTTAAAAATTACCTGGAGTGATTTTTTAATGAGAGAAAGTTGGCGATATTGGGTGTTCGTTCTCTAGTTCAATTTGTGATTGTTTATCTTTGAAAGGGAAGCCAAAATAAGCCATCTCAAATCAAATCTAAAATTTTGGTTCAATTTGAGTTCTGATTGAATTTTAATTTCATTATTAATACGAAAATTGAGTTAAAATTGAAAATGAAACTAAAAAAATATTTATAAATAAAATTCAATACTTATACAATTATGATAAATTAAATGATTAGATTAATAAATCTTGTCAATAGAAATAATTTAAAATTCAATATCATGATCTCTGAACAACCATGATTTTATTACATACTAGTAATAGTAAATATTACACTGATTATCAAAATGAATCATGAAGTACACACCATAAAAAAGGTTTGATACAAAATGAGAAATGATTAAACCCGAAATAGAAAAAATCGTCTGATACTTAGTTTTAGTTTCTCATTAAAAGGTAACAGACAACGTAAAAAAAATAGAAATACGGCTCAAAATAAAAAATCCATTAGTGACGTTCAGATGTTATGAATAATAAATCTACAATTGTGGGAGAAATAAAATATATATAGAAAGAAAATTAGAGTGCAATCCTTACTCAAAATAAAATAAAATAAGTCTCTAAAGGAAATAAAATGAGAAAACAAGAACTTCAAATCTATTTTCGAACTGACAATTAATGATCACTTTAAATATTTTTTCATAGCAGGTTGTTTGAAATGATTCCATTAAATTAGTAACGGAATAATTTTATATTCAGCAATTCAATAAAAATAAATAAGTGAGTATGATTAAAATTAAATTAAAAACATGCCGAAGAACAATTTAATGAAACAATTCACTATAATGTGACACAAATTGAAAATAGACTATTACTTTACATAAATAATATTAAGTAAATTGGAGTCACTCAAGAACTTTAAACACACGATGTCATTAGAACAACAAAAAATAAACAATGACGATGTTTAGTTTAAGGATTCGACACCAAAAGACATGACATTCGTTGTCTTATTATCTATTTTCACAAAACAACGTGATTAAATTTTAATTAAAAGAGTATTCTTTAATTCAAAATACTCAATAAAATATAACATAATTTAAAGTTAATAAAACTATATAATAATGTATATAAAATTAAATCGCTACCTCAATTAGCCTACAAAAAATTTCTGAGCTCACACGGTTCAATAATATCCAAAAATGGTAAAAGTCTAATTTTTATTTTAACCTCAACACCTGAACAATGAACGAGGAAGTTTTTGTTAACATGGTATCTTCTGTAATTTATGGAAAAAAAAAACTTCAATATTTTGGTTTAAAAAATTACTCCATAACATTTGAGTTTAATGTCTAAATTGATTTTGAAATATTCCTTGAAACAACCCAACAACAATCCGGTCAAAATTGAAATGCCCCTCTATGTAATCTTCTTCCCTTTTTGTGAAAATTGGTTGCATCTTTTTTGTTGAGTCAATTTGTCAAACACTTGGTATGCAATGTGACAGATGATAGAAAATATTATACGATAATTATCAATTTAAATTTTAAACTATTGAATTTTTTAAATAAAATCTTCAACTATTAATTTTAACCATTCAAATTTTAAACTATTTTAAATATAACAAATTAAACCCTAACAGACGGCCAATCACCTCTATTCACTATTTTTTATTACTAGAATAGATGTTCGTTCTCTTTAGAACAAACGCCCGATCTCTATAAATTAATTTTATTATCTTTTTATAAATTAATTTAAAAAAAATATTAAAAGATATTAGAATTATTTAAAAATTTTATCACATATTCACGACATCATGCGAAGATAATTTGAAAATTTTCGTGATTTTCTAATACATGTACGATTTATTGTAATTTTAATGAATTATTTTATAAAACAAACGTAAAAAAATATAATAAATCATACAAGTGTTAGAAAATCACAAACAATTTTAAATTATATTTCCATGATGTGATGAACATGTGATAAAATTTGAAGTAAATCTAATATTATTTGGTATTTTTTTAAAATAACACTTGTTTTTTCTTCATTTTATAAATTAAATTAAAACAAATTAAGAATTGGGGGGCCAATCCTTAGAATGGACGTCTGTTCTAAAGACAATAGACGTCTGATCACTGGAAGAAAATGAACGTTCGATCTCTATATATTTCTATTTTATAAATTAATTTTCAAAAAATTATCAAACGATATTGGATTAGTTGAAAATTTTACCACATGTTCACTAAATCATGAAAAAATAATTTGAAAAAAATATTAGATTATGTCTTTGTAGAACTTACCTGCTATAGACAAACATGTAGGGTCAGCCAAACATTAATTTTGTCTTCGACATTTATATGCCCATTTCAAAAAAAGTTTACAGGTAAATTCTACAAAGACGCAATGTGAAATGGATCTAGAGTTACCACAGTAGAACACTTTAATAATGAAATAAAAAACTATGTTTTGTTGATTAAGCTGCATGCACACATTTAAAAGCCATCGATCTGAGAAGTTGGGCGACACATGTTTTTAGCTTAAATCTCAATAACTTGAGTGAGTCATTCAATCTATACATCTTACTATCTAGGAATAAACCGATTCTGACTATATTTGAGATGATTAGACAGAGCATGGTGTTTAAAATTGTGAAGAGACATGAAAAGATGGTTGACTTGATAGAGTATGTCCTTAGATCAAGAAGAGCTTAGTAAACTATAGGTTTGGCAGAAGGTACTCAGTTTGAGGTCATTATGATAACGAACAATACATTGTCGATATGGATAATTGTGTCTGGAATTGTTACAAGTGGGAGCTAATTAGCTTATCGTTTGTGCATGCAATGCCTTGTATGTTTTTTTTTTGAAGAGATCAACTGAATATTATATTCATCTCTACTTTTATCTAGCAATGTACATGGAAATGTCATTGCATTTTATGCAACCTATTTCTGAGCAAAGGATGTGGCATCAAATAGATACAGAATTAGATGAAATTATGCAACCATCAATAAATAATTAGGTGGGGAGACTAAAAAAAAAAGAGTGAGGGATATTGATGAGTTTCAAAACCTAGTAATAAATAAGAAAAATGTTGTCACGACATGTAGCAACTGTCGGCAAGTGGGGGCAAGTGGGTCACACCACCCAAACTTGTCAAGGAATTGGATCTGCAGTTGCTTCATCTAATGACAGAGGAAGAGGCAGAGGTAGAAGAGATAGCTTACATGACACGTTTATGATTTTTACTTTTCCAGTTAGGACGCAAGTAAGTATATGTTTATATTAATGAATTTATAACTGGTTTAAATATTATTAGATCTCTTAATGTTATGTTCATCCTTGCTCTACAAGAGTTTTCTGTACCCGATGTAGGTCAATTGTTGATGTAATGCAAAAGTTTGTTATGCCAACTTTATCAAAATATCTATTCGCTTTGATGTAAGGCATAAGTTTTTTATATTGGATTCATTTGAACATATTTGATCAATGTCAAATTTGTTTCAATTCCTTAAAAAATTAAGTATAGTTTTTCTTGTTTTCTCTCTATTCCCCAGAGTCACACATTATGAAATAACAACAATATAGTCCAATTATCCATATAACTAAGTAGAAATAACAACAACCAAGTGCAGATCTCTAGATAACAAAATTTAAATGACAATTAGAAGTAAATAATAAAAGACAGTTCAAATCCATCTAATAAGTAAAAGAAAATAAATATCTAACTGAATTACATTATTACAAATAACCTGAAACAAAAATTTAAAAAACTAAGCAACTGATGATGTTTTGACATCTGATGAAGATGCAGCTGAGGCAATCAATAACTCTTCAATTGTAGCCACTTTAGCAAAGATCACTGCTTGAGTTGAGGTAATATCCTTAATTCTCTAAGACAATCGTTGAACAGCTAAAGCAAGATTGAATATACTAGCATTAATATAATGTCAGTTCTCTTAAGTTATGGGTATATGACCTGAGAGAGCTAGAGGAGGTGCATCCTCCATAAGAGTATTGATGTGCTAAAAGGCCCGATCAATAGATTTCGAGCCAAGAAGTTTTCTAACATGTTTGCTCATTTTGTAGGGGACACATTTCATGAAGCAATGGTAGGAGAACATAGTGCAAGTAATAAAGAGAAGGCATGCCATTTTTTGAGTGGAAATTAGAGGGAGAGGTCATGCGTCCACTCAAGGAGGACCACTCGACCAAGGTAGCATCCACATAATATAGTTGATGGGTTATGTGCCCAATTTGACTTCCAAAGTCACATTTTGTACTTTCTTTTATTTCATGTAAACTTTAAGCTCTAGAAAGTAAGGTTTCTAGAAGAACTTTCATGGGAAATAAGGATCAGCCAAGAATGGCCAAGCACTATGTGCTCGGCTTTTGCAAAAGCCAAGTACCTAGTTTCCTTTTGTGTAATTTTGTTTCTTCTTGTAATAGGGACTTCTCCGACCCTAATTTTGTACTTATGGTTGAGCTTTTAAGCCAACCTCAACCTCATTAATGGGTATTGAATATTTGCAACGATTTGTCTTTGAAGACTTGAAGTTATCTCCACAAAACTACATTTCTCTCGTCGATGAGTAACGTCCGAGAGTGTGAGTGTTTGAGAGTTCTTTCTTTTTGTGAGTGTGAGTTGGAACTTGTTCTTTAATGCCATCCTTCCTTACTTCTTGCCATAAGAAGAGGATTTACTGTGACACCCCGAGAACCAACACGTTCCCGGTGCGCTACAGTGCATCTACACACTACACACACACACACACTAACACTTGACCTAACTAACTCAATTCAATACCCCTTTCGTTTTCAAATCATTTTCAAAAAAACATTTGTGAGTATGAAAATTTTTCGACTCGATTTAAAAAAAACAACTCGCGTCCCGAAGAGGAAACACGAAGTCCTCAACATAAAACTACGCAGCGGTAAAGAAAACCATTTAAAACAATTTGAGATAAAATGATAAAACTTGAAATCCTAGGAAAAAAAAATCCCACGCACCCCACAAACTACACAGTCCGGTCCCAAGCACTCACGTCCCCACTCCGACACCCCGCGTACACCCTCGCGGTGCCGCACATGCCAACCCAACGTCACTGTATCTCGCGCACGCTCACAGCGCCGCATGCCCCACGCACCCTGCCTCTATACAGCACGTCTGCGCGCACGCCCTCACCCGGCGCCGCATGACCCGTGTGCACCAGCAGGGCCGCGTGCCCTGTGCACCTGCGATCACGCCGCACTTCCACGCTCATCTACCTTTTTCTACCATTTACTGTTCACACCTCAACCTATTTCTTATCTCCTCGACTCTCAGCCTCTCTCCCGAAATTTCGGCAGAGTAACGACTAAAAACTGACTATCCCAAAAATTTAAACCCTGCACACAATTCACCATAATCCAACAATGTTTATGTATCCATCATCCAGAGAAATCACCATAACCAAATCAGAGTAAGAAGACGACGAAAATCCATCAAATACAAATGAAGAAAGTCTCCAGTATAGAGTAATATCATTCTCTAACATGAAAAATATCTGCGTACGTCACCAAAATCACACGCACTCCATATACCTATACGCTGACGCATATACAACAACCAATCTCATCCCCCGTACATAATCACCGCAAAAGAAAGAAAACCAAAAAACCGACCAGGCCACAACCTACCATCTCCACGAGTCGGGTCGCCCTAACAAAAGTCCGCCATCCGGTGCCACAGTCGCACGCCGCCAACCATCCTACGCCTCAGGACTAGGCACTCGAGGCTCACCAGCGGTATCGTCAGCACCTACACCACAGAACACACAACATAAGCCTAACGCTCAGTAAGTAATGCGATATGAAAGTAAAAGCCGACAATGCAATCCTATCACATGCAGTCTCTACATCACACTCATGTTGTCACATCTGTGACGCGTAGTGCAGCCGCACCAGGGTAAAGAGGAACCTCACGCCACCCTACACCTTGACACGTCGCCATCGTCCCGGACTCCCCAGCAACGAGGCCCACAAGCTACACACACGCATCACCACACGGCAACCACATCAGGGTAAGGGTCTACCTCGCGCCACTCTACACCCTGACACGTCGCCCCCGTCCCAGCCTCCCCAGCACGGGGCCACAGTTGCCATACACACACGTTTCGCGACAGCCCAACCGGCCCACCCCTCGAGTAGGATCCGCGACTGGTGTTGCACCGGCCCACACACTAGTAGGATCCGCGGTACCACTGCCCATATCCTCACCATCAACACTTTCACGCCGCATGACGGCCCAGCCGGCCCACCCCTCGAGTAGGATCCGCGACTGGTGAAGCACCGGCCCGCACACTAGCGGGATCCGCGGTACCACCGCCACACGTCTCACCTCATACATCAAAACATGCTAAAAATCATTTTCGTTCCCGTTTTTAAAAATATGATGCATGTCAAACAATACGCACACACACCACAATCAATCACATAAACCCTAAAGTTCTACAGTGTAGGCCCACTTGGGCAAAACACCTGCATGCACTACTTACCTGGCGTCCCAAGCTCGCTCGACGCACAACTTTGCCAAAAGAAAGCCTCAACCTAAAACACAACCAATTTCTCATCAGTATTTATCTCAACATTCACCTATTAGCTAACAATAACCTTCTCTAACTACACTCATGAAATTTCAACTAAAACGGTCCATTGGTTTGGTTTGGCCGAAAACCAGCCCAACATTCGGATGTGCATAACTTTTGCGTCCGTCAACGGAATCGAACGGTTCAAGTGGCTAAACGTTCCCTTATGAACCTAGTTTAACATCCCAAGACGAATTTTAAATCGGTAGGCCGCAGACACGCGAAAAACGTCAATAACCGAATCTGCCATTTTTATAAAATCCCAACCTTTGTTTTTCTTCAACCAAAACTCACTCGATTCAGCTTTTTCGCACCAAAAATAGACATGCCACTATCACACGTCTAAATTCCATGAAAAACGGTCACTAATTCGACTTGGACCAAAATCCGGCCTAAACTTCCGACGCACATAACTTTTGCGTCGGATGTCAGAATCGAACAATTCCAACGGCCACACGTTCCTCTAACAACCTATTTTTAACCCACAAAATAGAATTTAAAATGATCAACTTAAACCTAGCCAAAACAGCCAAAAACAGAAGCTATTTTTATACGAAAATGTGAAATTCAACCTTAACCCGAACATTTCCAAATTCCTTGGCCAATCCATCACATTCTAACTTATTAAACATGAACTAGCTAAAATTGAAAGCCTCCAATTCAGAAACAAAATCTTGAAAAAGATCACAGCCCCTCGGTTTATCCTTCCCCCTCTCTCAGCCTCCAATGCTCCCCACCACTCTTAACTCCACCATTATCGACAATTCCTGCCACCGATTGGTCTAACAGGAGAGCAGCATCACGCCCTGTTCCCCTCGACCAACAGAATAGATAGAAGAAAAGACAGGGGGCTCTGAGCTCTCGGCCCTGTGCCCTGCTGCCCCCCGATCACGCGGCACATACACGCCTCTTACACTAACCAAATGTTCGGCTTAGCCTTCAGAAAGATGGTGGGAAGGCGGCCATAAACTCTACCGAACAAAAATTCAGAGTAAGGAAGGGAAACGTACCTTCAGTATTAAGCTCGGGAAACCGAACACAATCCCCTCCCACCGCAGTCCTCTCGGCGAACCAGTGTTCGATCCTTCTCCGTCGTCGGCGTCGACAGACCACCGGCTCTCTCTCTCTCTCTCTCTCTCTCTCTCAGCTACCCGCGCTCCCACTCTCGGTTTCGCTCCTTCTCGGTCGCGCACAACACGGTGGAATGGCTTCCACCCGAAGCCATTCCACCGTATAACATAATCTTTATTTTTTTTTTACTTTTAATTAAATTACAAAAATTACTAAAATGCCCTCACGTGTTTTTATCGTCCATAAATTCGTAAATTCTCGACCTCCCGACTTTAAATTCTGAAAACCATCACAAAAGTAGGCTTCGAGCCTTATAATTTAAATCTTTCTCGTTGAAATATTTATTAAAACTTTGACCGGGATTAAACTAAAAATTTCAAAAATTAGAAATTAAAATTTCAAAATTTCTGGGTTATTACATTTACAGCAAGGTGGTAGAAGCTCTCTTGTCTTATGATGGTTACTCCAACTTTTATTAATTTAAGTTTAGAGAGAAAATTATCAAGATAGCTCCACTCAAACCAGATCAAGTGGCTCTAGATGATGAATCGAGGAAAAAGGAAAAGGTCAAGTACATCCTTTTCATATCCAAGAAAAAGTTAGGGAAGTCTCT
>CM039517.1:7966319-7995386 GCA_022433055.1 Begonia peltatifolia | reverse complement strand
GAAGATACGTAAGTAGATAATGAAGGTGGGGTTGAGTGGCACGACCCTATAAGAGAGTCGTGAGGTATGCCATTTGTTCCCTCGCTTTACGTGATAGCCCTGGTCCTATGAGGGGGATTGCAAGGAGTACCACTTTATTAGGCCAAGATTGGCTTTGTCCTATGAGGGAGACCGTGAAATGGGTCACCTTGGTCTAGTGTGTAAAGAAGAACCCAGGAGTAAGAAGATAAAAAAGACGTATGAAAGAGACGAAAACAAAAGTAGAGACGAAACTGTAGAAACTGCATGTGTTAGGGGTGTTTGATTTACGGGGTATTTATGTGCATTACTTACTTAGCATTAGGCTAATAGTTGAGTTTTGGGATGTAGGTGGCGAAGCGATAGCCGGGGTATTTATGTCGACCACGAGCGTCCACCTGCGTAGGCAGAGCCGAAGTAAGTATTAAACTATGGTTGTAGGTGTCGACCGATAGTGGGAAAATGACAGCGGTGTTGACAGTGAGGGTCGACCTGCGCAGATAGAGAGGATCAAGGTGTCGACTTACGACTGTAGGTCTCGACTGGAAATGAAGGAGATGACAGAGGTGTCGACCGATGGAGACAGAGAGGATTGAAGTGTCGATCGCTAAAGAGAAGTGTCGACCGGTTTGAGGGTGAGTAGAAGGAGGTCGACCGTGAGGGTCGACCTGCGCCGGCAGAGACGAACGAAGTGTCGACCGGTGATGACAAGGGTCGACCAAAGATATCTTTTAATGTTTTAAAGATTTGATATTCTATTTAAAATGATTTTTAACCAAAATTCTTCCACTGCGAGGTTTTCAGTCGATTTTAAAAGTGTTGTTTCAAGTCGAAAAACAAGTTTAAAATTTTCAAACAAATTTTATCAGTGGATCATGAGTAAGAATAGTGAGTAGTAGTGGTCGGCGAACCGGAAATCGTGATGGATTTTCAGGTCGTAACAGAGATGGTATCAGAGCGTTTACCCAACCGAAAGTGTGGTTGACGAGAACGTCAGGCCCCTATGAGAACAGGTGGATTGTGAAGGCATGAGTGCCTGTCACAATTCTCACACTGCTTGGGGAAAAGTAGAGTGGATAGTTAATTAGTAGTAGGAGGGATGTTACAGGGGTTAGAGTCAGTAAGTCAAACCGTTCAAATGATTGCCTAATAGCGCCGATCGCTGCACGACATACTTCGACAACTGTAAGTGTTTAAGTTAGTTGTAGTTACTAGATATTTATGAGAGAAATTGATCGGTCCTAGAAATTAGCTAAGATGTCTAGACGACAAGAACACCCACGAGCACCGAGACAGCCAACGGAACCAAGAAGCGAGGATGATTTAATGACTATCCGACAGTTGATAGAGTTAGTAAATCGACAGTCTCAGGAGTTAGGGATTCTGCTGAATCGAGAAGTACAAAGCAGTGTTGGCTCTACCTCCAACCATCATCAGTCAGGTGATAGATTTCAGAGGTTACGGCCACCGACATTTGAGAGACAGTAAATAGACCCCACAATTACAGAGCAGTGGGTCCATACCATGGAAAGTATGTTTATGTATGCAAAGGTGGAAGAAGAGGATAAGATTGCATTGGCCACGTTCCACTTAGCGAAGGATGCCCAATTCTTCTGGGAGTCTATAGAGACCACCGCTGATGCTCAGCATATGTCTTGGGAGAAGTTCAAGGATGCCTTCTATGACAAGTATTTTAACAGCACAGTTTAGGCGACGAAGAGGATAGAGTTCTTACAATTGAAGCAAACCACTTCAGTTACAGAGTACAACTGACCATTCGAGTCTTTGTCCTGATTTGCCAGTAATTTGGTAAGCCGGAACAAAGATAAGGTGTTTCCGTTCATACAGGAATTAAAGCCAGAAATATACAAGGGAGTGAAGATAGTGGGTATACAGAAATATCCAAGGCACTTGAGGTGGAAGAGGCCGAGATGAAGTGTGTTAGGCAAAGAGAAGCCCCGCAGAGGTTTTTCCGTGAGATTACTCCTCAATATAACAGAGGTGTCCCTCAGCAGCAACAACAAAGAGGCACTAAGAGGTCTAGTGATGGACAGAGCAGTCAGGGGACATGCAAACGGACACAGCAGACTGGAAGGTATCCTCAGTGTCAGAAGTGTTTGAGATATCATCCGGGAGAGTGCAAGTTGAGTTCCGGAAGATGCTATAACTGCAATGAAGCTGGACATTTTTCAAAAGATTGCTCTAAGCCCAGAGTTACCTGATGTTTCAACTGCAATGAGGTGGGCCATGTTAGCAGAGATTGCCCAGCTCTAAAGAAGGGTCCGATGCGTACAACACCGAGAGTATTCGCCATGATCGAGTCAGATGAGGATGACTAACCAACCATAGTGTCAGGAACTATATTGGTAAAATCTGTACCTGCATATACTTTGATTGATTCTGGTGCGACGCACTCTTTCGTTGCAACTACATTCGTGGTTAAGTTAGATGTATGACCTGTGTCAACGGACTGTGCCGGATGGTGAGAAGCATACCTTTCAGGCTGTGAAAAATGCTAGGAGGATATCTGCCATTGTGCCTATCAGTGCTCGTCAAGTTTTGAGCGGTGAGTGTTTTGGTTTTCTTGCCGATATTATTGATGTTCAAGTTCCAGAGAGTTAAGACGTCAAGATATTCTCGTTGTTAAGAATTTCTTGGAGGTTGTTTTAAATGATTTGCCTGGCCTAACTCCGGATCAAGAAATAGAGTTTGCTATGGATGCGTACCTAGGAACTGAGCCGGTGTCGAAGAATCCTTATAAATTGGCACTAACGGAGCTGAAGGAGTTAAAGAAGCAATTAGGAGAGTTGGTGAAAAAAGGGTTTATACGCCCTAGCTTTTTGTCATGAGGCGTACCGATTCTTTTTGTCAAGAAGAAGGATGGGTCGTTACGAATGTGCATCGACTACAGGGAGTTGAACAAGTTGATGGTTAGGAATAAATATCTTCTGCAAGGATATACAATCTATTTGACCAACTCCAAGGTGCACGAGTGTTTTCAAAAGTTGACCTGAGATCGAGATATTTCCAGTTGAAGGTCAGGTCAGAGGATATTCTAAAGACGGCTTTTTGGACGCGGTACGGGCATTATGAGTCCTTGGTGATGTCCTTCGGGTTGACGAATGCTCCAGCTGCCTTTATGCACCTAATGAACAGAGTGTTCTCGATAAATTCATTATAGTGTTTATCGATGATATATTAGTGTACTCTCGTAGTGAGGAGTATCATAAAGAACACTTGAGGTTGGTGTTGGAGACCTTGAAGCAACACCAACTTTATGCAAAGTTTTCTAAGTGCGATTTTTGGCTGGATATGATACAATTTCTGGGACATCTCTTCTCAAGCGATGGTATATCTGTTGATCCAACAAAGATCTAGGCAGTTAGGGAGTGACCACAGCCAAAAAATGTCACAGATATACAAAGTTTCCTCAGGCTGGCGGGTTATTACAGGAGGTTCATTGAAGGATTTTGAAAATTGCGGCGCCTCTGACCCGTTTGACGAGAAAAAATGTGAAGTATCTGTGGGCCAAGGATTGCAAGCACAGTTTCTAGACATTGAAGCAGAGATTGAATACTTGTCCGATTTTGACGCTCCCTACCGAGGGCGGAAAATTTAGTATTTATTGTGAAGTTTGCAAGGTAGGTCTTGGATGTGTGCTGATGCAGGAAGAGAAGGTGATAGCCTACGCTTCTAGGCAGCTGAAGAATTACGAGCAGAATTATCCAACACACGACCTGAAATTAGCCGCGGTAGTCTTCGCACTAAAAATTTAGAGACATTATTTGTATGGACAGTCGTGTGAAATATATTCGGATAACAAAAGTTTAAAGTATATCTTTTCTCAGAAGAAGTTGAATATGAGGGAACGGAGGTGGTTGGAAGTCGTGAAGGACTATGATGTTGAGATTAAATACCATCTCGACAAGGCAAACGTGGTGGCTGATGCATTGAGCAGGGTGACAGCATCCACTTTGACAATGGATTCAGCTATGCCACTAAACTTGGATGTAGAATTTCAGAAGTTCAATTTGGACGTAGTTTTGAATGTCTCGGCCATGTTAATGGCTATGTCCTTACAACCTAGGATTCTGGAGAGGATTAAGCAGGCCCAGAAGGACGATGCGAAGTGCGATGAAATTAAAGCAAGCATGGTTTTTAGTGACAAGTCAGAATTCAATTATTCGGACGACGAGATTCTTAAGTTTCGGAATAGATGGTTCGTTCCGAATAATAAAGAGCTAAAGAGGGAGATATTATTGGAAACTCATCCTGCTAGGTTTTCTGTGCACCAAGGGAGCACCAAGATGTACAGAGATCTTAAGCAGCATTATTGGGGGCCCGATATGAAAAAGATTGTGGCAAAGTATGTTAAGGCGTGTTGCATTTGTCAACAAATTAAGTCTGAACACCAGAGGTCAGCGGGAAAACTGCAACCATTACCTATTCTCGAATGGAAGTGAGAACAAATATTGATGGACTTTGTTGTCAGATTGCCTCGGACAACAAAAAATTATTATGGCATATGGGTGATTGTAGATCGATTAACCAAGTCAACCCATTTCCTGCCAATGAAGATGGCATACTCTATGGACTAGTTTGCCGAACTGTATATTCAGGAGGTCGTACGGTTGCACGGAGTTTCGACTTCAATCGTATTAGATAGAGACCCGAGATTTATGCCGAAGTTCTGTAAGATTCTGCACAAAGTCATGGGTACGCAACTCAATTTTAGTATGACATTTCATCCTTAGACTGACGGACAAACTGAGAGGACTATTCAGACATTGGAGAATATGCTTCGGGCTTGCGTACTGAACTTTCAGGGTTTGTGGAGCAAATACCTGCCATTGATGGAGTTTTCATATAACAACAGCTTTTAGGCTACGATAGGTATGACTCTTTACGACAGGAAATGCAAATCTCCGATATATTGGGATGAAGTCGGCGAGGCAAGATTGGTTGGTCCAGATATTTTGCAGCAGACAGTAGAGAAAGTAGCATTTATTCGGCAACATATTTTAATAGCTCAAAGCCAATAAAAGAGTTATGCATATCGATGGAGAAGAGAGTTAGAATTTGAGGTGGGTGATGAAGTCTTCCTTAAAATTTTGCCAATCAAAGGAGTTGTGAGATTAGGGAAAAGAGGCAAGTTGAACCTAAGATTTATTGGACCATTTCCTATTACGAAGAGAATAGGAAAAATATCTTACCAGTTGCAGCTACCAGCCTCGATAGGGGGAGTTCACAATGTATTCCACGTTTCCATGTTGAGGAAGTGTATGTGAGATCCTTCCCACGTCGTGGTGCAGCAGGATATAGAGATTCAATCCACTTTGACGTATGAGGAGAAGCCAATGGAGATCCTGGATTACGCAGTGAAGATTTTACGTAACAAGGAAATTTCACTAGTGAAAGTATTATGTCGCAACCACAATGTGGAAGAAGCAACCTGGGAGCGGCAACAAGACATGATGAGCCGATATCCATGATTGTTTGAATAGTAAATTTTGAGGACAAAATTTCTTTAAAGAGGGTGAGATGTAACACCCAGATTTTCATTAAATGAATTTCGTATTTCGTTATCGTAATCGGTAGAGTTTGGGTCAGAATTATGAGAAGAGAATTTGTACTATTATGTAAAGAAATTATTTGAGGCAAATAGGCAGAAGAAAGTTATAAGATTTCGACCGGAAGTTGATAGAATAACGATATTGTTAAATGAATTAGGTCTAAGGGCAATTAAGTAATAATAATTATTATTATTATAAGAAAAAAATAAAAAAGAAATGAAAGGAGCAGGAAGGGGCACAAGATTCCCCCCCACCCCCTCCCTCTCGGACTATTCTTTCCCTCGCGAGCTCCCCTTCAACGTTTTCCCTTCCAGCCGGCGCCGATCCTTTCCGATTCTTCATCAACCTTCAGATTTACGGTAAGTTTAGTTAGTTTTGAGTAGATAATTAGTTCTTTAGTCATTTTGAGCGGTAAAACTAAAGTTAGAGAGAATATTTGTTAGTTTTACTAAAACCCTAGGTGGGAGGTATGAAATTTCAGGATTTAGTCGAGTGTTAGTCATGTATTGGTATTTAAGCTTGAAGAATGAGTAGATTATAGGTTTTATGGGAAACATTGAGCATTCAGACAACTGGATAACTAGGGTTGCAGAACGGCCTCCGTTCGGCCACATCTGGTAAGTTGTTGATGTCCAATTACAAAATGGATGAGACCATTAGAAACTAAACATCTTGAGGAGCCCGTAACACTTTGGATCGTCCAATTCGGACAAGTATTGGAGAAGTTATGAATTTCCGAAGTTTGGTTGGAAATTTAGTTGGATTTTTGGCTTAGTTAGATTAGTTGTTAGTGTTGTTTTCCTTAAAGTTTTATGAGTTGGATGGAAAAGAATTGATGAATGTATGGTTTTATAGGTTCTCCAGTTTAGCGAGCAGATTACGAAATACGAGTTGCTAAGAACACCCGGTAAGTAATGTAGTACGAGTTTTACCTTCGGGTCTACATCACAGTTCAGTAGGATGCATTGGATGTTTATTTTATATTATGCTTTCATGGTTGTGCATCATTGTTTTAAAGTAGGAGAACGAGACGAAAATAAATTTTCATGTATTTATGAGACGAAAACAGTAGGATGTGACTAGTGAAGAAAGAAATTGAGAAGATACGTAAGTATATAATGAAGGTGTGGTTGAGTGGCATGGCTCTATAAGGGGGTCGTGAGGTATGCCATTTGTTCCCCCACTTTACGTGATAGCCCTGGTCCTATGAGGGGGATTGCGAAGAGTACAACTTTATTAGGCCAAGATTGGCTTTGTCCTATGAGGGGGATCGTGAGATGTGTCACCTTGGTATAACGTGTAAAGAAGAACCTAGTAGTAAGAAGATAAAAAAGATGTAAGAAAGAGACGAAAACAAAAGTAGAGACGAAACTATAGAAACTGCATGTGTTAGGGGTTGTTTGATTTACGGGGTGTTTATGTGCATTACTTACTTAGCATTAGGTTAATAGTTAAGTTCTGGGATGTAGGTGGCGAAGTGATAGCCGGTAAGTACTCAGAGCGAACCTAATACTAGGAGGCAGTTGGAGGAGTACGCTCGTGGATGATTCGGCTGGCTGTTAGGGCAAATTTTGACACGGTGTTCATAGGTACAGGTATAGAGGTTGAGCCGGAGTCATTTTGAGTCATTTTGTAAAGAAAATAGATTTCAAAAGTTTAGCAGTAGTTTGGATGTATTTAACGATTTTTAGTTGATTACAAAAATGATGGTTTTGTTGTTCTTAACATCCAGTCGAAATTGATCGTATTTTGAAAATTTGAGGTTTTATTGAGGTGTTGAGGGAAGTGTCGACCAATAGGCTTAGTGGTTGACCAGACCCTGCAAGTCTCGACTACGAGGGTCGACCTGCGCAGGCAGAGCAGAAGTAAATGTCGAGTTATGTTTGTAGGTGTCGACCGGTAATGTGAAAAATGGCAGCGGTGTCAACCGCGAGGGTCGATCTGCGCGGACAGAGAGTATCAAGTTGTCGACCTACAGCTGTAGGTGTCAACCGGAAATGAAGGAGATGGTGGAGGTGTCGACCGTAAGGGTCGACCGGTGGAGATAGAGAGGATTGAAGTGTCGACCGCTAAAGAGAAGTGTCGACTGGTTTGAGGGTGAGTGGAAGGAGGTCAACCTTGAGGGTCGACCTGTGCCGGCAAAAATGAACGAAGTGTCAACTGGTGACGACAGGGGTCGACCGAAAATATCTTTTAATGTTTAAAAACTTGATATTCTATTTAAAATGATTTTTAATCAAAAATCTTCCGCTGCAAGGTTTTCAGTTGATTTGAAAAGTGTTGTTTCAAGTCGAAAAACAAGTTTCAAATTTTCAAACGAATTTTATCAGTGGATCATGAGTAAGATTAGTGAGTAGTAGTGGTCAGCGAACAAGAAATCATGGTGGATTTTTCGGGTCGTGATAGAAATAGCCTCCATTCTTCTGAAAAAAAGTAAAAAATCCACAAATTCTCTTTGGTTGATTTTCGATTTTTTTTCCAAAATTAACCAATTGACACCGCACCTTGTTCATTTCTCTATTCCCATTTGTTTCGCTTGATTTTCAGCCAAAACCTCACAAAACCGAGCCTTTTTTGGTTGAAATTCTAAAATCCCAAAAATCACTCTTGAATTGGCTGAAAGATTGATGATTAGGCGAAAGGTTACGTCGACGGTACGTCAAGGACCGTCACCGTCACAAGGTGGCTCGAGGTAACGGGCACCATCAACATCGAAGGTGCCGCAACCTCGACTGGGGTTGTTGTCGTTGGAGTTTGCAACCAGATATGTCAAGAGCAGTTCGACCTAGATCTGGCACACTCAGTGATGCATTCGAAGACCGTTGACTTCACAAGTTAGAAGTCTTCGAGATCCAGGAGTTGCTGGATAGAATCAGCCTGCATGGGGTCTACAGTGTGCAGGGAGATAGTTGTGATTAAATAGTTTGCCTATTTTATATGAACTCGAGCTTTACAAGGAGGGCGAGAACTATCAAGACGTACATCCTGGGTACGGAGATCGAGATTAGCCCAGAGACGGTCAATGAGTTGATCGAGTTTGCTGGAGTGATGACGACGATGCCCCACCCATTGATGTGCACCAGATGTTCTGCCGCCGACCGTTTAATTTATATTTTGTAGTTTATTTTATGTACTTTATTTTATGCAATTTAGTTCGATACAATTTGTGTTGATGTAATTTATTTTGACGTAATTTAGTTTATGCTATGAAGCACTGAAACTGTTTGGTAATTTAAATATACAAAAATTGTTTGATACTAGTTATGGGGGAGTTATAAAATAAAAGAATCTTTGCTTTCAATTTTTTTTACTAAATTAAATATTATAAAAAAATAATTTTGTAAAAATACTAAACGATATTGGATTTACTGAAAAATTTGACCCACGTTCACACCATGGGAAAAGTTTGTTATTTTCCAACACTTGTATGATTTACACTCATTTTAGTAAATTGAATTATAAAACAGATGTATATTACTTATTATAAAAAATAATTTTCTAAAAATATCAAACAATATTAGATTTATTTAAAAATTTGACTCCATGTTCACCACACAATTTGAAGATATTCTATAAAATTTTGTTATTTTTCAACACTTGTAAGATTTATCATCATTTTAATGACTTAAATCATAAAACAGACTTACATTACATATTATAAAAAAATAAATTTTTAAAAATACAAAATGATATTGGATTTACTGAAATATTTGACCCCACGTTCACCACACCATGGGGAGATATTTTGTAAAATTTTGTTATTTTCTAACACTTATACGATTTACATCCATTTTAGTAAATTAAATCATAAAACATGCGTACATTATTTATTATAAAAAATAATTTTCTAAAATACTAAATAATATTGGATTTACTTAAAAGTTTGATCTCATGTTTACCACTCTATGGGAAGATATTCTATAACATTTCATCATTTTCCAACACTGGAATAATTTATTGTCATTTTAGAGAATTAATTCACATATTATAAAAAAATAATTTTATAAAAATACCAAATAAAATTGGATTTACTTGAAAATTTGACCATACATTTCCACACCATGGAAAAATATTCTATAAAATTTTGTTATTTTTCAATACTTGTACGATTTACACTCATTTTAGTGAATTAAATCATAAAATAGACGTACATTAAATATTATTAAAAATAATAATTTATATGTGCTTATATGTATAAAAGAGTCATACGTCTCTGCATCCATAGCCTTGTGTAAAAGATTTCTGATCAAAATGAAAATTATATTAGAAAATAATGAAAATAAGTTTATGAGAAAAATGAGTTGAAATGTATATGTATCTGGTCAAATGTGTGGAAATCTAAAAATGTGTCTTGTGACATAGATATGCGGCAACAACGCCATAAGTTGATCATCTGTCAGGACAAGTGCGACTATTATGCCCCTGATGTTGACATATACGATACGACATTGTAGATTTCATCTTAGAAATTGTCGACCTCGACAAATCATCAATATCATGCACTCTATACTTCTTCGGCCTACCAAGTTGGCGCCTTCTCTCAGGTGGAATGATTGAACTCATTCTGTGTACGAGCGGCCACATATTCACGCCATTGATGGGACAATAAAGTTTGAGTACATCTTTATATATCTGGCCCGGCGACAGAGTGGATTGACGAAATATTCTGGTGTCATTTTCATGAAATGGATGCGTAGAATGACATGAACACATGAGATTCCAGTAAGCTCCCACTTGTAATAGTTACACGCGCCTGCATTTTGGTCAACAATGTATTGTTTGTTGTCATTGCTAACCTCAAATTGTGCACCTCTTGCTAACGCAACATGCCAATTTTGAGCTGCCAATACTAGCTTCTAAAGCTTTTTTTTATCTAATGACACAGGAATTCTGCCGATGACACTATTTTCTTGTATTTTTTGACAAGGCGAGTCATCAAACACTTTCGAATAATCTCGAACATGGTCAGGATCAGTTTGTCCCTGGTCAGCAATATAACTGCATTGAACGGCTTGCATAAATTGTTCAAGCCCATGTCCCACTTGAGATTTGAGGAAAACGCATAACTAGCTCAATAGCTAGGCAGTGTTCCTCGAAGCCATACATGGGCATCTAGGCTTATTTGATGCAGTTTCCTTATTTCTTTTTCAAAATGAGGCTCTTTGGTTGCTCTAGTCGCACTTCACATTGCATCTCTGTATACTCTGTCCCGAAATTGACTTTTGAAATTTGTGTGCATATGCTGGAGGTAGTAGCGGTGTTCGGCTGCACCTAATTCTTCCTCTACAGCACGCGAAAATCCCTAATATATGAAAGAAAAATAGAGTAAATATAAAACAATATAACGATCACAATGCCTCAACATTTGTGTTGGAAAAATAATAAAACTGATGGGAATAATAATAAAAATACTATCCCTGTAAAACATGAAGAGTAGTGATCAGGATAATTTCCAAGAAAGACTGTACTAGACAATCTCCTAGACAGAATTACCTTTGCAAGTAGGTTCCTAGCAAAGGTTGGAGGGGTCACAAACGGTTCTACTTAAAATCCAATTTATTAGGCAGAACTTCCTTAACCATTACACCACTAAATAAGCAGTGCGAGAAACAATAGAAAATATGATCCAACAAAATTGTATATTTTGTCGATCTGACACAATTGTTATCTATGCCCATCATTAGTGTTTAGGTCTTCCTTATAAATTTACAAAAACCATTTCCACGAGTCTGTGGACTCTAACTCCACATTTGGTAACGACAATAGGATATATGTTATAGTCACCATCAATACTGATGACTGTCAGTAATTGGCCAAGGCAAAATCCCTTCAGACGACACCTATCCAAACAAATAATAGATCTGTCAAGGTACAACAAACCTACTTTGCAAGCAGCAATACACATGTACAGTTTTTCAAATACGAATGGCTACTCCTCGTCGGAGCCCACTAGGTAACCATGTATTGTCACTTTGCTAACTGGATTTGATCTAAATATTTCTGCTATGTACGAATGCAGTAGCTTGATTTATTCGTCGCCTCTTCCGTCATTGAGTTTTCAAGCATTGCTTCTTGCTCTTCTGGCCATACTGAGTGTAATATTCACATTAAAATCCTTTCTCACTGTCTTGATAATAAAAGGAATTTTTCATGTTAGATGACTTTTGAACCTATCTAAATAATGGTTTGCCACTTATTCTCCAGTAGCGTAATGATTCTCAATTTTTCTTGCACAACTGTGAAAATCGATATAACTCTTTATTTGGAATGTCAGCTTATTTTGCATGACCGAAGCATGCAGTCGCCACTCACATTCGTCTTCACACACTACCGTGAATAGCCGAGATTCACTTTTAATAAATTTGATTTCATATCCATTGTTCAAAGCATATTCTTTTATTTCTTCTCTAATGGCTGCTATAGAATTATATTTCTTACTCAAAGAAAAATTGATAGAAATTCTTCCCTTACCGGTATGCGTTCCACCTCGTCATCTTCCAACTTGACTAATGTTCGAAGCTGCTCGTCTAGTGTTTGGGAGATTGAATGCGCCTCTATTTCTCCATCACCTTCTGAGTAATTGAATGCTCGAAGATCATCTATGCAGACGTGTCGTCTGAATACCAGTATATGTTGGCATCAGGATTCGTTACTTCGTCGACATCAACTCATCTACTTGAATAAGAATCCATCAGTCCATCGCTAATAAAGAGAAAAATAAAACGTCACTAGAAATACAATATCGCTAGAAGTTTTAGAGTTTTTGAGATCTATGAGTTCAACATTAAGAGCCATCACTATATATAGTATGAGAGAACGAATGACCGTTCTCTCTAGAACAGCCATCCATTCCCCCTAGAACGACCGTCCCTTCTCCCATACAGTCACTTTGTGACACAATTATTTTGTAGAACGGATGGCCATTCTAGAACAAACAGTCGTCTGCTCTCCCATACATTCCGCCCGTGACTCAATTATCTGGCAGAACGGACCGTCATTCTAGAGGAACGGCTCTCCGTTATTCCCTATAGTCCTGCCTGTGACTCAATTATCTGATGGAATGGTCGTCCATTTCACCAGAACTACCGTTCATTCCACCTGAACAGTTATCTGTTCTTTCATACAGTCTGGCCTGTGATTTAATTATTTTGTAGAATAAACGGCTATTATACAAGAATAGCCATCTGTTCTTCCATACAGTTCGGCCCGTAACTCAATTATTTGGTTAAATGGACGGCCGTTCGTCTTGGAACGGCCGTCACCACAAATTGCTTTCTGAAAACAAAACAAAGTGCTCTCTAAAAGCCAGCCAGATAGCAAATATTCCTTGTAGAAATGCTAGGATTTAGTGCCCAAAAAATAAATAAAATTATTAAAAAATTAATAATATAAAAAAATGAAAACAAGACACGGGCAACGCTGCGAGATGGCCTCCAAGCCAAGTCCCATAGTTGAGATTGACATGAAAAATTGACAGAAGCGTGGGTGTCGCGACCAGAGGTTCTGATTGAAAAGAACAAATTAGGGCTTCTTGCCTAATTTCTCTCTTTCCTATTTCTCTCCGGCGCTCCTCATGGCCAATGATAGTTAGACCTAGTAAGACAGCGCATTCATCACTATCCTCCACACTGCGCGAATCCTCCGTCAATTTCGCGTATGGTTCTGCTTCCTGATCTCTTATTCCAGTTGCACCCTTCACATCCCATCTGATTGTTCATAGTGTTTAGGTGCAATACACTCATTTCTGGTCACAACAAACTTTTTCTTCCAATTTTCTGCCGATAAAACACCACTCCCTTGCTATCTATCCCTCTTTGGTTTGTTTCTCAAATCCAATTTTTATTTGAAAAAAAAATTGCACACACCCCTGATAATATTTCATATACAACCTGTTGAATTTGCATAGATGTTAAATGTCTCGAGATAGTCGTACTTAACAATGCCTTATCTGTAATGAAATTGATTGATATGTCAGTTTGATTTGTTGATGAGTTAGAAGTTCTGTGTTTGATTCTAAAGATGTATTATCTAAATTGGTGAAATATAGTGAAATTGGTTAGCTGATCCTGTAATAGGTATAGAAAGTTGCAAATTGGTGGGGTAGGTAGAACGTGATTTTGCTTGAATATATATTTGTTTTGTGAGTAAATATGGTACTTTCAATGTGTCATTCACACTCTAACCAAGATACATGATTGAGTTTCTTTTAGCATATTGCAGTGATGATAGGACATGTTTATCATGACACCTGAAAATTTCAGTATAAGATAAATTAGTGGTCATCTTCCCCAACAGGTAGCTTCGACAAGAAAAAGTTTCGTTGTGTCAGGAGTACTAATTAAGACGAGGGGCTTGCAAGGTGATTGTGTATCACAAAGGAACAAAGGCAAGATTACCCTGTGAGGATGGACCACGTTCAACCAGCACCCGAAGGTGGTGCAGTACCTTTGGTCCAAGAGTTCTATGCTAATACCACTTTCCATGGAAACTACACATTGTATGTTTAAGGAAAGTGGATGAGCTTTTGTTGGGACGAGATCAATAGCTTCTACCTGCTCGAATCTTGATAATGACGATTACAATGTCTACTTGGCATCCAACTCTCCTGCAGACTACGTACTTCAAGTTTTAATGGTCGACCCAAGAACACAAGTCTCATGGCAACTAAATAACATGGGAAGCCATTGTCTTTTTTATCCTAGTCTTTGTCATGTTCTACAAAATTATAGCACTACTTTGGATGCCACACATTTCAGTGCCAGCACTTGGGATCCGGCAGTCCTCTTATACTTCAATCTGGGCACACAAATCTATTGACTTGTGTAACATTATGCAAACACTTCATCTTGCAATTCACTCAAAACAAGCATCCAGGGGATTAGGTCATCCTTCTCTTATCATGTCCTTATGTTAAGCTACTGGCGCACAATGGAGCCATGTCGAAGAACTCTTTATCATGGCTTTATGTCTAACGACGGGCGTGCAATGAAGTCTTGTCGAAGAACTCCAACACTCTAAAACGATTCTAACACAAACTTTCTTTCATAATAAGATTATATTGAGAGAGGATCAAGCTAGAGTAGACATGAGCCATCAACAAGGAGGGAGAGAACTGTGGGGTCCCTCATTATGACGAGGGACCTAAGAAAGGTACTGCAAAGGGAGAAAATTCTCTTTTGTTGCACCATTTATCAGCAAAGGAAAGTCCTCCTTTGTTTTGAGGAAGTTGTTTCCTTGAAGTTTCCTATAAATAGAACCTTGAAGGAGATGGAAAAAATCATACGAAGAGAAGTAAAATTTTCTACCTAAGAGAGAACAAGAAAATCACTTCTGAGTAGAGCAACAGAAATAGTGAGTATTATTTTGGAAGAATAAAAAAAAAAAGAGTGAGAGAAAAATAGGTGTAGTGTTTTTGTGCACATTGAGAGTTTTAAGAGTAGTGATTTCTCTTAGTGAATATTTTCTAAATTATTCGATATCTAGAAAAATATTATAAATTTTATTTTTCATAGTGAGATCTTTCCGGATTCGGTCCCCATAGTTTTTCTGCAGATTTTAGTTTCCTCATAAAATTCTCAGTGTTTATTTTTGCTATTATTTTTCTTATTTCTTGGTTGTTATAATCTAACGGTATGAGAAAATATTTCTGGTATTTTTCGGATCGCATCTGCTATTGTTTCTCGTACTGCTTGAGGTGATATTGTTGTCATCGTTTCTGTCGAATTCCGTTATTATTTTTCCCAACAAGTGGTATTTGAGCACAAGTTAATCTCTTTAAACCTAATATGCTATGTGGTTGCAGTTTTTAATTAATCTTCCACATCAGAAAATTTTTTAAAAGTTATTATGACTGGAAATATTGAAATTGAAAAATTCAATGGAATAATTTCTCTCTGTGGAAATTAAAAATGAAGCCGCTATTGCGGAGAGATGGTTGTGCTAAGACGTACAAATGTTGAAGATGAGAAATTGAACAAAGTTGATGAGGATGCAATAGTTATTTTGCATCTAACTCTATCTGATGGAATTTTATCAAATATATCAGAAATAGTAACGACAAAACAGATGTGGGATACTTTGAAAAAACTGTACGAGAAGAAGTCGTAGTATAAAAAAATGTTTTTGAAAATAAAATTATATACCATTTGAATGTCAAAATCTACAACAGTGACATATTACGTTAATACTCTCAATATATTGTTTTCTCAACTAATAGCAATGGAGCAAAAAATCGACGAAAGTAAAAAAGCTGAACTTTTAATTCAAAGTTTACCAGATTCAGACTTTCACCTTATCATAAATTTGTTTAATGATACTGCAAAAACAACATTGATGTTCAATGATATTACAATTGCCGTTCTTAATGAAGAAAGTAGGCGAAAAAACAAGGAGCAGTCCACTGTGGAGGTTTTATCAATAACGAAAGGGAGATCAATGGAACGTGGGGTCTCTGGAGCTAACACGTCAGGAAGATCCAAATCGAGAAGTAAAAATAACGTTAAGTGCTATCATTGTGGCAAGGTGGGCCACATGAAAAATGATTGCTAGAAATTAAAGAAAGAACAAGGGACAGAAGGTGCCAAATGAGAAATGAAGAGTACGACTATAGTTGTCTCTAAAGGTGAATATTTGATTGTATGCGAAGATGCTGTAAACTTCACGATGAATGAATCATGCTAGGTGTGTGATTCTGGAGCATCTTAAAGAAAGAACAAGGGACAGAAGGTGCCAAATGAGAAATGAAGAGTACGACTATAGTTGTCTCTAAAGGTGAATATTTGATTGTATGCTAGAAATTAAAGAAAGAACAAGGGACAGAAGGTGCCAAATGAGAAATGAAGAGTACGACTATAGTTGTCTCTAAAAGTGAATATTTGATTGTATGCGAAGATGCTGTAAACTTCACGATGAATGAATCATGCTAGGTGTGTGATTTTGGAGCATCTTACCATGTTACTTTAAAGGTGAAGTATTTTTCATCTTACACCAGCAGTGATTTTAGAATTGTCAAAATGGAAACAGTCTTATATCTAAAATAATTAGAAAATGAGACATTTGTATTCAGACCAACACAGGATGTGAGCTGATATTTAAATATGTCAGACATTTTCCAGATATCAGACTAAATTTAATATAAATTGGTGCTCTTGATGAGGTTGGTTACAAGAGTAAATTTATTGGCAGAAAATAAGAGCTCAACAAAGGATCGCTAGTTGTAGCAAGAGGAATCAAAGAGTCTAGTTTATATATGATTCAAGTGACCTTGAAGGAAATATCAGTAAATGTTGCATAAGAGGACTCGTCTATTGAGTTATGTTACAAACGACTGGGTCACATGAGTGAGAAAATACTTCAATTGCTTGGAAAGAAGGAATGTCTGTCAAATTTCAGACATGAATTTTTGCTAAGTTGTATTCACTGTTTGGTTGGAAAACAACACAGAGTTTTCTTCCAGAAGAATTCTGCATCAAGGAAGCTAGACGTGTTGGAAGTTGTTTATTCAGATGTTTATGATCTCATGTCAACGAATACGTTAGGCGATGCCAATATATGGTGACATTCATTGATGATCACTGAAGAAAAGTTTGAGCTTATGCACTCAAGAGCAAAGATAAGTTATTCAACGTTTTCAAACAGTTTCATGCTTTTAAAGAGCGAGAAACTGAAAAGAAGTTAAAATGCATTTGCACAGATAATAGTGGCGAATATATGAAATCATTCGATGAATACTACAAGGTGCACAGGATCAGGCATGAAAGATCTGTTCCAAAGATTCCGCAACAAAATGACATTGCGGAAAGAATGAACAGAACTATCGTGGAGAAAATAAGGTGTATGTTATCACATTCAAAACTCCTCAAAACATTTTGGGAAGAAACAATGAATACTACAGTAAATATAATCAACTTGTCTCCATCAACCCCTTTGAGTGGAGAAGTGCCAAACAGACTATAGAATGGAAAAGACATCTCCTATAAGTATTTAAAAGTGTTTGGATGCAGTGCGTTCGTCCATATTCCAAAAGATGAGAGGTCCAAGCTAGACAATAAAGCTAAGGAATGTATATTCTTCGGATACAGAAGTGATGCATTCGGATATAGGTTTTGGGATTCGGTTGACAAAAAAATTGTCAGAAGTCGAGATATTGTTTTCTTTTAAGAACAGATCATTGAAGACAAGAAAAAAAATGTAGAGATCATTGATAAACATCTAATAAGAGTTGGTATGGAGAAATCAACCTTTGACAGGGGAGATACTGGAAAATCCAGTAATCAAGCAGTTGATGATGTAAACCAAGCAGTAATCAAATAGAGATTTCTACTGAATCAGTTGTAGAACCAAGGAAGTCAACAAGAGATCTTTGACCATCGAGAAGATGTTCTGTGAACGAGTATGTGATTATCACTGATGATAATGAAGCTGAGTGCTATGAGAAAGCCATGGAGTATCAACAAAAGAAGAACTTATTAGGTACGATGCAAGATAAAATGACATTATTGCATGAAAATCATACTTATGAGTTTGTTCGGCTTCCAAAGGGGCGAAAGGCAATCAAGAACAAATGGGTATACAGACTCAAAGAAGAAAATTAACAACCAAAGTATAAGGTACGACTGGTCGTGAAAGACTTTGGTCAAAGAAGGGCGTTGACTTTGAGAAAATTTTTTCACCTGACATGAAAATGTCATCCATATAAGTCGTACTCGGATTAGTCTCAAGTCTCAATTTAGAGATCGAGCATTTCGATGTGAAGACAACCTTCTTGCACGGTGAATTAGAAGAAGAAATCTATATAGAAAGACCAAACGAGTTCGTTATCAAGCGAAAGGAACACCTGGTATATAGATTGAAGAATAGTCTGTATGGATTAAAGCAAGTCCCATGACAATGGTACAAGAGTTCAACTCCTTTATGGTAAATCAAGGAGACAGGAAAAATTTCTCAGACCATTGTGTACTCGTGAAAACGTTCGCGGACGGTACATTCATAATCCTCCTACTTTATGTCGATAACATGCTGATTGTCGGCCCAGACAAAAAAAATATTGTTAAGTTAAAGAATGAGCTTAACAGGTCTTTTAAAACTTAGAACTAGCGAAACAAATATTTGAGATGAGTATCACCCGCGACAGAATGAACAGAAAGTTATGGCTATCGTAGGAGAAATATATCAAGAAAGTTCTCAGCCGATTCAATATATATAAGGTAAAGCGGTCAGCACTCCACTTGCTAAACATTTTAAACTTACTTCCAAACAAAATTCTTCATCTCATGAAGGAAAAACAAAAATGCAGAGAATTCCATATGGTTCAGCAGTTGGCAGCTTAATATATGTCATGGTTTGTACGAGACCTGATATTTCACATTCTGTTAGAATAGTCAGCTAATTTCTAACAAATCCGAGTAGAGAGCATTGGAATGCAGTGAAGTGGATTTTAAGGTATCTTAACGATACTTTTGAATTCAGTTTGTGTTTGGAAGTGAGAAGCCTTCGTTGGTAGGCTATACTGATACAGACATGGCTGGAGACATTGACTTTAGAAGATCAACAACAGAGTATTTTGTTACATTTGGATGGGGAGCAGTGTCATAGTAATCTAAGCGGCAAAAATCAGTTGTATTGTCTATAACAGAAGCCGGGTTCATGGCGGCTACAGAAGCCTGTAAAAAAATTTTATAAATGCAAAAATTTCTGATAGAATTGAGTCATAAACAAGATAAGTATATCTTGTATTGCGACAGTTAAAACATTATTCATTTAAGCAAGAACTCAAGCTTTCATTCGAAGTCAAAACACATAGATATCAAGTATTATTGGATACGAGATGTGTTGGATAACAAACAAGTGTATCTTGAAAAGATTCACATGGATGACAATGACTCAGACATGATGACGAAAATCTTGCAGAAGAATATGTATGAATTTTATAAAAATTCAGTAGTATTGGAGATACTTCATCATAAATTGGGAGGAAGAGATCTATAGGGTCTCTCATTATGATGAGAGGCCTAAGAAAGGTGCTGCAAAGGGGGAAAGTCCTCATTTGTTGCGCCATTTATCAGCAAAGGAGGAAAGTCCTCCTATGCTGCACTAAACTTCCTCATTTTGAGAAAGTTGTTTCCTTGAAGTTCCTTATAAATAGGGGCTCAAGGAGATGGAAAAAATCATTTGAAAAGAAATGAAATCTTCTATCTAAGAGAGAACAATAAAATCACTTCTGAGAATAGTAAGAGAAATATTGAAGATTATTTTGGAGGGAGAGAAAGAAACTGTAACACCCCGAGAAACCCTGCGTTCTTGTTGCGCTACAGTGCATCTACACACTACACACACACTAACACTTGACATAACGCACTCAATTTAATACTCCTTTCGTTTTCAAATCATTTTCAAAAGAACATTTGTGAGTATGAAAAATTTTCGACTTGATTAGAAAACAATTCGCGTCTCGAAGAGGGAACACGAAATCCTCAACATAAAAACTACGCAGCGGAAAAGAAAACCATTTAAAATAGTTTATGATAAAACAGTAAGACTTGAAATCCTAGGAAAAAATCGAACGCACCCCTCGAACTACATAATCCGGTACTGCGCACTCACGTCTCCACTTCGACACCCCGCGCGCACTCTCGCAGTGCCGCACGTGCCAAGTCCACGTCACTGTGTTTCGCGCACGCTTACAGCGCCGCGTGCCCCACGCACCCTGCCACTGTACAGCACGACCGCGAGCACGCCCTCACCTAGCGGCGCACGACCCGTGAGCACCCGCAGGGCTGCGTGCCCCGTGCACCTGCGATCACGCCGCACTCCTACGCTCATCTACCATTCTCTAGCATTCACTGTTCACATCTCAACCCATTTCATATCCCCTCGACTCCAAACCTTTCTCCCGAAATTTTAGCAGAGTAACGGCTAAAAGCTGACTATCTTAAAATTTAAACCCTGCACACAATTTACCATAATCCAACAATATTTAACTATCAACCATCCAGAGAAAACCACCATAACAAAATCAAAGTTTAAGGACAACAAAAATCCATCAAATACAAATGAAGAAAGTCCCCAGTATAGAGTAATACCATACTCTAACATATAACAGTACGTATGTGTCCCCAAAATACTACAATCCCTCTATACAATCTCAATAGAATCAACGTCTATACAACTCCGCTGTCTACACAAATACCCGACATAAAATAATAAATCCACTATCACCTACCACCACCACGGGTCGGGTCGCTCTAACAAAATCCGCTATCCGGTGCCTCAGGCGCACGCCGCCAATCATCCTACGCCTCTGGACTAGGCTCTCGAGGCTCACAAGCAGTAACGTCAGCACCTACACCACAGAACACACAACATAAACCTAACGCTCAGTAAGTAATGCGATATGAAAGTAAAAGCCGATAATGCAATCCTATCACATGCAGTCTCTACACTCACACTCATGTTGTCACATCTGTGACGCGTAGTGCAGCCGCACCAGGGTAAGGAGGAAGCTCATGTCACCCTACATCCTGACACGTCGCCACCGTCCCGAACTCCCCAGCAACGAGGCCCACAAGCTACACACACGCATCACCACACGGCAACCACATAAGGGGAAAGATGTTCCTCGCGCCACTCTACACCCTGACACGTCGCCCTTGTCCCAACCACCCCAGCACGGGGCCACATTTGCCACACACACACGTTTCGCGACAGCCCAGCCGGCCGACCCCTCGAGTAGGATCCCCGACTGGTGTTGCATCGGCCCACACACTAGTAGGATACGCGGTACCACTGCCCATATCCTCACCGTCAACACATTCATGCCGCATGACGGCCCAGCCCGCCCACCCCTCGAGTGGAATCCACGACTGGTGAAGCACCGGCCCAGACACTAGCAGGATCCGCGGTACCACCGCCACACGTCTCACCACATACTTAAAACATGTTCAAAACCATTTTCGTTCACGTTTTTAAAATATGATGCATGTCAAACAATACGCACGCACACCACAATCAATCACATAAACCCTAAAGTTCTACAGTGTAGGCCTACTTGGGCAAAACACATGCATGCACTACTTACCTGGCGTCCTAAGCTCGCTCGACGCACAGCTTCTCCAAAAGAAATCCTTAACCTAAAACACAAACAAATCTCTCCTCAGTATTTATCTCAAAATTCACCAAATAGCTAAAAATAACTTTCCTTAATTACACTCATGAAATTCCAATTAAAACGGGCCATTGGTTTGGTTTGGCCGAAAACTAGCCCAAAGTTCGGACGCGCATAACTTTTGCGTCCGTCAACGGAATCGAACGATTCAAGTGGCTAAACGTCCCCTTAGGAACCTAATTTAATATACTAAGACGGATTTTAAAATAGTTAGCCGCAGACAGGCGAAAAATGCTAAAAACAGAATCTTCCATTTTATCAAATTTCACATTTTCACTTCTCTTCAACCAAAACGCATTCGCAACTAGTTATACGCATCCAAAAACGGCTATGCTACTCTCACACGTTGAATTTCTATGAAAAACGCTTGCTAATTTGAATTGGACCAAAATTCGACATAAACGTCCGACGTGCATAACCTTTGCGTCGGATATCGGAATGGAATGATTTCAGCGGCCATACGTCCCTCTAACAACCTATTTTAACCCACAAAAAATAGCATTTGAAACGATCAATCGAACGTAGGCTGAAATGGCCAAAAACAGAAACTGCCCCAAAATAAAAACGTCCGATTCTTGATTTAAAATTCGAATTTCACAACTCCTATGCACAACTAGTCGCATTCCACTTATACATTCCAGCCAAGCTTGACGGAATTGAAATTAGACCGAGCACCAAGCTCGGCCAAGTCAGGGAAACCGACAGGGCTCACCTTCAGTTTCCCCCCCTTCAATTCACAGCACCCCCCCTTCGACATTGCAGCCAATTTCACAGAAAGGGAGGGAAGCCGAACCTAACACTCGGCCAAACTGAATAGGACAGCAGAGGGAGGAAGAGAGACTTACCGAGCAATGTAGTTCTGCAAACAACGGAAAAAGAAGAAAGACTCCAGCAAGGCGCCCAAATCGTCGGTGGCAGAATTGGTCGGCAACCCGCCCTTTGCGGTCGTTGGCAGAAAACTCTCGGGCTCACTATCTTCGACAATTCGAGCTACAGCAACTAAACAACCCCGATCGTCGGAGAAGAAACACTCGGCCGCGGTTTCGCTCACACCCTCGAGCTTGACGTCCACCGATCGAAGATCACAACCTCAGCTCTCGATCGCCCTCTCTCCCTTGCGTCTCCCTTCTGATTCACCTCGGGTGACAATTGAAACAGCCGAATGGCTTCTTCCTGAAGCCATTTGGTTGTTAAGTGTTTTTTTTTAATATTAAATTACCAAAATGCTCTCACGCTGTTTTAATCGTCCGTAATTTCGTTAATTTCCCGACCTCTCGACTTTAAATTCCGAACACCATCGCAAAAGTAGGCTCCAAGTGTTAAAAATTTAAATTTCCCGTTGAAATATTTCTCAAAACCCCGACCGAGATAAAATTTAAAAATTTCGGAGATAAAATTAAAATTTGAAATTTCCGGGTTATTACATCCCCCCCACCTTATAAGAATTTTGTCCCCAAAATTTACGTACCGAATAAGTCGGGATACTGCCGTTCCATGTCATCACGCCGCTCCCAAGTAGTCTCTTCTACGCCATGGTTGCGCCACATCACTTTGACCAGTGGAATATCTTTGTTGCGCAGCACCTTCACAGCTGATTCTAAAATTCTCACTGATTTTTCCTCGTAGGACAGCGTTGGCTGGATCTCTATATCCTGTTACGCACTACCTGAGAGGGATCGCGCATACACTTCCTTAGCATCGAGACATGAAAAACATCATGAATGACATCCATCGACGCAGGCAACTGAAGCTGGTACGTAGTTCTCCTAATCCGCTTGACAATCGGGAATGGTCCCACAAATCGAGGGTTGAGCTTCCCCCGCTTTCCGAACCTTACCACTCCCTTGAACGGCGAGACCTTCAGAAAAACCTCATCGCCCTCATCAAACTCCAACTCCCGGCGTCTCTGATCAGCATAACTCTTCTATCGACTCTGAGCCGCTTCAATCCTCTTCCGCATCATAGAAATCTTGTCGACAGTCTGCTGTAAAATCTCAGGACCTATCAATCGGGCCTCCCCAACCTCATCCCAATATAATGGCGACTTGCACTTCCTCTCATAGAGAGCCTCGTATGGCGCCATACGAATGGTGAACTGAAAGCTATTATTATACGAGAACTCCACTAGCGGTAAGAACTTGCTCCAAGTCGCCTGAAACTCCAACACACAAGCCCTGAGTATATCCTCCAGAATCTGTATAGTCCGCTCCGACTGTCCATCGGTCTGAGGATGAAAGGCCGTACTGAAATCTAATCTCGTGCCCATAGCCTTATGCAGACTCCTCCAAAACTTAGACGTAAACCTGGGGTTTCGGTCTGAAACAATTGACACCGGAATCTCATGAAGTCTGACTATCTCCTGAATATACAACTGGGCAAACTGATCCATCGTATAAGTCATCCTCACAGGTAAAAAGTGAGACGACTTCGTCAACCTGTCCATAATCACCCAGATTGCGTCATGACCCTTGGCAGTCCTCGGTAGTCCCACCACAAAATCCATGGTGATTCGCTTCCAATTCCACTTCGGTATAGGCAATGGTTGGAGCATCCCAGACGGTCGCCGATGTTCCGCCTTCACCTGCTGGTAGACTACACAGGTTTCAACATACTCAGCCACTACTCGTTTCATGTTAGGCCACCAATAGTGCTGCTTCAAATCCCTGTACATCTTAGTGCTTCCCGGATGCAGATGAATGGGCCTCTGATAATACATCCCTCCTCAGCTCCTCATTTTTCGGGACGTACCACCTATCCCGAAATTTCAGAATCCCGTCCTCTGAATAGCTGAACTCAGAATCATGTCTGGCCTCCATACTCGCCTTCAGCTCGCTACACTCCGAATCAGTCTCCTGAGTCTGCCTGATCCTGTCCAGAATAGTCGGCCTTAATGATAAGGTAGAAACAGTGACTGCCAGATCAGAAACTACCTCCAGACCAAAACTCTGCATCTCTGTCACTAACTCAACAGGCCGTATCGTAGTCATGGCAGAAGTCGAAGCTGTCACCCTACTCAAGGCATCTGCCACAACATTCGCCTTCCCCGGGTTGTACCTGATCTCCACATCGTAGTCCTTGACCAGCTCCTTCCATCTTCTCTGTCTCAAATTCAGCTCCTTAAGTTCAGTAGGTGCTAATCTGTAGGGGTTCTTGAACACCAGCTCGGCACCTGGGAAAACATCTATCTCGAATTCAATCTCCCTATCAGGGGGCAACCCCGACAATTCATCACGGAACACCTTCGGGAACTCCTGCACAACAAGAATATCCTGTATCCGAGCATCGCCCGGTGACTGCGCATCCCCAACACTTGCCAAAAATCCCTGGCAACCCATGCCTAACAGCCGTGGAGTCTGACGAGAAAAGATAGCAGAAATCCTGGCAAGACCTTTACCTACTTTAAATGTGTAGTTTTCCCCACCCTGGGGCCAGAAATGAACCTCTCTGGTCCTGCAGTCAATCTCCACATGATGTCTGAACAGGCAGTCCATTCCCAAGATCACCTCATAACCGCTCATATGGAGAATGACTAGCTCGGCATATAACTGCTTGCTTCCTACTGTCGTAACATTGCCCCGCACCACCTGTTCTGAATATAAATGCTCTCCGGATGGCAAGGTGACATCATAATGTTGCTCGGCGGGACTGAACTCTAAGTTGGCCTTAACCACAAAGCCCGTCGACACAAATGAGTGCGTAGCGCCCGTATCAATCAAAGTATAAGCTGCCACACCAGAAACAAAAATATTACCTGCTATCACTAATGGCTGGGCAGCATCATCTGGCTCAAACAGGGTAAAGACTCTCGGTGTAACTCTGGCTGACGACCTGCTCGCCGCTGGGCATCTGCTGGCAAAGTGTCCCACCTCATTGCAGTTGAAGCAGCGGTTCTGACGCGGTTTCAGGCACTCTCTGGACATGTGGCCCACCTCGCCACAGTTAGAACATCTCACTGGGCCCGTCCTGCACTCGACTGGGTGGCTTCTCTAACATTTCGGGCACACTGGAAACTGTCCCGACCCCTGTGGCCTCTTAGTGCTCCCCTGGCTGCTAGAACTGTCACTAGGCCTCTTCAGGCCATTCTGCACAGACACCTCCCCGTTGGCCTGTGGCAACGACTCCCTGAATGATCTCCGAGGCTGCTCTCTGGGTACCTTCCGATAACTAGGAAGCTTCGCCCGAGCCTCCTCAATGTCAAGGGTCTTCGCTACTACCTCCTCATACGGCATGTCTTGGGTCCCCGCAATCCACATGCCCATATAAATATCCGGCTTCAGGCCCTGCACAAACTGATGTACCTTATTTTCATCGAGCCTCACCAAATGTCCTGCAAACCGCGACAAGGCTTCGAACTGCCGTACATATTCAGCCACAGTGCCGGTCTACTTCAACTGTGCAAACTCCACCATCTTCTGTGTCCTGACTGAATGACTGAAATACTTGCCGAAAAACACCGACCTCAAGGCCTCCACATCTCTCGTGGCCACCACAGTATCCCACCAATGGCTCGCGTCCTTGGCAAGATAGAACGCCGCACTGGAAACTCTGTCCTGCTCCTCTACCTTGGCAAAACTCATCATCCTCTCCATACTGCGTATCCACTCCTCAGCACTAAGAGGATCCGGAGATGATCCGTCAAAGGTCGGGGGTCTAAGTCTGTGCAGCCTGTCACCCCCTCTGTCGGACGAACCCTGGGCGCTAGACTGACCCTGGTCGTCCCTGCTCATAAACCTCTCCAACTGCTGAGACTGACGGTGGACCAACTCGGTAAGCTGCGGGACGGTATCATCCATGTCGCCTACAGCTCTAGGAGGCGCCTCTCGTCGTGGCCGCCCTCTACCTCTACCTCTCGCCTCTCCTGACATTTTCTACCTTTAACATAAATATAAAGCTCACATTAGTACTACAATAAATTCAAATCTAAACACTTACAGTTGGTGGAGTGCTCCCGTGCAGTGGCTGGCGGTGTTAGGTATTCCTCTGAACGACGTTGACCCCGTGGCTCTGATACCATAACTGTAACACCCCGAGAAACCCCGCGTTCCTGGTGCGCTACAGTGCATCTACACACTACACACACACTAACACTTGACATAACGCACTCAATTTAATACTCCTTTCCTTTTCAAATCATTTTCAAAAGAACATTTGTGAGTATGAAAAATTTTCGACTTGATTCGAAAACAATTCACGTTCCGAAGAGGGAACACGAAATCCTCAACATAAAAACTACGCAGCAGAAAAGAAAACCATTTAAAACAGTTTATGATAAAATAGTAAGACTTGAAATCCTAGGAAAAAATCCAACGCACCCCTCGAACTACACAATCTGGTACCGCGCACTCACGTCTCCACTTTGACAGCCCGCGCGCACTCTCGCAGTGCCGCACGTGCCAAGTCCACGTCACTGTGTCTCGCGCACGCTCACAGCGCCACGTGCCCCACGCACCCTGCCATTGTACAGCACAACCGCGAGCACGCCCTCACCCGGCGCCGCACGACCCGTGAGAACCCGCAGGGCCGCGTGCCCCGCGCACCTGCGATCACGCCGCACTCCCACACTCATCTACCATTCTATAGCATTCACTGTTCACATCTCAACCCATTCCATATCCTCTCGACTCCCAACCTCTCTTCCGAAATTTCGACAGAGTAACGGCTAAAAACTGACCATCCCAAATTTAAACCCTGCACACAATTCACCATAATCCAACAATATTTAACTATCAACCATCCAGAGAAAACCGCCATAACAAAATCAAAGTTTAAGGACAACAAAAACACATCAAATACAAATGAAGAAAGTCCCAAGTATAGAGTAATACCATACTCTAACATATAACAGTACCTACGTGTCCCCAAAACACTACAATCCTTCTATACAATCTCAAAAAAATCAACGTCTATACAACTCCGCTGTCTACACAAATACCCGACATAAAATAATAAATCCACTATCACCTACCACCATTACGGGTCGGGTCGCTCTAACAAAATCCGTCATCCGGTACGTCGGGCGCACGTCTCCAACCATCCTACGCCTCTGGACTACGCTCTCGAGTCTCACTAGCAGTATCGTCAGCACCTACACCACAGAACACACAACATAAGCCTAACGCTCAGTAAGTAATGCGATATGAAAGTAAAAGCCGATAATGCAATCCTATCACATGCAATCTCTATACTCACACTCATGTTGTCACATCTGTGACGCGTAGTGCAGTCGCACCAGGGTAAGGAGGAACCTCATGCCACCCTACACCCTGACACGTCGCCACCGTCCCGAACTGCCTAGCAACGAGGCCCACAAGCTACACACACGCATCACCACACGACAACCACATCAGGGTAAGGGTGTATGTCACACCCCCAATTTCTCACCTCGAAATTTTTCACCTCCGTTGGGTGTGCGGCGTCAAGTCCTCGACTTGACCAGCCTTCTCCCATTGTAGATGCGGAATAACAAACTGAGCGACACAAGTGTTTACGGGGAAAACCCCCAACCCTCTTTACATTCCGAACATAAAGACTAGGAACTCGCTCGAGGAACACCACACAATAGCACAAGGATCCTTTCTCGGATTTCACCCCCTTGGCTCGGTGTCTCAAGAGGTGTATATATACAAATATACATGATGGCCCGGCCATCTAACTTGGCATAAATGTGCCCCACATAAATGCCCTTCGGTTGCATGTCATCAAAGCCCCGCCGCGCTCCCCATTGATGCCTGCCGCTCGCACGCCATCAATGCCCGCCGCGCTCGCGCCATCAATGCCCGCCGGGCGCGCATCATCAATGCTTGCCGCTCGGGTGCCTTCAATGCACTCCCATGTGCTCCGTGCTTGGCCGCGAGTCTTGCCCACCTGCGCCTTGCCTGGAACCATGCAACCTGCGCCTGGCGCCTTGCGCCAGCGCCAACCAGCACGCCGTGTCCGTCCCGCGTGCCTGCCGTGTTTCGTGCGCGCCTAACGCCCCGTTCCAACGGCTAGCTTGCCGAGGTGTAACGCCCCACCAACGGCTATGTCCGAGCGTAACGCTCGTGCGCCAACGGCTATCCCCAAACCGTAACGCTTGCTCAACGGCTATCACCAATCCGCGTCTGCTCCGCGTGCGCCACCTGCGCGCCCCTCATAAATCCAGCGCCTTGATGTCGTGTAACGCCCTGGCTGTGCGCATCGCATGCGCCAGCCGAGTGCTGCGTGCAACTCCCGCACACTAAATGCTCGCCCAACACTTAGCCATTTCAGCACTTTCGGTAAATCCCCCGGATTTGCCTTCTTAGCCCATGTCTGCCTCATGGGTTGCGCACCCAG
>CM039517.1:7878828-7964752 GCA_022433055.1 Begonia peltatifolia | reverse complement strand
GATGAGGACTTGTGTATGTTGTAAGAAAATTGGGCAGCATCCAATAGCTCCAACCAATTCCTTTGGGTAGCCGACACGAAATGCCGCAAGTACTCCTCGAGTAATGCATTAATGCGCTCCGTTTGTCCGTCGGTTTGAGGGTGATTTGCTGTAGAAAACTTGAGCTCCGTCCCCAATAATTTGAACAATGTTGTCCAAAATTGCCCGTGAACCTCAGATCCCTGTCAGTGATGATCTCACGGGGGAGTCCAAATATCTTTACCACTCCCTTCAAAAAGTGTTCCGCCGCATCATGTGCTGAACACCCCTTCGGCACTCCCATGAATATAGCATACTTGGAGAACCGATCCACCACGACCATGATAGTTCCCATCCTCCCGATTGATGGAAAGCCCGTGATGAAATCCATTGAAACCGAATCCCACGGCTTCTCCGGGATTGGAAGAGGTTGAAGTAGCCCGGCTTCCTTCTTCCTTTCCGTCTTGTCTACTTGGCACACTAGACAAGTCTTGACGTACAGCTCTACGTCCTCCCCCATTCTTGGCCAGGTATAAGCCCGAGCCAAAAGTGCTGTCATGCGCTCGACGCCTGGATGGCCCGCCCATCGGGTGTCGTGAGTCTCCCTCAATATGCGCTGCCGGATGCCTCTTGCACTAGGAACAAGTATCCGGTTGCCTCGGCCCCTCAACAAGCCGTCATCTAGCCAATATCTTCGGACCAGGCCCTCTTTGACTTGGTTTGCCATCCGAATATATGCTGGATCCTCCTTTGCAGCTTCCCTGATTTCATCAGCAAGGTTAGATTGTACCTTAGTGATGGATGCCACGGTCTCCTCGTGCGTTTTTCGACTCAGGGCATCGGCCACCCTATTCTCGGTGCCCGCCTTGTGCAACCAATCGAAGTCAAACTCGGCCAAGAATTCCTGCCACCGTGCTTGCTTGGCTGACAACTTCTTCTGCGTTCGGAAATATGTGTTGGCGACATTGTCCGTCACCACCACGAACTTGGTTCCTAACAAATAGTGCCTCCATGTCATAAGGCAATGGATGACTGCCACCATCTCTTTCTCATGGGCCGAGTACCTCTCTTCCGCCCCCTTGAGTTTGCGGCTCTCATATGCCACTGGATGCCCGTCTTGTGTTAGAACCCCTCCAATAGCCCAGTCCGACGCATCGGTGTGCACCTCAAATGGCGCTGCAAAATTTGGCAACTTCAACACTGGTTCGGAAGTCACCGCTTGCTTGAGTTGCTCGGATGCTTCTTGGCATGAGTCCGTCCACTGCCAAGTGTGCTCCTTCCTCAACAAGTCCGTCAATGGGCTTGCTATTCTGGAGTAGTCCGCAATGAATCTGCGGTAGTAGTTAGCTAGACCCAAAAAAGATCTCAACTCGGTTACCTTGGTGGGCGCGGTCCATCCGTCGATCGCCTCCACCTTTCGACCATCCATGCGAATCTCACCCCGCCTAATGTAGTGGCCGAGGAAGTTAATCTCCTCCGTGCCAAATTCGCACTTCTCCCGCTTCACATACAATGAGTGTTGCCGCAGCCGCTCAAACACTTGCCTCAAATGTTGTACGTGCTCCTCAAGTGACTCGCTGTAAACGACTATGTCATCCAGGTAGACCACCACATAGCGGTCCAAAAAGTCGTACAGCACCTCATTCATCAGGTTGCAAAAAGTGGCCGGCGCATTGGTTAGGCCGAAGGGCATAACCAAGAACTCATAAGATCCGTAGCGCGACACCATGGCTGTCTTAGCCTCGTCACCTTGCGCGATCCGCACCTGCCAATAGCCTGACCGCAGGTCCAGTTTGGAGAAGTAGGTCGCCTTCGCCAATCTGTCAAACTGGTCACTTATGTTAGGAATCGGGTACCTGTTCTTGATGGTCACCTTGTTCAGCGCTCGGTAGTCTACGCACATCCGAAGCGCCCCATCCTTCTTTCTTTGGAATAGCACCGGCGCCCCATATGGCGCTTTGGACGGTTGGATGTAACCTGCCTCCAACAGCTCGTCCAATTGCCTCCGTAGTTCCGCCAACTCTGGAGGTGACATGCGGTAAGGTGCTTGTGCTGGTGGAACCGCCCCGGGTTCTAGTTCAATCTTGTGATCCACACCGCGCCTCGGTGGAAGCTTTTTCGGTAGCTCCGATGGCATCACATCCTCGTACTCCTCGAGTACTTGTAGCACTTCTTCGGGCACCTTGCTAGTCGGGTCCTCCTTGACCTCCCTCAACGTTGCCAGAAAGGTAGTCTCGCCCTTCTTGAGCCCTGCCTTAAGTTGAAGAGATGACTGCATAATGTTACCTCCGCGTGTCTCTGCCTTTACCATGCATGGTGCTATGTCATCTTGGATCACCAACACGCCAAGATGTGGCAAGACCATCGCCTTGGCTTGCCGGAAGAATTCGAGCCCCAAAATAAGCTCAAAATCGTCTAGTGGGACCACCATGAGTGGACACTCCCGTCGCCACTCTCCCACGGTCATCAAAGGTTTAGTAGTACCTTTAATTGGCTGTGCTCCCGAATTGACAGCCTTTATCTTTGTGTCACACTTGGCTAGCTCCAAGCCAAGCTCTCTCGCCTTCTCGCTCGAGATGAAGTTGTTGGTCGCCCCAGTGTCCAACATTGCTCGGATCCGTCTCCCTTGGATCTTTACCTCGACATACATTAGTCCCTTTGGTGTCGGCCCCGTGCCTCCACTGGATATTGCATTGACTAGCTGGATGGGATTCACCCGTGGCCCCTCCTCGGGTTCATCCTCTTTTGTGCGCACCGCGGACAATGCCTCGCGCCTCGGGCATTCTCTTGCATAGTGTGAGCCGCCACATAGAAAGCACCCCGTCTTCTTCTTTTGGGAGTGATCAGGTCCCTTAGAACTCGAAGACTTGTGAGTTGCCTTTCCCTTGTCCGAGCCTCCTCCACTTGCCTTCTGTCCGCGCCTATCGTCCTTGCCCTTCCTTCTCTCCGTCGAAGGTGCTGTTTTGTAGTCCACAAGACTCTCGGCAATGGAAATAGCCGCCTTCACATCCTTCACACCATGGCGCCTTAGCTCCGCTTGCGCCCATGGTTGAAGTCCCGCCATGAAGTTGAATAGCTTGTCATCCTCATGCATGCTCGAAATGTCGAGTAAAAGTGAGCTATACTCTCGGACATAGTCACGTACCGTGCCCGTTTGTCGTAGCCTCCTTAGCGCCTCCTTCGCGGTCCATTCCGAATTGAGCGGTAAGAATCTTTCTTTGAGCTCGCTCTCCAGCGCCTCAAACGTGCTAATGGGTGGCTCCCGATTCTGGTTTTGGCGCCACCATAGCTTTGCATCGCCTCCCAAGTACATGCTTGCAATCATGACTTGGCTCTCCTCTTCGATGCTTGCGGCCATGAAATATTGCTTCATGTCCCAAAGGAAATTCTCCAACTCCTTTGCGTTGCGGTTGCCATTATAAGGTTTAGGTTCCGGTACCTTAAATTGTGCCGCCGAGGTAGCTAGTCTCCGGCTCGATCCTCCAACCGCATTTTTGCTTATCCGGGCAAGCTCTTTGTCTATCCGATCAACTGTGTCCGCGACATGTTGTTCGATAGCTAAGTTGTCCGCCCCTACCGATGCTTGGAAATCGCCCATTTCCTTCCTCATCAGCCGAACTTCCACCAACAATGGCCGATCCTCCGAGGTTGCCATTGATGTGCCGACAAGGCTCTCCAACATGTTGAGCCTCGCAAGAATTGCCTCCAAGGTTCCTTGCTCTAGAGATTCCATGCTTGTTTAGTGGTTGCCTTGCTCTGATACCAGTTGTCACACCCCCAAATTCGCACCAAGAATTTTTGCCTTCGGGATGTGCGGCGCCGGGTCCTCGACTCGACCAGCCTTCCTCCTCGTTGGTGCTTTGCGGAATTGAGTAGAACTAACACAAGTGTTTACGGGAGCAAAACCTCCCAACCTTTTTTGCTATTCCGAATACAAAAGACTAGGAACACTCGCTCAAGGATCACCACAACTTGCCTTAGGAACTCCTTTATCGGATACCTTTGGCTTGGTGTCTCAAGAGGCTTATATACAACTCATGGCCGAGCCATGTCTTAAATTGGACACTAAATGCCCATCGGATGCCTATCTTCAATGCTGGCTGCGCGCAGCATTGATGCCCGCCGCGCGCCATGAATGCTTGCCGCGTGCGCGCCATCAATGCATGCCGCGTGCGCCAGGGCTCGGTCGCCAGCCTGCCCAGTGCGCCCCATCTGAAGGTAGCATCCCGCGCCCAGCGCCCATCTGGCACGCCGTGTCCGTCTCGCGTGCCTGCCGCGTACCGCGCGCGCTCGTAACGCCCCGCGCCAACGGCTATCTGCCGAGGTGTAACGCCTCACCAACGGCTATGTCCGCGCGCCAACGGCTATGTCACCTGCCTTAACGCCCCAACGGCTATCCCCAAGCCGTGTCCAGTCCGTGTGCGCTCCGTGTGCGCCAACTGCGCGCGCCCATAACTGCAGCGCCCTGCTGGAGCATAACGCCCCGGCTGCGCGCACCGCGTGCGCCAGCCGCGCGCCGCGTGGTTGTAACTGCCTGCTCAGTAAATGTCCTGCCCAACACTTAGCCAATTTAGCACTTACTTGCATAGCTTCACGGATCTGCTCTTTGGCCCATGTTTGCCTTATGGCCGGCGCACCTTGTGCGTCATTGTGGGTCGCGCGCCCATTGCGGGCCGCACGCCTCATGCTGCCGCGCGCCCGAGGAGTAGCCCAGATCCTCCCCTCCTTTGGGCCACTTGCCCCTTGCCTTCATGCATTGTGGGAAGAAGGGTGTGACACCTTGCCTAAGCCCAGCTTTAGTCAATCAACGCCAAATCCATTAGCATCAAGGCCCCGCCCATGCTGCTCGAAATATGCTCCATCAAGTGAAATGCACTTGCCCTTGATAGCTCCCAAATTTGACTGCTCCACAACAGCCACATGCACTGCTCACCAGCACATTTATTTTGCCCCTATCGGCATGGTTTTGAGTCTTCCGCTCGCCCCATTTTTGACTGCCCCCGACAGCCACATGCACTGTTCTCCGCCAGCACATTACGTTTTTGCCCACCCGGCATGGTGCAAGTCGCCTGCCCGCACCGTTTTGACTGCACCCCGACAGTCACATGCGCTGCTCCGCCAGCACATTGATGTTGCCTTCCCGACATGGTGTAAGTCTCTCCCCGCTTGCACCATTTTGGCTGCACCCCGACAACCACATGTGCTGCTCCCCAGCACATTGAGTTCGCCACCACGGCATGGTGTAAGTCGCCCCGCTTGCACCATCTTGGCTACACCCCGACAGCCACATGTGCTGCTCCCCAGCACATTGAGTTCGCCACAACGGCATGGTGTAAGTCTCTCCCCGCTTGCACCATTTTGGTTGCACCCCGACAGCCACATGTGCTGCTCCCCAGCACATTGAGTTCGCCACCACGGCATGGTATAAGTCGCCCCGCTTGCACCATCTTGGCTGCACCCCGACAGCCACATGTGCTGCTCCCCAGCACATTGAGTTCGCCAACATGGCATGGTGTAAGTCAACCCGCTTGCACCATCTTGGCTGCCCTCCGACAGCCACATGCGCTGCTGCACAGCGCACCGCCCACTTGGTTCTCGCCTCCTTGGCCTTTGTTCCAACAACTCCCGCCTAGAGTTCGGGCAAGTGGTTTGAGCCCACCCCTGGTTCGGCTCCCTTTGTGATCAAGATAGCATATTGACCACCAAGACAACACCCCTCCGTGGCGCCTCCTACGCCTTGTGTTGTTCACTATCGAGCCACCCGCATGACCCGAATCGGCTATGTTGACTGCACCCGCCAACTCGCCATTGCCCGCATGATGGTTAATTGGATTTGGCCCAACACGGCCTGAATTGATCTTAGCGCACCACGCATCCTACGTCTAGGACTGTGGTGTGGCCAACTCCGCCTTTGGCGCCCCATATCGCCCCATGGGCCTTGTCCTTTTAACCGAACAACCGCCTACGTTGTACTGAGCCGCCCCGCGTCCAGCACTCGCCTCTTTTTGACTGCCCATATGCAGCCGAGTGCACATCTCCGCAATGGTGCACCCCTCCACCTCAAGTCGCCTACTCGACAAGGTGGTTGAGCCCCCTCCCGAGCTCCATCAATGAACTTGGCTCATCATGCTCCACCCGAACAAGATCTGTTGCCTCCCCGTCATTGATCTCCTTGAGTTGCGCCGCCCTGGACGTGCTACGCAACATGTGCTTGACAATGGACTTCCCCACTTCAAGTACTTTGGACATCCCTCCCGATGCCCGTGATGGACTCCCCCGATCCATCATGACTCACTCCACCGAGTCAGTCGAGGTCCATCAATGGCTTGCAGTCCGTTGAAACCATTGATGCATCCATGAGCTCTCCCTCAATGTCGAGCCCCGCAAGGTTTGCCTCCAAGGTTACTTGCATCAAGCGATCCGCCTATTGTGGTTGGTGTAGTTTGTTCCAAACAAACCGTGCTCTGATACCAACTGTCACACCCCCAATTTCTCACCTCGAAATTTTTCACCTCCGTTGGGTGTGCGGCGTCAAGTCCTCGACTTGACCAGCCTTCTCCCATTGTAGATGCGGAATAACAAACTGAGCGACACAAGTGTTTACGGGGAAAACCCCCAACCCTCTTTACATTCCGAACATAAAGACTAGGAACTCGCTCGAGGAACACCACACAATAGCACAAGGATCCTTTCTCGGATTTCACCCCCTTGGCTCGGTGTCTCAAGAAGTGTATATATACAAATATACATTATGGCCCGGCCATCTAACTTGGCATAAATGTGCCCCACATAAATGCCCTTCGGTTGCATGTCATCAAAGCCCCGCCGCGCTCCCCATTGATGCCTGCCGCTCGCACGCCATCAATGCCCGCCGCGCTCGCGCCATCAATGCCAGCCAGGCGCGCATCATCAATGCTTGCCGCTCGGGTGCCTTCAATGCACTCCCATGTGCTCCGTGCTTGGCCACCTGCGCCTTGCCTGGAACCATGCAACCTGCGCCTGGCGCCTTGCGCCAGCGCCAACCAGCACGCCGTGTCCGTCCCGCGTGCCTGCCGTGTTTCGTGCGCGCCTAATGCCCCGTTCCAACAGCTAGCTTGCCGAGGTGTAACGCCCCACCAACGGCTATGTCCGAGCGTAACGCTCGTGCGCCAACGGCTATCCCAAACCGTAACGCTTGCTCAACGGCTATCACCAAGCCGCGTCTGCTCCGCGTGCGCCACCTGCGCGCCCCTCATAAATCCAGCGCCTTGATGGCGTGTAACGCCCTGGCTGCGCGCATCGCATGCGCCAGCCGAGTGCTGCGTGCAACTCCCGCACACTAAATGCTCGCCCAACACTTAGCCATTTCAGCACTTTCGGTAAATCCCCCGGATTTGCCTTCTTAGCCCATGTCTGCCTCATGGGTTGCGCACCCAGTGCGTCTTGGTGGACCGCGCGCCCAGTTGCTGCGCGCCCATCGTGGGCCGCGCGCCCACATGGGCGGCGCCCATCTTCGCTACCGCGCGGGCCCGAGGAGTAGCCCAGCTGCTGCTCCTTCTTTGGGCGCCTGGCCCCGTGCCCTTCTCGGCCACTTAGTCCTGTCCGCATCCGATGCGTCCAGTGGTGCTGCCCTCTCAGCACCTCAATCCCACATGTTTCGATTGTGTGCGCGCCCATGCCCCTCGGAGTTGTGCACAGCCCGACTCTGCCCTTTGCCCACTCAAGCATCCTCCTTGGCATTCCGCACATCTAGCACCACTCGTGAGATATAACTGCCCACGTCTGGCTTTGCACCGCGCCTGCTTAGTGCCATCCTCGGCCACCACGTGCTACGTGCTCCTGCCACGCACCGTGTCAGATATCAACCCACCGTGCCATCTTCCCACATGTTGGACTGATGTATGCTCGGTCCCCGCCTCGCATACCTTAGCTAGCTGCCCCCGCCTAGCTTTGCCTTTGATGAGACACGGCCAACCCGTGTATTGCGCCCATCAAGAAATGAGAGTGTAACAGTGTACCTCGCGCCACTCTACAGCCTTACATGTCGCCCCCATCCCAGCCTCCCCAGCACGGGGCCACAGTTGCCATACACACACGTTTCGCGACAGCTCAGCCGGCCGACCCCTCGCGTAGGATCCGCGACTGGTGTTGCACCGGCCCACACACTAGTAGGATCCGCAGTACCACTGCCCATATCCTCACCGTCAACACATTCACGCCACATGATAGCCCAGCCGGCCCACCCCTCGAGTGGAATCCGCGACTGGTGAAGCACCGGCCTGCACACTAGCGGGATCCCCGGTACCACCGTCACACGTCTCACCACATATTCAAAACATGCTCAAAACTATTTTCGTTCACGTTTTTAAAATATGATTTATGTCAAACAATACGCACGCACACCACAATCAATCACATAAATCCTAAAGTTCTATAGTGTAGGCCCACTTGGGCAAAACACATGCATGCACTATTTACCTGGCGTCCTAAGCTCGCTCGACGTACAGCTTTGCCAAAAGAAAGCCTCAACCTAAAACACAAACAAATCTCTCCTCAGTATTTATCTCAAAATTCACCAAATAGCTAAAAATAACCTTCCTTAATTACACTCATGAAATTCCAACTAAAACGGTCAATTGGTTTGGTTTGGCCGAAAACCAGCCCAAAGTTCGGACGCACATAACTTTTGCGTCCATCAACGGAATCGAACGATTCAAGTGACTAAACGTCTCCTTAGGAACCTAGTTTAATATACTAAAACGGATTTTAAAACGGTAAGCCACAGACAGGCGAAAAACACAAAAAACCGAATCTGTCATTATATCAAATTTCACATTTTCACTTCTCTTCAACCAAAATTCACTCGCAACTAGTTATTCGCATCCAAAAGAAGAAGTCTATTGCAAAACCATGACATAAAAAAAAACCAAAGATTTAGTAGTTCCTCACTCTACTTTAAATTTTTAGTGAGCCATCAAATACTCGGTGGAAATTGTAAAAGAAAGGGAACTCTACTACAAATTTGTTTTGAAAAGAGAAAAATTAATATTAGTGATCATTTGTTTTTTTCTTTAGTATCTCTGTATTTTCATAAATCAATTGGATAAATTTATTCCAAGTAAAAATATTAAGTTGTATAAGGTCTCACACAGTATTTTGAGTAAGATACTTAAAAATATATATTGAAGTTTTATATGTATGTAATAGTCTTTAATTTATTTTATTAAGAACAATGGAACTTGTGATTCTTTGAGGCAACAAATTCTATTTGGCCAAGTCAAATGTATTAGTAAGTTGATTCTTCATTGCAAGTACTTAGTTTCTAGTATCTAAGAGCCATATTTGAACTTTGTTTTCTTTTTTGTACTATTTTTGCTCAAGAACTAGTAAAAGGCGAAGTTTAGAGGTGGGATAACTTTATGAAAATTAGAGTTATATTCATCCTTATTAAGGGTGGAATTTGTTTGGTTCATATTCATTTTATCCTAAATTCGAACAGAACTAAGTTGGTTTGGTTTTGGATTTTGAGAATCGAAACTGAACCAATACAAGTCCAAAACGAAACAAAAAACAAACCTTGGTTTTCGATTTTGTTCGGTTCGGTTTTGAGTTTCTTGTTTAGGCTTGGTTGGACCTCGGTTTGATTTTTTTTTCACAATTTTTAATTCCCTTCTCAAATAAAAGAGAAAGGTTTCCCTATGCAGCACTTTATGACCAGGAAGATCTCCACTGTATTTGGTAGAAAAAGGTGAATAGGTATTATTGAAACCTGACATTATTAAGGAAACTAATGAACAAGTAAAACTCATTGGACAACAATTGTTAACTCAAAGTCATAAAAAATGTTATGTAGACAGGTGACAGAAACCAGTGGAGGTTGACGAGAGAGATCAAGTTTTTAGCAACGTACATAAAAAGTATGTAAAAAGGGAAAATAATGGAAATTAGCAAAAAGATTTTTCCGACTGATTGCAAGTTTATATTTTGAAGAATAGTTGGACAAATAGTGTACCAATTTGCACTACCTCCTATGTTGGCAAGTGTTCACGACTAATTGCACTTATCGATGTTGAGAAACTATAAACCAAGCATATCCTACATTTAAAGGAACCACAATGTGTATTCTACGCTAATAAAAATAAATAGTTTCAAAAAGAGTAACAAAAAATTTGAAAGTCCATAAATAAGGTTAATTGCGGGGTCAATTTCCAGGAGGATAGAATGTTATAACTTGGTTTTTAATAACTTGCTAATTATCTTTTTTGTTGTAATAGATTAGATATTCTTGTCTAATTGACCGTTTAATATTTTGTAGATACCGATAAATAAGTGTCACTATGCTCGAATTTCTAGTTAAAAGAAAATTATTCAAGTTGTAGTTATAAACTACACTTCGACCGTAGATTCAAGTTAACATGGAATAAGAAGAAAAAGATATACAATTGCATAGTTCCCCTCGAATATAAATAGCAAGGTATCACTTTTCACTTCAGGAAGTCGAAAGTGATCATTAAACCGAGAATTGAGGAGTGAAGAGCAAGACAAATAACTTAGTGGTAATGTCATTGCCATCTCGAACACAACAAATTCAGGTTATAACTTGTGAATTCCCCAAGTGGGATGCCACGACCACATGATTAATCTTTAGGATCTATCACTCACACCAAATCGATCTCTTCTTATTCTTATGAGCATTCAAGGATGGTTGCTTACTTAATTTTGACGTGAAATAGATTTACCTTGACAGAACTTGAGAGAGACTAGGAGGCAACTCGTGACTCTAAGACAAATAATATGTTTTGGGGCTAGATTTATCGTATAATATTGGTTTTTTGTGGCACAAGGCGACGGGTTACTTATGTCCCACCCATCATTAGTTCATACAGAATGCGCAGAATTCGTCTCCTTTTTTAGGTCATTTTTTTTGTTGCTCTTGTCTACTGCCAAGTCGATTGCTCCTTTGTTTGGTTGACACTTCAAATTTTTTTTTTCCTTATTTCAATTTGCAAGGAAAGTGTTGACTGCTTTAAAATATTCCTTTCATTTTGCCTACAATATTAATTTTTTACTCAATTAATTTTACAACATTCTTGCATCCTAAAATTTTATGACAACAAATTTTCTCTCCACGCATATCATAACTTTATTAAAATTTTTGGGTGTTAAAGTTTATTCAATACCTCTCATGTTAATAACCTTTCGGATCTGCAAAGATTCAAGATTATACGAAATAAAAACCACACAAAGTTTTCATTGGATAAATCCAAAAAAAAGAAATACCTTAACTTCCAAGATAAATTAGTGCATGAAATAATGATCAAAATAAAACGATGATTGAAGAGAAAATGATATACTATGAGTGTAAGACAGATCCCTGCAAACTATTCATGAAAATATCAAAAATTAAAGAAAATAAAGTGATAATCCCATAACCTGCCCGAAGGGCAAGAAAAGCACCTTCCGGAGAATGTAACCTTTCTAAGAAGATCACAATGGTACTAGGCTAGTATGGTCACCTTTTCTATTTTTTCTAAGGTATTAGCAAGATAAACAGAAGGTGATGATAAGAGTCTCCAAGCAACGATGGACTTGGAGAATAATTTTGGAGACACGCTCCACTTGATTGACGATCAACCAAGTACTTACCTTGAGCCACGACTCTTGACCCTTAGGAGAACTTATCGATGTATATTGATAAGTCAAAACTGAATCAACAAACACCAATCACGATACTATGTAAGCCTAGGATGGTTTTTTTTTTTTTTTTTTTGGGGGGGGGGAGGGTGTCATTACAAATTTGGGGAAGACGTTCCACTTACCTCTGGGCCGTGGAGATTGAGTCCTTTCTTAATAAGTTATCTTCAGTCATCTAGGGACGTCATGAGTTGTCATAATTCAAAATTTAAAGGGTTGAATGTGTGTTATCCTCCTTCATGGGCCTGGGCTTCATCTTTAAGTGGATCGGTGTTACTTTCTTCAAGTGGCACGCCTCTTTCGCCTTCAAATGGATCATGCTTCTTTGATGCTTTCATGGGCTTGGTGACCTCTACCCTCACCACCATCAAACTTATCCATTCAATCTAATTTTAACCACACCATCTAATGCATGCTAAAGCAATAAAACAGTAGCAAAAGTTTGCCAAAATACAATGGTTGAAGTTTGCCCCAAAAAATGCAATAAAATGAAAATGTTACATTAGATGTCTCCAAGAAGGTAAATTCTCCTTTTAGCCTTAAGTTCACCTCCTTTAGTCTCCCGAGTGAGTAAGTGTTTGGGCTGCTCCATGTCTTGAGATTTGGGCTCCCACGATAAGTCTTTGAACATTGCCTCATACGTAATCCACTTTGAGCAATTCAATGGGCCTTCACCTGCAAAAATAGAACAATTATTATCATAAAGATTAACGAGGTTATGCGGATTACCTTGGGAATGTGTGACGGCCCTTTTCAGGTGAGAAAAGATTTGTCCTCAAATCAAGAAGTTCCTCTTTATTAAATTTGTCTTCATCACCTATAAATGGGGAGAGGTCTTAAACATTAAATGTCGCTGAGACGCCATACTCTCCAGGTAGCTCCAATGTGTACGCATTGTTATTAATGCGCTTCAGAACCCTAAAGGGACCATCTGCTCTCAGAAGGAGTTTTGATTTCCTTTTCTCAAGGAAACGTTCTTTTCTTAGGTGCAGTCACACTAAGTCACCTTTATCAAATATCATCTCATTTCGTTCTTTGTTGGCTCTTTTAGTGAATGACTCATTTTTCTTTTGGATGGCATTCCGAACTTGTTCATGCATTTGTTTGACTTGGTTGGTTTTATCAGTTCCAACAGGATTTGCAAGGGACTTTATAGGAAGTGATAAAAGATCTAGAGGAATGGTAGGGTTGAAATCGTAAACCACCTTAAAAGGCATCCTTTGAGTGGGAAATGAACAATTCTATTGTAGGCAAACTCCAAATATGGAAGTTTGATATCCCATTCGCCAAGTTTCTTTCCTAATGCATCTCTAAGGAGAATGACAAGAGTTCAATTAACCACCTCGGTCTAACCGTCCGTTTGTGGGTGGAAAGAAGTGCTAAACAACAATTTAGTATCAAATTTTGCCTATAATGTTTTCCAAAATCCACTAAGGAACTTAGTGTCCCTATCAGATACAATAATGTGGGAAACTCTATGAAGTCTAACTAGCTCTTTTAAAAAGAGCTCGGTAATGTCATTAGAATAATTAGTTTTGGCACAAGCGATGAAATGTGCTATTTTAGAGAACTTGTGTACCTCCACCATAATTGAGTCTGGATCGGATAGATCACAATAGACCAAGGATAAAATCCAAGATAACATCCACCCATGGATGAGTTGGGACTATGAGAGGTAAATATAATCATTGGGGTATGACTTTTCTCTTAGCGTTTTTGCACACAATACAACGTTCGATCAAATGCCTTATATCATGTATGAGGTGTGGCAAAAAAAAAATTCTTGAATCATTTCCTAAGTCTTGTCTTCTCCAAAATGATTGGATAAACCTCCTCTATGGGCTTCTTTTTACAGACATATCCTCAATCCAATATCCGGGATGCACAATTTGCCTCCTTTGAATAAATATTCATCGATGATTTGGTATTTCCCATCAGGTTTAGTAAGGCATTCCTTGTAGTATTTTCCGAAGTCCAGGTACATCTCATAATGGTCTTTAATCCACTCGAACCCAAAAAATCTTATTCCTAGCTCAGTTAGGAGTAAGTGTCTTCTTGAAAGAGCATCCGACACTACGTTAGTTTCTCCTTTCAGATACCTAAGAACATAAGGGAATATCTCAAGGAACGCGACCCCATTTGGCGTGTCTTTTGTTGAGTTTTGTTTGACCCTTGATGTTTTTAATGTCTGATGGTCAGTGTGTGTGATAAATTCTTTAGTCAACAGATAGTGCTGCCAATGTTCAAGCACACGTATGACTGCGTAGAGTAGTTTAATGCAGGGCCTTTAAGTTTCTCACTAAAATAGGCTAGCGGTAGCTTGTCTTCTATCAAAATAGTTGTGATTCCTACTCTGGATGCATCGCATTCTATCTCAAATACTTTGTTGAAATCTGGGAGTTTTAAAACAGGAGGTTGGCAAAGCTTCTCTTTGATCAGATCGAAACTTTGTTGACAGCTTGGTGACCATTCAAAAGCTCTACCATTCTTGGTATAGTCGGTTATGGGGGTGGTAATAGCACTGAAATGTTTAATAGACCTCTGGTAGAACAAGGCTAATCCATGAAAACGCGGACTACAGTTATATTAGTCGGGGTGGGCCAGTTTTTGATGGCTTCAATTTTGGCTCCATCCGCTTACATTCTGTATTGGATATTATGAATCCAAGAAAGTACACTTCATCTTGGGCGAATGAACATTTTTGAAAATTTCCAAATAACTAGGCGTCACATAGAGTGATTAAAAGAATTCTAAGGTGGTTCAAATGAGTAGTTAGGTCCGAACTATAGATAAAATATCATCGAAGTATACGACAATAAACTTTTCTAAAAAACTCCTTAAGCATGTGATGCATTAACTTCATAAAGTTACTCGGAGCATTCGTTAGTCCGAATGGCGTCATCATCCATTCAAACAATCCATATTTTGTTTTGAATGCAGTTTTCCATTATCGCCTGTCTTCATCTTAATTTAGTGGCATCCACTTTTAAGATACACCTTCGAAAATATGGTTACACCACTTAGCTCTCATCCAGCATGTCTTCAAGGCCCGGGATTGGAAACCTATATTTCACAGTGATTTGATTAATGACGCGACTATCCATACACATTCTCATCGTGCTATCTTTTTTTGGAACTAATAAAGTGAATACAGCATACGGGCTTATGGACTCTCTTATATATCCCTTTTCTAATAACTCATTAACTTGAGTTTGTAATTCCTTTGTCTCCACAGGGTTCATCCGATAAGCTGGTTTATTTGGTAACACCGCTCCGGGGTGTAAGTATATTTGATGTTCAATCCTACGTAAAAGTGGTAGAATCTCTGCGGAAAAGATGTCTTGAAATTGTTTAAGTAGGTTTAAAACTGAGTTAGAGATGTTTCCAAGTTCCATAACTCTATTCTTAAACATAACTAATATGAGAGGTCTTCCTTCCAATATAGCCTTGTTCATCTCTTCTTTTGTCATTAGTAAACTTACTTTATCCCTTTCCTTCTTTCGTGCTGCTTCATTTTTGGCTATTCGCTTCAGTGTTAGGGGTGATAACTTAATTGTTTTCCCACCAAATTTAAGCAAATAATAGTTGGAGAAACCATCGTGTGATACTTTTTTATTGTACTGTCAGAGACGTCCAAGAAGTAAATGACTTGCGTTCATGGGTATGACATCACAAAGAATGGAGTCTTTATATTTTTCAATAGAAAATTCTATGGTGACTTGTTTGTTGACTTTCATGTCATCTTTATCGTCCAACCACTGTAACTTATATGGTCTCGGGTGAGGGGTAATATTCAACCCTAATTTTTCCACCATATATTTGGAAATCACGTTGACACAACTTCCTCAGTCGATGATTAAAGAGCATATTTTATCATTAACAAGGTAGCACATATGAAAGATGTTTTCTCATTGGCACTGTTTGTCCGTAGTCTTGGATATAAGTACGCGTCTTATGTCCATTAGAAGAGGTCCTTCATGGGTATGGTAAACTTAATCATCCATTTCTTCCTCTTCTACAAGCTCCTCTTCTTACTCGTCATCACTTTCAATTTCACCACTATCTTCTTTGCTTATCATGACCCTTCGGTTAGGGCACTGAGCCATCATGTGTCCAAATTCTTGACACTTGAAACATTTGACATCTCTTGACCTATTTGTGTTAACATCGGAGATGGTAGGTCTTGATGGTTGATCATGGTTATTAGTGTCTTTAGGTAGCCAAGTCTTGATGAACAGTTTATTCTCCTCAAATTTGACGACTCTCTTTTTGGTTTCCGGGGCTTTCGGAGTAAACCTATGGGTGGTCTTTCTTACTCGTCTCTGTAACTGTAGTTCAACTTTGATGCCCAGGGCTTTCGGAGTAAACCTATTGGAGGTCATCCTTACTCCTTTCTTTAACTGCCGTTTAACTTTGATGGCCATTTGGGTGACTGAGTCCAAGGTTTCTAGAGGGTGTAGTTCCACTATATTACTTATTTAACGGTTGAATCCACGAATGAACCTTGCGATTACTTGCTTCTCTGGTTCATTCCAACCTCCACTTATCCTTAGCATCTCGAATTCAGTGAGATACTTTTCAATTGATTGTCCTTTTTGAGACATATTTTGCATTTGTAAGAATAGGTTTTCTCAGTCGTGACTGGGAACAAACTTCTTTCGCATGAGGTATTTCATTTCCCTTCATGTGGTGATTGGTCCTTCATTGTTTTGCCACCTTTGGTGCTTCAAGTTGTCACACCATAACGATGCATAGCCAATTAGTTTGACTACCACTAGTTGGATCATAGTGCGATCTGAATATCCATAATAGTCGAAAACTTTCTCAACTTTATCTAACCAATCCAAAAATATGTCATCGTTGCTTGTTCCATTGAATGATGGCACGAAAAGTTTGGCATGCCTATAATCAGCTAATGTGCAAGTGACAGGCTACATGTATGAAAGCCACGTCAGACATGGGCAAGACAGTTGATGGGCCAAGTGATGGTACAGTCAGCTGAAGTGCAAGAGATGGGCTGCATGGAAGCTATGGTAGGCACGTGGCAGTGTCAGCCGAGCCTTAGATGGCTTGGGCAACCAGTTTTGTATGCTTATAAATAGAGGGCTTGTTAGGCATGGAGACCACAAGTTGTGTGAGTCCTTTGCTAGTTGTTACATTGAGTTGTAAGTTTGCTTTTGAGTTAATAAAAAGGTTGAGAGTGGTTCTCGTAAAGCATTGTGTCTCCCCTCTCTTTTCTTGCTCGATTGTGCTTGTTCCATCTCGGTGACACTCGTGTGGGAAATTGGCTGAGCTAAGTGGGCGACTTGGCTGGCGTCGCAAGGCGCTAGCTTGGGAAAAAGTATACGACGGTTTGGAATGAAATCCTCTTCACCTTCAAACCATTTCTCATCATGGTAACCTTGGTTACGAAAACCATTCCTAGGAGGTTCTGAGTTTCTTCCGTGCATGGGTTCAGGAATATCCAGTTCATCACGTCTTTGAGACAAAGGCACTCTATAATTTGGTTCGGTTCTCCTTCTTTGCAAGGGTTCTTAGAATCTGGTTTTATTTCAATGTCTTAGTATTGGATCTCTATAATCTGAATCGTTTCTTTCTCTACGTAAGTTATCTTGAAAATTATTATTGTTACATCCATCAAACCTTTTCAAAACTAACTTCATCATTTGGCTTAGTCCTTCAATCTGTTCTTACATGCCTCCTTGCATACTTGATTCACCCAATTTCCACGTCCCGGTTTTGGTCTTCGTTCGGGTTATAGTTTGCACCACTTCAGATTGTCATTATTGCGGTACTAGTTAACCTTAAATTTTAGGAGATATTGTAATAAAATTTTGTTTAAGAAGAAAAATTTTATTAATAATAAATTTAAGTCCTTAGATCAATTAATGTCTTAAGAGTTAATTAGTTTCCAAATAAATTTTAAACTCAACCAAATAAACAATAATTTAATCCAAGCTGGTGATTAAGGTTATAATTAATTTTCCTAATTAGTAAGGATAATAATTTATTTTAATGAAGCCAATTAAATTTTTCAAACGGTTCTAATTCATTTTAGGTCTCAGTGTCTGATTTAGGATAGACTTTTAGATATTTTGACCTTAATAGTTTAGGGACAAATCAAAAATATATTAGAATGGAGAATTTCCTTTTCGGTTATGTATCATTTATTACAATTGTAACTCAATTAGGAAACATTTTCTCATGTAACAAATTTAGCAATAATCCGAATTTCAAAAAAATGTTAATTAAAATCAATTATCAAGGATCTACTTAAGTGTCCTAATTAATTAGGACAAAATTTTTGTTTTAGTAAAACAATTAAATTTTTCAGATGTTTCCACTTATAATAATACCCGATTTTAGAAATTACCTTCCTTGTAAACAAAATCGTAATAATGGCCAAATTTCACAAGATGTTAATTATTAACTATGACCCACTAATTTTTGAATGATCTAGACAAATATTTCGTGCAAATTTACAGTATAAAATATTCCAATAATTAATGAATTAACACAACAATTGATTGACACCAAAAAAAAAAAAAACCTAATTGCCTTAGGTTAGTAATAACCTTCCACGACTATTTTGAAAATTAATCACTTAGAATAGTTTAACAAACAAATCAACCAATTGATTCAACTTGATATCCTATCTAAATATTCAATCAATTTGGAAAATTTATGATGATAATACTTAACAATAACTAATCAACCAAAACAGCACAAATCACCTTAGGTTTAGGAGAATCTTCCTCAGCCGATTGACACATTAACTTAGATTCAATTTTTTGTTCATATAAGAATATGTTAATTAGATGCAATCTAAAAAAAAATCATGTAATATAACTTACCTTATGCTCTAATACCAAATGATAACTTTCGGATCTGCAAAGATTCAAGGTTATACAAAATAAAAACCACAAAGGTTTTATCAGCTAAATCTAATAAAAAATACCTTAACTTCCAAGATAAATTAGTTCACGAAATAGTGATAAAAATAAAATGATGATTGAAGAGAAAATGATGTACTATGAGTGCAGGATAGATCTCTGCAAACTATTCACGAAAATATCAAAAATTAAAGAAAATAAATAGAGAATCTCATAACCGTCCCGAATGGCAATTAAGGAACCCTCCGGAGAATGTAACCTTCCTAAGAAGATTACAACGGTACTAGGCTGGTATGGTCACTTTTTCTATCTTTTCTAAGGTCTTAGAAAGATGAAGAGAATGTGATGATAAGAGTCTCTAATTAACCATGGACTTGAAGAACAATTTTGAAGAACCACTCCACTTGATTGATGATCAACCAAGTACTTACCTTGATCTGTGACTCTTGACCCTTAGGAGAACTTATTGGTGTATATTGATATGTTAAAATTGAATCAACAAACACCAATCACGATACTATGTAAGCCTAAGGTGGTTTGGGGGGTAGTCATTACAAATTTGGGGATGATGCCTTTGATTTGATCTTGACCACACATGGAATGCTTCACTTACCTCTGGGCTATGGAGATGGAGTTCTTTCTTGGTAAGTTGTCTTCAGCCATCTATGGACGTCATGAGTTGTCCTAATTCAAAATTAAAAGGTTTGAATGCATGCTATCCTTCTTCGTGGGCTCAAGCTTCTTCTTTAAGTGGATTGACCTTATTTTCTTCAAGTGGTGTGCCTGTTTCACTTTCAAATGGATCGGACTTCTTTGATACTTTCATGGGTTTGGTGATCTCTACCCTTATCCATTCAATCTAACCATAACCACACCATCTGATGCATGCCAAAACAATAAAACACTAGCAAAAATTTGCCAAAGTATAATGACTAAAATTTGCCCAAAAAAATACAATAAAATAAAAGGGTTACATTAAGTCCACTTTCTTTGGTCTCCCAAGTAAGTAAGAGATTGGGCTGGTCCATGTCTTGAGATTTGGGCTCCCAAAATAAGTCTTTGAACATTGCTTCATATATATTATATTTTGAGCAATTCAATGGGCCTCTACGTGCAAAAATAGAACAATCATTAGCATAAAGATTAATGAGGTTATGTGGATTATCTTAGGAATGTGTCATGGGCTTTCTAAACATATCACATGTGCAACCACATCCATCTTGACATCCTTATCAATATCTATCTCACACGTATTGATTATTAATTATCTTTATCTCTATCTATACATGATCTGTGCAGCTATTCAAGCAGTAATTTTACATTCTAATTCATCATTTCATATCCATTATAATTCATGTATAATTTTCTAGAATGTTATTCTTATTTAACACTTTTAATTTCTTATTACATTAGTCATAATAAGCTAATCTACCACTAACTATATTTTGATTTCCTAGATAGAATTGATATTCATCTATATATCTACATATGATGGTATTCCATAATTTGAATGAATATATAAGCAATGTATATTTATTATATTCATTAATCATTTATCATATCAACATAATGTGATGCCAATGTCAATATGAACAATCACAATTCATTATATCAATATGTTTTGATTTTAATATCAATAAAGACTATCAAAATACATACATTTAGCACACATTGTCACGTTTATGGGCTTCTACTTGTTGGTTTTAGTAGGCCACCGCCATTCTCCTCGCAAGGATTAGGGAGTCGCAGCCTACAAGCACGTATAGTTGCAACTCCATCACTAAATCCAAAAAACATTGCACTGTTTGGTTAAAATGTCCTCCAATCATGTCAACACATTTAGAAACTGTTAAACACAATAGAAGACTCCAACTAACATATACTAACATTTCATTTCATACCAACCAAAATATTTGTCTTTCTAAAATTAGCATACAAAAATCCCTTCTACATACTTTGTCATGCTTAAGTAAAATATTAATAAAAAACAAGACACTAGTTAAAACCCATAGTTCAACATTGCTACCATCACTCCAGCTTCCACTAGTGAACAACACCCCACCGATTGATACTCATGTACAAAGCCAATTATGAATCCACTTAAACACATATTCAATGTCTACAACAACCAAGCTAAGTTTCGTATATATGTTCATTATGATAGTCAACAATATCAAATGATTAAAACTATAAACCTAATGCTCAATATATAATGAGAGATCGATACTCATGTACAAAGCCAATTATGAATCCACTTAAACACATATTCAATGTCTACAACAACCAAGCTAAGTTTCGTATATATGTTCATTATGATAGTCAACAATATCAAATGATTAAAACTATGAACCTAATGCTCAATATATAATGAGAAAAAGTAAAATCATGTCGTTTAATGGAATTTCATAAATCATGTACATTTTTTCTCGTTTCAATCTTTCTTTTCCTTTCACTTGTCATTTTGATTGTTGGGGCATCAATCTAGGAGAGATTAGGTACCATTTGATCAACCTCATACGGAACAACAAAAATCAAACTTTGAAAAAAAGTAAGCATCATTTGTTCTACCACATACAACGCAACTTAACTTAACCTCCATCACAGAACGACCCTTTACATATTTTCCTTATATTTCATTTCAACATTTCTTAATGAAAACATTTGCATTAATAGTTCATTTAATCCCTTTTTGTAAAAGCATTATGCATATGGATGCCAATGAAAATATTCAATCACAGTTTAACATTGTCATAAAAATTTCACAACATAGTATCAAGACAACATTACTGCACCCATCGATCAACATGTCTAAAGAAACAAAAATGCTATTTGCTCTCGTAGACATTAACCAAACATATTACATGCTACAAAGACACAAAAATTCAGATTTATATAGTTCATGGATATCGCTCAACATTATGGAAAAACAACAATTATATCCATTTTAACATGTCCTAACACAGAATTATTAAACATCATCCTAGCACCTTGTTACGTAGGGTGTTAACCCAAATAGAAACATCATTACTTAGCCGAACCTTTTAACACTTATACTACAATTAAACAAGTGTTCTTTACTTTGAATCAACCTAAAACATAACCATATATATTCTTTATGGTTAGTTCCTTTTTTATGCATCATGTAAAACATATCAAATACCCTAACTAGTTTTTTTCACTGTTTAACTTCTGTTTTAAATTTTCATAACGTGTAATATACCAATCTTGTAATAACCTGAAAAATTTCAGATTTTTAAATCTAATTTTTGAAATTTTTAATTTAATCTTGGTTGAATTTTTTAGAAATATTTTAACGGGTAAATTAAATTATAAAACCCTGAATCTAATTTTGTAATGGTTTTCGAAATTTTAAAGTCGGAAGAGCGCGAGTTTAACAAAATTTCAAGCGGTTAAACACGTATGAGCATTTTGGTAATTTTATTATTTAAATTATTTTATAAAAATTAAAATTTTATAAAACAACTTAACGACTTCGCAGTGTTTGGTTCTTTTTCGCTAAAGCTAAGAGCGAACGCCGAGAAGGGAATGCACGAGAGAGGGCGATCGGGAGCTCGGTTTTAGTCTTCGATCGGTGGACGACGAGCACGAGTTTGTGAGCGAAACTGCAGCCGAGTATTGCTTCTCCAACGAACTGAGGTCGTTCAGTTTCAGCAACTCGAACTCCCGAAGTGAGAGCCCGAGAGTGTTCTGCCGACGACTGCGACGAAGAGCCCCCATTTGGTTTTGTTGCTGGCAGCCGAGTGCTCTGATTTCAGTCTTCTTCCATTCCCCCACCCGAGTGTAGAGCGACACGACCCTGTAAGTCTCTCTCTCCCTCTGCTGTCCTACCCTGTTTGGCCGAGATTAATGTTCGGCTTCCCTTCGTTTCAGTGAATTTGGCTACAATGTTTGAGTGGATTAGGAGGGTGAATGTGTGTGTTAGTGGATGGACAGTAGGTGTCTGGTGAGAGGGAGAGAAACCGAGGGGGGAAGGTTGATCCAAATTTCAGATTTTGTGCGTGAATTTCTGATTTTCGGTTGGATTATGCTTAATAAGTTGAAATGTGGTTGTTCGGTGAAGAAAATTGGTGAAATTGGATCGAAGTTGAGATTTTGGATTTTTCTTTGTATAAAAATAGTTCTGTTTTTTGGGACTTTGACAGGGGTACGGTTAATTGTTTTAAATTTTGTTTTAGTGGGTTAAAATAAGTGGTTAGAGGAACGTATGGCCGCTAGAATCGTTCGATTCTGATATCTGACGCAAAAGTTATGCGCGTTGGAAGTTTATGTCGGATTTTAGTCCAAGTCAAATTAGTGAGCGTTTTTTGTAAAATTGCGATGTGTGATAGTGGCATGGCTGTTTTTGATGCGTAAAGCCAATTTTGAGAGAGTTTTAGCTGAAGAAAAATAAAAATGTGAAATTGAATAAAAAGGGGCAGATTCGGTTTCGGGGTTTTCCACCTAGCTGCAGCTTATCGTTTTAAAATCCGTCTTAGTATGTTAAACTAGGTTTCTAAGGAAACGTTTAGCCACTTGAATCGTTTGATTTCGTTAATAGACACAAAAGTTAGCGTCCAAATTTTAGGCTGGTTTTCAGCCGAACCAAATTGGTGACCCGTTTTAGTTGAAATATCATGGGTTTAGTTAAGGAATGTTCTTTTTTAGCTTATTTGATGAATTTTGAAGCGAAGATTGATGAGTGATTGTTTGTGTTTTAGGTTGAGACATTTTTTGGCAAAGTTATGCGTCGAGTGAGCTTATGACGCCAGGTAAGTAGTGCATGCATGTGTTTTACCCAAGTGGGCCTACACCGTAGAACTTTAGAATTTATGAGATTGATTGTGGTGTGCGTGCGTATTGTTTGACATGCATCATTTTTAAAAAAGGAACGAAAATGATTTTGAACATATTTTGAGTAAGTGGTGAGACGAGTGGCGGTGATACCGTGGATCATGTTAGTGTGTGCGCCAGTGCATAACCAACCGCGGATTTCGCTCGAGCAGTGGGCCGGCTGAGCCGTCACGCGGCGTCAATGTGTTGACGGTGATAATGATGGGCAGTGGTGTAACACCCCGAGAACCCGCACGTTCCCGGTGCGCTACAGTACATCCAAACACTATGACACTGTAACACCCCAAGAACAAAAAACCTGCGTTCCCGGTACGCTACAGTGCATCTACACACTACACACACTGACACTTGACATAACTCACTCAATTTAATACCCCTTTCGTTTTCAAATCATTTTCAAAAGAACATTTGTGAGTATGAAAAATTTTCGACTCGATTCGAAAACAACTCGCGTCCCAAAGAGGGAACACGAAATCCTCAACATAAAAACTACGTAGCGGAAAAGAAAACCATTTAAAATAGTTTAAGATAAAACGGTAAGACTCAAAATCTTATAAAAGAATCCAACGCACCACTCGAACCACACAATCCGGTGCCGCGCACACACGTCCCCACTTCGACACCCTCGCGGTGCCACACGTGCCAACTCAACATCACTGTGTCTCGCTCACGCTCACAGCGCCGCGTGCTCCACGCACCCTGCCGCTGTACAGCACGTCCGCGTGCACGCCCTCACCCGGCGCCGCACGACCTGTGAGTACCCGCAGGGTCGTGTGCCCCTTCCACCTGCGATCACGCCACACTCTCATGCTCATCTACACTCCTCTAGCATTCACTGTACACACCTCAACCTATTCCATATCCTTTCGACTCCCAACCCCTCTCCCGAAATTTTGGCAGAGTAACGCCTAAAAACTGGTTATCCCAAAAATTTAAAACCCTGCACACAGTTCACCAAAAACTAACAGTATTTATCTATCCATCATCCAGAGAAATCACCATAACAAAATCAGAGTATGAAGACAACGAAAATCCATCAAATGCAAATTAAGAAAATTCACAGTATAGAGCAATACTATATTCTAATATATAAAAATACATACGCGTCCCCAAAACACTACAACCACTCTATACAATCCTATACAACCGACATTTATAAAAACTCCTCTATCTGCATAAATACCCGACAAAAATAACATCCTAATGCATCTCACCGTCACCTACCACCACAACGGGTCGGGTCGCCCTAACAAAATCCGCCATGCGATGCCTCAGTCGCACGCTGCCAACCATCATATGCCTCAGGACTAGGCTCTCGAGGCTCACCAGCAAGATCATCAGCACCTACACCACAGAACACACAACATAAGTCTAACGCTCAGTAAGTAATGTGATATGAAAGTAAAAGCCGACAATGCAATCCTATCACATGCAGTCTCTACACTCACACTCGTGTTGTTACATTTGTGACGCGTAGTGTAGCCGCACCCGGGTAAGGAGGAACCTAATGCCACCCTACACTCTGACACGTCGCCACCGTCCTGGACTCCCCAGCAACGAGGCCCACAAGCTACACACACGCATCACCACACGGCAACCACATCAGGGTAAGGGTGTACCTCGCGCCACACTACACCCCGACACGTCGCCCCCATCCCAGCCTCCCCAGCACGGGGCCACAGTTGCCACGCACACACATTTTGTGACAGCCCAGCCGGCCCACTCCTCGAGCAAAATCCGCGACTGGTGTTGTACCGGCCCACACACTAGTAGGATCCGCGGTACCACTGCCCATCACTCTCACCGTCAACACATTCACGCCGCATAACGGCCCAGCTGGCCCACTCCTCGAGCAAAATCCGTGACTGGTGAAGCACCGGCCCGCACACTAGCAGGATCCGCGGTACCACCGCCACACGTCTCACCATATACTCAGAACATGCTTAAAACCATTTTCATTCACGTTTTTAAAATATGATGCATGTCAAACAATACGCACATACACCACAATCAATCACATAAACCCTAAAGTTCTACGGTGTAGGCCCACTTGGGCAAAACGCATGCATGTACTACTTACCTCGCGTCCTAAGCTCGCTCAACGCACAGATTCGCCAAAAAGCGTCAACCTAAAACACAACCAATCTCTCATCAGTATTTATCTTAAAATTCACCAAATAGCTAAAAATAACCTTCCTTAACTACACTCATGAAATTTCAACTAAAATGGGTCATTGGTTTGATTCGGCTGAAACCAGCCTAAAGTTCGGAAGCGTATAACTTTTGCGTCCGTTAACGGAATTGAGTGATTCAAGAGGCTATACGTCCCCTCAAGAACCTAGTTTAACCTACTAAGACGGATTTTAAAATGGTAAGCCGAAGACAGGTGAAAAACACCAAAAAATGAATCTGCCATTTTTATCCAAATCTACATTTTTGTTTCTCTTCAACCAAAACTCACTCACAACTAGTTTTACGCATCAAACGGCTATGCTACTATCACACGCCGAAATTCTATGAAAAACGCTCGCTAGTTTGACTCGCACTGAAATCCGTCATAAACTTTCGACGCGCATAACGTTTTGCGTCAGATATCAAAATCGAACGATTCCAGCGGCCATACGCTCCTCTAACCACCTATTTTAACCTACTAAAACACGATTTAAAACGATCAACTGAACGTAAGCCGAAACGGCCAAAAACAGAAGCTGCCCCAAAATAAAAAGTCTGATTCTTGGCTTCAAATTCGAATTTCATAGTTCCTATACACAACTAGTCACATCCCCCCCATACATTTTGGCCAAGCTTACCGACAGGGCTCACCTTCGGTTTCCCCCCTTCAATTCACAGCACCTTCCCCCCTCAACATTGCGGCCAATTTCACAGAAAAGGAGGGAAGCCGAACCTTACACTCGGCGAAACCGGACAAGACAGTAGAGGGAGGGAGAGAGAGACTTACCTAGCAATGTCGTTCTGCACACGAGCGGGTGAAGAAGAAGGACTCCAGTAAGGCGCCCAAACCGTCGGTGGCAGAATTGGCCGGAAACCCACACTATCGCTGCCGTCGGCAGAAAGTGCTCGACTCTCACTCCGGGAGTTCGCGCTGCTGAAACTAAACAACCCCGATTCGTCGGAGAAGAAACACTCGGCCGCGGTTTCACTCACACACTCGAGCTCGTCGTCCACCGATCGAAGACCAAAATCTCAGCTCTCGATCGCCCTCTCCCTCGCGTCTCCCCTCTGCTTTCCCTCGGGTGTCAAGTGAAACAGCCGAATGGCTTCCTCCCGAAGCCATTCGGTTGCTATGTTTTATTTTATTTTATTTATTTTATTTTATTTTATTTTTAATTTATTATATTACCAAAATTCCCTCACGTGTTTTTATCGTCCGTAACTTCGTCAAATTCTCGTCCTCCCGATTTTAAAACTACAAAACCATCACTAGAATTAGATTCCGAGCTCTATGACTCAATTTACCCGTTAAAATATTTTCTGTAACTCCAACCGAACTTAAACTAAAAGTTTCAGAAATTTAATTTAAAAATTCAAAATTTTTGGGTTATTACAAGTGGTATCGCAGATCCTACTAGTGTGTGGGCCGGTGCAACACCAATTGCAGATTTCGCTCGAGGAGTGGGCCGGCTGGGCTGTCGCAAAACGTGTGTGTGTTGTAACTGTGGCCCTGTGCTGGGGAGGCTGGGAAGGGGGCGACGTGTCAGGGTGTAGTGTGGCGCGAGGTACACCATCACCCTGATGTGGTTGCTTTGTGGTGATGCATGTGTAGCTTGTGGGCCTCGTTGCTGGGGCGTTTGGGACGGTGGCGACGTGTCAGGGTGTAAGGTGGCGTTAGGTTCCTCCTTACCCTGGTGCAGTTACACTACGCTTCACAGATATGACAACATGAGTGTGAGTGCAGAGACTACATGTGATAGGATTGCATTGTCGGCTTTTACTTTCATATTGTACTACTTACTGAGCGTTATGTTTATGTTGTTTGTTCTATGGTGTAGGTACTGACGATATTGCTGGTGAGCCTCGAGAGCCTAGTCCTGAGGCATAGGACGATTGGCGGCATGCGACCGAGCACCGGATGACTGATTTTGTTAGGGCGACCCTACCCGTGGGGATGGTAGGTGGTGGCTTGATTCTTTTGCGGGTATTTTCTTTTGCGGTGTTGATGTACAGTTGATGAGATGAGTTGTATAGGTGTCGGTTGTATAGGTGTTTATGGAGTGCATGTGATTTTGGCGATATACGCGTATACTTTACATGTAGGAGCTTGGAAATGCTCTGTATTGTGAATTTTCTGCATTTGTAGTTGATAGATTTGTCGTTTTAAATTTCGATCTGGTTATGGAGTTTTCTCTGAATGGTTGATGGATAAATGTTTCTAGTTTTCTAGGGAACTGTGTGCAGGATTTTAAATTTTTGAGATAGCCAGTTTTAGGCGTTACTCTGTCGAAATTTCAGGAGAGTGGTTGGGAGTTGAGAGGGTGTGGAATAGATCGGGATGTGTACAGTACGTGTTAAAGAAGTGTGGAGTGGGGTGGAAGTGCGGCGTGGTCACAGGTGCGCGGGGCCCGCGGCCCTACGGGTGCTCACGAGTCGTGCGGCGTAGGGTGAGGGCGTGCGTGCGGACGTGTGGTACGGAGGCAAGGTGCGTGGGGCATGCGACGCTGTGAGTGTGTGCATGACGGGGTGATATTGAGTTGGCGCGCGCGCCGTAAGGGGGCGCGCGGGGAGTCGAAATGGGGGACGTGAGTGCATGGCTCCGAATTTGTGTGGTTCGAGGGGTGTGTTGGATTCCATTCTAGGATTTCGAATCTTGTCGGTATTTTAAAAACTATTTTTTTCGCTGCGTATTTTTATATTAAGGATTTCGTGTTCCCTCTTCAGGGCGCGAGTAATTTTCGAATCGAGTCGAAAATTTTTAATACTCACAAATGTTCTTTTGAAGATGATTTGAAAACGGAAGTGGTATTAAATTGAGTGAGTTGTGTCAAGTTTTCTGTTTGTATAAGTAGACGTATTGTAGCACATCGAAAACGGGTAGGTTCTCAGGGTGTTACAAATCTCATTCTCACAATTTCAATGACGAAAGATTCATTTCAATATCTACCAACTCTCATTAAAATAGTTTTGCAAATAAAGTCATGAAAATAAACTAAGGTTGCCAAACCGAAACAGACGCAGTTTTTACATTGGCAATTTTTTCCTACTTCAAAATTCATAACTTGAAATATACTTCATTAATTTCATAGTACATAGTTTCCATGAGATGTCTAATTAGACATAGTAGATCAGTTTTCAAATTGAAGATCATTTGGACAGTTTTCAAGTATTATGCGTAACAAGCATATGATAATTTAATGTGGTTTACTTTAAAGGTATAGGATCAAGATTTAATCTCAAGGAAAGATTTATTATGAAACGATGCATTTATGGAAAAAAAAAATGATCATTCGAATGAATTAGATTTCAGTGTGGTGTAACGCCCGAAGATCTACCAGTTCCAGTTCGTTCATTGCTCTAATACCATCTCTTTAACACCCTAGAAACCCTACATGATTTCCGGTTCGCACACTTTTACTACTCACTCACTACACTCGAAAAATTTGAATAAAATTTAAAACTTTTGTTTCTCGACTTAAAACGACATTTTTGAAAATATTTTGAACATCATCGCAGCGGAAAACTCGATTAAAATCAATTTAACTAAAACTTTCTTTTATAAAACATAAAACAGAGAAACCGGTCGACACCTGTAAACATCGGTCGACACTTGGGTTGCTCGGGTTTTTTGTCGTTCGACACTGACAAACGCCGATCGACACTACGTTTCTCTACGGTCTTTTCGTCGGTCGACACTAATAACACCGGTCGAGACTTCTACGCTCATCTCAAAGAGTAGTCCACACCTGCTTTCACAGCTCGACACCTTGATCCTCTCAGTCTGCGCAGGTCGACCCTCGCGTCGACACCACTACCATTTTTACACTACCTGTAATAACTCGGAAATTTCGAATTTTTATTTTTATTTTTGGAATTTTTAGTTTAATCCCGGTCGGAGTTTTGAGAAATATTTCAACGGGAAAGATTTAAATTATAAGGCTCGAGGCCTACTTTTGCGATTGGTTTTCGGAATTTAAAGCCGGGAGGTCGGGAAGTTACGAAATTTCGGACGAATGAAGTACGTGGGGGCAATTTGGTAAATTGTATTTATTTTAAAAAAAGAAAAAAAAATTATGAAACACCCGAATGGCTTCGCGAGGAAGCCATTCGGTTGTTTCCTCTGTGCACCCGAAAGAGAAGACGACCGGGAGCAGGCGATCGCGTGCTGGAGTCGGAGCTGCGACGGCCGACGAGCGCGAGTGTGAGGTGTGAGTTGCGAGCAGGGGCTGCTATTCTGACGAACCGGAGCCGTTCGGTTCCAGCAACTCGAGTTCCCGAAGTGAAAGCCGAGTGTTCGGCCGACGACCCCGAGGGGCTGGTTTCCGGCCAATTCTGCCGCCAACGACCAGACTTGTTGCTGGAGTCCTTCTCCCACCCGAGTGCTGGACGCCACCACTTGGTAAGTCCTCTCCCTCTGCTGTCCTGTCCGTATGAACCGAGACTGAGGTTCAGCTCCTCTTCGTTTCTTTTCTCTCTTTAAATTTGGCTGCAAATGTGAGGGGATTGAGAGGGTGAGTATGTAGATTAGCAAGTGGACAACAGGAGACCGGTGAGAAGGAGGGAGGCCGAGGGTGAAGGTTGAGCCAAAATTCAGACTTTGTGTTTGAATTTCTGATTTTCAGGTTAGATTGTGCTTAATAGGCGAAATGTGAGTGTTCGGTGCAGAGAACTTGCGGGATTTGCCCGAAGTTGAGATTTCGGCTATTTTTCGTATAAAAACAGCTTCTGTTTTTGGCTGTTTTGGCTAGGCTTAAGTTGATCATTCCAAATTCTGTCTTTGTGGGTTAAAGTAGGTTGTTAGAAGAGCGTGTGGCCACTGGAATCGTTCGATTCCGATATCCGACGCAAAAGTTATGCGCGTCGGAAGTTTATGCGAGATTTTGGTTTAAGTCAAATTAGTGACCGTCTTTCGTGGAAAATTCGACGTGTGAGAGTAGCATAGCCATTTTGATGCATATAACTAGTTGGGAGTGAGTTTTGGTTGAAGGGAAGTGAAAATGTGAAATTTTAATAAAATGGCAGATTCGGTTATTGGCGTTTTTCGCCTATCTGCGGCCTACCGATTTAAAATCCATTTTAAGATGTTAAACTAGGTTCCTAAGGGAACGTTTAGCCACTTGAATCGTTTGATTCCGTAGACGGACGCAAAAGTTATGCGCATCCGAACGTTGAGCTGGTATTCGGCCAAACCAAACCAATGGACCGTTTTAGTTGGAATTTAATGAGTGTAGTTAGATAAGGTTATTTTTAGCTAATTGGTAAATGTTGGGAGAAATACTGATGAGAATTGGTTGTGTTTTAGGTTGAGGCTTCCTGTTGGCGAAGCTGTGTATCGAGCGAGCTTAGGACGCCAGGTAAGTAGTGCATGCATGTGTTTTGCCCAAGTGGGCCTACACTGTAGAACTTTAGTGTTTATGTGATTGATTGCGGTGTGTGTGCGTATTGTGTGACATGCATCATATTTTTTTTAAACGGGAACGAAAATGATTTTTAGCATACTTTGATGTATGAGGTGAGACGTGTGGCGGTGGTACCGCGGATCCCACTAGTGTGCGGGCCGGTGCTTCACCAGTCGCGGATCCTACTCGAGGGGTGGGCCGGCTGGGCTGTCATGCGGCGTGAAAGTATTGACGGTGAGAATATGGGCAGTGGTACCGCGGATCCTACTAGTGTGTGGGCCGGTGCAACACCAGTCGCGGATCCTACTCGAGGGGTGGGCCGGCTGGGCTGTCGCGAAACGCGTGTGTGTGGCAACTGTGGCCCCGTGCTGGGGAGGCTGGGACGGGGGAGACGTGTCAGGGTGTAGAGTGGCGCGAGGTACACCCTTACCCTGATGTGGTTGCCGTGTGGTGATGCGTGGGTGTAGCTTGTGGGCCTCGTTGCTGGGGAGTCCGGGACGGTGGCGACGTGTTAGGGTGTAGGGTGGCGTGAGGTTCCTCCTTACCCTGGTGCGGCTGCACTACGCGTCACAGATGTGACAATATGAGTGTGAGTGTAGAGACTGCATGTGATAGGATTGCATTGTCGGCTTTTACTTTCATATCGCATTACTTACTGAGCGTTAGGCTTATGTTGTGTGTTCTGTGGTGTAGGTGCTGACGATACCGCTGGTGAGCCTCGAGTGCCTAGTCCTGAGGCTTAGGATGGTTGGCGGCGTGCGACTGCGGCACCGGATGGCCGACTTTTGTTAGGGCGACCCGACCCGTGGATATGGTAGGTTGTGGCCTGGTCGGTTTGTGGGTTTTCTTTCTTTTGCGGTGGTTATGTACGGAGGATGGGATTGATTGTTGTATATGCGTCAGTGTATGGGTGTATATGGAGTGCGTGTGATTTTGGTAACGTACGCGGATATTTTCCATGTTAGAGTAAGTTATTTCTCTATACTGGAGACTTTCTTCATTTGTATTTGACGGATTTTCGTCGCCTTCTTACTCTGATTTGGGTTGGAATGATTTCTCTGGATGATGGATAGGTAAATATTGTTGGACTTTGGTGAATTGTGTGCAGGGTTAAATTTTGGGGTAGCCAGTTTTTAGGCGGTACTCTGCCGAAATTTCGGGAGAGGGGTTGAGCTTCGAGAAGATACGAAATAGGTCAAGGTATGTGTATGATGAATGCTAGAGGAGTTCATATGAGTGTGGATGTGCGGCGTGATCGCAGGTGCGCGGGGCACGCGGCCCTGTGGGTGCACACGGGTCATGCGGCGCCGGGTGAGGGCGTGCGCGCGGACGTGCTGTACAGAGGCAGGGTGCGTGGGGCACGCGGCGCTGTGAGCGTGCGCGAGATACAGCGACGTTGGGTTGGCACCTGTGGCACTGCGGTGGTGTACGCGGGGTGTCGGAGTGGGGACGTGAGTGCTTGGGACCGGACTGGGTAGTTCGTGGGGAGCGCGGGGTTCTTTCCTAGGATTTCAAGTCTTACCGTTTTATCTCAAATTGTTTTAAATGGTTTTCTTTTCCGCTGCGTAGTTTTATGTTGAGGACTTCGTGTTTCCTCTTCGGGACGCGAGTTGTTTTTTTTGAATCGAGTCGAAAAATTTTCATACTCACAAATGTGCTTTTGAAAATGATTTGAAAACGAAAGGGGTATTGAATTGAGTTAGTTGTGTCAAGTGTTAGTGTGTGTGTGTAGTGTGTAGATGCACGCACTGTAGCGCACCGGGGACGTGTGGGTTCTCGGGGTGTTACAGTACCGATCGACACTTACAACCATAGGTCGACACTTACTTCGGCTGTGCCTCCACAGGTCGACCCTCGCGGTCAACACTTGCAGGGTCTGATCGACCACTAAGCCTATCGGTCGACACTTTCTCCCAAGAACTCTATTTAAAAACCTTAAAAATTTCACAAAATTGACCGGACTTCCACCCAACGCTAATAATAACCCAACACACACATTTCCATCAACACAAAATCATGATTTAAGTAAAGAAAACGACTACTAAGGTTTGAAATCCGTCTATACATTCAATCGATTTCAAACAACTAAAATCATTTCGATTACACACCCAAAACTCATACCTATGCCTACCATAGTCAAAATGCCCTAAATGCAGATCAGATCGTCCACGTGCGTACTCCTCCAACTGCCTCCTAGTCTTGGGCATGCTCGGAGTACTCACCAACTATGGCGTCGTCATCTACATCACAGAACGCAACTATTATCATAACATTTACAGTTTCTACTGTTTCATCTCTACTTTTGTTTTTGTCTCTTTTTTATATCTTTTTTATCTTCTTACTACTAGGTTCTTCTTTACGCGCTAGACTAAGGTGACACCTCTTGCGGTCTCCCTCATAGAACGCGTTCCCCCTTATAGGATAGAGTCAAACTCAGTCTAGTAAAGTGACACAACTTGCGAGCCCCCTTATAGGACGCGGCCCCCCTCATAGGACAATGTCGCCACGTAAAGCGAGGGAAGAGTAACACAGCTCGCGGTCCCCCTCATAGGACGCAGTCCCCCTCATAAGACAATATCACTCAACCCCACCTTCATTATCTTTTTACGTATCTTCTCGTTTCGTTCGTCTCATCACACCCTACTATTTCACTTCGTAAAAACATAAAAATTCATTTTCGTCTCGTTCTTCTAATTTAAAACAATGATGCACAACTATAAAAGCATAACATAAAGTAAACGTGCAATGCATACTACTGAACTGTGATGTAGGCCCGAAGGTAAAACTACTACTACATTACTTACCTGGCGTTCTAGAAATTCCTCGTACTTCGTAACTTCGTACGCTAACTGGGAAAACCTACAAAACCACACATCTATTAGTTATACTTTCCATTAAATTCATATACTCTAAAGGAAACAACGGCTAAACCTCCACTCAGCCTAAAACGAAATCCTAAATCAATTTTTGACTAACCTCCCAAAATTTATAACTTCTACAATACTCGTCCGAATTGGACGATCCAAAATGTTACGGATTCCTCATGACGTATAGTTTTTGACGGTCTCATCCATTTCTTAATTCAACACCTATACCTTGGCCAGATGTGGTCGAGCAGAAATCGTTCCAAAAATTCTAGCACTCAGCTATCCAAACTCTCAATCTTGCCCATAAATCTCAAAATATATTCATACTACTAGCTTAAACACCAATACATAAATACAAATCGACTTAAACCTCCAAATTTTGCATCTCTCTCTTAGTGTTTACTAAAACTACCCAGTACTCACTATATTTCCCTTTTTACAGCTCAAAATCACTATAGCACTAACTATCTACTAATAACTAACTAAAATTTAGTGTAGATTTGAAAATTCATAGAGGAACAGAAAAGAATCGTCGAGGGCTTCACACTAGGGAAGGGGAGAAGAACAGAGGAGGGAGGAGAGTTTTGCGTTGGGGAGAAAAACACCTTAAGGTGTTTTGATTTATTTTTTTCTTTTAAATAATAATAATAACCTAATTGCTAAAGTAGCGTCAACTCTTAACCGTTTAATAAATCTGTTATACGGTCCGATTCCGATTGAATTCTTAAATTTTTCTCTTCCCCATTAACCTCAAAATATTCTTTTACTAAAGGGTAAAAATTCTCTGCTTCAAATTCTGACCAAAACTCCACCGATTACAATTACGTACATCCGAAATTAGTTTAAACGGAAAATTCTGGGTGTTACATTCCACTCTCCTTACAAAAATTTTGTCCTCAAAATTTGATAGCTAAATAACTCAGGATACCGACTAATCATGTCTTGATGTCGCTCACAGGTTGCTTTTTATACGTTATGGTTACGCCATAATACTTTCACCTGTGAAATCTCTTTGTTGCGTAAAATCTTCACTGCATGATCCAAAATCTTCACTACCTTTTCCTCATACGTCAATGTGGGTTGAACCTCTATATACTACTGCTCCACGACGTGAGAGGGATCTTGTATACACTTCCTCAACATGGATACATGAAATATATTGTGGATCCCATCCATCAAGCCTAGTAGTTGCAATTGGTAAGCTGTTTTTCTTATTCTCTTCGTAACAGGAAATGATGCAATAAATTTTGGGTTCAACTTATCTCTTCTTACGAATCTCACAACTTCTTTGAATGGCGAAACTTTCAGAAACACTTCATCACCCATCTTAAATTCTCTTCCGAATCTCACAACTTTTTTGAATGGCGAAACTTTCAGAAAAACTTCATCACCCATCTCAAATTCTAACTCTATTCTCCGACGATCTGCATAGCTATTCTGTCGGCTTTGAGCAGTTAAAATTTTCTCTACTGTATACTGCAAAATATCTGGACTAACCAATCTTGCCTCGCCGACTTCATCCTAATATATCAGAGATCTGCACTTCCTACCGTAAAGAGCCTCGTAAGGAGCTATACCTATCGTAGCCTGAAAGCTGTTGTTGTACGAAAACTCCACCAATGGTAGGTATTTGCTCCATGAACCCTGGAATTCCAGTATGCAAGCTCGAAGCATATCTTCTAGCATTTGAATGTTCCTCTCAGATTGACCGTCTGTTTGAGGATGAAATGTCGTACTAAAATTGAGCTCCGTAGCCATAGCCTGGTGTAGACTCTTCCAGAACTTTGACGTAATTCTCGAGTCTTTATCTGATACGATCGTGGTCGAAACTCCGTGCAACCGTACAATTTCTTATACATATAGCTCAGCGAATTGGTCAATAGAATATGTCATTTTCACTGGCAGGAAATGATCTGACTTGGTTAATCGATCTACAATCACCCATACACCATTATAACCTTTTGTTGTCCGAAGCAATCAAACAATAAAATCCATAGATATCTACTCTCACTTCCACTCGAGAATAGGCAATGGTTGTAGCTTTCCCGCTGGCCTCTGCTGTTCAGCCTTTATATGCTGACAAACCAAGCACACCTCAACATACTTTGCCACAATCTTCTTCATATCGAGCCACCAATAATGCTTTTTAAGATCTCTGTACATCTTGGTACTTCTTAGATGCAAAGAAAATCTCGAAGAGTGGGCTTCAGCCAGTATTTCTCTCTGTATGTCTTCATTACTCGGAACGAACCACCTATTTCGAAAGTTAAGAATTCTGTCGTCCGAATAACTGAACTCCGACCTATCGTTGGAAACCATGCTTGACTTAATTTCTTTGCATTCAGCGTCATCCTTCTGGGCCTGCTTAATCTTCTCCAAAATCGTAGGCTGTAAGGACATAGCCGATAACATGGCTGAGACACTCGACGCCACTTCTAAGTTGAATTTCTGAAACTCTGCATCCAAGGTTAAAGGCATGCCTGAAGTTATAGCTGACGTTGACGCCGTCACTCTACTCAATGCATCAACCACCACGTTTGCCTTGCCGGGGTGGTATTTAATCTCAACATCATAGTACTTCACGAATTCCAACCACCGCCGCTGCCTTATATTCATTTCCTTCTGAGAAAAGATATACTTCAAACTCTTATGATCCGAATATACTTCACACGGTGGTCCATACAGATAATATCTTCAAATTTTTAGTGCGAAGACTACCACAGCTAACTCTAGGTCGTGTGTCGGATAATTCTGCTCGTAATTCCTCAGCTGCCTAGAGATGTAGGCTATCACCTTTCCTTCCTGCATTACCACACATCCGAGACCTACCTTGGAAGCATCACAATAAATACTAAATTTTTTCGTCCTTGGTAGGGAGCGTCAAAATTAGAGTAGTAGTCAATCTCTGCTTCAATGTCTTGAAACTGTGCTCCCAATCCTCGGACCACAGATACTTCACACTTTTCCTCGTCAAACGGGTCATAGGCGCTGCAATTTTTGAAAATTCTTCAATAAACCTCCTGTAATAACCCGCTACCACAAGGAAACTCCGTATCTCCGTGACATTCTTCGACTGTGGCCACTCTTTAACGCATGAATCTTTGCTAGATAAACAGATGTGCCATCGCTTGAAATGACATGTCCCAGAAACTGAATCCTATCTAGCCGAAATTCACACTTTGAAAGCTTCGCATAAATTTGGTGTCGCTTTAGACTCTCCAACACCAACCTCAAGTACTATTTATGATCCTATTCACTACGGGAGTACACCAATATATCATCAATAAACACTATAACGAATTTATCGAGATAGTCATGAAATACTCTGTTCATCAAGTCCATAAAGGCGGCTGAGGCATTCATCAGTCCGAATGACACCACCAAGAATTCATAATGCCCATAATGCATTCGAAAAGCTGTCTTTGGAATATCGTCTGGTCTGACCTTCAACTGATAATACCTCGATCTCAGGTCAATATTCGAAAACGCTCGTGCACCCTGGAGTTGATCAAATAGATCGTCTATTCTCGGCAAAGGGTACTTGTTCTTAATCTTTAGTTTATTCAAATCTCTGTAGTCAATGCATATTTGTAATGACCCATCCTTCTTTTTGACAAAAAGAATCGGTGCGCCCCACGGCGAAAAGCTACGGCGTATAAATCCTTTTTCTACTAACTCTTCTAATTGTTTCTTTAACTATTTCAGTTCCGCTAGTAGCAATCTATAAGGATTTTTCGAAACAGGCTCAGCTCCCGGATACACATCTATAACAAATTCTATCTCTCAATCCGGAGATAAACCGGGTAAATAATCTAAGAAAACTTCAGCGAAATCTTAAACAATTAAAACATCATGTGGCCTTGAATCCTTGGAAATTTGTATATTTATAAGATTGGTGAGAAAACTGAAAGACTCACCAATCAAAACTTGACAAGCACTGACAGGCACCATGGTAGATATCTTCCGGGCATTTTTCGTGACCTGAAAGGTATGCTTCTCACTATCCGGTGATTGAAAACTCACCGTGTCTGCCCTACAGTCAATTGTACAGTAGTGCTTGAACAGCCAATTCATTCCCAATACCATATCGTATCCAGTTATACCTATAATAATGAGATCGGCCAATAAATTCTTGCTTCCCACTGACACTACGATATCTCGCAGCACTTGATTTGAATGCATACGCCCACCAGAAGGTAACACTACCTCGTAACTACGTCCGTTGACACAGGCATGCATCCAACTTAACCACGAATGCAGTTGCAAAGAATGAGTGTGTCGCACCAAAATCAATCAAAGTATATGCAGGTATAGAGTTTACCAATATAGTACCTGACACTACGGCTGATTGGTAATCCTCGCCCGACTCGATCATGGCAAATACTTTTTGTGTTGAACACGTCGGACCTTTCTTTAGAGCTGGGCAATCTTTGCTGACGTGGCCCACTTCATTATAGTTGAAACACCGAATCACTCTGAGCTTCGGACAATCTCTAGCAAAGTGTCCAGATTCATTACAGTTGTAGCACTTTCCTGGGTTTAGTCTGCACTCGCCTAGGTGATATCTCAAGCACTTAAAGCATTGAGGGTACTTCATTGGCCCTTGAGGTCTTTTGCTACTGCCTTGGCTGCTTGATTCTTCACTGAATCTCTTAGTACCTCTCTGTTGTTGTTGCTGGGAGGTACTTATGCTCTGTTGTAGGGCAACCTCTTTGAAGAATCTCTTGGAAGCCTCTCGCTGCTTAATACATTTCATTTCAGCCTCCTCCACTTCCAATGCCTTAGCCACCACTTTCGAATAAGACATCTCATGAGTTTCTGCTATCTTTACTACTTTGTATATTTTCGGCTTTAGTCCCTGCAAATACTGAAACAACTTGTCTTCATTCCAGCTCACTAAAATGCTGGCAAATCGAGATAAGGACTCGAATTGTTGGTTGTACTCAATCACCGATCCGGTCTGTTTTAACTGTAGGAACTTCATCCTGTTGGTCGCTTGCACTGTGCTGTTGAAGTACTTATCATAAAATATCTACTTGAATTTTTCCCCCGTCACATGCTGCCATACAACTGTGGTCTCCACAGACTCCCACCAAAATCGGGCGCCCTTGGCTAGATGGAAGGTGGCTAGCGAGATCTTGTCCTCTTCTTCCACCTTCGTATATCTGAACATGCTTTCCATGTTACGAACCCATTGCTCTGCAGCTGTTGGGTCCAACGATTGTCTTTCATACATCCGGGGTCGTAACCTCTGAAATCTATCACTCAACTGATCATGGCCTGAACTAGAGCCTGCACTTCCTTGCACCTCCCGATTCAGCAAGATCTCTAACTGCTAATACTGCCGATTTACTAACTCTGTCAAGTGTCGGATCGTTATTGAATCATCCTCACTTCTTGCTTCGGTTGCCTCTCTCAGTACTCATGGGTGACCTGGTCGTCTAGACATCTTAGTTAATTTCCTGTACAAAGTTAATTACTCTCATAAGTATCTAATAACTAAAACTAAACTTAAACACTTACAGTTGTCGAAGCACGTCGTGCGGCGATTGGTGCTGTTAGGTAATCGTTTGAACGTTTTGTCCATTTTGCTCTGATACCATAACTGTAACGCCCCGAAAACCTACCCATTTCCAGTTCATTCACTGCTCTGATACCATCTCTGTATCGCCTCGGAAACCCTACACGTTTCTCGGTTCGCACACTTCTACTACTCACTCACTACACTAAGTAAATTTGAATAAAATTTAAACTTTTTTGTTACTCGACTTAAAACGATATTTTTGAAAATATTTTGAACAGCATCACAGCAGGAAACTCGATTAAAATCAATTTAACTAAAACTTTCTTTTATAAAACATAAAACAGAGAAATTGGTCGACACCTATAAACATCGATCGAAACCTGGGTTGTCTCGGGTTTTTCGTCGGCCGACACTGACAAATGCCAGTCGACACTATGTTTTATCTCGGGTTTTTTCATCAGTCGACACTGAGAACACCAGTCAACACTTCTACGCTCATTTCAGAGAGTGGTCGACACATTGATCCTCTCTGTGCGCGCAGGTCGACCCTCGCAGTCGGCACTGCTGCCATTTTTACACTACCGGTTGACACCTACAACCATAGGTCGACACTTACTTTGGCTCTGCCCGCACAGGTCGACCCTCGTGGTCGACACTTGACGGGTCTAGTTGACCACTAAGTCTATTGGTCGACACTTTCTCCTCAGAACTCTGTTTAAAAACTTCAAAAACTTCATAAAATCGATCGGACTTCCACTCAACGCTAATAATAACCCAACACACACTTTTCCATCAAAACAAAATCATGATTTAAGTAAAGAAAACGACTACTAAGGTTTGAAATCCGTCTATACATTCAATCTACTTAAAACAACTAAAATTATTTCGATTACACACCCAAAACCCATACCTATGCCTACCATAGTCAAACGCCTTAACAGCCGGCCATATCGTCAATGTGCGTACTCCTCCAACCACCTGCTACTACTGGGCATGCTCGGAGTACTCACCAACTATGGCGTCGTCACCTGTATCACAGAACTCAACTATTAATTTAATACTAAATAAGTAATACATAAAACATAAACACTGGAGACAAATACATCCTAACCTATGCAGTTTCTACTGTTTCATCTCTACTTTGGTTTTCGTTTCTTTTTTACATCTTCTTTATCTTCTTAATACACTCTAGAGACCTATGAGGACTTCTATTAATAAGGTATGCGACAGTTTATAAGGCTTCCCCATAGAAAGATTTTGGCAATCCACCAGTAAAGAGAAGACACATAACCTTTTATAGTAGAGTTCTATTGATCCTCTCAGCAACACCATTTTGTTGCGGAGTTTTTCGAATAGTCTTATGTCTAAGGATACCAAATTCCTTACAATACTCATCAAAATTTGAATTACAGAATTCCAACCCATTATCAGTTCTAAGAGCCTTAAGTTTGGTGCCTAATTGGTTTTCTTCTAAGACTCTCCATTCCATAAACCTAGGAAAGACTTCATATTTAGTTTTGAGAAGGTAAAGATAAACCTAGACCCTTCTTGAAAAATCGTCCACAATAGATAAAAAATACTTATTACCACCATGATTGTCACATTTTTTGGGACCCCACAAGTCAGCATGAACATAGTCAAGTTTAGCTTTAGATAAATGAACAGCAGACTTAAAACTTAAGCTATGTTGCTTACCAAGAATACACGGTTCACAAAAGCTGAGATCACAGATATTGTCCTTACTAAACATCAATTACTTACTAAGAGAATTTAGTCCACCTTGACTCAAATGCCCTAATCGCAGATGTCATTTATCAGTAGCTGCAAGGTTAGTATCTACAAAGATAGTATTTACAAAACAAGATTTACAAGAACCATCAAGAATGTATAGACCGGCTACCTTTTTACCAATCAAGACAGTCTTGTCATTCTTAAATACCTCCATACTACCATTTTCAGTCTTACTCTGACATCCAAGATCGTCCAAAGCACTCAAGGAAATCAAGTTTCTCTTAAGGCTAGGTATATACCTAATCTTAGTAAGCTTGATTCTTTTACCAGAATCTAAGTCATGAATGATAGAGCCCATACCAAGAACCTCACAGGTATTATCATTACCCATAAACACAGTTTCATTCTTTACCTCTTGAAAATCTGCAAACCAGTCCTTATAAGGACACATATGGAAGCTGCAACTAGAGTCAAACATCCAATTACCTGGACCCTTAAACTCAGAGACATTATAAACCTCAAGAGAGTCATTAGGGCTAGTAGTACATGCAAGATTAGCCTCATTATTCTCAGATTTATTCTTTTTGATCCATTCAAAGCAACTCTTCTTCAAATGAACAACCTTACCACAATGATAGCACTTATTGGTCTCAGTTTTAGACTTACTCATTTTTTATTTCTTCTTGAACTTTCTGTTGGGGTTCTGATCAGGTCTAGTTTTTAGGAAGAGGTTTGAACCAGACCTTTTTTGGCTGAGAAGTTCTAATTCCCTGGTTTTCAAACTAGAGGCAATTAGATCCACACTTGGAACGACACCTGTGTACTGATAAGTGCCTTTGACTACTTGGTAAGACTCAGGGATAGAATTCAATAAGATCATAGACATAGCAGTTTCATCAAGTGCCTAATTAGTACCTTTTAGTCTCAAGGTTAATTTCAAAACTTGTCTAAGTTGTCGTCAATTGACTTGGAGGAATCCATTTTCCAAGAGAATAAAGAACCTTTAAAGAAAGCAAGACTGGGAGCAGATTGAACAGCGTAAATCGATTAAAGCTTACCATATACCTACAATGGAGTCTCAGCTTCGTCAATCTTCCTCGGGACGTTGTCTAAGAGGTTTAAAACCAAGGGATTGTATGCTTCTTCGTCAATCTGTTCCTTTTTTCCTTCTGGTCATCAGACCATTTTGATTGCAACTTCTCCAAAGCGATGGCGACCTTGTTGTGCAAAAGGAGACCATGAATCTTTTTCTTCCACACTCTAAAGTCGATCTTGCCATCGTAAACCGAGATCACTAACCTTGTAGACGACATCTAGCTCTGATACCACTATTGTAAATTCGTGACTAAAATTAATCAAAGAGAAAAATAAAAAACGAGACAAAAACACCAAGAAATATTGTAACACCAAAAATTATTATCGACTAGTTTATTATATGTTTATTCCTTGCAATTTATGTCATTAGTTTAGCTTTCAAGTTAGTAAATGAATTAAAGGAAGAGATAACAATTTTGTGGGAAATAGAAAAAATATATATATGAAGTGTTGAGTTTGAAGTAAAGGTTTGATAAGTCAAACCTTGTTTGTAACTTATGACCTTCACGTGAGAGGCATTTTGGGAGAGTAAAAATCTGAATTTTTTTATAAAAGAGAGAAAGGGAATAAGATGTGTTTCCATTGAAAATTCAATGGAGAAAACAACATTCTGTGTTTAACAAGAATTTACCACCTAATCTAATATTGGTCTTTATCCCTTAAGTAATGATTGGATGGTCAAACCTTACTAGTCAAATATGCCCTCACATGTGAGATTTTATATAAAGGTTGGAATCTGATTTTTTTTATGAAAGAGAAAATAATTATGGAAAAGTTAAGCATTGTTTGCATAAAGAAATGCATGACAACTCACCAATCTTTAAACTTATCTTATAAGTTAAAATAAGTTTAATTAGAAGAAAGAAATACCTCTCTTATTCTTCCCTATGAACTCTCTCTCCCTCCATTGTTGCAAATTTTCATCAAGCTAAATCTCAGCTTTCTCAAGATTTTATTAAGGTAAAAAAATGAATTGATTGGTTAAGAGTTATAGGTTGTGTGTTTTATGGTTTTTATAGGATGATTTTGATGAAATATTTTGGGTGTTTGGTAAACCCTAACATGGAATCTGAAAATTTTGATGTTGGCTATGGTTTTCTTCTTTTGTTGATGATGATTCAAGTTATATAATCATGCATGTGCTATTATAGAAACAATTTGTTATGTGGTTGAGTTTGAAGAAAATTTTGAACTTAGGGTTAAAAACAGAGCAGGTTCTGTTTTGATTAATTTTGGTTGAACTATTGAATTTGGTTTATTAAATGGATTTTACCATGAAAAACTAGACACCTTAAAGATTCCATAGCATTTTGAATTATCAAATTCAAACATATATACGATTTGTTATGAATTTTAGCCTAGTCCAAAATTTTGGAATGAATTGTTTCAATTGAAATTGTTTTATGCTAAATGAACTTGTTTGGATGCTTAGATTTAGTTAAGGCTTATGTATGTATTCCTCTTGTGAATCTGTTAGAATAGAGTAGTCCAAATTGGATTGAAGTGTGTTGAAAGTTATCTTGTTTGTATTGTCTAGTTGAGTAGATTGTTGAATGCAAATTGTTGGAATGATTATTGAATTGGTATAATGGATGTTGGAAATCTTTTGGATAAGTTGAGTCGATATTTGGTTTATGCTCAAAGCTAGGGTGATATTGATGATAGGATTATTATGTTAAAGGTTTATCAAGGTTAACTTGATTAAATTGGTTTATATTACTCAGAAATCCAGTTAAGTAGTGTACATATGCGTATTGTCTTTGGGCCTACATTACAAAACGTTAGAGTTTATGTAGTATGTCTATGTATGCTCTATTTATTCATACATCATGTTTTTTTTAAGTGTTCAAAATGAATTTATAATAAGTTTTCATGTACGAACTGAGAAAAATGATATAAACGAAACGTTACAAGCATGAATCTTTGCAGAAAGTAATTCGCTCTTCAAATGGGTATGAGAATTATATGATTTGGGAAAAGTGATCTGTTTCCCATCTAGTATAAGGATCCCGACGTGTTTTTGAGAGAAGTAATTTGCCCCTCAAATAAGTATGAGAATTGTATGATTTGAGAAAAATGATCTGCTTCTCATCTAGTATGACGATCATATGAAACGAGCATGAAAACGTAAACTAAAAAATAGAGTAGAAACTGCATATGTTAGAAGTTCTGTGAACTGCTTTAATTCATTTCATTTAAACATTACTTACTAAACATTATACTTATAGTTTCAATTTTGTGATGTAAGTGAAGAAAAACTAAACAGTGAGATTCTCGAGCATGTATAGGATTAGTTGGTGTAGTTGGGAGGGGTACGTTCATGACAACGATCAGGTTAATTGATGGGGCGATTTTGACCGTAACGTATGTATGTATGTTTTGAATTAGTCATACTTATAGAAACATATAGGTCTAAATATTTTGCGAAATACGTTTTGATGTATGATTATACGTCTAAATATTTGACAAAACCTGTTTTGATATTTGATAGTAGTTTTGGGACGATTTTGTATGAAACCTGTATATTCTGATGTTTGGAATTTATGAAAATGTTGAATATGTTTGTGTTAATTTATTTTAAAAAGGAAAAATGGAAGTTTTGATCGGACGGTAATTGCCGATCAATCGGCCCTTGTATGAAAATCGAGGATCGACTATATATATATATATAAATGTTTTATTTGTTTTGCTTTGATGGTTCAACTTGGGTTTTAAACAACGGGGTCTTCCACGATGATATTTAAACGATATTGTTTTAAAGTAAAAGAAAAAAATATTATTTTTTACAAGAATTTTTACATACGAAATTTAGGGTCATGACAAATATCTCGTGGTTCACCAATAAAACTTGCTACATCCACGTTGAGCTCCACAGGTGAACCTCTTGCGCTACATGATATGATTACACCCTCAACATCTCACAAACCTTCTCTCAGATTCCAGTACAAGACCACAACAAACCAGAAACCTAATCGATCGTGTTGAACTCTATTACCATAACTCAAACACTAGAGAAAACTCTTTCTCTAAAATGACCAAGATGATCACCCAGATTAAATCAAGATTTCTATCCTCGTTGTAATTACTCAAGTACTTGATAGAGATAACTATTGAAAAAATAAACCCTAAACTTGCCACTATTCTACAAGTATTGAGCTCGTTAACTTATATGAAAGGCTAGGGCAAATGATATCCATTGGATCTAACTACAGAACAATGGCTCTGCTCTTGCACATCATCACTTCAAACCTTCTGCGTCGTTAGATGAGAAAACTGTTATTTTCTGCGCCAGACGACATAGCACTCAATTGATCCAAGTAACATGCATGGCTCATCTGAGACATTGAGCTTTGCACACAACATGCATGGGCTCCTATGAGACATTGGGCTTCACACACAACCGAGTATATTTCATTATCTTGTAGTTTGTTATTAATTACCTTATTGACTATAAAATGATGTGATGTTTACATGATAGTGGATGGACTATTGTTCGGACTACAGACTTATATTTTGTTTATGTTGCATATGTCATGATCATATTTATGTATCATTCATCATAAAAAAGTTGTCAATAAGAAAGACGAAATAACTGAAAACTAAATAAAGCATGTAAATAGTTGTTGTGTGGTGGGAATTGAGTTGTCAGTCCCGTATGAGGTGGACCAAATAATGCGCTCTGCTATCTCTACACTGTATTACCCCCAAAAAATTGGACTATTAAGTGGAAGAAAAGAAAGAATAATGATTGAAAGGAAAAAAAAATGTTTTTACAAACTCATATCATTTTCATGATATTTTATAAATTTGTTACTGAGCGTTAAGATCATAGGTGAATTTAGTGATGTAGGTAAGCATATTAATTTTATTAATGAAGGAAACGATTGAAATAAGCTCTAGAAGATGTGTTTTCATGGGCAAAGCTACCACATTATTAGTGAGAGGTTGACTTATGGACTTATTACTAAAAGAATGTGTTTTTCTTTAATAAAAAGGATTTTTACTTTAAGACCCTATTATTAAGTTTACTTTTGATTGAAATTCATTCCATTTAAATAATTTAGTTGTGAACTTTTTTAAAGACGTATGCTTTCTTTTATATGTTGATCTTAATTTAGATGTTTTGTTCTGTTGTGCGTTCTATTTTTAAAGACATGATTTTTATAATTTAAGTAAAATAAAAGAGAATGAGAAAAGTAAGACATGTATACTATAGGGTGTTACATTTGTAGATTGCTTCTAAACTACTTTTGTGAGCATGATATTTCAAAATATGAAAATCTCGATAATAGATTTGTAGATAAGATCCGTCAAGTATTAATCTAGAAAATTCTCAAAATTGACATAATATAATATGGCATCACAACCTTAAAATAAGTGACATCATTGCATCTCGTGAATCCATAAACAAGTTTGCTCCAGTTGATTACGCCTCCTTTTCTTCTATCGATGGCCAACTCAAATATACAACACTACTATAATGTAATACTTAAAATTTTTAGAATTCATATCATTAATGTTGTTAAAAACAGAACGTGAAATGGAAAAAATAAAAATATGCGAAAAATAGAGATATCGAAATCATGTGGAAACTTTTTAAGGAAAACAGACAAAGAAGAAATTTACTATATCGAAATTAACGTATTAGGTGTCAATTGAGTTTTGTAACTCAATTATTAAGATATAGAAAAACCACAAACAACCATAATTTTTAATATAGGCCTGGCGAGGCGTCACTAGAATTTGAGTCATACCGAGTTCTAACAATCTTAAATTTTACACGAATTGAACATGAGAGATTTGAGGCAGGTTTCTAAACTCAACTTGAGGCAGGTTTCTAGACCCAACCTAAAATGAATTTAAAATACTTAACTCTAATAATCTCCACGTTCAAAGAAATTTTGATGCAATTAATAAATCAGCAAAACTCTTACAAAAATCTCCTTTTCCACAAAGACCTTGAGAGCTAATTCAGCAATTAATACCGATCAAATTTAAGTCTCGCTTAAACTTAAGGGAAATATTCGAAAACATCGTATCTCTTGCTCCATGGTGTCACCAGACTATCAAAGTTGCCCCTACAAAGTGCATATGAATATGTTAAAGACTCCTTACTAGAATTTATACCCTTGAATACATTTAATTCATAACCCACTAAAGTAATTTCACCATATTGCCTTAGAGCTCTAACCTTCCACGGTTCTGTATTTTGCAACACACTATGATGTGGAACTGAAACTGATTGTCACTACATCACTATAAACATTTGTACAAGGCCGACGTCTCTGATCCGATATAGATTTAGAACACAACCTAAATTTCACAAAAAACTTATCTTCTTTCTAGTCTTGTTAAATGATCCTTTTGAAAGCGAATTCACAAAATTCTTAACTTTATTTACATATAACTATAAAATCTTGTAACCTTGTTTACCTGTAACCTTATTTACACGTACAAGTTTGAGTCTCCTAATCCATCCCATATGACAAGTCTCTCTCCTTGTGATTCGGATGCAACAATCTGCTTCATTTCTATTTTGATAACAAGTCCCGATAAACCTTTTTTAGAATCAAAGGATCTCAACTATACAAAATAATGACTAATAAAGTTCCATGTGAAGTAGGCAACAAAGATAGTAGAATCAACTTCAAATCATCCTCATCATACTTGCTTCGTATCCAAATATTTAATTGATTCCTTAAACGTCGTTAAGTGTTTTTCAATTGAACTACCTTCTATTAACTTATTAGAATAAAAATTTTGATTCAGATGTAGTTTACTAGTTAAAGTTTTCTTTATATAGAATTCTCTAACATTAATCATAATTTAGAATATCCTCTAAAATCTGATTTAACAATTACAGATATATTAAATATATACATTTTGATCATTCTGAATTTTCTCTTCTTCACTAAAAAGCGTGGGCATGTTATCAAGATTTAACAACGCGTCGTCTAAATCTATCTGTGCGAGCTCATATCACATTTTCACCTGCCATGACAAAAAATTTATGTTCCACTTAATAGTAGGACATTAAATTTGAGCCAAGTGATAGCTCAAAATAACAGTTTCAACAAAAATATCCTATGCAAATATTTGAAATCCAAAAATGTCAATATCCCAACGACAACAAAATCTTTCCCCAAATAATATCAAAACAAATTTGAAAGTCAACACATAATCCGAACCAATAGAACTCGCCAAAAAAATCACAAATCTTAACCAGAATTCTCCAATATTCTAATATAAAAAAACAAGTTAGATCAAATCCACCTGCAGTTTTTGAAGAAATTGAAAAACTCCGAAACCTGAAAATATACCGACACTTTGAAAAATTTTGGATTTTACTACAAAAAAAAAAAAAAAACAAAGAGAGTCACTGATCCCTGTAATAATCATCGGACTTTGACTATTCGCACCGCAAAGAATGTTCGAATTTGAACACAGCAAATCGGAGCACAGGACAGTAGCTTGCTAGGAAGATGGTTTGCTGATCGAAAAATTTCTTCTCCGTTGAAAAAGAAAACGGCTGGATGATGATTCTCTGTACGCGATGTGTCGTCGAAGTCGGCGGCGAATAGTGTCTGAATTTTCTAGTTGTCGACTTCCCTGATAAAACTGATAGCCGGAGGGAACTTGAGAGTTTGACTGCTTTGACGGCGGTTTTGTGCTGTGTTCGGGCAGACCATCTATGCCCTCGATGACGGCGGAGGGTTCCTGGATCTTACTCCTGCAATAGTGGCTTCTTTTTGGTCGGAAGGCAGCGGCAGCGCTGGCGGGAGATCCTTCCTTGATCGGCGGGAGGAGGTTAGAGAAGCGTGTCCTCCGTTGAAGAAGACCAGCGACGTGACAGGGAAAATTTTATCCGTTTTTTCATTTTCTTTTTTTCCAAAATTCAACAACTCAAACTGTTCGCTACCTTATAAATCCAAACATAATTTTCAAAAAAGACCTTCAAAGTTGTCGCGGTGATACTGATGGTTGAAAATCGAACTGGAACAGAAAAAGAAAAATAATTGACAAACGAGAGTGCTGAAACTTACGTAGAAAAAACTTACGATATAAATTATGAATACATGAGAAATTCACTATATCAAAATTAAAGTACAAAGTGCAAATCAAGTTTTCAACGTCAACAAATTTGAATTCTAGCTATCACAGACTCTAATAAATAAAATCCATTAAAACCCTAAATCTACCTATAATTCCCAAAAACAAAGGAGATCTGGATTTCTACCTTGGCATTTTGTCTAAGAATTTGATTAATTGAGCTCCCTAGATGATGAAACGCTTTGAATCCGAGCTACAAAAATTTCACGAGCAACCTCTTCTTTTCCTTCTCCCTCAAACCACCCTCCCTGATCTCTCAAAATCTCATCTATTTGCATCAAATGAAGAAGAAAGAAATGGCAAAGAGATGCCATTGATGGAGCAATTCATCACCCCTTTGGTAACGTTGGGTCTATACCCACAACCACAATAAGAACACCTGTGATCCGGGCATTCAGCAGTTGGAAGTTGATGATTTGTGTGGGTTTGGCATTTTGACACATTTTTATTAAAATTACTTGGTTTGAATGTTTCCAATAAATTTCATTATTTTCACGCCTTCAAAAAGGTTATTTTTCATTGTTCGAGCTCAGAGGTTTGTTCTCAGTGTTTAATTCTTACATGTTAGGATGTTAAATTTTTGTGACCACTTTTCCATTCTAATTATGAACCGAGAACGTAGCAATATTTAGGGATATTAATTGGATTTTAATGGGAAGAAAAGGACTTTTGAAAGTTGGCAAAACCATGTGTCAAAATGGCGTGTCTTTGATGTTAGATTTAAGGGGATCTTGGACCGTCTTGTTTACTCACTCAATCTCTAACATTCATTTCAATCTCTGGGCATTCAAACACTCTTATTCACTATGAATCCAAGATTGAAATTTCACAGCGAGAGTTTATCATTCTCCAAATAAATTTCTTTTAATTATACTGCTATTTTAGAATAATAGTTGACATGTCAAATCGAAAGAATTAATGTAATAAATAATAAATAAAGTATAATTAATTAAATAAATAAATTATTTATAATTTATTATATTAATAATATTAATTGATACTAAAAGAGTAAACATATCATTATTCATTTCTTTAATCATCCTCTTTCTAATACAATCTATGTCTACCTTGCTCTATGTCTTCATCATTATCCATATAATGTCATTTAAGCAATTCACAAAATCTAGAGCTTTTGCAATTATAATTAGTTTAGCTCTAATCAATGGATACTTTCTGTCGGTAATTTCCATTATTTTTGGACGTACCCTCTTTTATCGTCATCACCATCTTCGCACTTCAACTGCCATATAATTGTATTGTTAAGATACTCGCAATGTCAAGACCTCATTCGTAGGTTTTGACCATACCTGCTCCAATGGTTTGCCTAAAATGATGATCATTTCGAAGTACCAGAGACAGAAAGAAAATGAGTCAAAATTAGCGTCGACAGACTCAAACGTGTAGTCAAAAAAACAAATAATAGACATAAATGAAACTGTAACTACTACAATGGCTGATTTTCTTAAGTTTTGAGTGAATGGTATACTTTATTCAGTCGGGAAGAATAATCCTCCGACTAATTTGATGGGCAAGTCGGAAAAGTCCGTTTCAAACTGATAATGCAAATTATTGAGCATAAGTAGTACTTCATGATTTTGACAAAAAATTATTAATATGTCAATTATTATGGTTAGCTTAGTGTGGTCGTAGTCAATAGTTAGGTGAAACTGCAATTACAGATGATGACGCCACCTTCTCTACCCTTTTTACAAATCATATTAATTGATGGTACATCCTTCTTCTTCGCCCTGCCTGTTCTCTCTCTCCCTCTCTCTCTCTCTCTCTCTCTCTCTCTCTCTCATGGTGATCTCGAAGAAGTTCAGAGGTGTCAGGCAGAGACATTGGGGATCATGGGTATCGGAGATTCGTCACCCATTACTGTAAAAAATTCTCTCTCTCTCTCTCTCTCTCTCTCTCTCTCTCTCTCTCTCTCTCTCTATATATATATATATATATATATATATATATAGTACTAATATACATGCATTTGAACTTCCTTGGCTACTTCAAACTTATTTCTATCATCTCCTTTGTCAGAAAGAGAAGGATATGGCTAGGAACATTTGATACAGCCGAAGAGGCAGCCAAAGCATACGATCAAGCAGCCGTTTTAATGAGCGGCCAGAATGCCAAAATTAATTTTCCTTCGGCTTCCCTCAGAGACTCCAAGACCAGGGTGGATTCACCGTCTTCACCGGAAAATTTATCAGAAATTCTCCATGCCAAGCTAAGAAAGTGCTGCAAATCTCCTTCGCCTTCAATGACCTGCTTGAGACTCGACGCACAGAATTCTTATATCGGCGTTTGGCAAAAGCGTGCGGGTCAAAGCGCCGAATCCAACTGGGTCATGACATTTCAGCTAGGGAATGAGAAGAAAAATTGTCTTGAGATTTCGCCTTCTTCCCCTTCGTCTTTCAGGCAAGTTCAGCTTCCGCCATCGGAAGCGCCTGAAGTCGTTCCCGCTCAGATCAATGAAGAAGAGGCACTTGCACTGCAAATGATAGAGGAACTGCTTTCTATTAACGAGGATGAGAAATTGTACCATTAGTGTTATGTATATGAATAAAGACGATATTAAAAAGTAAAATAATCAAGCAGTAGTGCAATTTGAACGTAAGAATTCTCTTTACTATGGGACTGAACATATTAACTATGTTTTAAAAAAATGACAATTATGTGTATTTATCAAGTGCAATGAAGTTCAATGTTAACTGTACGCTTTGGATATCCACTAGTTTAGACTAACATTGTCGTTCCGAAGAAAGACACAAGATACAACTAGGAACGATACGATGCATAACAGACTGAAATGCTGTAACATTCCGACTTTAAACCGTAACTTTTTCTCCAACGTTTTAAAACATTTTCATTTGAAAATCATTTGCATAGCAAAATTTTTTTTTTCTTTGTTCATGACTTACCGAAGTACAATTCTATGAAGCCTTTCCTATTGGTCATATCATCGTAACAGTGTCAAATGTTCACAATGAATATATTTGTTCAACCACATCATTATTCAGTTCCTTTCATCTGCATCATAAAATTCATCTATGAGTATAATACTTAGTAAAATTCATCTATGAGTCCAACAAGCACAACTCAATCAATACTTTGACTTTAGGGCTTAAATTTGGATAGCTTCTACTTCAAGATGTGGTAGGAGTGCCTTCAAACTTTGACGGTCAAAAGTGTTGTGAGGTGAAAGTAATCCTGGAAGAATGTTGGGAACTTGGTATATAGTTCTGGCCCAGAAAATGTGTGAATTTTAGAAATTTATAACTCGTTTGAAAACGTATCAATGTGATTTTTTACAAGATTGTTCATGTACGTAAGGATGATTGTCTCCAAAAATAAGGGATAGAATCGCAGTGGATGAAAATATATGGTCGTGGGAGTGCAAATTGGTCTAGAAGATGTTACGGTTGCACCTCCTTAGTGTTGTGCGACTTTGTTGGAAGAAACGCCTCCAACTTGCTTGTGATGCAGGAGTTTTCTAAATTTTTGCTGGATATCCAACCTCTATGGAAAGATGAAGAAAAAGTTTTAGCAAGAAAAGGGTTTCACGTACAATCTCCAAGGGTGAAATCAACAACACACACTCAATTCGAACATTTCTCACTGAAATGGGGCGGCAGTTGAAGATGAAACTTCAAAATGATTTTCTTTGCATCCAAAATTAGGGTTTAACCAGCCCATGAGGATGGATTTATAGAGCCTCTAAAGGAAATTAGGGTTGCAACCCTAATTGCCCTTTCACAAAGGCAAAGCAAGAGAGAAAATGAAATCCATGTAGCTTAGCACAAAAAGTGGGGTAAGCCTAGTCCTTGTTGCCTCACCCTAACAAAGTCTCACCCATGAAATAATAAAACTTCAAACAATTATAATTCAACATTTAAATTCAAAACAAAAACATGCACATGTGGAAATGCAAATGCTTTTCTTGAATCGACCAAAGTCCATGAAGCACCCATGTGAGGCATGTTGGCTTGTTATTTGTTTCGGCTTCCTTAATGATTTTCCAATGTGCTAAGAACTTGGCATTTCGTAGCTCTTTAAACTTGGCTCTTCCTCCAAATAATCATTGAGTTCATGACCTACGTTTATCTCATCAGTAATGTTTCATATTGAAAAAAAAGGCTTGAGTTGGATTCCAAGCCAATGTTCCAAGCATTTGAATGTCTTGCCTCCTCTTTGTCTAATGAACTTTGATTCTCCTCTAAGCTATCTAAAAATCATAGTCCTACAAAAAGAACAAAGAAGTTAGAATGCTTCTTGACTCGAGATCTTTCGAGGAATCTCGTGGCACATCATTAATTGAAACATATGTATGAAATTTTTTTTTTCTTATAAAACATTTTCATCATGCATGTAATGCTAGTGATCATACTTAACATGAAACATCGTACATATCTTTGTTTAACATAATTATTTAAATTTATATCACCATCTTCAATCTATATCATCAAATATATAAATCAACAAACACAACGCTTGCATTTTGTAATGTAGGCTGTTAGACAAATCACAACCATTCCTTATTTATCATCACATATATCCTAGTATGTCATCAAACACAGTCTCATAGATCATAATATGTCCTCGATGATATCATGCTTATTATAGCATGCCTCAACAATAAAACATAAGTTATAGAATGTCATCAAACAATGTAATTCCATACATCACAACCTTATAAATCATTTAATAGAATCTTAAAATCTTGTGATGTAGGCCAAACACATGCATACATTAATCATCTTGAAGTCGTAATGCAGTTATAATACATTAAACTTTTTAAGCAAATTTTCTTTGCTTTTGATTAATCTAAAAACATAAACATACCAAAATTAGCTTAGAATAACTCATCGTGCATGTTCATGATAACACATCAAACTGGCTTTCACACATGAAAATCCAGTTTTTCCATCATTGTTTTCTTCTAGCATAAACAATTCATAACTTCCAACATACTTACCGATTCTATGAATTTCATAGTCTATTTTATTGTTTCTTGTCTAATATAATATGGTAAAATAGTTTCATGAATGGAAATTATGGAGATAGAGTTATACCATTAAATTCGAAACATTTGCAGATTTTTTATTCACAGTTTTTATCCAACTTCTAAAATCCATAACTCATAACATACACATCCAAATGCTTTGATTTCAAAACTCATATTTCCCTTGTGATGTCTATGTCTACTTTAATATATCAAAACATTTTAAACATTGAAAATTACTAAGATAAGTCAATGCTGTCAAAATCAAAACTTGCTCTGTTTCAACTAATTTTCCAAATTATATGCATAACAGGCATATTAACATCAAACTTTTTCCATGCACGGCATCCAACATGTTTTAAACAACATTTTAATACCTTTTAAAACACAAAAAGATTAATCAAGTTGGAATTCATGAAGTTGAACACTATTCTCTTGATACCCAATTCAAAATACCCTTTATTATCACTTTTTATGCATAAAACATATTTAAGGTTTATCAAACATTTTTAAAACTCAACTAAATACTCACCTCATCCATGCATAAAACATATTTAGGGTTTTTCAAAGTTTTCTGATTTAACTCCATTTCTATGTCCTCTCGAACAAAATTTATTAAATTTCTGAATGTCCTAATTCAATTATCTTCAAAACAACATACCTAATTACTTCAAATCCTCAAATTTTCCCCAAATCATACAACGTTAAATACTTAGAAAGTAACTTCTTACCTTAAATCCTCCGCTTAATCTACTTAATCCTTTTACATCACCCTTCTCATTCTCTTCTTTCACTTGCTTATTCTCTACTTTCTTATTATTATTTCAAACACGCATATTCCATCAATAAAATATATGTTCGCGTATTTTTTTAGGCAGTCAAGATATTTCATTAATTATTCAAATACAAGTTTCGTACTTAAATTCCTCAATGTCCAATTTGGTTAACTACATTGTCAAAATATCCTCGAAATTTCAATATCTCACATTTGAGAACTGCACTTACTACTTTTCTCTGGTCATAAACTTATCCCCTAAAAATACTTTCTTACTTAAATATCTCATTTCAATTATATCGTCATATCTTCTCAAGGTTTAGAAACATTTCTCCATCACCATCCATCTTTTTAGTTCTTCAAACAATGATCGCTTTAATCACATACTCTGATATCATTTTCCCAATTATGTTCACTGGATTCAATTTGACCAATCACATCCTCAATTATTTATCGAGTACTATTTAATCCCCATTTTTACAAATTAAATCACTCTAAGCTATGTACTTTAACCATCCGACCGTTCATAGATTTAATCAACTATCCTAACTTTTCAAAATCTTCTTATTTGACTCCATTTCTACCTCATCCATGGTTTGTATCCATTTATACTCATTTTTGTTAACAATTGATTTAGAGGAGCTAGGTTTTGCACTCCCCAAATTTTGAGGCAACATGAAGAACATAAGCTATTAGGTCTAAGTATTCTAGCCTCTAAGTTGGTTTTATAATCCTTCTCGTTTGATCTAAAGTCAAGTGATATTCAATAATGTTATCCATATCAATAGGAGTCTCCTCTTCTAGTTCATTGAGTTTATAGTATTTTTTTTATCTAGCCTTTGTTGCTGAAGATTTTGATCATCTCATTTCCCCACCTAAATCTAAATTTTATCTAACGCATTTCCAAAATCTTCTTCCTTCCTCCTAGGGGAAAAATTTCTTTTCATTGAAGGTAACATTCCTGCTAATTATTTCTTGTTATTGATTCCCTTCAATTGTTAATAGCTCATACCCTATCAACCCCAATCTTACTATTTGCATTCAGTTGTTTCGTTTTAGAGAAAGAAACATTCATTGAAGAAAACATAGTGACTCACGATCACTCTTCGTTTATTTCCTTCAATAGTCCACAATCAATTTCTCCTTACCATTCCTTCAATATCCACAATCAATTTCTCTTTACTCTTTTCGGGTACTCACGTAACGTATTTCTTATAGCTCTTGCCTGAGGTTTAGTTGACCTTATTTGACATGTGCGCAGCATATCCAAACATCCAGGGATAAATATAATCTGCTAAACATTAAGCTACTTTTCGAAAAGTGCTTTAAAACCAATTGCAGAGGAACGTTATAAACTTTTCAAATAATATGCAGTTTTAAATGCATCAGCCCAGAAAGATCCAGGCAATCTAGCAAGCAACAACATCCACCTTATTCTTTCAAAAAGTTCTATTTATTCTCTCAGCAATCCATTTTGCTGAGGTGTATAACTAACAGTCCGGTGTCACTAAATTCCTTCGTCTATGCTATCGTTATTATTTTTTTTTTCAGAGCAAAATTTTATTTCCATTATCAATCATAAGTTTGTCGACTTCTGATTGGTTTGATTTTCCATTGCCTTTGTCCAAGTTCTAAAAGTTTCAAACACTTGTCTCTCGGTCTTCATGCTGTAAATCCATATTCTCCTAACTAGCTATTTATGATATTCACAAAATAGTGAGATTCACCCTTAAAAGGGAATTTTCTTTGATCTCTGCACATCATAGTGTATAACCCACCACATTTTAAGATGTGTGAGAAGTCTTAGCCAATCGACCCTACTATTTTTTAATACATGCTTACAAAAGCTCGACTTTAATATAATATCTATGCTAAAACTATTTTTAAATACATGCTCACAAAAGCTCGACTTTGATATAATGTCTATGCCAAAACACATTTTTTTTTCTTCTTCCTTTCTACTTGGGCCTTTCACCTTTACATTTGTCGTTTCTCTTCGTTCCCTCAACCATTTTGATTACCTAGACCGTTTTGGTTCCCTTGGAATTTTGTTATTCCTAAACAAATTATAAACATAGGTAAATATTTAATAACAGAATTTAACATAAACACTTACAGTTGATGAAACACTTCCATGTGGCGATCGACATTGTCAGGTAATCTACGAAACTATTTCAACCTTGTGACTCTGATACCAACATTGTAACAACCCGAGTTCTATAAACCTGGATCATTACTCTTTTCATAACTTATTTTTAGAAAATTCGTGTAAAATTTAAAATTTTCTTCATTGACTCAAAATAACATCAATTAAAACATTTAAACTTAGTAGCGGAAGACTTAGAGACTCTTTTGTTTAAACCCAAATTAATATCATATAAACAAAAGGTAAAACAAATATTTTATTTTATTTAAAACCACTGTTCACCCAAATTCAGGGGCAATATATTGTCATTCAGGGCGATTCCCCTTTTAATTCATTCCTGTAAATTTCCTAAAAATCCGGCAGCATAATGTTTAAATTATTGAACCCCAAAAACCAAATAAATCATAAAAAAAACTAACAAAATATTTCTATTTAAAAATCTAAACTTATCAACATTCGTTTTTTGTACAAAACCATCCAGAAGTTTATAATGCATCAAAATAGTTTTCTGAAACGTATAACGTATAAACATAAACATTATATACATATCACTTGTGTTAAAACATACATTTCTCCATAGTTAAATTGCCCTAACAAATAGCCTGATCAACACATGAGCGTACTCCTCCAACTGTCTCCTAATCCTACAGATGCTCGACAATCTTACTAGCTAACTCTTCGTCGCTTACATCACAGAACTCAACTATTAGTCTAATGCTAAGCAAGTAATGCAATAATGAATGAAATCGTTCACATAACTTACATTCTAGCATATGCGATTTTTACAATCTGGTTTTATTTTTGTTTTCGTTTTTATTTCTACTTCGTTTTATTCATTTTTTCTCTTTCTGTTCTCTTTTCTTTACAGACTAAATTGAGTAGGCACACCTAACGGTCCACCTCATGGGACGACTAAACTTGCTTTAGAACATCTTCGTTTTTGTTTCGTTTTATTTATTTTTTCTCTTTCTGTTCTCTTTTATTCACATAGTAGATTGAGTAGGCACACCTCACAGTATACCTCACGGAACGGCCGAACTTGCTCTAGAAAGAGTAGGCACACATCACGGTCCACTTCACAAGAAGGCTATTAACACTTAAAGAGATAGAAAAAGGAGGCACATCTCGCGGTCCACCTTATGGGACGACCATTCTTAAACTCCACTCTAACATAGTCTTTTACTTACGTTTCATATTATTTCATTCGTAACATTTACATCGTACCATGATATTTCATAAAAATTATGAAAATTCATTTTCGTTTCATTTTCGTACTTTTCAAAATCATGATGAATGACATAATCAAACATACAATCATAAACCTAACATTCTGTGATGTAGGCCCGAAGGCAAAACACATACGTACACTACTTACTTCATCCCAATTGTACCCGCACTCTTGAAAACCTTAAAACCTAAACATAAACATTATACAATTTGGAATCAACCTCCAATATAAGTGCATAATTCAAATGCAATCAATTCCAGTGTTTTAGCAAAGTAGCTCATCAACATAAAAATTCAATTTGAATTACACTTAAACCAAAATCTCAGAATTTCAACCAACAATCATCCAAATTAGAAAATTCACAATAAATCCAATATTTGTCCGAATTTGAAAATTCAAATTGTCATATAAATCTTAGGATGTCTAGTTTCTAATAGTCAAATTCATTTATCAAACCAACATCATTAGCTCAGCCAAATTAATGAAAAACCGGACCTGCCCTGTGCCTAATTCAAAATTCCAGATTTTTATCAAATTTTCAACAAACTTAAAAAATTCATAATAAATCCAATACTCGTCTGAATTCTATAATTCAAAACCTATGTAAACCTTAAAAGCTCATGATAAAATTCCTCTAACAAATCAAATACAATGGATCAGCCAAAATTAGCTTAAACCAAAACTAACCTGTGCATAACTCTAAATTTCAGTTTTCTCCAAATCTTAACAAATTAGCAAATTCTTTCCATAACCATTACCAACATGATTGTATTGCATGATTAAACATCCAATAAGAGAAATATCCAGCAACAAATCTCAAAAGTTTCGTGCAACCATTTAGAGTTTGTCAAACATTTTTAAAACTCAACAAAATACTCACCTCATCCATGCATAAAACCCTAAACTTGAATATACTAAAATCAACTTATCTTACTCTGATGACCTAGAGGAGAATGCGGGTTTCTTATCAACTTCAAACCTTAGATAGAGGAGATGGAAGTTAGTGGTTGTCTTCCAAAAACTAAACAAAGAAGGGAAAGGGAGAAGCTTGGTGCTGTAGAAAGGGGAGAAACCGTGAATGAGAGAAGAGTTCGGGCGTGAGAGCTCGTGAGAAAGAGAGAGGGAAATATTCATCTTTGGGAGAAGAAGCTTTTCGTGGGTTTTTTGGTGTCTTCAGATGATGTTTGTTCCACTTAACACTTTAAAGAATAAGTGTTAAGCAAAAGCATGTGTCTTAATTTTATTGGATGAAAATACAATCAACTTTTTGTTTTTTACCTACTTCATTTAATCCTAAATATTAGTTAGATTAATTAACTAAATAGTAACCATTTATTTAAATTCCTTCCTTATCTCTTTCCACGCCAAAGCAATAAAACCCACCTCTTGCTTTCAATTTGACTTTTCAAATTTTCATAAATAGTTGACAATTGAACACTGTATAACATCAGTTCTTACCTTTTCCCCTATGTGTTACCTTTTCCCCTTTGGTGTTTTATAACACCAGCTCTCTAGATCAGGTGCTTTAGTCTTATAGGGTCTTGGTTCGAGAGCTGGGAGGGCAAAAATTCCTTCGTCAGGGGAAAAGGTCATGAGGTAAATTACAGTGAAGCACGAGGCCCACCAACCCCGAGGGGCACGAGGTTTAGGGGGGTTGGGCCGTCACACTATTTATAAAGCAGAGAGGGTCATCACCCAATTTTCGTGTCTTAATCTAACCTTGACACCCCAAGATACATGACATTAAATTTATCAACTTAATTCATCCATTTGATACATAATCTAAGCCTTAGTTGATGACTTTTTTGACTTTTTGGTTGACCCTTCCTGTTGATAGGGTCAACCCTTCTATCACATTTTCCTCAATTTTTCTAATGTTTTGCTGTCTGCTAGTGAAAGAGTCGATCAATCACTGTTCATGAGGTCAACACTTTGACCTTTCTGTTTGAATTTTCAATAGAAAGGTCAACCCTTACCGTTCATTAGGTTGACCTTTCATCATCTAAGTCCCAAATTCCTCAATTAAACCTACTAAATCTATACTTTAACTCAATAAAACATTAACCAACACAATTTAATCATTACATCCCTCTATTCCTCAAACTCAAATCATCATAATTCATTTACACATTTCAACAATACAGTTAAATTCTTTGAATATTACAACCGCCCAACTCTTAATTTAATTAAATTAAATGACATTAGAAGACTTAATAACAAAAACCATAGCCCAACCCAACCAGGCTACAGAAAAACTACATGTAGTTAAAGGCTTAAGGTAAAAAGTAAATTGCATGGAGGATATTAAACAACAACACCACCAAATTGCTTAAAGGCTATGCTCTTTCCTCTCGTAAAACCACCATCCTCCCTCCTCCATTACACTAGGTTTTCTTGCACAAAAGCTCTCTTTCTTCCTTAGGAAACTCAAGGTTAGATGATGGATTGATTTTATTTATGAAATAGGTTAGTTTTGTGAAGGTTGAGTTGTGATTTTGTTGTGTTTATTTAGTGAATTGTAAACCCTATTTATGGAGTACGAAAATTCTGGTTTAGTTGCTGTTTTCTTCTCCTAATTGATGTTTATTCATGATGTATGAGCATGCATATGAATTAAGTGGAAGAAAAGCTGTTTTTAGTTAAGGTTATATCCATGATTTTGATGGATTCAATTGATGAATGGTGAACCCTAAAATGATACACGAAAATGTTGAATAGGTTGCTGTATTTTCTCTTAATGAATGCTAAATTATATTATAATGTCACGACCCGGAAGGGGGCCTAACACAAACGCCAGATTAAACGATCAACTTCAGAGAGGTCCACCGTCTAACCTTCGCTTCAATTCATCAAATGCCCGCTGACAACTATCATCCCAAACAAACCTCACCTCCTTGCGAGTGAATCTAGAAAGTGGCGCTGCAATGGAAGAAATATTTTCTACAAAGCGCCCCGGAAGGGGGCCTAACATATAATATTATTTTAAGGGTTGATTTGGAAGGAAATTAGATGTTGGTTGAGTTTTGATGAAAGTTGGAAACCAGGTTATGAAATTTGTCAAAACAGGGCAATTCGATTTTTAAGTTTCTGCCCTTGATTCCGATTTGTTTTTTAGAAATGGATACCTTTAAGTTAAAATAGACTCCTTAAGGGTTTATAACATTTGAATCATTGGATTCCATTAAGAATCGAATAAGTTATGAATTTTTGAAATTTTGTGCAAAAACTGAAAATTTCAGAGGGCAGTTTGGTTTTTGAAATTCTGCTATAATTTCTGATTTTCTTGTGATAAATTGATGATTCTATGTTAAACTAGACAGTATAAGGTTTCCAAAACATGTTGAATCATCATCCGGACATGTATACAATTTGTTGTGAATTTTTTAAGTTGGATAAAATTTACAACCAAAAACAGGGGCAGTTTCGGTTGCTGAATATTATGCCTATTTTCGTGCTTTATTTTTGAAAAATGAATTCTACCATGATAAAATAGACATCTAAATAAAGATTTTGGCTTTTGAATCGTTGAGTTCGGATAAAAATTGTGTGAGATATTGAGGTTTGAAGTTGAGGCATTTTAAAGGCAAATATGAGTTTTTCACTGAATAAGTTGGCTTGAGTTCTTGGTCTATTATACTCAAGCCATTGTAAATGGATGTTGAATATTTTGAGTAAAGTTTTGGATTAAATTGAAGTTATTAAACTTATTGAATTGGTTATTGAAATTGTGATGTATTAATGGATTCAATACACATATTTTAGGTTCTAAACTTCAAGGAAAATATCAAAGCTGTTTAAATTCTGAAGGATTAAAGGTAAGTTTATATTGCATTTATTTGGCCATTAAGGCCTACATCACAAAGGTACTTAGGTTTTATATGCTTTAAGGGTACATTTATGGATAGTTAGCTTATTAGAAATTTTTTTATGTTAAGTATCATTGTGTTGCTAAATGTCTTAAGGATTGTCTATATTATGGATTGAAAATTGTCTATGTTATGTATTGAAGATATGTAATAAGTTATATGTACATTTGTATGTTCATGCATCACGTTTTTCAAGAAATCATGCAAAAATGTTTCATGCACATGTTTCATGTAAGAAAGATAAAAAATTTCATGTTATGTAATGTATCGGTTAAGTTGTGGGACGGGGAATGACATACGATATTGTCCACCATAAGTCCTGTATCTTTACTGTTAGGTGGGCCATGGGTGGTTAAAATTCTGCAGATTCTGGGGTTGACCTGGGTCGGAGCGACGCATGACATGTTTACTGAGCCTACTCCTCTAACACGCTCATTTAACCACCATATCACTTGAACTAAATGAGATGTGAAGTATATACATGTTTTGAAAATGATCATACATAGCACGGACATTTTATAGCATTGATATGATCTTGCTAAACGTTAGGCTCATTAGTTAAATTTTGTAATGTAGATACTGATCGTATAGATGAGAACTTTGAGGCTCAAGTCGATGAATAGATGTAGTAGAAGAAACGAGCTCATGGGAGTTGGTTGTGGCAGTCTGGCGACATTTTGACCCGTGGGTGATATTTTTTTATTATTTTTAAAGTACTTGTTTATAGTCTTTTGAATAGGGTTATAGATAGCTTTTGAGATTTGAAAAAAAATACTAGAATTGTTTGAGAGTCTTTTTCGTTTGTGTGGATATGTTCAGCTTTTAGAATTATCCATGTAGTTTGTTTTCGTAATTTCTGCTAAGTATCTCGGATTTTTACCTTAATTGAAAGGTTTTAATGCATATGATGATTAAGGTGCGCACCACCCGTGGCCTATGTGCAGAAATTTTTCAAGTTCGGATTTAAATGCGACTCGTTCCTACTTTAAACAAATCCTTTTAAATATGTTTTAAGCACGTTTCCAACTGTTGTTTAAGGTATTCAAAGGTCCAAAAATCGATTTAAATTTTTAAGAAAAAGTCAAAAAATTTTACGTCCAAACTGTTTTAAAGATTAGGTAAGTCATGTCAAGAATTGTGACGGCTCGCGAGAGTCGTTACATCAACTATTAAATATTAGACTTGAAACTCTACATTTTAAATCCAAATTTTAAGCCCAAAACCATCTAAGAATGATTGGGTTGAAAAATAAATTGTTAGTCCAAGATAGGTTATTCGCAGCGGCCAAAATCCATCGAGTCACCGTCCATAATGGTTTCAAACAGAGCAACTTTAGAGGGCTGAGCCGCGATGAAGAAACTAGGGTGTGCAGCCAGCAATGACTATGTCGCGGCTCAACACCTTTTGAGTTGCGCCATGGCGTCATCTCCTCTAACGTTAGCTACTAGTTTTTGTTGATATTCCATATTTTCGATGAAACTTTCATTCAAACTATTTATAACTTTTAGGAACAAATTTAAAGGATGACGTTCATCCACCCCAAACATGATCGCTATTCAAAATTTTCATCTTTTTACTTAGATAAGAAAATCATATTATATTCATACCCCTGGAGATTGAAATTCCAGTGGTTAGATTTGCAACTTCTCGCTATGTTCTAGTTCTAGTCTTCAAAACACACATTTATGCATTAAAAATCTAAACTTGAAATGAATTCAGAAGAACGCAGTAAAAATTAATAACCTATAATGTCAGTACCTTCGTTGTTCAAGCCTGCCCTCTAAACTCCTCCCTCCACTTGCCAAAGTTTCTTCCCTTTAAACCACAAATGTAACACTCGATCAAAACAGATGGTTCCTGATAAAACCATCATCAAGGAGGAAAAGGTAGGTTGTTACCGGATGTTTTTCTGGTCACCCACCACTTGCACTTACTGACCAAAAGTAGAACTTTCTTCCTCCAAGTAAGATTTCCCCACTAAAGTTTGGTGATGTAACGCAAAAAATGAATTAATTTTTCTGTTGGATGGAAGTTTTCAAGAGAGGCAAGGAGGAAGTTATGAAAAGAAAGAGATTCCTTCCTTCGTAACAGGCCATACCAAGGAAGGAAAATTAATGTAAATGAGGTTAGAGAGTTTTAAAATATTTAGATAATGGTCTGATCCACCAAACTAAATGAAGCGGTTGACTAAAGAGTCTAGAACAACAAACCAAAAGGCGAGAACACACATTGTGAGTGAAGAATCTAATCTTCATAACCACCATCTTAATTTGGAACTTAGGTATGTTGTGAAAATTAATTTGCTTCAATGTAGATGTTATAAAATTGTATTCAAGGCCTAACTTGTAAGCTAGTGTTACTAGTAGGTGGATTTTACATCTCGTCATGATGTAGAGAAGAGCCAAGACAAAAATATCAGGTCTAATGACCTCATCATTGAGAATGACTCAATCGTCTAGCTCAAGACTCTGTGTATAGCAAAAAACTTAACCAAACAATAAAAGCAAACTCACAGGAAATATATCAAGTCTATATCGTGATTACGAAATCCTAAGATGATATAATAAATAATGGAAAGAAAATACAATGTAGAAAATGAGATATCTAATCGCCAATAGTTATATAGACTCAAAGAAAAGAAGCAATAAAATAGAGGAGTTATTATCAATGAGGAACTAAATCTCTCTAGAAGAACACAAGGAAACCAATGTAGAACACTCTCCATCCATCTGCTAATTCTAGCTTCCACAATCTTTATTTGAAAAAAAAATTTATTTTTGGTGAATGACTAACTAAATATGATTTCTTATACTACACTCAAATACATGAAAATAGTATTTTATCATTTTATTTCAAAATAATGTGAGAGAGAAAAATGCAATGCATGGATTTATATCTATCAAAATCTTTTACTATTTTAGAAAACACTCCACAAGTCATCAATAAAGCAGGTTTCGAAGACATTATTGCATATATAGGTAGTTATACTTAAAATAACCCTATATTTTTTTCGTAAAAAAAAATAATCTTAGTGAAAATAAGATATAATTTGCTCGATTGACGTTTTCTTGATGTATTTTTGGGGATGATTTCCTCCAAAAAAGATGATCAGAATCATTGGGGATGAAAATTTATGCAACTCAGAGTGCAGATTGGTTCGAATGAGAGTTGGGGCTGCACCTTTTGGGTTTTTTGGCTTAATTAGAAGAAAACTCTCCAACTTGTTTGAACGAGAATTTCTATACTTTTGCTAGGGACTTCCACCTCTATGATAAGAGAATGAAAAAATGTTTAGTATAAAAAGAAATCACCTGTCCTCACAAAAAATGGATTTGATTAACATACCAATTGGATATTATTCACCAATTGGAGGAGCCGGCGGTTGAGAGTTAGCTCCAAACTTTGAAGCTAACTTCAACAATGTATTTTTTATTCAAATTTTGACCCTTGAGTAGCTCATAAAAATGGTTTAAATGCCGTTGTTAGAGGAGAGATAGAGTTACAACTCTAAATCTCTTTTACAAAAGCAATCTGCCATAAGTAAAGGGAGTGATTGACTAAATAAGAAAAGACAAGCACTTTTTTGCATTCCAATGCGTTTGACTCCCATGCCCACAAAAGATAGTACCAGCATCAATATTATAAATATAATAATAAAACATTAATCCTAAAACTCTAATTTGAGTTGTGCTTTACAGGACTTGGAAATATAAAAAATTCTTCGCACGAAAGAAAGTGAAATTCGATTGATCTTGGCTCAGCTTCTGTAGTGACTTCCCAATGTGCCAAGGGCTTTGGCATTTCCTTACTCTTTAAGCATGTTTCTTCCTCAAATTAATCGAGTCCATGCTCTAAGTTTATCTGTTGAACAATGTTTCATGTTAGGAAGATATTTGTCTTGAAATTTGTGCCAATGCTCAAATAATCTGAAATATTTGGCATCTCTTTGTATTTTAAGTTAACACCTCCTTCAAATTGTCAAGAAAAAAAAATCTAAAAAATAAACTAAAGATGTTACTAAATTTTATGGCTCGAGTTTTTGTGAGAAGCCTTCTTAGTGGCACATTGTAATCACTAAGAAAGAGCTCAACATTCCCAAAACTACAAGAAAGCATGTCCTACACATATCGAATGAAATAAAATATAATGCACTTTGTAAAACTAGCATATATATATTATAAAAACTATAATATTACTAGACAAGACACGTTGAGTTTTATATATCATAACTTACAAAGTAAAAATTTTAAAAAACATGATGCAATGCAGTCAAGTAAAAATAACTCATGTCTCAACGACAACAAAAACATTAGAAAGTAACCAAGACGTGCCATAAGAAACATGCATCAAATTGGTAAAAGTTGTTAGAACTTAAAACAAAATTAATGTCAAAATCTAATTCCATACATTGGAGAAAAATGGATGAGTCTAATATTGAGTTTAGGGAACAAAATAAGAAGGCATCAATGATGAAATTCTCACGAAATGCACCATGCAGTCAACTAAGTCTTTGTAATTGTCAACCACACACTTCAGGAGTCAACTTGTGCCTTCAGCTTTGCAGCGGTCGACCTGCTAGATTGCTAGACTTGTGTAGTCATTTCACAACATCAAAAATTGCAAAAAAGAAAACCAAATTATGCACATCACCAATTCTCGCCACGAACCAACTTACAAGTCCACAAAAAACGGTGGATCGACCATAATAACACAAAATAATCAACTATTTGAGTCTCCAAATTCAAAATCTAAATCAAACAAAATTTTGAAACTTAGCGTATAGCTACCAAAACCGAGTTTATATTCAAACTTATCCTTGAGAATCTTGACAAAACTCATAGATGCCCTGCCACCACCTGAGGCTCCTCTTCTTTAACTTTTATATTATGAAATTACATGATATATATAGTAAGTAAATCATTTCGATTTGATACTATCCAAAATTTCCTTCAAAATATAATTGAGGTAAAATTTCAATTTGCTTAACACTATTTTAAAATTTTGGATTTCCACCATGCGGTGACTTCCACAATCTATCGATTGACTATTTGACTAATACTTTTACAAGTGTTTGAACGCGTACGACAACTCGAGTCAACTAAAAACAATTTGATCTTGAATAATGTAAAAATTTACTCAAAAATTTAATTAATGTAAACTTAGTGAGCATTACACATCTAATGGATCAGGGTCTCACACGTGAGCCACATTTAGTTATTCTTGGAACTCAACGGCTGTGGAGAGAAGCTTGTAAATTGAAGCCCTAAGAGTGACGATCAGCAACCCACGTCAAAGATTAGTCGATTTTCAAAGTTATTTTTCTTGTAGTGTGGTCATAAAAATTGGAAAAATAAAATTAGAATTTTGGAAACTCAGTTTGGTCAAGACAGTGATGAATTGGTGATTCCTGCATGTTGATTTGCAACGAATGAGAAAAGACCAGGTGTATGGGGAACATAAAGCCGCAACACTGGTTGAGTTTATGTAATGCACAAAATCAGGACATGTATTGGCCACAATGTCATGTTGACGAAGCGCTAATGCCATGTAAAATTCAGCAAAGTATATTTGCAAGTAAAAGACTTGTTTGTTGTATTCTAGTGGGCCAGAGGGCCTTTATATCTTTAATTTTTAACTTCTCACTTTAAAATCTTTAGAAAAACAATGGGCCATTGTCTGTAGAGAAACAGCCGCGGGAAGTCAAACAATAAAAGACATCACGTTAAACGATTTTTTCTTTAGTTTTTGGATTTTAACATAAGATTTTGATTTAAGACTGAAATCTATTATGTAAGTTATCATCAGGAATTTTGAAATACACAAGGTTAGTTGGAATTTGATCTCTAATTCCAAGAAATTTGTAACTTTTGGAGTTAATTTAGACTTTAGAATTTTGCTCTTGAAACTCTTAAGTTCACAGCCAAAAATCATTTTGGTTGCATGAAATTATTAATGGTTTGGTGCATTTACAACTTCAAGTTGTTTAGAGTCAAAATAGAAAGAAAGTAATGGCAACTTTTAGATGCATGAAACAATTGGTAATTGGATTGACGCTGGGGCATTTTAAAGAAACTAAAACTAGAAATTTTAAACTTTATGTTGCGGGGTTATAATGGAAGATTTGGTTGTATCTTTCGCGGTTTATCAGTACACATAGAGTGCGACGCGCGTTATGTCTAGGCGTTCAAGGTTAGAAGACCGAGGCATTAAGGCAACACGTGTCTGAAGGCTAAGGCATTTTATATTGTGAAATTTTGTGAGGAATGACGAGGGCGTTATAATATCATCGCTTCATGATTGGTATGCAAACTATGTTCCCTCTCTTTTACGCCAATTGGGTTTCTAACCCATTTGCAACCTGAGCTGCTTCAAATCAATTTTTGGAATTCAAACATTATCACGAGAGTTTTAAATTGATCATTGGATAAGCCCAATGTTTTGGGAGTTGGGTAATATTTTCTTGTTTAATGTTTTTCACTGTAATATTAATCATCTATCATCGAGGGTGAGATAATTTGATCCTCTTATAGTTATTTTGTTCCCGTTTCCATCTTATGTCCCTCTTTTGTTGTGAAAGAAATCTTGGTACCATATCGACGTTGAGCATCTTCATAATGACATACTAAGAAAAATAGTATTTAGGAGACTTGCAATCACTCTGCCTAAGAACGTATTGTAACACCTACCAAAAACACTTCACGCAAGCTCCTAAAGAACGAGTTCCTACATAAGGTACTATGCAGATGGCTAAGCATGGTCTGTTGATCTTCTTGTAGCCTTGAGATATTAGCTACAAAGATTGCTAAGAGAGGGTTGAATTTTGGACAACGCCGTATTAGGAGCTAACCCACAGGATGCTAAGAATTGGTTGAGGGTTATTGTTAGCTCCAACGCCATGATTATCAGATTCTCGAAGTGAGAATGTACAATTTATCAATATAATTAACTGAAAATCACGATGATTTACTGTACATATGCTATGGGTCACAATAAAATATTTAAAAACAACTCATAATTTATATCAAAGTCTCATTATATACAAAAGTTGATACGCAATTTATGTTACACAACAAAAGCACTTCATTGTTTTTCCTTTAAACTCACATCATCCTCTAGATAAACCTCTTTTACATTGATATTTACTTTGGCTTAGACCCTGTCATTAGAAGAAAGACTGAATCTTTTCTTCTAGCTTTCTTATTGAGCAAACGATCTTTAACTATATCTAGAGTAAATTTTCTATCTGACACAAGTGTTTTCCAATTGTGTGGCATAGAATTAAGGAAAAGCAAAGCATGTAATTCATTATATAATGTGATACAAATACCCACCACGCGATTCAATTTAATTTTGCAGCTCACTTATGTGTTTGTTGATACTACGTTCATCCAAGTATTTCAAATTCATAATTCTCTCATTTATAAGAGATTTATTCTGAGCACTCCGACTTTCAAATAACGATTCAAATTTCTTTCTCAGCTGATTGACTTTAGTCTTTATAGCAATATTGTGAAACAAACTTGTATCAAACAAACATTTGGTATAAGCAAAACATTTTTGATGCATCGATGCCTAATATTTATTTATCTTTTCTCTTAGTCTCGTTGCATCCCTATTAACTAGCTCATAAAGATATTTACAATAAAGCATATCTTCCATCATAGGTTTCAACTTATAACAATTCTCTAACTTCAGTTTTATCCTTGAATCTTAATCCTTTGCCATTTCAATACAAAAAAATTTCAAAAAATACAAAGTCACAAAACTTACGGAGTGTTTTCACGATCCAAAGGTGAGTCTAGAAAGAAACTGTGGTTTGAGCGACTCGATCGCAACAAAATGGTAGGTTTGACAACGGAAGACTTTAAACAAAATGAGTCATAACCCATGAAGAATGAGCCAAAATCTACATAGTGATTACATAAAACTAAGATAGTAAAAAAATTAACAATCCAATAGAGTACTGTGCAGGAAATTAAGTATCGAACATCATAATTTATACAAACCAAAGGAAATAAATAATGCAATTAGAGATTTCCTCACCAGGAAAAATAATAATACTCGAGAAAAAGACAAAAGAGGAGGATGAGAAGGGGATTCACTCTTCAACGATCCTAACCCGAAGATGGAGAGAGGCCATTGAGGTGAACGACTAATGCAGTGGCGAACCTATACTATACTTAAACGTATATGTGAAATTGGTTTTATCAATTTCTTTTAAAATCATGATTAGTAGAAAAAAAGAGGTGCATGATTTTATATTCTAAAATATTTTCTTTTCTTTTAAAATAGGCTTCATAGCCAAAGTACCATTTTTCAAACAAGCTCAGGAAGCCATGAGTAGGGCGGATTTTGTTGTTACATACATAGGTCGCTACACATAAACCAAGCCACAATCGTTTTCATAAAAAAAAAGAAACAAAAGACAATCTAAGTGAAAATGATGGTCACTCAAAGATCCATCTAGCACACTAACACAAAAAATGTGACAACCAAAGTCCAGCATCACATCACGAGACAAAAAGAAGGAAAAAAAGTAAGAAACGTTTGATCCATAGATCCAGCCTCGTTACCTAGGTTGTAGGTGAAAAATGATCATCTATGATGTAACCTGTAACACCCAGAATTTTCTGTTAAACTAATTTTAAATGTACGTAATTATAATTGGTGGAGTTTTGGTCGGAATTGACACCGTAGAATTTATATCTCTAAGGAAAAGATTTTTTTGATGCTAATACATAAGAGAAAAATTTAATAATCCAACCGGAATCAGTCTGTATAACAGATTTATTAAACGGTTATAGTTTAGCGCAGTTTAGTACTTAGGATTATTATTATTATTATTTAAAAAAAAACAACAAACAGAAGAACACCATTTGTGTTTCTCCTCCCCCGCACCCAAAATCCCCTCCCCTGTTTCTTCTCCCCTCTCCCATGCGAAGCTCGGTGATTCTCTCTCCAGCCACGGTTCTTTTCTGATCTTCCATCAATCTTCAAAGTTACGGTAAGTTTTAGTTAGTTATTCGTAGATAGTTAGTATTTAGTTGTTTTGAGCGTTAAAAATTGAGTTAGTGGGAGTATTGAGTAAGTTTGGTAAAAACCTAGAAGGGAGTTGTGGAAAATTTAATTTAGAGTCGGATTCTAACCGTATGTTAGTGTTTGAGCTGGAAGTACAATTGGATTACGAGATTGTATGGGAAAAATTGAGTGTTGGGATAGCCGAATGCTCGAATTGTGGAACGATCTCTGTTCGACCACGTCCGGCCAAGCGGTATGTGTTGAATTAGGGATTGAATTATACCATTATAAACTTAGACGTCATGAGAAATTCGTAACATTTCAAATCGTCCAAAGTGGATGAGTATTGGAGAAGTTATGAATTTTTGAAGGTTAGTTGGAAATTGAGTTAGGATTTTGGTTTATGCCGAGTGAAGGTTTAGTTGTTGTTTCCTTTAGAGTTTATGAATTTAATGGAAAGTAGAGATAATAGATGTATAGTTTTATAGGTTTTCCCAGTTAGCGTACGAAGTTACGAAATGCGAGGAATTTCTAGAACGCTAGATAAGTAATGTAGTAGAAGTTTTGCCTTCGGGCCTACATCATAGCTCAGTAGCATGCATTGCACGTTTACTTTATGTTATGTTTTCATGATTGTGTATCATTGTTTTAAATTAGAATAACAAGACGAAAATGAATTTCCATGTTTTTACGAAGTGAAACAGTAGGATGTGATTATACGAACGAAGTGATGAGATACGTAAGAAGATAAGAAAAGTGGTGTTGAGGGGTCTTGTCCCCAGAGGTGGACGGCGAGCTGTATCACTCTTTCTGCGCTTTACGTGGTGGCCTTGTCCCCAGAGGTGAACCGCGAGCTGTGTCACTTTACTAGATTGAGATTGGCCTTGTCCCCAGAGGTGGACCGCTAAGTGTGTCATCTTAATCTAGCACGTAAAGAAGAAACCAGTAGTAATAAGATAAATAAGATGTAAAAAAGAGACAAAAACAAAAATAGAAACAAAACTGTATACACTGCATATGTTAGGATGTATCTGTTTTCAGTGTTTATGTTTTATGCATTACTTACTTAGCATTAGGCTAATAGTTGAGTTCTGTGATTTAAGTGACGATGACATAGTCGGTGAGTACTCAGAGCATGCCCAGGGTTAGTAGACGGTTGGAGGAGTACGCACGTGGACGATCTGGCCGGCTGTTAGGGCGTTTTGACTATTGTGGGTATAGGTATAGGTTTTGGGTGTGTAATCGAAATGATTTTTGTGGTTTTAGGTCGATTGAATGTATAGACGGATTTCAAACTTTAGTAGTCGTTTTCTTTAATTAAATTATGATTTTGAGTTGATGGAAAAGTGTGCGTTGAGTTATTATTAGCGTTGAGTCGAAATCCGATTGATTTTGTGAAGTTTTTAAACAGAGTTCTAGGGAGTAAGTGTCGATCGATAGGCTTAGTGGTCGACCAGACCCTACAAGTGTCGACCGCGAGGGTCGACCTGCGTTGGCAGAGCTGAAGTAAGTGTCGATCTATGGTTGTAGGTGTCGACCGGTAGTGTAAAAATGGCAGCGGTGTCAACCGCGAAGGTTGACCTGCGCAGACAGAAAGGATCAAGGTGTCGACTAGTGAAAGCAGCTATCGACCACTCTCTGAGATGAGCGTAAAAGTATCGACCAGTGTTCTCAGTGTCGATCTACGAAAAGACTCGAGAGAAACGTAGTATCGACCGGCGTTTGCTAGCGTTGACCGATGAAAAATCCGAGACAACCCAAGTGTTGATCGATGTTTGTAGGTGTCGACTGATTTCTCTATTTTATGTTTCATAAAATGAAATTTTATTTAAAATGATTTTTAACCAAGTCTTTCGCTGCTACGTTTTTAGTCGATTTTAAAAGTGTTGTTTTAAGTCAAAAAACAGGTTTCAAATTTTTAAACGAATTTTATCAGTGGATCATAAGTAAGAGCAATGAGTAGTAGTGGTTAACGAACCGGAAACAGCTAAGTTTTCAGGGCGTTACATAACCCATACAGATAATAATCAACAATATCTTAGTAAGGTTTAGGGATTCGATACTTGAAGAGCATATCATGACAATCCTATTACCCATTTCACAATAACTGAATAAGCAACTTTCAATCAGTAGAAGATGCAAAATACCATCTGAGTTTGGTTGCTTTGGTTGCTCAACCATGTATAACATAAATAAATATCAAAAGGCTCAATCAACCACACACTACCATCAAGTCTAACTGAATTTATTTTGGTTGCCCACATGGTGAAACCCATAATAATTGGAGTCTGACATTAAAAGGCTCATCAAGCCCAATCAAAATTAGCCAATCAGGCATATGTTTATAACAAATATTTAAAAACCATGCACTTGAAATTTAGACATTGTAAAAAATACATATATATACGTAAAAATTGACGTGCTGATAATCAGACCTTGCCAGGGTTTTCACAAGTGTTAATCCACCAAAATATATTTTTGAAAATTATGCAATGCAATATAAAAGGGTAAGTATAGAAAATATTAGCTTAAGGACAACGTCTGCTTATAGACTAGCTGACACTCACTATTGGCAGCATGCCTTAAAAACAAGAATAAGGCATCGCAAACTTGAACATTGTTGGAACTGACAACAATTTGACATAAAAAAAAATCCTCCACAACACTCAAAATAGTAATAAAGGACTCCTAATCTGGAACTAGAAATTCTAGATGGAAAGAAATGACGATCAGGCTGTGATTCTTTTACTAAAATATATTCTGTGGAAGGATGATGCACCTATGGGACTCTAGGTCAAGCTGTGGGAATCCACAGATCTACCTATGGGACTCGAGGACCAATTGTGAGAATCAGCTGGTCAACACACATGATTCAGTAGGTCAAACTTCGGGACGCAACAAGTTAAACTCGTGGGAGTTTGTAGTCTCTGTTGCGAGACTCCATACTCCCACTACAAGACTCTGCTTTACAAAGCAGGACTCCGCTGTAGAAGTCCAATTTGCAACGCGAGAGTTCACTTTGTAACCCGAGAGCCTCGCGACAGAGGAAGATTAGAGGCGTCATTCTGGCAAATATTTTCACGGAAATACTCGCCATTTTCTCCATTTTTTAGAGAACTGATTTGCATTAACTATAAATTGAGCTAAATGACACTAAAATAACCCAACATTTCACAGTTTTATCCAAATATCTGGATCGGACGAAAATGGAAAATCTAAACACCAAAACTAACAAAAAAGAGCTTAGAAATGGACTTAACGCAAGCGATGGAGGTTCACCATTTTCCAAACGATGTTCTCCTTGTCCCTCTGCCTTCTCGGCCACACAAACATAAATAAGGGAAAGATTTTTCTCTTTTCCTTTTTAAAGGAAAAATTAAAATTTATAACTAAGTTAAATTATTTAATATATATAATACAATAAATATATTATTTTTATATACAAAATAAACCATCAAATCACGGTATCTCAACAAATCTAAAATCCAACAAAATCTCTCAAACCTATAAAGGAAAGATCCCAAAACTCTAAACTAAATTTAATGATGCAAATTTGATTTACTTAACCAAATTCTCATAACTCAATTTCACGAAAAATTTTGAAATTTATTGAAGGCTCCAATGCTTCAAGAATCTATTTCTAACAAATCCAAAGACAAAATATTAATCTCCCAAACTCAAGATTTTAGAAATTACCAAGACGGACACAAAAATCAAGGGCTCGACCTTTTTGACCAGAAAAGTTGCATGTGGGTAAATGTCAACAAAGCAAGAAAATTAGAGTTAACACAAAACAAGTAAGCCTTGAAAATCGTGAAAAAATTATTTAAAAAAATACTAGATAATACATTTTCTCTTCTTAAAAAAATTTTGTTTTCAAAATTTGACTCAACCACAAAGTACAAGGAAAATGAAGGAAGCACTTCCGAATACTAGCACAAGTTTCCAAGAACATTCCCACACAACCAGAGAATTTCCACAACACACCAACAAAGTGAATTCCCTGTGACGAAAGAGCTAAGTGTAATATCCAAGGGAAAACCACTTAGGTAGGAACAAAAATCTAAGGGATGATACGTGACAGTTGTAGCGTGTGCTACCTCGTCGTGGGTATATGAAAGACATTCTTATATTGAGGAGGTATCTCAAGTCTGTACAACCCGTCACTAATTTCTCAAAAGGTAGGAATAATTTTCCTCGGCTACCAATTTAACACCCGAAAAATTTTACCGAGTAATTTAGATATGTGCATGGAGTTCACGAGAGATTTTAGAGATTTACCAAATAAAACAAAAAGAAGTTGAAAAGTCAAAATTTAAAGATCAAGAAGATAGAATAACCAAAAGGGAGATTTAAATGTATATAATTAGGGTTTAAGAAATTGGAATTTAAATAAGGAAATTAAATAGATTTGATGATGTTTAAAATTCAAAGCTTCTTCAAGAAGCTTTCCCTCTTGTTCCACCAAAAACACTCTCCCTTCTCCCTCATGGTTCTCCCTCCCCACGCCAGCTTTCTCTTTTCTCCCTCACGGAAAGCTCTCTCTCTCTCTCTCTCTCTCTCTCTCTCTCTCTCTCTCTCTTGTGTAGCTTTTAAGAAAAACCCACAAAGGGTTTCCTTCCCTCTTCTCCTTGTAGTGGTTGATTGAAGAAGGAGCCACGAAAATCCACTCCTGTTCTCTACATTTTTTAAGGTAAGAAGTACTTCTTTAGGGTTTATGGAGTTTTGATTATTGGTTGTGGAATTTATGAGTTAAGAGCATAGTTGTCGAGTTTGTTAATGAAATGAAGAGTGATTTTAGGATACACAAAAATGAGACTTGTTTATCTATTGCTTAGATTATTTGATGCTTGATTATTTTGAAATATCATTCATGTGAGTAGAAATCAAATGGAAAAGAGTATGAATTGATGTATGTTGAATTAGAAGTTGAACTGCTCAAAAATTGGAATTTCTTGATAGTTTTGGAATTAATGTTTTTAGCCTAATCTATGGATGTCCAATTGATAAATTGATTTAGTATGTTGTAATAGACTCTTTGAGTGAACGTTTGGCTTTGAAATCAAAGCATTTGGATATGTCTATCATCAGTTATAAATTTTTGAAGTTTATCCAAATTATAGGTCAATCCGAGTTTGATGCATGAAATGGGTATTTGTTGGTATTTGGTTCAAAGCTATTTGATTTGAGATGTTTCACTTGAGTTGTTTAAGATGCTATGTTTTGGAAATCTTTAGATGAATTAGTTGAGTTGGGTTGATTGTGGTTGAGGTATGTAATTATGTGTAAATATCTATGATGGATTTTAGCATCAGTTTCGGTTTGATGAAATGAGTTGTGCATTGAATGTGTTAATTTGGTTAAGATTTATGGCCATATGATATGTATATTTTATGATGATTGATGTTAACAGTATTATGTTATAGGTTGGCCAAGTTACCAATAGTAGGGTCCAAGTGCTTTAAATTGCTAAAAATTTAAGATAAGTAATGCATGCTTGTGGTTTGCCTTTTTGGCCTACATCACAAAATGCTGAGGTTTATGAATGCATGATTTATGCTTGCATTTCATGTTCATGCATAATGTAAAATTCTCGAAAATGAATTGTGCATATGTTTTTCACGAAATGATACGAAACAAAACGCAGCGAACATGTATGCTTTGAAGTAAGTGATTCGCCCTTTATCAATTATGAAAATCTCAGCTTTGGAGGAATTGATCGCACCTTTATCGTCATTAGATCGTATCTTTAGTTAGAGTTTAACTTTCCCCAATGTCAGCCTTGGAGAAACTAATCCGCTCCGCAATAATTATGAGAATTGCAGTTTTGGTGGAAGTAAAATTCTCTAATGTCAGCTTTGAGGGAATTGATTGACCCTTCATCGTCATTTAAATCATAACTTTGGGGAGAAGTTAGATTCCTTCCAGCGAGTATGACAAAGAAACGAAAGAATATGTTAGAGACCGCATATGATAGGAAATGAACATAATTGTTTTAAATTTTATATAGTATTACTTATTGAGTATTAGGCTTATAGATAAATTTTGTGATGTAGGTAAATAGATAAGTGATGAGATTTACGAACCCACTCTAGATTGAGGGACGCGGTTGAGAAATTGCATCCACAATAATGAACTTAGAGATTGTAAGAGCGATTTTGACCCGTGGGTGTGTATGTATAGTTTTGTTTTCCGATTTCATGCATATGAATTTATGGATTTAACTATTTTGATAAACTATATTTGAGGTATATAAGTGTTTTAATGAAAATGGATAGTTTTAAATGAATGTATAGTGTTTTGATGAAAATGGATAGCTTTGAATGGATGTATAGTGTTTTTGAATGTTTGATTTTGACAGATGGTTAGTTTTGGTTTGGATTTTTAAGGATTAGTTTTAAGAAATGAAAAAATCCGAACAGGGCCGATCAATCGCCAATTTTAGCCATCTAAAAAAACAAATCGAGTACGGCCAGAATGGCACCTGAGTGGGGTGCCAATTGATCGGCCAAAGGCACCGACCGATTGCCCTTAGTGACCACTCGGGTGGCTTCCACCCGAGTGCCCAATGCCCCTTTGACAAACATAAGCCAATCGGTCGGCTGTCCTATTTAAAAAAAAAAAGAAAAAAAAAAAATAAGTATGTTTCCCTTTTACAGTTTAAACTTTTAAATAGCGATTTAAATGAAGGGTTTTCCACTAAAACGTAAAGTCTTCCGCTAAGCTTTTTAAATGATTTTAGATTTTACAAGTTTATACAAGGATTTCTTTTTAGAGCTCCTTTTTCAAAGTTTTAAAAAAAAAAAAAAGTGTAATTTCAAGGAAAATTATGGGACGTGACATGTTGTAGTATCAGAGCCATCAGATTTTAAAATCGTTTCTGTAGACTGCCTAGCATCCCAAGTCGCTACATGAAGGCGCTTCATCAACTGTAAGTATGTTTCTCGAATTTTATGGTCATATAAATTTATTATTTGTTATGGTTATGAATTTGTTCAGGACTAACACTATGGTGAGAGAACAACATAGGGTTGTAGACGAAAGAGACGATGCCATTAGATAAATAACAGAACTAGTAAATCGTCAGTCTCAACATTGGAGAGATTCATGAATAGAGAGGAACACGAGAACTCTAGTTCTAGCGCTTTGAATGATCAGAGCAGTGATAGGTTCTACAGGCTCCGACCTCCAATGTTTGATGGATTGTCACTGGTTCCCCTTTATGGTCAGAAATGGATTTGAACCATGGAGGACATGTTCGACTATGCCAAGGTGGATGAAAGGGAAAAGGTCTCTTGCACCATGTTTCACTTTGCAAAAGATGCAAGGTACTGGTGGGACACGGTGAAGGCCATAATTCATGTGAAGGAGATGTCATGAGAGGAGTTTAAAGTGGTATTCTACGACAAGTATTTCAATAACACTGTTCGGACCAACAAAATAGTGGAGTTTGTCCAACTACGTCAGATGGGATTGGTATCAGAATATATCAAGAAGTTTGAGGTGCAGTCTAGTTTTGCCAGCCACTTGGTGAGCTAGAATGAAAACAAAGTCCATCAGTTTGTGCAAGCATTGAAGGTGGAAATCTATAGAGGGGTGAAAATCTTTGAAACCCAAGATGTGTCATATGCTAAGGTTGTAGCCAAGGCAATGGTAGTCGAAGAGGCCGAACTAAAGTTTCTCAGACAAAGGGAACCTCCGAGGAGATTTTTCTAAGAAATTCCACCCCAGCAGAACCAATGTTGGCAACAATAGTCTAATAGGACAAAAAGACTCAGAAATGACAAAATAAATCAAGGAGACAGAAAGCACACGCAAGGACCTTCAGAGTTTCCTCAATGCCAAAAGTGTAAGAAGTACCATTTGGGTAAATGTAAGTTTGGTTCAAACCGGTGCTTCAGATGCAATGAACTAGGTCACATGATCAAGGATTGCCCAATGCAAAATAAGGGCCAGATGAAGGTTGCTCTGAGGATTTTTTCAATGATAGACCTTGATGATGAGGGACGGTTAGCGGTGATAGCAAGTATGATTTTAATTGGTAATGTAGCTGTGTATACGTTGATAGATTTTGGTGCGACACACTCGTTTATGTCCGCTACATTCGTAGTTATGTTGAATTGGTTGCCTAAGGTGGCTGAACATTTTTATGATGTGATGCTACTGTCTGGGGAGTATTTGCACTTAAATCAAGTGGTGCAACACTATATGGTTACAATAGGAAATAACAAGTTGCGTGTGGACCTGATAGTAATGAATATGAAGGGATATGATGTTATTTTGGGGATGGACTGACTATTCAGTCACTTTATCACTATAGATTATAGATCCAAGGTAGTCTGTTTCCAACCTGAGAATGAAGAAGAGTATTCTTTTCAAATCATAAAGGGCACAAACAGAATACCTATTATGTCATTCCTGAAGGCCCAACAATTAATGCAGAGTGGATATTTAGGATTCCTAACAAGTGTGATTGACACACAAATGCACTGTGAGGTGAACCTCATGACATTGCAATTGTTCAAAACTTTCCAGAGGTCTTTTTGGACAATTTGTCTGGTTTATCTCTGGATAGAGAGATTGAATTTTCTATTGATGTGTATCTGGAAGTTGAACTAGTATCTAAGAATCTCTACCATTTGGCGCCAACTGAGTTGAAGGAATTGATAGCACAGTTAGAGGAATTGGTGGACAAGAGTTTTGTACACCTCAGCTTCTCGCCTTTGGGAGCGCCAATTCTCTTTGTGGAGAAGAAAGACGGGTCCTCAAGGATGCTCATCGATTATAGAGAGCTTAATAAGCTGACTGTCAAGAACCAATATCCGTTACCACATATTGATAACTTGTTCGATCAACTCTAAGGTGCCCGAGTGTCTCTAAGATTGACCTATGTTTAGGATATTATTAGCTCAAAATTAATGCAGAAGACATTCTTAACTGCGTTTTGAACTAGATATGGACAGTACAAGTTCTTAGCTATGTCTTTTGGATTGACAAATATCCCAACAGCTTTCATGGATTTGATGAACTGAGCATTCCGGGAGTATCTAGATAAATTTCTAATTGTATTTATAGACGATATCTTGGTCTACTCTCAGAACGAGTAGGAACATAAGGAGCACTTGAAAACAGTTTTGACGACCTTCAAGCTACATCAGTTGTATGATAAATTTTCAAAATGTGAATTTTGGATTAATAGAGTAAATTTTCTAGGGCGTGTCAACTCTAGAAAAAGTATTTTTGTCGAGCCAACTAAGATAAAAGTTGTGATGGACTGACCACAACAAAGAAATATTAGTGAGATATGTGGCTTTCTTGGACTAGTTGGATATTACAAGAGATTTATAGAGGGATTATCAAAGATAGCAACACCTCTAACCTAGCTAACAAGAAAGGATGTGAAGTTTTGGTGGTCAGCAAAATATGAGGAAAGTTTTGAGAAGCTGAAACAGAAATTGACAACAACCTCTATTTTGACATTACCCGTAGAAGATAAGAAGTTAAGTATTTACTGTAACGCCTCTAAGATTTGTTTGGGCTATGTTCTAGTGCAAGATAGAAGAGTAGTGGCTTATGCATCTTGACAATTGAAAACATATGAACAGAACTACCCTACTCATAATCTAGAATTAGCTGCTGTCATTTTTGCATTGAAGATATAAAGGCATTATTTGTATAGCTAGCAGCGTGAGATATTTTTAGATCATAAAATTCTGAAGTATATATTTACACAAGAAATTGAATATGAAGCAGAGGCAGGGGTTAGATTTCGTTAAGAACTATGATTTTGAAATTAAGTACCACTCTGGCAAGGCAAACGTGGTAGCTAATGTGTCGAGCAAAATATTAACCCTGATTCCTTCTATGACTTCTACAATATTAGCTGCGTTGAAGTAAGAGATACTAAGATTTAATATGGAGACAGTTTCAGATTTTGACGACTATGCTTTTTGTAGTATCTCTAAAACTAACCATTTTATATAAAATAAAAAAAGCTCAGAAAGATGAACTGGGCTGCAATAAATTCAAATTGAGCATGGAATCTAATACTTCTTCCGAGTTTTGTTATTAAGAGGATGAGATATTAAAGTTCAGGAATAGATGATATGTTCCCAAAGACCCAGTTTTGCAAAGACAAACATTAACTGAATCACATTCTACTGCTTTTTTTGTGAATCCTAAAGGTACCAAAATGTACAGAGATCTAAAGCAGTATTTCGGGTGGCCTAATATGAAAAAGAATATGGCAAGGTATGTGGAACAATTTGTTATTTGTCAACAAGTAAAGGCAAAGCATCAAAGGTTGACAGGAACTTTTCAATCCCTGCCTATACCAGAATAGAAGTGGGAACACATATCTATGGATTTCGTGGTCGGATTGCAAAGGATGTGACTGCATTTGTGTTATCGTTGATAAGTTGATGAAATCATCCCATTTTTTTCCAGTAAAGATGACATTTTCTATGGATCAGTTTGCAGAGCTTTATATCTAGGAGATTGTCAGACTACACGGAATTCCAATGTCCATCGTGTTATATCGTGACTCTAGATTTACATCTAAGTTTTGGAAGAGTTTATACAAGGCTATGGGAACTCAACTGGATTTCAACACAACATTTCACCCCCAAACTAATGGACAGTCTTAAATGACAATTCAGATTTTGGAAGACATGTTAAGAGCCCGTGTATTGGAATTCCAAGCTACATGGAGTAAATTTCTACCTTTTGTGTTCTTGTACAACAACAGTTATCAGTATACCATTGGCATGCCTCCATACGAAGCCTTGTACGATAGGAAATGAAGATCGCCTTTGTACTGGGATGAAGTGGGAGAATTAAGGTTATTGGGTTCAGAAATTTTGCAACAAACGTTAAAAAAGATTGCGATTATATGAAATAGAATAGAGGCAGCTCAAAGTGGACAAAAGAGCTACGCATAATAAAAACTGAGGGAATTAGAATTTAGGGAAAGAGGTGAAGTATTTCTTAAGATCTCTACATTCAAAGGAGTTATGAGATTTGAGAGGAAAGGAAAGCTCAGTCCTCGATTTATCGGGTCTTTCCCTATTATGAAAAAGATAGGGAAAACAGCTTACATGTTACGGTCGCCATCGTCAATGGATGGAATTCACAATGTCTTTCACGTATCGATGCTGAGAAAGTGTATACGTGATCCCTCTAAGATAGTGGAGTAAAAGGATATCGAGACCCAACTGACGTTAACTTATGAAGAGAAGCTAGTAAGAATTTTAGAATCAACCATGAAGGTGTGGCGTAATAAGAAATTTTGTTGGTCAAAGTATTATTACGCAACCACAATTTGGAGGAAACCACATGGAAAAGACGACAGTACATAATGCACCAATATCCAAAGCTATTTGGTAAGTAAAGTTTGAGGACAAAATTTAATTAATAGGGTTAGAATGTAATATTCAAAAAATTTTACTGAATAATTTAGCTATGTGGATAGAGTTCACGAGAAATTTTAGAGATTTACCAAATAAAAAGTAGAATAAGTCCAAAAGCTAGAATTTAAAGACCAGGAAGATAGAATAACCAAAAAAGAGATTTAAATGTACATAATTAGGGTTTAATAAATTGAAATTTAAATAAAGGAATAAAATGGATTTGATGATGTTTAAAATCCAAAGCTTCTTCAAGAAGCTTTCCCTCTCTTCCACCAAAAACACTCTCTCTTCTCCCTCACGGTTCTCTCTCCCCATGCAACTCTCTCTCTTCTCCCTCGCAGAAAGCTCTCTCTCTCTCTCTCTCTCTCACTCTCTCTCTCTCTCATGTGAGCTTTTAGGAAAAACCCACAAAGGATTTCCTTCCCTCTTCTCCTTATAGTGGTTGATTAAAGAAGGAGCCATAAAAATTCACTGCTCCTCTCTGCATTTTTTAAGAAAAGAAGCATTTCCTTAGGGTTTATGGAGTTTTGGTTATCGGTTGTGGAATTTTTGAGTTAAGAGTATAGTTGTCGAGTTTTGTTGATGAAATGAAGAGTGATTTTAGGATGCACAAAAATGAGACGTATTGCTATATTGCTTAGATTATTTGATTCTTGATTATGTTGAAATATCATTCAAGTGAGTAAAAATGAAATGGAAAAGAGTATGAATTGCTCAAAAGCTGAAATTTCTAGACAGTTTCAGAATTGATATTTTTAGCCTAATCTATGGCTGTCTAATTAATAAACTGATTTAGTATGTTATTGGACTCTTTGGGTGAATGTGTCTATCATAAGTTATGAATTTTTTAAATTTAAACAAATTATTGGCAATCTGAGTTTGATGCATGAAATGGTTATTTGTTGGTATTTGGTTCAAAACTAATTGATTTGAGATGTTTCACTTGAGTTGTTTAAGATGCTATGTTTTGAAAATTTTTGGATGAATTAGTTGAATTGGGTTGATTGTAGTTGAGATATGTATTTATGTGTAAATATCTATGATGGATTTTGGAATTGGTTTCAATTTGATGAAATGGGTTGTGCATTGGATGTGTTGATTTGGTTAAGATTTATGATCATATGATAAGTATACATTATGATAATTGATGTTCAAGGTATTATGTTATAGGTTGGCCTAGTTACCAAGAGTAGGGTTCAAGTGTTTTAAATTGCTAAGGATCTAAGGAAAATAATGCATGCTTATGCTTTGTCTTTTTGGCTTACATCACAAAATGCTAGGGTTTATAAATGTGTGATTTATTCTTGCATTACATGTTCATGCATAATGTTTTAGAAAATTCTCAAAAATGAATTATGCATATATTTTTCACGAAATGATAAGAAACGAAATGCAGCGAACTTGTATGCTTTGAAGGAAGTGATTACCTTTCATCGATTTTGGAAATCTCAGCTTTGGACGAATTGATTGCACCTTTATCGTCATTAGATCATATCCTTAGTTAGGGTCTAATTTTCCCCAATGTCAACATTGCAGAAACTAATCCGCTCTCAAATGATTATGAGGATTGCACCTTTGGTAGAAGTAAAATTCCCTAATGTCAACTTTGGAGGAATTGATCATCCCTTCATCGTCATTTTGATTGTAACTTTGGTGAAGAGTTAGATTCCTTCTAGGGAATATGACAACGAAACGAAAAAATATGTTAGAGACTGCATATGATAGGAAATGATGCATAAGTGTTTTAAATGTCATATAGTATTACTTATTGAGTATTAAACTGATATTTGAATTTTATAGTGTATGTGAATAGCTAAGTGGTGAGATTCACGAACCCACTCTTGATTGAGGGACGCAGTTGAAGAAGTGCATCCACGGTTGTGAACTTAGAGGTTGTTAGAGCGATTTTGACCTGTGGGTGTGTATGTATAGTTTCGTTTTCAGATTTCATGCATATGAATTTATGGATTTAACCATTTTGATAAACTATATTTGAGGTATAGAAGTGTTTTGATGAAAATGGATAGTTTTAAATGAATGTATAGTGTTTTGATGAAAATGTATAGTTTTGAATGGATGTATAGTGTTTTTGAAGGTTTGATTTTGAGAGATGGTTGGTTTTGGTTTGGATTTTTAAGATTTAGTTTTAAGGAATAAAAACTAAGAACAGGGGTCGATCGATCATCAATTTTGGGCGATCGATCGCCAAAAACATCGAGCCTGGCCGAAATGGCACCCGAGTGGTTGTTGATCGATCGGCCAAATGTGCCGACCAATTGCCCTCGGCCACCACTTGTGTGGCTTCCATCCGAGTGCCCACTGACTGGTCGACTCACATAAGTCGATCGGTCAGCTATCCTATATTAAAAAGTAAATAAATAAATAATAATTATATTTTCCTTTTACGGTTTAAACTTTTAAACATCGATTTAAACGAAGAGTTTTCCACTAAAACATAAAGTCTTCCCCTAAGCCTTTTAAACGATTTTAGATTTTAAAAACTTATACAAAAGATTTCTTTTTAGTGCTCATTTTTCAAAATTTTAAAGTTAAAACAAATATGTTACGGAAATTTCATGGAAAATTATGGGACGTGACAACCAAAAACTTGAGGTGAAAATGACGACTAAGGAATTTTCTAGAACTCAATGAACACCCCTAAGTGGGATAGACAATAATACAAGAAGAAATTCTAAAAGAACGAATCCCGCTATTCTAGCACAAAGTCAGATTTTTCAAAAGAAACAGTCTACCTAAGTCGAACATGGGATGAGTAGACTAAATCAACTAAGTAATAATAACTCACACAACATCAAACTACTGCGTAGTCAGAAAAACCCCGAATAACATTTGTATATGTGAGTTGCAGGATCAACCCATGACACTGTAGGAGTAACACCCAAAATTTTTCCGTTTAGGTTAATTTCGGATGTACGTGATTGTAATCGGCGGAGTAATGGTCGAAATTGTGGACGAAAAATTTCTACTTTTAGGTAAAAGATTATTTTGAAGCTAATTGTGGAGAGAAGAATTTGTGAATCCATTCGAAACCAGACCGTATAACGGATTTATGAAACGGTTAAACGTTAATGGTGAAATGGTAATTAGTAATTATTATTATTATTATAAAATTTAACTTAACACAACA